>CM042149.1:110411073-110443573 GCA_023376005.1 Doryteuthis pealeii | reverse complement strand
AAATTCATGGTGAATGTGACGTCAATAACTAAGGGAATTGTGACTTGAGTAGTGATTTAGTTTCGGCTTCAGACAGACAAACACACAATCTCCATTATAATAAGATATATATATATATATATATATATATATATATATATATATGTTGTTATTATATATATATATATATATATATATATATATATATATATTGTTGTTATATATACTAGCAAATATATGCACCCTCCGGGTGCCAGTATTTCAGTTTAAATGTAATAAAATATTAGATTAAATCAGAAAGGCTAATGAAACTAATTAAGAATTCAAATAAAAAGATTTGAAACGGAGGGGGTATAATCGGAAAATAGAACAACTGAAACTTACTCTTTCATCACTTCCGTTTTTCAATGCTAAATTTTGCTAATTTAACTATTTAGTTAAAATAGGAAGTAAAGAATAAAATTACAATTATTTCTTCTTGTTAATGAATTTTTTTTAGGATTTATTGAAGAGATTTTTACTCATATTCATTAAGATAAAACCAAACAATTAGAAATCAATAATACCAAGCACATTTTTATTAAAATCAGTTTTTTTTAATCAATATGCAAATTATCTTTACGTTTACACTGAAAACTGGTATTGTGTTGTATATATAAATACAATTGCATGTTATTAGTATTTAGGTAAGGCCAACAGTATTAATAATGTCAAACGGTTTTATTATTAATTGAGGTTTAAATAGAAATAGAATCATGGAGAATGTGACGTAAATAACTAAAGGAATTGTGACTTGAGTTGTAATATAGTTTCGGTTACAGACAGAAAAACACACAATCTCCATTGTAATAAGATATATATATATATATATATATGTTGTTATTATTATATATACTAGCAAATATATGCACCCTCCGGGTGCAAGTATTTAAGTTTTAATGTAATGAAATATCGTATTAAATTAGAAAGTCTAGTAAGAAGGCAGATAAAAAGATATGTAACAGAGTGGGGGTATAAGAGAAAAATAGAAATGAAACTTTCTCTTCCATCACTCCCGTCTTTCATTGCTGAATTTTACTTATTTAACTATTTAGTTAAATTAGGAAATAAAGAATAAAATGACAGTTATTTTTTCTTGTTAATGGATTTCATTTAAGATTCATTGAAGAGATTTTTGCTTATATTCATTAAAATAAAACCAAACAATTAGAAATCAATAATACTAAGCACATATTTAATAAAATCACATTTTTAATATCAATATGCAAATTAACCTTCCCATTCACACTGTAAACCGCTATTTTTTGTATATATAAATACAATTGCATGTTATTTGTATGTAGATATGGACAACACTAATAAAAAGGCGAAGCAATTTTATTAATAATTGAGGTTTAGATATAAATAAAATCATGGAGAATGTGACGTCAATAACGAAGGGAATTGTGACTTGAGTAGTAATATAGTTTCGGTTACAGACAGAAAAACACACAATCTCCATTATAATAATAATAATATATATATATATATATATATATATATATATATATATATATGGATTCTCTCGTCGATTTCGACGCATGAGGGTTCATCCAATGAAAAACCCACATAGTGTTTTGTTTATAGTGGTGAAGACTTATGTTGAACCATCCGCACTTTTTGGCACAGTCGATTGGTGTACAAGGAATGCCACAAACCCAATCAACGACTGACCTCAGGATTTTCAAATTCCTAAAATTTATTCCTTTATTAGCAAAAATCCAATTGGTTGATAGACTTAGTTTTTAAATTTCACCTTGACATATACTTGACGAAAAACGATATTTAGAAGTAGAAAATTATGAAATTTCTAAACAAACAGAAATTACGAAAAACGATCCATGTTTATTTACCATTCTTTCATTCAATGTTCTTTCATTCAAAAACTCATTAAGGACAATTCATTCAAAAATAATTCATATCATCATCCTCTGGAATTCTATAGTTCTGCAAGTCACTGGATTCCTAAATTCCTGCAGAGTTTTCGTCTTCAGTACTGACGAAGACAATTGTTTGTGTCGTATCATGTGATTGTTAAGAATGCTTATTTCTCCCGTCTGTTGGCCGCTCTCAACTAGGGCTTATTTTAAGGGGAGGACATATATCAAAATTATCCTGAAAAATCACGCTAGGTCTTAGTTTGCAGGTAGGTTTTATTTTCGGAGAAAAACGGTATTTAGTAGTATCATTTGGATTATTCGGACTATTGTCCCCATCCTCATTGTTATCTGTACAACGTTTCAACCGATGTGCCCTCCAGCCTTCTTCAGGTACACAAGGACGAAAGATGCTGTCCACTGAAAGTAAGGCTAGAAGAGCACCGTAAAGCAGTGTTTTTTTTTGTTTTGTTTTTGTGGTTTATTCGGTTAGAAAATTCTATTGTATTATGGTTGCTATGGTTACTGGGTAATTTATTAAAGATCTTTAGTATCTATTAATAATGGAGATTCGCTTCCGGTTTTTGTCTGTAACAAAAATTACGTCACTGCTTATGTCACATTACCCAAAATCGTTATAACATAGAATAAATACACTCAATATTTGAACATGCAACATTAGACAGTCCTCATTGTTTTTTAAAACAAGTTTTAATAAATACATGACTGGTATTATATATCTATATATAGTTTGTTTTATTTTAATACATATTTAAAGTTTAAAGCGGGGTACTTATCCGAAGCGGGGTACTTTACCTACCTAAAGGCAAAAGCGAGGAGTGGATCACTACCTTGCTTAGTATTTAATTCCCTTCATAAAAACTTACATCTACCCTCCCCTAGAATGATATTTCATATTAAGTTGGTACATCCTATTATAATGGAGCGTCTGTGTTTGTCCGTCTGTAACCGAAACTAAATCACTACCCAAGTCCCAATTCACTTAGTTATTTCACATTATCTATGATTTTATTTTGTACTAGTAATACTAATTATCAAGCCTCATCTCAAACATTTCGAGAAACGGCACTTACTTAAAAGGACACACATCAAACACATTTCTAATAGATAAGTGTATTTATACAAATATGGTGAATGACTATGGAGTATTACAGGTAGATACATTCGCTTGTGTATTGAGTAGCTCGTTTTTGTCCAAAAGTCAATAATGCATAAGCGTTGTACGAAGTAGGTTAGATAACTGTAGCGTTGTTATTCCTTCAAGGTATTTTCTATCTATTATTACGGGCTTGTATTTATACCTTGCTTTTATCAAACAATAATCTTTTGAAAACCCTTGCCCACGATTGGTGGCAGGCTATCCAAAAGCCCGCGAAGAACGAGTCAGGTGGGAAAAGGTGGGTAGGAGGTTGTTACATACAAAGACGAATAACGTAGACAAAAAGGTCAGACCTTGGGAAGGGCAGCCGCTTCTACCTTTGCCAGCCCACGAGCTATTATATTGAAGATGAAGGTGGGACGGGGGATGCTACGGAGGAAAGAAAGAAAGAAGACTGAAAGAAAGAAAGAAAGAAAGAAAGAAAGAAAGAAGAAGGAAAAGGGGGACGATGATTGGCTAAAGAAGGTAGAAAGAGGCTGGGGGTTTGTAAGGGCAAAGTTCCTTTCAGAGTCATGTTGTCTGTACCTTGCCAAAGTTACAGCCATCTTTCGACTTGTTTTCTTTCGCTATTTTCAAAACTATTCCACTCTTGCCCTCTCTTTCGCTACGAAGCGAGCTCGGCTGGAAATAAATCTTTTGCCTTGAACGCCCATCATGCGGCCATATTGTTTGATCACATTATCACTGGTTATTTGTGTTGCTATTATTCATGTTACCGTAACAGAAAAGACGAGTGGGCGTTTGGGAAATGCAACCCATAATGACGTGTACGTATGCATGTAATAAGTTGATCGATTCTTCGTGTTTTCTGTTAGTTTTATTTCCGTTTGCATCTCCTACTTCACGTTCGATTCCCTTCTTCATCACAGAAGAAAATAATTGTCCGTAATAAATACACACATCTATACATACATAAATTTTAACTAAACTTAGTCATATGCGTTTAGAGAAGGCAATGATAATGCAGAAGCAATCTGAAATATTAAGTGTTTATGACATTCTAGATTTTTGGTTGGTTGGTTAGTTGGTCGGTGTTTAAAGGAATATCAAACCCTGTAGGTTATTTAATGCCAAATCATATTGGTGCTAGAACAATCAATGTTCAATCAATCAGCTGGTCTCGGCAAGCCCTAGCACCTATATCACTGTTCTAGCCCTATTCCCCTTATGGAAACCAGCAACACTTTTTGGTTTGGTTTGTTTTGTTTTACGGCATATCAACCTCAGTGGGTCATTTAATGCCGATAAAGTTTTGAAGTAAATCAATTCTTAATGGATAATACAATTTTTTTATAAATACATTTTTCTATTTAGCCCATAGATGGGACCCTAACAGGTACTACCACTCCGGGTCAGAGTGGACCAGGGAGTAATGGTGCTGAAGGGGTGCTCCACATTCCCCAAACCTCCAAAACTGGAACCTCACCATCAGATAGAGTTTAACGTCATTCCCAGGACATGTAGACCCGCAGCCACCGCCTTCTAGCACCCATATGATAAAAAGGAGTTGGGGCTTCCCATAAGGGCAATAGGGTTGGGAAAATCATATAGGTGCTAGGGCTTGACGTGACCAGCCGATTGATCGGAGGGGGCCTCTCCGACCGCCCGTCTAGCCCAAGATAGGACCAAATTAGAGTATTGCATGTCATGAACTGCTCATCCACCTGGGCTCTATCCTTAAGCATCATGGGTCGCCACCCACGGCCAACAGGTGGCCCCATTGGGGGAGTCTTACCCCTCTGCAGAGGTGCAGTCGATGCATTCTAACGCCTCAGCCGACAGGGCGGGCAACACTTTAAATCTTATATATATTTACCAACCCCTCCGCACGAACAGGATGTGACACAAGGTCTATTTCTTTCACAGAGTTTAATAGGTTTTAATTCGGAACTATCCTTTTCCTAGACTGGTCACTTAGCCATGGTTAAAAAACCCTGCTCTGCTATTTACCAATAGCTAGAGGGGGAATTGTATTCATACCTTTCGCAAGGGTATTAGTACTATGTGAAATGCAAACAGCTTCGTCCAGGAATTGAACTCAGGTCGACGCGTCCATTTCCTACGACTCTAACCATTACACCACACTTTTTATCATATATGAATGTGCTAGAAGGCGGTGAATAAAGATCTTAATCTTCTGGGTATGACGTTAAATGACATCTTGAGGTGAGGTTCAGTTTTAGAGCTATGGAAAGTTTGGAGGTACCCTTCATTGCCATAACTCCCACGTCTACTCTGACCCGGAGTGGTAGTACCTGTTACGATGTCCTCTATGGGTTCAATAAAAAAATGAGTTTAAAAATGATTGTCCCAAACCCTATTGCTCTAATCCCGGGCAACAAATCAATTAGTTAAATCAGTGAAATAGATGACTAATTAAGACTGAGCCAATTCTAGTAGTGACCAAACCAATAGAAGTTTAACAGGTTTGAATTCAGAGTTTTCCTTCTCCTAGACTGGTTGCCTAACCAATTTAAAAATACCAGTCTGTCCTACTATTTACACATCGCTGGAGGAAGAGTAATTGGATTCATACCTTTCCCAAGGGTATTAGGGTTAAACCTACTTAACAGACATAAATTCCACCATCGTTTGTTACCCCACCGAAAGAAAAATACTAAAAATCAAGGAATTAACCGAATTTAATGAAATTTTCAGTGTTGATATATTTATGAATAAATAACATAATGCACCAGTTTTTTTTATTTTTATATTTTTTCAATTCAGTTAACTTTGAACCATGTATCTTTGAGGCGTAACACAGATTCACAAATATACGTGGTTCAAAGTTTATTAACCTGAAAAAATGTAAAAGTTTTTAAATAAAATAAATGGTGAATTATATTGTCTATTCATTAACGTATCAACACTGAAAATTTCATTAAATTTCATTAAATCCTTGATTTTTAATATTTATTTTCATTCGGCGGGGTGACATATGATGGTGGAATTTGTCACCAAATTAGTAGGGTTTAAGTAAGATTTAACCGGTATTAGTGCTATGTGAACTGTAGCTTCGTACAGGTTTTGAACACGGATCGACGAGTCTATTTCCTACGACTGTAACCATTACACCACGCGCCCTCTAACACCGGTAGTCCTGCTAGTGTAGAATAAAATATGTCTTAAAAACGATCTGTCACTCTGCCAAATGTCTACTTGTGTATATATTAGTCGCCATAAAAGTTCGTAGATGTATACTGATCCCACGTGGAAGTGTTTGTCAAGCTGTATGTATTTTAACATAAGCACGAATGTCCGTCCCGGCGCATTCGTACCCGCGCATGCGCTGTTCTCATTAAATGCACTATACGGTGCGCTTATGAACGTCTCAACATTCGATGAGTTCTTTTCGTTTCCATCCGAACACAAACCGCGTCTACCAAACCGAGTGGCTAACGGCCATTTTTCTTTTTGCGTGACCGGACACTCCCGGCCGCCGAATGACCAGCTTGTTTGTCGTTTTTACAGGCCAGAGACTGCGAATAATGAATACATAACCACATTCTCTTGGTCACTTCATTTTGCTCGCTTCCGGCATTGTTTCCAACGTACTCCTGCTTTTGTGGTTACAATTTCCTGTTTTGCAAGCCGGGCTCAAGTCACGTGTCTCTTTTTCTTTTTTTTTTTATCGAATCACTACGTCTTCAACAATATTGCCACCTTTCCATCCCCCACCCTCCGCGTACGTAAGCAAAAAGTTCTACGTCCTTTTTCCCTCTGTTGTTGACTAAAAATACATTTCTTGTGAGATTTTCCTTTTATTTGGGAACTTTATTCTTCTTTTTGATTCTTTTTTTTTTTCATCGAAAATTTCTTTGATTCGTTTTTATAGAGCCCGGACAATGGAGTTTGGAGAGATGGGGTTATCAAACTTGTGTTTTACTTGTAAATAATTATTCACGTTATTAATAACATTTCCTTTATATAAAAACAAAAAAAAGAAGTTACAGTGTCGAGAATTAGATTTATTTTTGTTAAAGGTTGCCTTTCAATAATTACAACTCTAAAAATATTTATATCTTAAAATATCCATCTATTCATCTCAGTCTATCTATCACTCTTTCTCACTCTCTCCCTCTCCCTCTCTCTCTCTCTCTCTCTCTCTCTCTCTCTCTATATATATATATATATATATATATATATATATATTGTTTACCAGTTTATTCACATCTGTCGAACCATCTATCTAACTATCTATCTATCCGAACCTATTCATTTCTATCCATCCATCACCCTTTCTCTCTCTCTCCCCCCCCCCCTCTCTCTCTCTCTCTCTCTCTCTATATATATATATATATATATTATATATATATATATATATATATTGTTTACCAGTTTATTCACATCTGTCGAACCATCTATCTAGCTATCTATCTATCCCAAACTATTCATTTCTATCCATCCCTGCCTATTCCATCTATCAACCCCAGTCCATCTATCTATCTATTTATCTATCTATCTATCTATCTCAATTTAATCCTATATCATTCTGTTCGTATCTATCTATCAATCTATCTATCTCAATTTCATTCTATCTATCTATCTATCCCAATATTTTCTATCTATCTCAATCTTATCCTATCATAGTCTGTTTGCATCTATCTATATATCTATCTATCATATTATATATATATATATATATATGATATGAAAACAAACAATGCTGTTAAGATGAAAATATTTTATATCATATTCATAGTTAATATTAAACAATATTTCGATTTATAAAAATTATCTTCAGGGCTTGTTTTTAATCCGGACTCATCGAAAGAGAAGCAGAAAATAATTTAAATTCAAAACGAAAAACATTGATGTTCCAAACAGCGTGCAAGTCATGCGATCGTTTCATCATTAGCACATCCGATACGCGTTTCTAAGCCAACGACATAATTGTATATCTTTAGTGTAACAGTTTTTGAAAGAAGAAGACATAATTCAAATTCAAAAATAGACAAATTCTCTTTTTTAAGCAGGAAGAGTGTTAACCTGTTCATGGTCAGCCTGCAACGGATTTTTCCAGAAAATAAATATTTTTTCAACTATTTAAAAAAAAAAAAATTTTAATGTAAAAAATATGAATGGTGTAAGGGTTTATTAGGATAATGTGAAATTTAAATTTGTGAGGAATATATACCAATCTTAATTGAATCCTATCTACCCCAGTCTGTTCGTATCAATCTATCTATCTATCTATCTATCTATCCCAGTCTATTAATATATCTCTATCTGTCTATCCCAGTATTCATATCTATCTATCTATCTATCTATCTATCTATCCCGGTCTATTCATATCTATCTATCTATCAGTCTATCCCAGTCTTTTTTTCTATCTATCTATCTATCTATCTCAATTTTTATTTATATCAGACCGTTTGTATTTATCTGTATATGTATTCCTGGTAAGAATCTCGA
Organism: Doryteuthis pealeii; assembly: GCA_023376005.1. Lineage (NCBI taxonomy): Eukaryota > Metazoa > Mollusca > Cephalopoda > Myopsida > Loliginidae > Doryteuthis > Doryteuthis pealeii. The sequence goes on along the minus strand of CM042149.1, from coordinate 110,435,083 downwards.
CGATCAGAAAAGGTATGATAGGCCTAAAACATTATATTCTGGGGCCGTGCTCCAATTCCTCGTTGCAAATCTGGTGAGTAGTACAGGAGAGTATCAAGCGAGCACGGCATCTCACAGTCCAATTGTGGTTCGTCACCTTAATAACCTCGGCAAAAGCAACCGGAACCCTCCCTTACGTTTCCAAAATATTTGACAGCTTTTGACTCACACTCGTAAATGGTAGATTTCGGCTTGTATTTTCTGGGAATTCTTCAATTTCTTCGTTTTTTTAAAAGAATTATTTAAAAGAAATCAAACAATATTCAGATACAACTAAGAAACGAGGTAGAATGCCAGTTCCACTTATCTATATTTCCATGCTGCTTTCATTCTGAGAAACCAGATGGTTTCGACTTGGTTCCATTGGATTTGTATTTTACTTGTTTTGTTCTTCGGTAAATGTTGTTTTAAAGCCGAAGATTCCGAGATAACGGTCGTGTGTATGGAGCTGGATAAATTTGGTTTGGCCACGAACCAAAACTTTTTTTTTGTATTTCAACAAGAATTTTGGTAAAACCTTCAGAATATCAGCAGAGAGATGTGTTTTATTCCAAGGTTAACGTTTTTGATATTATCATACTCTAATTTGAAGACCTTAGATAATTCGCTTACATTAATTTAAGAATAATTCAGCGCAGCACATGGCAACTAAAGGCACTCAGTGTGGATCAAACTTGCAAGAACACTGTAATAACAATCAGTCATGAACTGGAGAATTGCAATGGAGACTACGAGGCTGTGGCTAGAAGAACGTAACATAACAGACGTTCGTACAGCAGAATTCCTCGAAAATCTGCAGAAAAAATTTTTGGAGTACCCTGGCATTGGAATTCGGGCTTTGTCACGTAAATTGAATGTTTTAGCCTCTACCATGGAGCTTGCGCTCAATGAAGAATTTCGCTACAACTCATTCAAGCGTCGCAAAGGTCAACAGCTCCCAGAAAAGGCTCGTGAAAATCGTCTGACAAAGGCAAAGAAACTTCTGAGCGAAGTGAAACGTCCTGCTGAACCACAAACAATCTGGTTCTTTTCCGATGAGAAAAACTTTTGCCGAGATCAAAAGCACAACACGCAGAATAACAGATAAATTTATATTAGCCACGAACCAGAATAAAATGTTGGTAAAAGCTTTAGAACATCAGCAGAGAGATGTGTTTTATTCCAACGTTAACGTTTTTGATATTACCAGACTCTAATTTGAAGGCCTTATATATGTCGCTTAAATTAATTTGTTAAGAATAATTCAGAGCAGTACAAGACAACAAAAAGCACTCAGTGCGGATCAAACTCGCTAGAACAGTGGTTCCGAACCATTTTTTATTCTGGCAACCTTAAAAGAATGTTGCTATGACTCCGCACTTCTACAATTTATACTTTTGTTCAAAAATATAGAATGTGAATCCATAATACAGTTTTATCAAAAGATCATATATATTTCAATCTCTAAATAATAATAATAATAATAATAATAATAATAATAATAATATGAAATAAAGAAACGAAAATATAAATAATACTAATTACAAAAAAAAATGAAATCTAAACTAAGGGGGTGCGAGCATCATTCCCGGGGGTGCGAGCATCATTCTCGGGGGTGCGAGCATCATTCCAGGAGGTGCGAGAATGGATGATTCTCGCACTCCCTGGTCTGGAATCCCTGTGCTAGAATAAAAATTATCTCATTTCCCCCAAGGTCAAGGATTTCTAAATATTATCCCACGGTCAAAGCTTTCGAATAATGATTCCACAATCAGGCAGTCTAAGCTCAGCACAAAGCTTTCTAAAATTACTACATGGCGAAACAGTTTAAGCTTAGCACTGGGGTTACTAAAATGACTCCACGATTCAGCGATCTAAGCTTAGAACAACGCTTACAAGTGACTCCACGACTCAGTAATTTAAGCTTAAGACTTCCTTAAGGTTTCTAAAAATGACTCCACGGCGAGACGATCTAAGCCTAACGCAAAGCTTTACAAAGCGACTCGGTGACTCCGCAGTTTATGCTTAGCACAAAGCTTTCGAAAAGTGACGACGTGGCTCAGCAGTGTAAGTGTAGCACAAGGCTTTCTAAAAATGACTTCACGGCATAACAGTTTAAGCGTAGCACAAATCTTTCTAAAAATAAAAATGAATTCACGACGAGGCAGTCGAAGCTTAGCAGAAAGCAAATGTATGGCACTTGTGTTACATAATCTATGCGGTTGCATAAGATTATTGTCAATCCCCTGTATTTCTAAAGGGATGGCGCTTTTCATATCACGGGCGGGACTTTCCATGGAATAGTACAGAAAGCCCGCGAAATACGTGAAGTCAGGTGGGACCTGGTTGGGTCCTCAGTTTTCAGTTGGACGTCGGGATGTCCTGCCTTAACTGGAACTCACTGCATACGCGCGGTATGTTAGTCAGATGTTAGTTACATGAAATGTTTAGTTAAGTAAAATAATAAGTAAATAAAAGCTTAAGATTATAACATGGTTTTGGTGTTGGTGAATGTCTTGGTAACAAGACTGATCAACAAGAAGAAATGAATTAAGTACAACCGATCACCAGGACAAAGTCCAGATGTTAGAAGAAGACGTAAGATGTCAAAGACGCCAGGAGAAGAATAGAAGTAAGTAAAGAGGTATGCAACACTTGGTGTGGATCAATCTCAGAAAAAGTTCATAAGCTGAAAAGTTCCTATGAATACATCATATCAGTTGTTGATGTCTTTTTTAACCTATGGGATCCAACCACTGCAACACCGATCGAAGCAGTGTGTGTAAATGGTGTTGTTGGCATCATTCCATCTGCGAAAGACAATGGAGTTGTGTCCAAAGATTTTTTTAACCTACATAGCCTGTGCGGGGTGATACGGAGGATGTGTTGTTGCCCAATCAGCAGATTCCCCCTCTCCACACTGCCGCTGTGGTATAAAGGAAAGGTAAGAAACCAATGCAGTTTAGCAAAGGCAGTGTCGTAGGAGTTGCTGTGTAACACTGGAATTCGGCGTTACTCAATCTTAGGGACTTCGTCTCCGGATTTGTTTTCGGGGTTTACTCCCCTAGCTTTCCTCAGAATCATGTAAGGCCGCTCGGCAGCGATGGTTTTGTAACAAAATGGTGAACGTTGAAAAATAAACCACATTTGGTCGCATTCCATAAAAGTATCTTGGTCAGGCTATGAACCTTTCAGCTGACCCACATACATAAGCAAATACTATATAGATAGATAGATAGATAGATAGATAGATAGATAGATAATTAACTAGTGAGATAGAGAGGTTTGATTTCTTTGTTTTAATGTTATACCAAACCTCGTGGGATATATAATGCCAAAGCCATTGCTGTAAAAGAGATGTCGTCGTACTATTTAACCCATAGCTGAAGGGATGAGGTTTCATACGAGATAGATAGATAAGTATATACCAATGGGATCCAAAAACTGCAACATCGATTGAAGAAGTACGTAGATCCTAAGATGAATTATGTTGAAAAGTAATCTGCATTTGTTTACATTCCATGAGAGTATTTTGGTCATGCTTTTACATAAACATAGATAGATAGACATGTAAGTATTGAGATATATAGGCTTGGTTTCTTTGTTTTAATGGCATATCGGCCTTCGTGGTTTATTTAATGCCAAAGCCGCCATTCCTGTTGAAGACCAATAATGGACAGATAGATATTTTAGATGTGTAAATATTGGGATTAATAGATATATATATAAAGATAAACCTAATGAGTCAGATAAACCTACTAAAAGTTTCGCTAAGTGCTCATCAGGGCTAAGATCCGAGTCGGATCTTAGCCCCGAAGAGCATTTAGCGAAACTTTTAGTAGGTTTATCTGACTCATTAGGTTTATCTTTATTATTTGCTCTACTTAGGTATTGAGCACTTTTTACTTATTAGCTTTAGTTTCCTGTCGGTTTTGTATATATATATATATATATATATATATATATATATATAAATTGTTTTTTCTTTTGGCCAAATATTGTACCAATAGATTGTTTTTTGTTGGTACAATTATCTTGGTCTTTTCTTTTTTCCAAAATTTTTTTTCTCCCCAGGTGATGTTTGGTAGTATATTTTTACAATCAAACTATTTGCTGGTTTTTTTTCTCACCGCGAGGATTTACCAACAAGTTTGGTATATTAGATATATATATAGATAGATATTTTGAAAGTTAATTAATAAATAATGAATTAATTAGACGGGCATACCTATTTAAATGTAAGGCTAAACAAATCGAGAAAAATCAGTCTCTGTATGTACATTTCGGCCTATTAGGCCTCATCAGCAGAGCTATAGATAGGAAGACCGCCTTGTGCGTGATTCGAAACCCGACTGTCAAGCTGACAGGCGAGCATCTTAACCCCTACACCAACCGGACTAACTTAGATTTTTCATACGTTTGTTTTTTTTGTTTTAATGTCATATCAGCCTTCGTGGGTTATTTAATACCAAAGCAACTATTCTTGCAGAACCGTAGTGGTATTTATATATATTTAGATTTGTAAATAGTTGGATAGATAGATAGATAGATAGATAGATAGATATGTAAGGAATAGGATATATAAGTTTGGTTTCTTTGTTTTAATGTCATATCAGCCTTCGTAGGTTATTTAATGCCAAAGCAACTATTCTTGTTGAAGAAAAATAGTGAACATATAGATATTCTAGACCTATAAATATTGGATAGAAAGATAGATCATATAAGCATATTATATATATATATATATATATATATATATATATACTATATATAAATATATATATATATATAAATACACACACACACACACACACACACACACACACAATATATATATATATATATATATATATATATATGAATATTGCGATAGATATGAATTAAACTGAACAAAGAGAGTAATGACAATAATAATGCTATTTAGATGTTGATAATGAAATATAACTCTATTATTGCCAGCTTAAAACACAGACTGTTATGGCAATGATAGACAAATACCGCAAAGTAAATTAACGCTGCGTAAGAAACTGACACGTAAATACAGGTTCGTTCAATCCACTGAGCCACTCATCCTCAACAATATATTTAATGTAATCTGCAGATTGTTTCCAAGTTAGAAATAATAAAAGCGAGAGGATCAACAAGAAATTGGCGAATAACAATAGATTTCTCTCCTAATTCATTTTCAACGTTCATTGTTGTGATATTCATGTCCGTTGTTCTTGGTTTTGGAGTTATTTTTTTATTTTTTTAAAAACTGGTAACGTTTTATTATATTCAATCAACTCGCTTTCTTAAAGCAAACTTGTTTTCTTCTATTTCTTTGCTTTTTTCTTGTTTGTTTTTTTCTTGTTTGTTTTTTTAAATTTTTTTCTTTGTATTTGTTTAAGTGTTAAAATCAGCTAAGGTAGTCGATAAATTGCATGAGAGAAATGAATTATGAAAATAATACTGCGGGTCTCACCGATTCTTTTGAAATTAAACGTGGGAATTTTCAAGATAAAAACAATTTTGATTTCGTTTGCTTGTTTTGTTTTTTTTTGTTTTTGTTTTTGTTTTATTTTTAATGTAAAAAAACGGTTTCGTTCTTTGGTCTTTGTTTAATGGGATTGAAGCACTGCAACACGATGGAAGAAATGTGTCACCAAATGTTCAGAATATAACTAAACGAGGGATTTTCAAGATAAAAACAATTTTGACTTCGTTTGCTTGATTTTTTTTGTTTTTTTTGTTTTTTTTTATTTTCTAATGTAAAAGAAAAACGGTTTCGTTCTTTGGTCTTTGTTCAATGGGATCGAAGCCCTGCAACACCGATGGAAGAAGTGTGTGCACCAAATGTTTAGATATAACTAAACGAGGTATTTTTCAAGATGAAAATAATTTTGGCTTCGTTAGTTTGAATGGGTGAAACGGTTTCGTTCTTTGGTCTTTTGTTCAATGGGATCGAAGCACTGCAACACCGATGGAAGAAGTGTGTGCACCAAATATAATGTAATATAACTAAACGTGGGATTTTTCAAGATGAAAACAATTTTGACTTCGTCTGTTTGAATGGGAAAAACGGTTTCATTCTTTGGTCTTTTTTCAATGGGATTGAAGCACTGCAACACTGATGGAAGAAGTGTGTGCACCAAATATAACGTAATATAACTAAACGAGGGATTTTTCAATATGAAAACAATTTTAACGTTTGCTTGTTTTTGATTTGATTTTTTTTTTTAATGGAAAAAATCGTTTCATTCTTTGGTCTTCGTTCAATTGGATCAAAGCACTGCAACACTGATGGAAGAAGAGTGTGGACCTCATATATAGATATGACTAGATGGACTTGTCGATATACCACAGTAAGATAATTCAATTATTACAACGTTTGACATGTTTACTTAAATTGAATGGGAGAAATGAATTATAACACTGCACATCTCACCAATTCTTTTGAAACAAAACGAGGTATTTTTCAAGAGGAAAAGAATTTTGACTTCGTTTCTTTATTCGAATGGGAAAAACGGTTTCGTTCTTTGGCCTTTTTTCAATGGGATCCAAGCACTGCAACATCGATGGAAGAAGTAGGTGAACTAAATGTTTAGATAAAACTAGCAGGACCTGTAGATATACCATATCATGATAATTTAATTATTGCAACATTTGATATGTTTACTTAAATTCAATGGCCGCCCTGTCGGCTGGGGCGTTAGAATGCACCGACTGCACCTCTGCAGAAGGGTAAGACTCCCCTAATGGGGCCACCTGTTGGCCGTGGGTGGCGACCCGTGATGCTTAAGGATGGAGCCCAGGCGGATGAGCAGTTCATGACATGCAATACTCCACTTTGGCCCTATCTTGGGCTAGACGGGCGGTCGGAGAGGCCCCCTCCGATCAATTGGCTGGTCACGTCAAGCCCTAGCACCTATATGATTTTCCCAACCCTATTGCCCTTATGGCAAGCCTCACCCCTTTTTATCATATGGATGCTAGAAGGCGGTGGCTGCGGGTCTACATGTCCTGGGAATGACGTTAAACTCTATCTGATGGTGAGGTTCCAGTTTTGGAGGTTTGGGGAATGTGGAGCACCCCATTCATCACCATTGCTCCCTGGTCCACTCTGACCCGGAGTGGTAGTACCTGTTAGGGTCCCATCTATGGGTTAAATAGAAAAATGTATTTATAATTTTTTTTTTATTATCCATTAAGAATTGATTTATTTCAAAGCTTTATCGGCATTAAATGACCCACTGAGATTGATATGCCGTAAAACAAAACAAAACAAAAATAATTCAATGGGAGAAATCAATTATAAAATAATAATGTGGGCCTCACTGATTCTCTTAAAACTAAATGGGGTATTTTCATAGATGAAAACAATTTTGACTCATTTAGATATTACTAGCAGGACCTGTGGATATACCAAAGTATGAAAATTCAATGATTACAACGTTTGATATGTTTAATTAAGAGCTATTGAAAAATTGTTCAATATGTAAAAAGTATAACAATCTATATATCTGTTTGTCTGTCTATCTATCTATCTATTCACACTTACTCAAACATACTCTCCAACAGTTACTGACACTTTTACCTCCTCTGAAAGATGCGACTTTAAATAAAAGATATATGTATCTACCTATTTATATATCTGTCTGTCTGTCTGTTTGTATATTTATCTATCTATCTATCAATCTATTCACACATACTCAAACAAACGCCACAACAGTGATTTGACACTTTCACCTCCTCTGAAAGATATAACTTTAAATAAAAGATTTATCTATCTAGCAATCTATATATGTATCTGTTTCTCTCTCTCTCTCTCTCTCTCTCTCTCTCTCTCTATATATATATATATATATATATATATATATATATATATATATATATATATATATATATATATATATATATCGATTGATCAATCTATTCACTCATACACAAACATACTCTACAACAGTGAGATGTGTGGTGTAATGGTTAGAGCCGTAGTAAATGGACTCGTCAACCCGAGTTCAATTCCTGGACGAAGCTGCTTGCATTTCACTTGGCGCTAATACCCTCGGGTAAGGTATGAATCCAATTCTCCCTCCAGCTATGGGTAAATTGCAGCGCAGACTGGTCTCCTTAACCATGGCTAGGTAATCAGTCTAGGAGAAGGAAAACTGAATTCCAACCTATTAAACTCCGCTTACGAAATTGACTTGGTGTCGCATCCTGCTCGTACGGAGATGTATATATATATATATATATATATATATATATATATATATATATCCCTCTCTAGGTAGCTGCTAAAACGGTATAACTGCACTGATGAGAGGTGATACCTCGAAACACGTGTCTAGTTTACTCTATTATACGCTCCCAATTTCTGTTGAGCACTTTATTTAGAAGGGATTTAATTGCAAAATTCACCGTATTCGGCATTCAGCTAAGACTCACTTTGTTTACATAAAGTTTGAGACCTCTAGGTGAGTTCATTTCCGCTTAGAAATGTAGCGATTAAATAGCCGGGTATACTTGGCAGCTGACTGTGTTCGTATGGGTAAGAGGATTGGCGAGCGTAAGTTCGTTCGGGTCTCGAACCCGGCCAGAGGTAGCTGCTAAAACGGTATAACTGCACTGATGAGGTGATACCTCGAAACACGTGTCTGTAGTTTACTCTCTCTCTCTCTCTCTCTCTCTCTCTCTCTCTATATATATATATATATATATATATATATATATATATATATAGTGACTTTGACACTTTCGCCTCAAATAATAGATGTGACTTGAAAAAAAACAAAAAAACTATCTACCTATGTATATATCTATCTGTTTGTCTGTCAATCTATCTATCTATCTATATATATATATATATATATATATATATATATATATATATATATATTATGTATTCACACATACTCAAACATATGGCACCGAAAACCAAACGCCGCTTTTGTTATTATTAAAAGAATGTTTTTCAGAAAGATTATTTTTATTTGGAGCGCCTCATTGAAGAGGAAAATTACGGCCTTTTTTTTAAAGTAAAATTCTTTTCCTTTATAGACGATCTCATTTTTCGTTTTTTTTTCTTTCGCTAAGACAACTTTGCTAAAATAACTTTGTATTTATATTTAATTCATGTTACAAATATTTTGCCTTGTTGGCAAAATATTAATGATTAAAAACCTTGAATTCTTTTCTTTTCTTTTTTTTGAGTAAAATAAATTTATTATGCTCTCATCTATCCACGCTGGTGACCTCATCTGTCTCGACATACTGGCTATTAAAGTCTCAACGTTTCGTATATTCCTGGGACTTGCAAAAATATACGTCCTCTACCAGGAGAAAGTATTGAAGTTTTCGTACCATAAAGTATTATATTTCCAACCCGTCCTTCGGGACGGGGGTCCGGTGTGCTTCGGCCACTGGACCAATGTGTTCAATTAATAGCGTCGGTCCTAAGGGGCTATCCCCTGGCAATACCTGCCCCCTAGGGTGCAGGGCTAGGTTTATTGCCCAGCGCCTGAGGCGATCAACGCAAGGTTTGTTCTTTCCCACCCATGAGCTTCGGCTTGTGGGTGGGCCCACATTAAAACGAGGCCTTGTGCCCAGTCCATACAAGTGGGGTATGAGGCAAATACCCATTTCGTATATTTCTGGGACTTGCAAAAATATACGTCCTCTACCAGGAGAAAGTATTGAAGTTTTCGTACCATAAAGTATTATATGAAAGACTTACGAAACTAAATAAGAACGCACATATAAAGATTATGGAGGCGCGTTGTCTAATTGTTAGAGTCGGAGGAAATGGACTCGTCGACACGAGTTCAATTCCTGGACAAATATGTTTGCATTTCACATAGCACTAATAATCTTGGGAAAGGTATGGATCCAATTCTCACTCCTGCTATAGGTAAATAGCAGGGCAGACTGGGCTCTTTAGCCACGACTAGGTAACCAGTCTAGGAGAAGGAAAAGTTTGGTCCACTATAGATAATTAGTTGTTAAAAAGTTGTTATGAGGAGAATACCAAAAATATATGGATGAACTAAAGAGACATAAAACTATTATTATCTAAATTGGCAATAAGTAGATGAAATACATCCTAAGATATTATCATCAAATGAAAGCTTTATCAATGCAATAAGTAAATTGTTTGAGAAATATATAGAATATGAAATGATTCCATATATTTGGAAAACAGTATATATATTTACCAACCCCTCCGCACGAGCGGGATGCAACACAAGGTCAATTTCTTACGCGGAGTTTAAGAGGTTTGAGTTCAGACTTTTCCTTCTCCTAGACTGGTTACCTAGCCATGGCTAAAGAGCTAACTTGTTAAACTCCGCTTAAGAAATTGACCTTGTGTCGCATCCTGCTCGTGTGGAGGGGTTGGTATATATATAAAGATTTTTTAAAAATTTTAATGGATTTCTAAATAAAACTATACATAAGATTGCTTTTTATATCCATTTATTTCTTAGTATGTCTTCTTGGGAGCCCTGTTAACTGGCGCTTTGAAATACACCGACTGCACCTCAGCAGAGGGTGAATATCCCTCCAATGGTGACAACTGTTAGCCGGGGGTGGCGACGCATGGCACTTAGGAATGACATGCAACACTACACATTAGCCCTTACTTAGGCAAGACAGGCAGGACGGTGAGTCCCCCCCCCCTCCGATTAATCGATGGTGGACATGTCATATGATGTCCCGACCGTATTGACCTTATGGCAAACCCCAACTTTTTATCATAAATGTACTAGAAAGCGGTGTTTGAGGGTCTTAGTGTTCCGGGTATGATGCGCCATGGTGAAGCTCAAGTATTGGAGCTTTGGGGAGTGGGGAGTACCCCTTCATCGTCATTACTCCCAAGTCCACTCTTACCCTGAGTGGTAATATTTGTTAGGGTCCCATTTATAGGTTAAATAGAAAAAATGAGTGTAAAAATGCGTTTAAAAAAAGTTTTTTTTTAAATTTTGAATACCCAACTATTATAAATAAAACAAAACGTCTTCGGCAGATAATAACCCAACAATGGTTGACATGCCGTAAATTAAACCAAACAACCACCAACAATCAACCAGGCAACCTCCTAGGGCATTCTTCTCTTTTTTTCTATTTCTTCACATCAAAACTTTACCCCCCCCCCCCCAAAAAAAAAAAAAAAAAACAGTGCACAGAATATTTGCACTGTAAATATAATATCAATCTTTATGTTTAACGGTTAGTGTTAAAACCATGGAAAGTTAGAATGAGTTCAGATGAGTATGACAGGCAGCCGTTGAACCCTGATTGATCTGTGTCGGATATTCTCATTGGTTGAGAATAACAGGTGACTAAGTAACTGTGGGAAAGTAGTTGACCTGAGTTGAAGACAGCTTCTGAATCAAAAAAAGGAAGAACAAGAACAAGAACAAGAACAAGAAGAACGATGACAGCAACTTCTGTATATGGAGGCCTTACTTCATCCACATTACTATTTCGATCGGTAGTTTAGTACTGTTATTTCTCAGATCTTAAATATCATCTTTTATCTGGAAACTGTACAACATTTAGAGGAGATTTCAAAATGACAAATAGATGAGGGAAGATTGCTTGAAATCGAAAGAATCTTTTGCCTTGGGCGTTAACGATTTCTTAGCTCGACATGATTATATAAAAATGACGGAAAATTATTGGTGGATTGAATTTATAATTATTCATTAAAATATTACTCAACCATGAAAAAAAGGAAGACACTTTTCCCACGTATCAAGTTGTTTAGTTGTTTTGGTTTGGATTATTTAATTTAACAGCATATCAACTCCCTATGGGATATTTAATGTCAAAATTTATGATTAATTGGAAATTGGTGAATGTAACCATAATTATATTTTCTATGTTCCATTGCATTTGGTTTCAGACACCACTTATTCTTAGTCTGAATACAAATAATCATACAGACTGTTTTTAACTGCTTTGCCAACCAAATTTCTCCCACAGCTTACCAAATTTTCTTAAAATTATTTGCTTGCCGATGATAGGATATTTCAAAGTTCACTACCTATTCACCCCAGTAACTGATTTTATTCGAAATAAAGTCCATATTATTCTTAAATCGCGTGGTGTAATTGCGCTTTAAAATCATGGGAAATGGGACTCGTACGCCCGATTCAAATCCTGGATGTGGTAATTGCATTTCAATTAGCGCTAATATCCCTGGGGAAAGATATAATCCACCCTCCTTACCATGCTATGGATAAATAGTAGGCAAGACGGGCTCTTTACACCTTGGTCAGGCAACGTCTAGGAGAAGGAAAACTCTAGAATTGAAAGCTGTTTAACTCCGCTTAAGAAATTGACTTTGTGTCACATCTTGCTCGTGCGGAGGGTTGGTAAATATATATAATCGGAGTCCTTCTGCTCAATTATAATTGAACTAATCATTCAGTTTTTGTACTTTGTTGAGTTGGGTATGCGAGTGGTGGAGAGCCGCTGTTATCGGCTTACTAGGCAAAGAGTTAAAAACTGTACATGAAAAAAACATATTCCTGATACAAACAACTTTGCGATACAGTATTGTGCCGTTTCAACTATCTAATACCCCCCACCAAAAAAAAAATTATCAAACAATATATTTGACCCATGGATGCTGAGCGTGACAGGTACTTACTTTGCCTCCGGGTCAGAGTGACTCGGAAAGTATGTCCCGTAATTTAATGAGAAGTGCGTCCGGTCTCCTGCCTCAAAAATTGCTACCCGGTGCGACTATTAAAATAACGACCCAGCTCCAGTCTGTATTCAAAAACTGATTCATCTTCATATCATCTAATCTATCTAATCTAATCTATTCTCAATTTGTTCATGTATTTATCTATAATTTACTAAATACTAAGATTCTTTTAAGTTCATGTTTGTGTAAGTGTCTTGTTTAGTTTAAATAAACGAAGAATTACTACAAAAAAAAGAAGCGCACCCCCCCCCCCAAATACATTTACTTTGTCGAAGAAGTATCTATCTATCTCAATTTGTTCATGATCTAGCTTATTATTTGTGTGTTTATCTATCGTATCTATCTCGTCCTTATTCCGAAATAGTATCCATCTTTCATATCTAAACAAGAATTACGACAAATTACGATAAATAAACAAGAATTACGACGAGCTGGGGTTTTATTTTGATAGTCACGGGTAGCAATTTGAGGCAGCAGACCGGATGCACTCCTCATGTAAATTACCGTATATGTCAATAAAAGGGGACTCCGTACTAGAGTAGAAGCTCGAAAACAAAAACGATTGCCATCGGCATGCCTATCGTAATGGCATACCCATTGTGGAGCCGAAGTGTCTTACCTGCATGTTATCTTGGTATTCGTGGATATATTCCAACGAAATTTGTAAAGGCCAGATGTACCAAGTGAGAAAGAAAACCTGAAAGAAGGCCGGAGGGGGCATTTTCGACCGAAAACGTTGTGTATAAACAATAAAGATAGGACAAAATGTGTTAAAAAATTTCCAATATGATATAAATTATCCCAATACTAGTACAAAATAAAAAAAAATTCTCCCGGGCAATGTAAAAATAGATTTTTGAAAATATTGCCTGAGGGGTGGGAGTTAAAAATTCAATACAGCGAGTGTACCCTAAGTAGTAAATCATCAAAATTCATTAAAAGGATTAAAAAATAAAACAATTGAAATGTTAAACTTTAATATGTATAAAAGAAAACAAACGTAGATATAGATATATAATTACCAGTCATAGTTTATTAAAACTTGTTTTAAAAAAACAACGAGGACTGCTCTAAATGTTTTGCATGTTTTCAAAATTTTGCAGGTATATTTATTCTAGTTAGTGGACGATTTTAGGTTAAGTGATGTAAGCAGTGACGTAGTTTTTGTTACAGAACAAAAACCGGAAAGCGAAACTCCATTGATAATAGATACTTAAGATCTTTAATAAATAACACAAGTAACCAGAAACCCTCATTACAATAGACTGTTCTAACTGAATAAACCACCAAAAAACAAAAAAACATACAAAAAACTCAATAACAACAAACAAACAAACAAAAAATAAATTTCAACCAAAACGAAATAAAGCTCGCAACCAAAATCACGTACAAACCAATATTCATGCCCATCTCAGAAAACCCCTTCATCACCATTGCTCCCCTGGTCCACTCTGACCGGAGTGGATAGTACCTGTTAGGTCCCATCTATGGGTTAAATAGAAAAATGTATTTATAAAAAAAATGTAATATCCATTTAGAATTGATTATTTCAAAAACTTTATCGGCATTAAATGACCCACTTAGGTTATATCCGTTAAAACCAAAACAAACCAAACCAAACCAATCATCTCAGGGAATTGAGACCAATGTAGGAAAATAAATTATTTGACTATAAGAAAAAAAACATTGCAGGGGTAAAATATTTTCTATAGAAAAGATGCATAAAAAAATGTTTGAGCTTAGAGATCAAACTGTGCGAATTCGCTCAAACTTTTGGTAGTATTTGGTATATCTTTGAATATGAAATTTTGCACAAGGTCACGCACGCATGCGCACACACGCACACAACACGCACGCACCGTTGACTGGGAACTTGTCTGGGTGTGCATAGGGGTGTTTAATCTGCGCTCGTGGTGCATTGGTGCCTACGGACTTTTAACATCGTCCGATGTTTAGGACCAGTCCTGCGTCATATTCTCGCTTGGAACATCATCCAGAATATTGTGATTAAAATAAGTCTTAATTTATAATAAACTATTAATTGAACATCAGTCATTCCTCAAAAAGACCTAAGGCGAAAACAGTTTCATTGGAAATGGGCCTATATTTGGTAGGACATAGTTGGAATTTAAGTGTAAGTTTACACCTGTACTAAGCAACTGTCTCTTATAAGTGCATATATATATATATATATATAATACATATATATATATATCATATATCATTATGTATAAAACTAAGTTTGTTTAGTTTAAGAAGGTTTATATATATATATATTATATATATATATTACATTATATATATGTGTGGTGTGTGTGTGTGTATCTGGTGTGTTTGTATGTGGTTGGTATGTGTGTGTGTGTGTGTGTGGTATACGTCAATTTATCAATTGTTTCCTGAGAGGATTCAACCAAGTGACATTCTCAATTAAAGAGGCAAAATATGAAACTAAGGTACACACACACACAACACACACACACACACACCACACAGACAGAGACCAGATGGACAGAGGACAGAATGTATGACAAATATATATATAATATATATATATAATATATATATATATATATATGAGAAGAAAATATTTTAAAAATTTAACAACACAGGATGGTATAATCAGGGAAAACAATTTTTAGAAAACAATTTTCACACATTCACCTATACACTTAATCTTTCATTTTGTCCCTCAACATAAACATGACTTAACAGTGTCCGTGTAAGATGGTACAAATACCGAAATGCTTAAGTATTGACACTAAAAATTGTTTTCCTTGTCATAACATCCTGTGTTTGTATATTATTTAAAATATCTTCTCATATTGTCGGATTAATTTCCTCACCGTATTTCCACACACACACACACACACACACATACTATATATATATATATATATATATATATAATCTTCCTAAAAACTAAACCACGGGTAGTTATAAATTTACATGCCAATTTTCTGAAAAACAACTTAAAATTAAGTACCTACATTGGCCACATCATAAACGACAATTTCCCGTCACTAAATACAAAAACATAACAATGGCACAGACAACTAAACATGTCCCCGACATACGGAGAAAATTCTCACTCGCATTAACACAGACAAACAAGATACTAACGCATCTTTAATAAATAACACAACAACCTTAGCAACCCTTCATACAATAGACCTCCTTACTGAATAATAAAAAAAATTAAAAAACAAAAACAAAAACAAAAGAAAAACAAAAAAAAATATAACAATAATCCAAACGAATAAAATCTCGCAACATCAATCCCTACAACCCAATAATTTCCTTGAAGACGGACCAGGGAAAAATGCGTTGAAAGTTACTGGGGTGGAGATATTAGACATTTTTCTACGACCTGGGATCCGACTGTACGAAAAACAACAAAAACAACATATATTATATTGTAACATTGCGTTGTCGTCACGGATACCAAAAATAGATATATTTGTTCGTAGCTGCCTTTTCTTGACGGCACTTAAATATCTATACCGTGGTATACTCTTAACGTCTTACTCTGGTCTATTCTTCCCGGCCGTCTTCTGATCGTCTAGGTTCTCTGGCCTGTATATCTTTCTATCGTCCTATCTGTGGTCGCTTTCTTATCGGGTTCCGCTGTCTGGTTCTGCTGGGAACCATTTCTTTATCAGAAAGCCCGTGTCATTGTTAGCTTTTAGTAATAACAACAAAAAGACTTCGATGTTACTTTTGATGTTACTTTATTCCGGATCCCCAGGCCAGACAACTGCGCGCAGAGAGTCCACATCTTGCTTAGCTTCAGTATCCTAACTCTCAAAACTAACTAACTCTAACTTTAACTAACTGCGTTTGCCCACCTTAACCGGAAGGGGGCTTCTATCGGGGTTCCGTTCTCACGATTCTATCCCCAGAAAAGCAAGGTGAGGTGAGGTCAAGGCATTGGTCACTCACTCTCCAAGGCCATCAGCTGTACTGATCGCCATAAGGATTTCTTATACTACTTTTAAAACTAATAGGGGATCCAATTAATAAAATGTAACAATTATAATATTATATATATATATATATATATATATTTGAAATAAATCTTTTTTGTTTTTTAGTGTATAAAAAAAAATAAAAAAAATTAAAATTGAATAAATATGTTTTTCAACATAAATTTGCAGTTATTTTACCGTCAAAAAAATATCTTATTACATTTTTATAATTATTGCCTTCAAACATACTTAAAAACAAAAAGAACTTTATTTCAATATATATATATATATATATTATATATTTAATTAATAATTATATATAATATATTATAATATATATATTTTTTTTTCGGAGTAAAATCCATCTTCAGAGAGTTTCTTCAGAGATTGAAAAGTTTCCATCTGTGTTTGTTAAAATCCACCTGTGCGTCTAATTCCGTTGAATGTGATGGAGATTTAAGTTCTTATTACATTTTATAATTAAGCCTTCTCAAACACACTAATAAAACAAACAAAAAAATCTTTAGTCTATGCTTGTTGGATAGTCACTGTTATGCTTGTTATAAGTCACTGTTGTTTTGATGCCTGAAACAAAAGTTAATTGTGAATCCTCATCTTTGGGAACTTCATGTCGAAAAGAAAAGGAAAGCAAGCAATAATCAGCCAAGCAAGTCTGAGTTGAAAAGTGCCATTTGAAATTAGTTTGCGTGAAGAGGCCAAAAAAGTCCGCCATTATCTTGAAATGGCCGATAGAAGAGGCCAAGATTATGTTCCGCTGTATATTTAATAGCTTTTTTTTACGGGAGTGTTTAACAACCTTGGGAAAATGATGTTCTGTAAAATAAATTTTAAACATCCAGTCATCTGCACTGTTTTCATTTTCTTCTTCTTCTTCTTCTTCTCTTTTCTTCTTCTTCTTCGTTCTTCTTCTTTCTTCACTATTATGAATTTACATCTCTCCTTCTATTCTAATCGTCATCTTTTATTCCCTTGTCTTCATCTATTTATATCCACCATAATTTTCCTCGCGACTCCTCCTCCCCATCTCATCGTCCTCATTATTAATTTACACAATCGTCCATCTATTATATCTTCTATTTCTTTTACTCCATTTTCTTATCTCTACATAACTTCTTCTTCTTCTTCTCTTCTTCTCTTCTTCTTCTCTTCATTCTTCTTCTTCTTCTTCTCATTATTATTATTTTGCGAGTTTTTCGAACTCCAGTCATGCTATAACGTTCTTTGTAGTACTAAAACCCTTTGGAAAAGCCACAAACTCCTTCATTCCCCCCCCAGCTAGTTAAAAAATGTCCTCTTTAAATTCCTTTTTTTCCCCTTGGTGTAACCATCCAAATTATTCCTCATTTTTAGCCTCTTTTTGTTTTAAATCTGATGGGCAATCTATTCAAAAGTTATATTCCTTTATGAGCAAAAATCCAATTGGTTTGATAGACTTAGTTTTTTTAAAGTTGTGTCTTGACATAGAACGAAAAAAGACATTAAGAGTAGAAAATTATGAAATTTCTAAACAGACATTTTTTATTATACACACACACACACACACACACACACACACACACACACACTTATATATTATATATATATATATAATATATATACTATACATTATTGGTATATAAATATTATATATTTATATTATTAATGAGTAGGGGTATATATATATATAATAGCCCTATCACTGATATTGAGCACTCTACTAATGATACCACAAAAAAAACTTGGGTTCTTACCATTAACTCTCCAAATGACCTAGTCATAACCAGTATACTTTATATAATATATATATATATATATATAATATATTTTTGAAGGCGTAATAATGCACAATTTATGTTGTAAAAAACATATTTATTTCTTTTTTTTTTTTTTTCCTTTATGAGTTCCTAAATATATATTTAGGACTCATTAAAAAGGAAAAAAAAAAAAAAAAAAAAAGAAAGAAATATGTTTTTAAAACATAAAAGTGCATTATTACGCCTTTCAAAAATATATTTATTATACATTTTAATTAATGCTTCGAACTCACTATAAAAATGATGATATAAAAAATCTTTTATATATATATATATATATATATTATAATATATATATATATATATATGGTAATTTCGAAACCATATAGCATTTTTTATTGTTAGAAAAAATAATCACTGTTCTTACTGAAGATCGACTTGGAGATACTCTATTAATATAGAAGAGTACGAGAAACTATTAGTAACATGGGAGTATTTTTTTTTATTTAGATTAATAAAAAAAATGCCAGCAAGCTAGAAAGAGGGCTTTGGAGAGAAAAACGAGAAAAAAAAGAAAAATAATAAAATAGATAGATAAATAAATAAAAGCAAATAAGGGGGAAAAAGCGCAAGAGGAAATGGGGAGTTTGACAAAATCCGAAAGAAGGACATGTGTAATGCGCAAGATAATTTAAAATATTGTAAAAAAATCCCACCTTCATTTACCATTTTTTCATTCATTGTTCTTTCATTCAAAACTCATTATGGACAATTTCATTCAAAAATAATTCTATTATCATCCTTGCGATTCTATTGTGTCTGCAAATACTGGCTATTCCCAAATCCTGCAAGAATTCTTCTTCAGCATTGACGAAGACAATTTTGCGGTCGTATTCATGTATTGTTAAGAATGCTTATTTCTTCCGTCTGTCTACTCACTAGGCTGTATTTTAAGGGGAGCGCCTTATATTCAAATTATTCCTGGAAAAATCATTGCTAGGTTCTTATTGTTGCAGGGTAGTCTTATTTTTCGGAGAAAAACGGTATTTAGTTAGTATCATTTGGATTATTCGGACTATTGTCCCCATCCTCAATTGTTATCTGTAAACAACGTTTCGGCCGATTGTGCATCCCGCCTTCTTCAGATTATACAACGGGCGAAAGATGCCGCTCACTGACAGTGAACTAGGAAGAGCACACCAACGTAAAGCAGTGTTTCGAGGTTGAAATAGAAAAAGTCGGGTGTGGCTGACCATATATAGAATTAAAAGAGAAACCATCTACCCTTATAGGATGAGGTAAAAATACTAGATTGGGAAAGAACATTGGAAGAGAAAGACGCCTCAAGAATCAGTATATGATAGGCTATAGTAATCTTCTTAGTAGACCGAGATAGAAGATGACACACAATATGGAACCTATAATTAAAAAGGCGGTAGATTAGATTAAAAAAAAACAATATGAGTCAAGGTAAATAAAATGAAACATAAGTGTATAGGTAGATATTCTAGGCAAAACAAGACATTTTAGATTTATAAGTTTCTCAAAAATTCACATTGATTTTCCAATGGATAAAGGTTAGGTTAAAACAGTTCTAAATGATCGTCATTCTCTAGACTGCTGGGTTAAATCCTGGTCAGGTGTAGCAGTAACATAGAATAATAATTTGACGGCCTATACCACAACTATGATTAGCGAATAGAATAGGATACCCCACGTAGGCTATATCAAGGGTAGGTTCAAAGTTCCGTGATGGCTCTCTATTTACAATAGAAGGCTTTCCTAAGTTCGAAAAGAAGTCCCCGGAGTCCGAAAGAAGGTTCCCAAGCCCGAGAAAGTCCCAAGTCCAACAAGAAATACCTGAAGAAGGCCGGAGGGGCACATCGACAAAACGTTGTACAGTTAACAAGAAGATGCAGAACAAATAGTCCGAATCATCATTATTCATGTTGCGCTATTATCACGGATATCTATGACAATCTCTCGCCAACCTTACATCACTCATTGTCACACGGAGTCCTCTGCACCGCATCCTCGCAGAGCTGGTCAATGTAGGGTCCTTGGTGGGCGGCCCACATTACATTCCTTGTGTTGTCTTCCACAGCGAGAACGTCACCCGCTTATGAGTTCGTCCTTTGCTTCTCAGGCAGTGTCAGCATTCCTTGTCCGTCTCACTCGGAGTGGTTTGTGAGATTGGGGGGGGGTAGTTGTGCCAACCAGCTGCTTCCTTCGTGGGGTGCTGTTTACACGCTTTGTCGAGACCGCACGCAGCATTCTTGTGCAGTGCCATCTAGCTTATCTCAAGGCGACTCGTTTGGGTCCAAGTTGTGCAGCCATACAGCAGTACGGATATTAACCACACCTAGAGAATTGTCGCTTTAACTTTCAGATTAGATCGGATTTCCATATGTACGATAATCCAAATCTATTAATAACGGGAGATTTCTCTTCCGGGTTTTTCTGTAAAAAAATTTACGTCACCTGCCTTAGTCACATTACTTAAAAATCGTCATAACATAGAATAAAACACTCAAGATCTTGAACATTGCAACATTAGACAGTCCTCATTGCTTTTTAAACAAGTTTTAAATAAATTACATGACTGGTATTATGTATCTATATATAGGTTTTGTTATTTTAATACATATTTAAAGTTTTACATTTCAAATTGTTTTATTGTTTTAATCCTTTAATGAATTGAGATTTTACTTACTTAGGGTACAAACTCGCAGACATTGAATTTTAACTCCCACATCAGGCAATATGTTTTCAAAAAACTATTTTTACATCAGCCCGGAGGTTGTTTTTATTTGCTAGCTAACCTTAATAATATTCTGACTTTTCTTTCTCCTTTTCCGTTCCCCAGTTTTATCCGAAGCGGGGTACTTTACCTTATCTGAAGGCCAAAAGCCGAGGAGTGGATCTCTACCTTGCCTTAGTATTTAATTCCCTTTCATTAAAAACTTACATCTTAACCTCCCCTAGAATGATATTGTAGTTATTAAGTTGTTACATCCTATTATAATGGGGGAGCGTCTGTGTTTGTCCGTCTGTAACCGAAACAATCCTACTCAAGTCACAATTCACTTTGTTATTTACTTCACGTTCTCCATGAATTTTATTGTACTAGTGAATATAATATCAAGCCTCATCTCAACATTTCGAAGAAACGCAACATACTTAAAAGGACACACATCAAACACATTTCTAATAGATAAAGTGTTATTATACAACATTATTGCGTGAACCGACCATGGAGTATTACAGGTAGATACATTGCACTTGTGTATTGAGTAGCTCGTTTTTGTCTAAAAAGTCAATTAATGCATAAGCGTTTACGAAGTTAGGTTAGATAACTGTAGCGTGTTATTCCTTCAAGGTATTTTCTATCTATTATTACGGGCTTGATATTTATACCTTGTTTTTATCAAACAAATAATCTTTGGGAAAACCCTTGCCCACGATTTGGTGGCAGGACTATCCAAAAGCCCGCGAAAGAACGAGGCAGGTGAGAAAAGTTAGGGTTAGGATGTTGTTACATACAAGACGAAATAACGTAGACAAAAAGTCAGACCTTGGGTAGGGCAGCCGCTTTCTACCTTATGCCAGCCACGAGCTATTATATGAAGATGAAGGTGGGAACGGGGATGCTACTGGAGGAAAGAAAGAAAGAAAGAAAAGAAAGAAAGAAAAGAAGAAAGAAAAGGGGGACGATGGATGGCTAAAGAAGCGTAGAAAGAGGCTGGGGGTTTGTAGGGCAAAGTTCCTTCAGAGTCATGCTTGTTCTGTACCTTGCCAAGTTACAGCCATCTTTCGACTTGTTTTTTCTTTCGCTATTTTCAAAAACTATTCACTCTATGCCCTCTCTTTCGCTG
Source organism: Doryteuthis pealeii (assembly GCA_023376005.1). Classification (NCBI taxonomy): domain Eukaryota; kingdom Metazoa; phylum Mollusca; class Cephalopoda; order Myopsida; family Loliginidae; genus Doryteuthis; species Doryteuthis pealeii. Next base: position 110,412,774 of record CM042149.1, on the reverse strand, counting down.
ACGAAGCGAGCTCGGTGGAAATAAATCTTTTGCCTTGAACGGGCCCATCATGCGCATAATTGTTTGATCACATTTATCACTGGTTATTGTGTTGCTATTTTCATGTACCGTAACAGAAGACGAGTGGCGTTTTGGGAAAATGCAACATAATGACGTGTACGTATGCATGTAATAAGTTGATCGATTTCTTCGTGTTTTCTGTTAGTTGTATTTCGTTTGCATCTCCTATTCACGTTCGATTCCCTTCTTCATCACAGAAAGAAAATAATTGTCCGCCATAATAAATACAACACATATATACATACCAGCAATTTTAACTAACTTAGTCATATGCGTTTTTAGAGAAGGCAATGATAATGCAGAAGCAATCTGAAATATTAAAAAAAAGTTTTGTTTTATGGGGGAAATTTTTTTTTCTAGATTTTTTTTGGGGGTTTTGGGTGGGGGGTTTTAGGTTTGGTCGGTGTTTTAAAGGAAGATCAACCCCTGTATGTTATTTTTAATGCCAAATCATATTGGTGCTAGAAAATCAATGTTCGATCAATCAGCTTGGTCGCAAAGCCCTAGCACCTATATCGCGTTTCCAGCCCATTCCCCTATGGAAACTCCAGCAACACTTTTTGGTTGATTTGTTTTGTTTTAGGATATTTCAACCTCAGTGTGGTCATTTAATGCCGATAAAGTTTTGAAATAATCAATTTCTTAATGGATAATACAATTTTGTTTATAAATACATTTTTTCTATTTAGGCCCATAATAGCGACCCTAACAGGTCTACCACTCCGGGTCAGAGTGGACCAGGACAATGGTGCATGAAGGGTGCCTCCACATTTCCCAAACCTCCAGAACTGGAACCTCACCATCGGATTAGAGTTTAACGTCATTCCCAGGACATGTATAGACCCGCAGCCACCGCCTTCTAGCACCCATAGATAAAAAGGGTTGGGCTTGCCATAAGCGCGCAATAGGGTTGGGAAATCATATAGGGGCTAGGGGCTTAGACGTGACCAGGTCGATGATCGGAGGGCGCCTCTCCGACCGCCCGTCTAGCCCAAATAGGGCCAAAGTTAGAGTTATTGCATGTCATGAACTGCTCACTACCTTGGCTCTATCATAACATCACGGGTCCGCCACCCACGGCCAAACAGCGTGGCCCCATTGGGGAGTCTTACCCCCTCTGCAGAGGTGCAGTCGGTGCATTCTAACGCCCCAGCCGACAGGGCGGGCAACACTTTTTATCATATATAAATTTACCAAACCTCTCCGCACGAACAGGATGCGACCACAAGGTCAATTTCTTTCGCAAGAGTTAACAGGTATTTAATTCGGAATTTTTCTTCTCTTAGACTGTCACTTAGCCATGGTGAAAAATCCCAGTCTGCCCTTGCTATTTACCAAAAAGGCTAGAGGCGAGGAATTGTATTAATACCTTTCGCAATGGTATTAGTGCTATGTTGAAATGCAAACAGCTTTGTCAGGAATTGAACTCAGGTCGACGAGTCCATTTCCTACGACCTCTAACCATTACACCACACTTTTTATCATATATGAATGTGCTAGAAGGCGGTGATAAAGAATCTTAATCCTTCGGTGTATTGACGTTAAGATGACATCTTTGAGGTGAAGTTCAGTTTTGGAAGCTATGGAAAGTTTGGAAGGTACCCTTCATTGCCATAACTCCCACGTCTACTCTGACCGGAG
>CM042149.1:110381073-110408573 GCA_023376005.1 Doryteuthis pealeii | reverse complement strand
AATTTAGAAATTTCCGTAATTTAAATCTTCCGATAGAAGATTGAATGAATGTTTGACAAAAATCAGGGGAAAATGTTGGTGATGTGACCACTTAAAATTTGGAGTGGCTCCTTGGTTACTTTTTCATGGAAGGCCAATTTATAAGGAAATATATATATATTATATATATATATATCATATATATAGATATTATATATATATATATATCTTAATTGAATCCTATCTACCCCAGTCTGTTGCGTACTATCTATCTATTCCCAGTTCTATTAATATCTTCTCTCTCTATCTATCCTTATCCCAGTATTCATATTCTAATCTATCTATCGTATCTATCTAATCATATCGCCTGTCTATTCATATACAGCTATGTGATCAATCTATCCCAGTCTTTTTTTTTCTTTCTTTCTATCTATCTATCTATCGTATCTCATTTTATTTATATCAGTCCGTTGTATTTATCATGTGATATGTATTCCTGTTAAGAATCTCGTACGATCAAAAAAGGTATGATAGGCCTAAAACATTATATTCTGGGGCCGTGCTCCACATTCCTCGTTGCAAATTGGTGTGAGTAGTACAGGAGAGTTATCAAGCGAAGCACGGCATCGTCACAGTCCAAATTGTGGTTTGTCACCTTAATAACCTCGGCAAAAGCAACGGAACCCTCCCTTACGTTTCCAAAAATATTTGACAGTTTTGACACACACTCGTAAATGTAGATTTCGGCTTGGTATTTTCTGGAATTCTTCAATTTCTTCGTTTTTTTAAAAGAATTATTTAAAAGAAATTCAAACAATATTCAGAAGATACAACTAAGAAACGAGCGTTAGAATGCCAGTTTCCAACTTATCTATATTTCCATGCTGGTTTCATTCTGAGAAACCACGATGGTTTCACTTGGTTCATGGATTTGTATTTTACTTGTTTTGTTCTTCGGTAAATGTTGTTTTAAAGCCGAAGATTCCGATGGATAACGGTTCGTGTGTTAATAGAGCTGGATAAATTGGGTTTCGGCCACGAACCAAAACTTTTTTTTTTGTATTTCAACAAGAATGTTTGTTGTAAAAACCTTCAGAATATCAGCAAGAGATGGGTTTTATTCCAAGGTTAACGTTTTGAATTGATCATACTCTAATTTGAAGGGACCTTGAGATAATTCGCTACATTAATTAAGAATAATTCAGCGCAGCACATGGGCAACTAAAGGCACTCAGTGTGGATCAAACTGCAAGAACAGAAGTAATAACAATCAGTCATGAACTGGAGAATTGCAATGGAGGAACTTACGAGGGCCTGTGGCTAGAAGAACGTAACAGTAACAGACGTTTGTACAGCCAGAATTCCTCGAAAATCTGGGGCAGAAAAAAAATGTTGGAGTACCTGGCATTGGAATTCGGGCTTTGTCACGTAAATTGAATGTTTTTAGGCCTTTACCATGCACCCGCGCCCGGTTTCGACCGGGGTCCGGTGAGCTTTCGGCCACTGGACCGGTTCTGTTATAAGTAATAGCGTCGATTCCAGGCGGGCCATCCCCCCAGCAACACCTGCCCCCTTTGATTTAAGGGGCAGGGCTGGGTTTTATTGCCGCAGTGCCTAGGCGCCCCCCCTTTGAGGGGGAATGCCGAGCGGGATCGACGCAATTTTTCACCTGCCACTTCCATGAGCTTCGGCTTGTGGTGGTACCACGTTTAATAGGGACTTTGTGCCTGACCCGTACAAGTGGGGTACGCGGTAGAATACTATGCAGGCTTGCGCTCAATGAAGAATTCGCTACAACTCATTCAGCGTCGCAAGGTCAACAGCTCCCAGAAAAGGCCTCGTGGAAAATCGTCTGACAAAGGCAAAGAAACTTCTGAGCAAAGTGAAAACGTGCCGCTGAACACAAACAATCTGGTTCTTTCCGATGAGAAAAACTTTTGCCTGAGATCAAAAGCAACAACACGCAGAAAATAACAGATGTAAATTTATATAGCACGGAACCAGAAATAAAATTTGTAAAACCTTTTTAGAACGTCAGCCAGAGAGATGTGTTTATTCCAAGCGTTAACGTTTTTGATATTACCAGATATAATTTGAAGGCCTTATATAAGTCGCTTAAATTAATTTGTTAAGAATAATTTCAGAGCAGCATAAGACACTAAAAGCACTCAGTACGGATCAAACTCGCTTAGAACAGTGGTGCCCAAACCATTTTATCGGGAAACCTAAAAGAATTTGTTGCTATGACTCCGCACCTCTACAATTTATACTTTTGTTCAAAGAATATAGAATGTGAAATCCATAATACAGTTTTATCAAAAAGATCATATATATTTCACTCTCTAAGATAATAATGAATAATAATAATAATAATATAATAATAATAATTTGGAAATAAAGAAACGAAAATATAAATAATACTAATTACAAAAAAAAATGAAAATCTTAACTAAGCGGGGTGCGAGCTCCATTCCCGGGGGTGCGAGCATCATTCCCGGGGGTGCGAGCATCATTCTCGGGGTCGTGCGAGCATTCATTCCAGGAGGTGCGAGAATGGATATTCTCGCCACTCCCCGTGGTCATGGAATTCCTGTGCTAGAATAAAAAAATTATTCTCATTTCCCCCAGGTCAAGGATTTCTAATTACTGATCCACGGTCAAAGCTTTCGAATAATGATTCCACAATCAGGCAGTCTAAGCCTTAGCAACAAAAGCTTTTCTTAAAATTACTAACATGGGCGAAAACAGTTTAAGCTAGCACTGGGTTTACTAAAATGACTCCACGATTGCAGCAGTCTAAGCTTAGAACAACGCTTACAAGTGACTCCACGACTCAGTGGTTTAAGCTTAAGACTTTCTTAAGGTTTCTAAAAATGACTCCTCGGCGAGACAATCAAGCCTAACGCAAAAGCTTTACGAAGCGACTCGGCGATCAGCAGTTTATGCTTAGCACAAAGCTTTTCGAAAAGTGACGGGGGACCGGAACCGTTTGGCCTCAGCAGTGTAAGTGTAGCACAAGGCTTTCTAAAATGACTTCACGACAGGACAGTTTAAACGTAGCACAAATCTTTCTAAAAAAATGAATTCACGTACGAGGCAGTTCAAAAGCTTTAGCAGAAAGCAAAATGTATGGCACTTGTCTGTTACCAAAAATCTATGTCGGTTGCATAAGATTATTGTCCAATCCCCTTGTATTTCTAAAGGGATGGCGATTTTCATATCACGGGCGGGACTTTCCATGGAATAGTACCAGAAAAGCCTGCGAAATACGTGAAGTCAGGTTGGACCCTGGTTGGGGTCCTCAGTTTTCAGTTGGACGTCAGGCAGTGAAGATGTTCTGCCTTAACTGGAACTCACTGATACGCGCCGCTATGTTAGTCAGATGTTTAGTTACATGAAAATGTTTAGTTAAGTAAAAATTAATAGTTAAAAGTTAAGGAAATAACACAGTTTTGGTGTTGGTGAATGTCTTGGTAAAACACGACTGAGCAAAGAAGAAGAAAATGAGGTTAAGATTACAACCGACCACCAAGACGAAGTCCAGATGTTAGAAGAAAGACGTAAGATGTCAAAGACGCAGGAGAAGAATAGAAGTAAGAAAGAGGTATGCAACACTTGGTGTGGATCAATCTCAGAAAAAGTTCATGAGCTGAAAAGTTCTATGAATACATCATATCAGTTGTTGATGTCTTTTTTAACATATGGATTCACCACTGCAATACCGATCTAAAGAAGTGTGTGTAAATGGTGTTGTTGTCATCATTCCATCTGCGAAAGACAATGGAGTTGTCTGCCAAAGTTTTTTTACCTACATAGCCTTGCGGCGGGTTGATACTGAGGATGTGTGTTGCCCAATCAGCAGATTCCCCTCTCCACACTGCCGCTTGTGGGTCCAAAAGAAAGGTAGGAAATCAATGCAGTTTAGCAACGGCAGTTTCACGATTACTGTTGTAACACTGGAGTTCAGCGTTACTCAATCTTAGGGACTTCGCGCTCCGGATTTGTTTCCGGGGTTTTACTTCCCCTAAGCCTTCCTTCAGAATCATGTAAGGGCCGCTCGGCAGCGATGTCGTTTTGTAACAAAATGCGTGAACGTTCAAAAATAACCACATTTGGTCGCATCCAAGAAGTATTCTTTCAGGCTATGAACCGTTTAGCTGACCCACATACGTAAGCAAAATAATAGATAGATAGATAGATAGATAGATAGATAACTAGTGAGATAGAGAGTTTGATTTCTTTGTTTTAATGGTATGACCAAAACCTCGTTAGGATATATAATGCCAAAGCCATTGCCTGTTAAAAGAGAAGTAGTCGTACTATTTAACCCATAGCTGAGGGGGAGAGGTGTCATACGAGATAGATAGATAAGCATTATACCAATGGATCCAAAACTGCAACATCGAATTGAGAAGTTCGTAGATCCTAAGATGAATTATGTTGAAAAGTAATCTGTATTTGTTTACATTCCATGAGAATATTTTGATCATGCTTTACATAAAACATAGGTAGAGAGATATGTAAGATATGAGATATGTTAGGCTTCGTTTCGTTGTTTTAATGGCATATCGGCTCATGGGTATTTAATACAAAGCCGCCATTCTGTTGAAGACCAATAATGTACAGATAGATTATTTTAGATTGGTATAATATTGGATTAATAGAGTATATATAAAGATAAACCTAATGAGTCAGAACATAACCTACTAAAAGTTCGCTAAGTGCGCTTCAGGAGCTAAAGATCTGACTCGGATCTTAGCCCTGATTGAGCACTTAGCGAAAAATTTTAGTGGTTTACTTGAACTCATTTAGGTTTATCTTTATTATTTGCTCTACTTAGGTATTGAGCACTTTTTACTTATTAGCTTTAGTTTCCTGGCGGGTTTGTATTGGAAATATATATATATAATATTATATATATATAATATATATATATATATATAAATTGTTTTTTTTCTTATTGGCCAAATATTTACCAATAGATTAGTTTTGGGTTGGTACGATTATCTGGTCTTTCTTTTGGTCAAAATTTTTTTTTCTCCCCATGTTGAAGTTTGGTAGTATATTTACAATCAAAAACTATTTGCTGGTTTTTCTCACCGCGAGGAATTTACCAACAAGTTTTAGCTTATATTACGATATTTATAGATAGATATGTAAGTATTGGCATATATACGTTTGGTTTCTTTGTTTAATGCCAATCAGCTTTGTGGGTTATTTTATATCGAAAGCAGCTATTCTTGCAGAACCGTAGTGTATTGATAGATCAGATAATAGATAGATATGAAGGATTAGGGATATAGTAAGTTTGGTTTCTTTGTTTAAATGTTCATCATCAGCCTTCGTGGGTTATTTAATACCAAAGCAACTATTCTAGTAGAAACCGTAGTGGGTATTTATAGTGTTGGGGGGTTTTAAGGGGTCAAAATAAGACAACACGACGAGGTACAATGTTGACAATGTATTTAACAAAAGAGTAGAAATTTACAAGCAGAAGAAAGTTGGAGATTTGCGTACCCGAACAATTAGGTTACGAGCTGACTCATATTTGTTTCCGTCAAGCCACAATTGTTCCTATTACTTATAGTAGCCGTCGGCGCATTCCATTTATTGTCCACGGGTGTATATCACCTATAACAGATAGATATAATTAGATTTGTAAATATTTGATATATATATATATATTATATATAATATATAATAGATAGATAGATAGATAGATAGATATGTAAGGATTGGGATATATAAGTTTGGTTCATTGTTTTAATGTCATATCAGCCTTCGTGGTTATTTAAATACCAAAGCAACTATTCTGCTAGAACCTAACTGGTATTATAGATATTGATATTAGATGTTGTATAATATTTGTAATATATTATATATATATATATAGATATAAGAAAAGTAAAGTTAATCGTCGGGGCGGCCCTAATATCGTATCAGCCAGGGAGTCTTCCCCATTTTCACTAGCTCTAGACCAAGGAGATTATTTTAGCATCTGAAAGGCTGGAGCGCCGAACCTACCATCAGGCTCCTACTTACCGCACACATCCTTGTGCTACTCATACGCTGAGTTGGCGAGGACCGTATTTGAACCAGCGAACTTTGTGATTCCTAGACAAACCGGCCTCTATTCGACTGAGCTTAAACCGACCCTTTATATATTATATATATATATATTATATATATATATATAGAGAGAGAGAGAGAGAGAGAGAGAGATAGATAGATAGATAGATAATGATTGTAAGGATTAGGATATATAAGTTTGGTTTCTATTGTTTTTTAATGCCATGTTAGCCTTCGTGGCGTTATTTAATGCCAAAGCAACTATTCTTGTGAGAAAAATAGTGACATATAGAATTTCTAGACCTAGAAATATGGGATAGAAAGATAAGATCATGCATATTTTTTATATATAATATATATATATTTATATACATACACACACACACACATATGATATATATATATATATAACTATATGAATATTGCGATAGATATGAATAAACTGAAACAAAGAGAGTAATGACAATAATTAATGCTATTTAGATGTTGATAATGAAATATAACTCTATTATTGCCAGCTTAAAAACACAAGACTGTTTATGCATGATAGACAAATACCGCCAAAGTAAAATTAACGCTGCCTAAGAAACTGACACGTAAATACAGGTTCGTTCAATCCACTGAGCCACTCATCCTCAACAATATATTTAATTAATCTGCAGATTGTTCCAAGTTAGAAATAATTAAAAGCGAGAGGATCAACAAGAAATTGGCGAAATACCAATAGAATTTCTCTTCCTAATTCAATTTTCAACGTTACTTTGTTGTGATATTCGTTGTGCGTTGTTCTTGGTTTTGGAGTTATTTTTTATTTTTTTTAAAAAACTGGTAACGTTTTATTATATTCAATCAACTCGCTTGTCTTAAAGCGAAACTTGTTTTTCTTTATTCTTTGCTTTGTCTTGTGTTGTTTTTTTTGTTTTTTTGATTTTTTTTCTTTTGATTTGTTTAAGTGTTAAAATCAGCTTAAGGTAGTCGATAAATTTGCCATGAGAGAAATGAATTATGAAAATAATACTGCGGGCTCACCGATTCCTTTTGAAATTTAAAGAGGGATTTTTTCAGATAAAAACAATTTTTGATTTCGTTTGCTTGGTTTTTTTTAAGGGGGTTGTTTAATTGTAAAAAAAAACCGTTTCGTTCTTGGTCTTTGTTCAATGGGATCGAAGCACTGCAACACCGAGTGAAAGATGTGTGTGCATCAAATGTTTAGATATAAGTAACGAAGATTTTTCAAGATGAAAATTAATTTTGACTTCTTGGATTGAATGTGGAAAAACGGTTTCGTTATGGGATCGAAGCACTGCAACACCGATTAGAAGAAGTGTGTGCATCAAATGTTTAAGATATAACTAAAACGACGGGATTTGAAGATGAAAACAATTTGACTTCGTGTGTTTGAATGGAAAAAACGGTTTCATTCTTGGCTTCAATGGATCGAGCACTGGCAACACAATGTGAAGAAGTGTGTGCACAAATATAATGAATATAAGCCAAACGAGGGATTTTTTCAAGAGTGGTGAAAACAAGTTTAACTTCGTTTGCTTTGTTTTTGGTTTTCGTTTTTGTTTTTTGGGGGGGTTTATGGTTAAAAATATCGTTTCAGTCTTTGGTCTTTGTCAATTGGACGAAGCACATTGCAACACGATGGAAGGAAGAGTGTGACCTCATAATAGATAGACTAATAGACTTGTCGAATATACCCATTAAGATAATTCAATTATTACAAACGTCTGATATGTTTAATTAAATGAATGGGAAAATGAATAAACAATTGACACTGCAGATGCTCACCAATTCTTTTGAAATTAACGAGAGATTTTTCAAGAGGAAAAGAATTTTTGACTTGTGTTTCTTTATTTTCAAATGGGGAAAAAAAACGGTTTCGTTTTTTTGGTCTTTGTTCAATGGATGCAAGCAACTGCAGCATCGATGGAAGAGAAGCTAGGTGCACTAAATGTTTAGATATAACAAGCAGGACCTGTGGACTATACCATATCATGATTAATTTAATTATTATAACATTTGATATGTTTACTTAAATTCAATGGGAGAAATCATTTATAAAAAATAATGTGGGCCTCACCGATCTTTTAAAACTAAAACGGAGTATTTTCTAGATGATTTGGTTGTTGGTTTGTTTTTGTTTTACGGCAATTCATACCTCAGGTGGGTCATTTAATGCCGATAAAGTTTGAAAATAAATCAATTCTTAATGGTAATCAATTTTTTTATAAATACATTTTTTCATTTAACCCATAATGGGACGCCTTAACAGGTACTACCACTCCGGGTCAGAGTGACAGGAGCCAATGGTGATGAAGGGGTGCTCCACATTCCCCAACCTCAAAACTGGAACCTCACCATCAGATAAAGTTTAACGTTCATTCCAGGACATTGTAGACCCACCAGCCACCGCCTTCTAGCACCATATGATAAAAAGGGGTTGTGGCTTGCCATAAGGGCAATAGGTTGGGAAAAATCATATAGTGCCTAGGCTTGACGTGACCAAGCCGATTGATCGGACGGGGCCTCTCGACCGCCCGTCTATGCCCCAAGATAGAGCCAAAGTGGAGATGGCATGTCATGGAACTGCTCATCCACCTTAAGTATTACGGGTCCACCCACGGCCAACAGTGGCCCCATTGGGGGAGTCTTACTTCCTCTGCAGAGGTGCAGTAACGGTGCATTTTTAACGCCACAGGCGGACAGGGCGGTTACATAGATTTGGAAAACAATGTGACCTCATCTAGATATGATTGCAGGACCTGTGGATATACCACAGTATTGAATAATTCAATGTTACAACCTTTGATATGTTTACTTTAAGAAGCTATGAAAATAGTTCCGATATGTAAAAGTATAACAATCTACATATCTGTTGTCTGTCTATCTATCTTTCCACTTACTCAAACATACTCTCCAACAGTTACTGGACACTTCCACTTCCTCTGAAAGATACGAACTTTAAATAAAAAGATATAAAATCTATTCTAACCTTATTTTATTTATATCTGGCTGTCTGTTCCTGTTTGTCTATCTATCTATTATCTAATCTATCTATCTATCAATCATTCACACCATACTCAACATTATCCACAAAAGTGATTTGGACACTTTCACCTCCTCTGAAAGAATATAAGTTTAATAAAAGATTTATCTATCTACCAATCTATATATTGTATCTGTTTTCCTCTCTCTCTCCTCTCTCTCTCTGCTCGGCTCTATATATTATTATATATAGGATATATATATATATATATTATATATTATATATATATATATATATATATATATCGGATCCGCATCGTTCGATCGATCGTATTCACACATTCACAAACATACTCTACAACAGTGAGGTGCGTGGGGGGTAATGGTTAGAGCCCGTAGTAAATGGATTCGTCAACCCGAGTCAGATTCCTGGACAAGCTGTTTGCATTTCACTTGGCGCTAAGACCCTGGGTAAGGTATGAATCCAGTTCTCCCTGCAAGTATGGGTAGATTTGCAGCGCAGGATGGTTCTCTTTAACCAGGCAAGATAATTCAGTCTAGGAGAAGGAAAAACTGAATTCCAACCTATATAACTCGCTTAAGAAATTGACTTGTGTCGCCATCCTGCTCGTGCGGAGGGCTTGGTATATATATTATATATATATATATATATATATTAATATTATATATATATATATGTTGGCGTGAATAGGTGCTTAATTGAAGGGGCATACCTGATTTTGAAAATTAATTAATTGATAATTAAGGAATTAGCGGCAACCGTTCAATGTAAGGCTTAAACAAAAAGTCAATCTCTGTATTATACATTTCAGCACATTCATATATATATATTATAATATATATATATATATATTATGTATCGTTTCTCTGCCCTCTCTCTCTCTCCTCTCTCTCTCTCTCTTATATAATATATATTATATATATATATATATAGAGAGGAGAGAGAGGAGAGAGAGAGAGGGGGGAGAGAAAGATAGTATATATATATATATAATTATAAAATATATATGGAAATGTGCTGAAATGTATATACAGAGATTGACTTTTTCTCGATTTGTGAGCCTTACATTTGAACGGTATGCCGGCGACCTATTCCTTATTATCAATTAATTAATTTTCAAAATCAGGTTATGACCTTCAATTTTAAGGCATATATATTATATATATATTATATATATATATATATTGATCTATAAAACAATTAAGCATTATATATATATATATAATATATAGATATTATATTTATATATATGATCTATGAACATTGATCTATGAAAACATTGTAATAAATTAAATATTAGCTTACAAACTGTGATTGAGCACTGTATTTTCTTTGTGTTATCGCAAAAGGAAATGGTTTACATAATACTATATATATATATTATATATACTATATATATATATATATGTTATTATATATATATATATATATATATTATATTCAAACATATTGAAGTACTTTGACACCTGTTCGCCTCAAATAATAGATGATGACTTGAAAAAAAAAAATATCTACCTATGTATATATATATCTGTTTGTCTGTCAATCTCTCTCTCTCTCTCTCTCTCTCCTTCTTCTCTCTCTCTCTCTCTCTCTCTGTATATATTATATTATATATAGATATATAATATATATATATATATATATATTCACACATACTCAAACATATGGCACCGAAACAAACGCGCTTTTGTTATTATAAAGAATGGTTTTTCAGAAAGTATTATTTTTTATTTGGAGCGCCTCATTGAAGAGGAAAATACGGACCTTTTTTAAAGTAAATTCTTTCCTTTATAGACGATCTCATTTTTCTGTTTTTTTTTTCTTTCGCTAAGACAACTTTTTGCTAAAATAACTCTGTATTTATTATTAATTCATTGTTACAAATATTTTGCCTTGTCGGCAAATATTAATGATTAAAAACCTTGAATTCTTTTTTTTTTTTTTAAAGTAAAATAAATTTTTATTGCTCTCATCTATCACCTGGGTACCTCATCTGTCTCGAATACTGGCTATTAAAGTCTCAACATTTCGTATAGTTCCTGGGACTGCAAAAATATAACGTCCTCTTACAGGAGAAAAGTATGAAGTTTTCGTACCATAAAGTATTATATTTTCCAACCCGTTCCTTTGGACGGGGGTTCGGTGTGCGTTCGGCCACGGAACGGTGTTCAATTTAATAGCGTTCGGTCCTAAGGGGCTATCCCCCTGCAATACCTGCCCCCTAGGGTTGCAGGCTAGGTTTATTGCCCCAGCGCCTGAGGCGATCCAACGCGAATTTTGTTTCTTTCCCACCATGAGCTTCGGCTTGTGGTGGGCCCACATTAAAACGAGGCCTTGGTGCCCAGCCCTACAAGTGGGGTATGAGGCAATACCCATTTCGTATATTTCTGGACTTGCAAAAATATACGTCCTCTACCAGGAGGAAAGTATTGAAGTTTTCGTACCATAAAGTATTAGATGAAAGACTACGAAACTAAATGAAGAAACGCACGATATTAAAGATTATGAGGCGCGTTGTCTATATTTGTTTAGAGTCGGAGGAATGGGACTCGTCGACACGAGTTCAATTCTGGACAAATATGTTTGCATTGTCCACATAGCACTAATAATCTTGGAAAGGTATGGTCCAATTCCTCACTTCCCGCCATGGGATAAATAGCAGGCAAACTGGCTTCTTTAGCCATGGCTTAAGTAACCAGTCTATGAGAATGGAAAAGTTTGGTCCACTATAGGAAAAGTTGTTATGAAAATACAAAAATATATGGGCATGAACCTAAAGAGACATTAAAACTATTATTACCTAAATTGGCAAATAAGTAGATGAAATACATCCTAAGAATTATCATCAAATGCAAAGCTTTCATCATGCATTACAAGTTAAATTGTTTGAGAAATATATAGAATGAAATGATTCCAATATTTTGGGAAAACATGTATATATTTACTAACCCCCCACGAGCGGGATGACACACAAGGTTCAATTTCATAACCGAGTTTAACAGCGTTTGAATTACCAGAGTTTTTTGCTTCTCCTAGACTGGTTACGCTACGCCATGGCTTAAAGATTTAACCTGGTTAAACTCCGCTTAGAAATTGACCTTGTGTCGCATCCTGCTCGGTGGAGGGTTGGTATATATATAAAGATTTTTTTTTAATTAATTAATTGGACTTTCTAAATAAAACTTATAACATAAGATTGCTTTTACTACCATTTATTTCTTAGTATGTCCTTCTTGGGAGCCCTGTTAACTGGCGCTTTGAATACACTGGATGCACCTCTGCAGAGGAGGTAATATCCCTCCAATTTGGTGACGATGTTTAGCCGGGGGTGGCGACGCGTGGCAGCTTAGGAAATGACATGTAACACTCCACATTAGCCCTTACTTAGGCAGACAACAGACGTTGAGGCCCTCGTCCGATTAATCGGATGGGACATGTTTCCAAGCCCTAGCACAATAGCATTGTCCCGACCGTATTGAACTTTATGGCAAACCCCAATTTATTTTATCATAAAATGTACTAGGAAAGCGGTGTTTGAGGGTCTTAGTGTTCCGGGTATTGATGTGTTGTTATACCCTTTCCTACTTCTTACTCTAGTCGTCTTTTTTCTGGTCAGCTTTTGGTTCTTCTATTCATCTTAGACTTGGTATTATCTTCTAACATCTTGGCGTCTGGGTCTGGAATCTTTCTAAGTTCTGCCGGACTTTCTGGGGGACTTCGGGTCTGGTTTCTGTTAGGGATGCTTCCTTATTCAGAAGCCCTGTGTATTGTTAGTTTTAGAGTAATTAACCACAAGACTTAACGCATTTACTTTTTTGATCTTATTTTATTGTAATTCCCCAAACCAGACGTCTGTGGCAGATCCTTCATCCTACGAGCTCGGGCTCCGACTTGCTAACTGACTGAGTTTACTTAGATCTTTTAAACTGGAACAGCGTCTTCTATGCCTTCCGGTTCTCACGATTTATCCCCGGAAGGCAATGGTAGAGTGGAAGGCATCGCGCTCACCTCACTCTCAAGGCCATCAGCTACACTAATCGCCATTATGTTTCTACATACCTGTATATAAGTATTAGGGATTCCAATTAATTATGCTAACATGATGTACCATAGTGAAGCTCTAGTATTGGAGCTTTGGGGAGTTATCCCTTCATCGGCATTATCCAAGTCCACTCGTTAACTCTTGAGTTGGTAAGTATTTGTTAGGTTCACATTTAAAGCGTTAAATTTTAAAAAATTTGACTTAATTATCCAAAGACACACCCGACCGCTACAAACGAACAAGCAGCCACGAAGATTCCAGTCACGCTTTTTTGTTCTCTTTCTTCTAAATTGACATTAAGGCGCCATATGGGGCTCCCTCTTCCTTAACCGGTTTAGCTAAGGCCACCTGCATCCACAGCATTGTGGCAATTTATATTTTACAGACGATATCCAGAATGATCATCGTGTATCCCCAAGATAGGAGAAACACAAACTTATATGTACTATCGTCTGAATTTTCGACATAAGACTTGATAAATATGTATTATTTGTTTTTTTCTCGCGTTATTGGGATGATCCATAAAGTTTTTAAGCTTTGTTTGCACAACAGTCAATTATTCAAAAAATAGTTTCCTAAGTTAAAAAAAGACAAACAACGGGACCCAGAGGTGAAAAGGACGCCAAAAAGCCAAGATAGCTGATCAGAAGAACGGGAGAACCAGCCCAGATACCTAAGATAGACGCTAGCCGCATCCCGAAGCAGCATAAAGACGCCACATAGTAAATAATGGAGCCCGTGCCAAGAAAACAGGGTAAGATAAGTACAATAGAATAAAGACATAACTCATGAGGTGAAAGGTTTTGTTTGGTTTGCTTTTGTTTTACGGCATATCAACCTCAGTGGGTTCATTTAATGCCGCATAAAGTTTTGAAATAAATCAATTTCGTTAATGGATAATACAATTTTTTTATAATACATTTTTCTATTTTAACCCATAAGATGGGACCCTAAACAGGTACTACCACTTCCGGGTCAGAGTGGACCAGGGAGCAATGGTGTATGAACGGGGCTCCACATTCCCCAAACCTCCAAACTGGAACCTTCAACATCAGATAGAGTTTAACGTCATTTCCAGGACAGTTGACCCGCAGCCAACCGCCTTCTAGCACCCATATGAAAAAAGGGGGTTGGGGCTTGCCATAAGGGCAATAGGGTTTGGAAAATCATATAGGTGCTAGCGGCTTGACAGGGACCAGCCGATCGATTCGCCCGTCTAGCCAAGATAGGACCCACGTGGAGTATTGCATGTCATGAAACTGCTCATCCACCTGGCTCTATCCTTAAAAAAGCATCACGGCGTCGCCACCCACGGGCAAACAGGTGGCCCCATTGGGAGTCTTACCCCTCTGGTTTACAGAGGTGAAGTCGGTGCCATCTAACGCCCCAGCCGGACAGGGGGAGGTGGAAAGGGATATTTTTGTCCAAAAAAATAATTATAAGGTGAATAATACGAAGCCAACCAAGAGAACAAAAATGAAACCACGGTAACTCGATTATGTTCTTGGTTGGTCGGAGTATTCATATTGACCCGGCCTCCCGCTATAATCGACACGTCATTTTGCTTAATACTGTGGTTACCGAGTCTGTTCTTCCTTCCAGACCCAAACAATTTTCTTTCTAGAAGTAAAGAGCTATTAAAACGCATATTTCTGCTGCCCTGGTCGTCGGGCAGTAAAATAACGGACTGCAACTTGTGCAAAATCCCACCAAATGGGGACAACTGTTGGTGGTGACTCATTGATGCTAGGACGAAATCCTGGTGGGTTGAGGAGTGCTGTTGACATGCCAACCCTCTTCTTTGCGTCCTTACTTAGTTCGGACAGGCGCTCTCCATCAATCGCGCTACCATCAAGCCCTAAGCACCAATAGATGTTCCAAGACCCTCAACTCTTTTTATGGCAGACACTCACTTTTTTTTATCATATATATGCTCGAGTTCAATCCTGGATGTGGTAATTGCATTTCACTTTGCGCTAATACCTCTGGAAAGGTATGAATTCCTAACTCTCCTCCAGCTATGGGTAAATAATAGGGCAGGGACTGGCGCTCTTTAACCTTTGGGCGCTAGGTAACCAGTCTAGGAGAAGGAAAACTCTGGAATTTAACCGTTAAACTCCGCCCTAAGAAATTGACCTTGTGTCACATCCTGCTCGTGCTGGAGGGGTTGGTAAATATATATATGTTCGAAAGTGGCAGCTGCATGTCTTAGTGTCCGAGGTTATGACATTAAACAGCATCTAAATTGGTGAAGTATTCCAATTTAGGAGCTTCTTTGGGTGTGGATTACCTTTTTCCTCTTTCATTACTCCCAGGTCCACTCTTAACTGAACTAGTAGTACCTGTGTAGCTGGTACCAATCTATAGTTAAATAGAAAAGATGAGTTATAAAAGTGTTTGAGAAAAATACGTTTTTAAAGAAGTTGAATACCCATCAAGAATTAAAAAAACCCTCTTCAGCGTGAAATAACCCAACAAGGATTGACATGCCGTAAAGAAACAACCAACCAACAATTATTCTGCTATCTTGAAGAAATAGATTTTCTTTCAGCAATACAAATTTACTATAATGGTTTTTTCATGATTCAGAATTACTTATCAAGATGTAAGGGAAAAATGGCATTCACATTGCAATGACAACACCAGTTTTCACTATAGAAAAGAGTTCGATAAGAAACACCTGAAGAAGGCCGGAGGGGGCATCGACCGAAACGTTGTGTATATAACAATAAAGATGAGGACAATGGTTAAAAAATCCAAATGATATAAATTATCAATACTAGTACAAAATAAAAAAAAATTCTCCGGGCAATGTAAAAATAGATTTTTGAAACATATTGCCTGAAGGGGTGGGAGTTAAAATTCAATACAGCGAGTTGTACCCTAAGTAAGTAAAATCATCAAATTCATTAAAAGGATTAAAAAATAAAACAATTTGAAATGTAAACTTTAAATATGTATTAAATAAAACAAACTATATATAGATATATTAATACCAGTCATGTATTTATTAAAACTTGTTTTAAAAAAACAACGAGGACTGTCTAATGTTGCATGTTCAAATTTTGAGTATATTTATTCTATGTTATGACGATTTTAGGTAATGTGACGTAAGCAGTGACGTAGTTTTTGTTACAGACAAAAACCGGAAGCGAATCTCCATTATTAATAGATACTAAAGATCTTTAATAAATAACACAGTAACCCTAGAAACCCTCATACAATAGACTGTTCTAACTGAATAAACCACAAAAACAAAAAAACATACAAAAAACAATAACAACAACAAACAAACAAAAAATAAATAAAACAAACGAATAAAGCTCGCAACAATAATCACTACAACCAATTATCATGCCTCATCTCAGAAAACCCCTTCATCACCATTGCTCCCTGGTCCACTCTGACCCGGAGTGGTAGTACCTGTTAGGGTCCCATCTATGGGTTAAATAGAAAAATGTATTTATAAAAAAATTGTATTATCCATTAAGAATTGATTTATTTCAAAACTTTATCGGCATTAAATGACCCACTTAGGTTGATATGCCGTAAAACAAAACAAACCAAACCAAACCAATCATCTCAGAAATTGAGACCAATGATAGAAAATAATTATTTTACTATAGAAAAAAAACATGCAGGGTAAAATATTTTTCTATAGAAAAATGCATAAAAAAATGTTTTTGAGCTTAGAGATCAAACTGTGCGAATTCCTCAAACTTTTGGGTAGTATTTGGTATATCTTTGAATATGAATTTGCACAAGGTCACGCACGGCATGCGCACACACGCACACACACGCACGCCACCGTGTGACTGGGGAACTTGTCTGGGTGTGCATAGGGGTGTTTTAATCTGCGCTCGTGTGCATTGGTGCCTACGGACTTTTACATCGTCGATTTATACCAGTCCTGGTCATATTCATCGCTTGGAGACATCATCAGAATATTGTGATTTAAAATAAGTCTAATTTATAATAAACTATTAATTGACATCAGTCATTCCTCAAAAAGACCTAAGGCGAAAATCAGTTTCATTGTTTGAAATGGGCCTAATTTGGGTAGGACATAATTGGAATTTAAGTGTAGATTTACACCTGTACTAAGCAACTGTCTCTTTTAAGTGCATATATATAATATATATATATATATACATAATATATATATATATATATTATGTATAAACTAAGTTTGTTTAGTTTAAGAAGGTTATATATATATATATATATTATATATATACATATATATATATGTGTGTGTGTGTTGTGTGTTTTGTTGTATCTGTGTGTGTGTATGTGTGTATGTGTGTGTGTGTGTGTGTGTATACGTCAATTTTATCAATTGTTTCCGTGAGAGGATTCAACCAAAAAGGTGACATTCTCAATTAAAGAGGCAAAATATGAACTAAGGTACACACACACACACACAACACACACACACACACACAGACAGAGACAGCAGGACAGAGACAATGTATGACCAAAATATATATATATATATATATATATATATATATATATATTTATGAGAAGAAAATATTTTAAAAATATAACAAACACAGGATGTTATAATCAGGAAAACAATTTTTAGAAAACAATTTTCACACATTCACTATACACTTAACATCTTTCATTTTGTCCCTCACATAAACATTACTTAACAGTGTCCTGAAGATGGTACAATATACCGAAATGCTTAAGTATTGACACTAAAAATTGTTTTCCTGATCATAACATCCTGTGTTTGTTATATTATTAAAATATCTTCTCATATTGTCGGATTAATTTCCTCACCGTATTTCCACACACACACACACACACACACATATATATATATATATATATATATATATATAATCTTCCTAAACTAAACCAGGGTAGTTTATAAATTTACATGCCAATTTTCTGAAAAACAACTTAAAAATTAGTACCTACATTGGCCACATCATAACGACAATTTCCCGTCACTAATTACAAAAACATAACAATGGCACAGACAAACTAACATCCCCAGACATACGGAAAATTCTCACTCGCATTAACACAGACAACAATATACTAACCATCTTTAATAAATAACACACTAACCTTAGCAACCCTCATACAATAGACTCTCCTTACTGAATAATAAAAAAATTAAAAAAACAAAAACAAAAAACAAAAGAAAAACAAAAAAATATAACAATATCCAAACGAATAAATCTCGCAACATCAATCCCTACAACCAATAATTCCCTTGAAGACGACCAGGGAAAAATGGTTGAAAGTACTTGGGTGGAGATATTAGACATTTTTCTACGACCTGGATCCCGATGTACGAAAAACAACAAAAACAATATATATATATATTGTAACATTGCGGTGTCGTCACGGTACCAAATAGATATATTTGTTACGTAGTGCCTTTTCTTTGACGGCACTAAATATCTATACGTTGTATACTTCTTACGTCTTACTCTGGTCTATTCTTCCGGCCGTCTTCTGATCGTCTAGTCTTCTGGCCTGTATATCTTCTATCGTCTATCTTGGTCTGGTCTTTCTTATCTGGGTTCCGTGTCTGGTTCTGCTGGGAACCATTTCTTATCAGAAGCCCTGTGTCATTGTTAGCTTTTAGTAATAACAACAAGACTTCGATTTACTTTTGATGTTACTTTATTCCGGATCCCCAGGCCAGACAACTGCGCGCAGAGAGTCACATCTTGCTAGCTTCAGTCCTAACTCTCAACTAACTAACTCTAACTAACTAACTGCGTTGCCCACCTTAAACCGGAAGGGGGGCTTTCTATCGGGGTTCCGTTCTCACGATTCTATCCCCAGAAAGCAAGGTGAGGGTGAGGTCAAGCATTGTCACTCACTCTCAAGGCCATCAGCTGTACTGATCGCCATAAGGATTTCTATACTACTTTAAAACGTAATAGGGATCCAATTAATATGTAACAATATATATATATATATAATATATATATATTTGAAATAAATCTTTTTTGTTTTTATAGTGTATAAAAAAAATAAAAAAAATAAAATTGAAATAAATATGTTTTTCAACATAAATTTGCATTATTTACCTTCAAAAAAATATCCTTATACATTTTATAATTAATGCTTCAAACATACTATAAAAACAAAAGAAACTTTATTCAATATATATTATATATATTAATATTAATAAATATATATATATATATATAATATATATATTTTTTCGGAGTAAAATCCATCTTCAGAGAGTTCTTCAGAGAGTTTGAAAAGTTTCCATCTGTGTTTGTTAAAATCACCTGGTCTAATTCCGTTGAATTTGATGGAGATTTAAAGTTCTTATTACATTTTATAATTAATGCTTCAAACACACTATAAAAACAAACAAAAAAATCTTTATCTATGCTTGTTGATAGTCACTGTTATGCTTGTTATAAGTCACTGTTGTTTTGATTGCCCTGAAACAAGTTAATGTGATCCTCATCTTGGAACTTCATTGTCGGCAAAAGAAAGGAAAGCAAGCAATAATCAGCCAAGCAAGTCTGAGTTGAAAGTGGCCATTTTGAAATTAGTTGCTGAAGAGGCAAAAAAGTCCGGCCATTATCTGAAATGGCCGATAGAAGAGGCAAGATTTGTTCCGGTGTTATATTTTAAAGCTTTTTTTTACGGGAGTTGTTAACAACCTTGGAAATGATGTTCTTAAAATAAATTAAAACATCCAGTCATCTGCACTGTTTCATTCTTCTTCTTCTTCTTCTTCTTCTTCTTCTTCTTCTTCTTCTTCTTCTTCTTCTTCTTCACTATTATGAATTTACATCTTCTCCTTCTATTCTATCGTCATCTTTTATTCCCTTTTCTTCATCTATTTATTCCACCATTAATTTCCTCCGACTCCTCCTCCCCATCTTCATCGTCCTCATTATTAATTTACACAATCTCCATCTATTATATCTTCTATTTCTTTTACTCCATTTTTCTTTATCTCTACATACTTCTTCTTCTTCTTCTTCTTCTTCTTCTTCTTCTTCTTCTTCTTCTTCTTCTTCTTCTTCTTCATTATTATTATTTTGCGAGTTCGAACTCCAGTCATGCTATAACGTTCTTTGTAGTACTAAAACCTTTGGAAAAGCCACAAACTCCTTCATTCCCCCCCCCCAGCTAGTTAAAAAATGTCCTCTTAAATTCCTTTTTTCCCTTTTTGTAAGCCATCCAAATTATTCCTCATTTTTAGGCTCTTTTTGTTTTAAATCTGATTGGGCAATCTATTCCAAAAGTTTATTCCTTTATGAGCAAAAATCCAATTGGTTGATAGACTTAGTTTTTAAAGTGTGTCTTGACATATAACGAAAAAAAGACATTAAGAAGTAGAAAATTATGAAATTTCTAAACAGACATTTTTTATTATACACACACACACACACACACACACACACAACACACAACACACATATATATATTATATATATAATATATATATATACATATTGTATATAAATATTATATATATATATATAATAGGGCTATTATATATATATAATAGCCCTATCACTATATTGAGCACTCTACTAATGATACCACAAAAAAACTTGGTCTACCATTAACTCTCCAAATGACCTAGTCATAACCATATACTATTATATATATATATATATATATAATATAATATTTTGAAGGCGTAATAATGCACATTTATGTTTAAAAAACATATTTATTTCTTTTTTTTTTTTTTTCCTTTTATGAGTCCTAAATATATATTTAGGACTCATAAAAGGAAAAAAAAAAAAAAAAAAGAAAGAAATATGTTTTTTAAACATAAATGTGCATTATTACGCCTTCAAAAATATATTATTACATTTTAATTAATGCTTCGAACTCACTATAAAAATGATGATATAAAAAAATCTTATATTATATATATATATATATATATATATATATATATATATATATATGTAATTCAAACCATAATAGCATTTTTTATTGTTAGAAAATATCACTTTCTTACTGAAGATCTACTTGAGATACTCCTATAATATAGAAGAGTACGAGAAACTATTAAGTAACATGGGAGTATTTTTTTTATTTAGATTAATAAAAAAAATGCCAGCAAGCTAGAAAGAGGCTTTGGAGAGAAAAACGAGAAAAAAAGAAAAATAATAAAATAGATAGATAAATAAATAAAGCAAATAAGGGGAAAAAGCGCAAGAGAAATGGGGAGTTTGACAAAATCCGAAGAAGGACATGTGTATGCTCAGATAATTAAAATATTTAAAAAAATCCACCTTCATTTACCATTCTTTCATTCATTGTTCTTTCATTCAAAAACTCATTATGGACAATTCATTCAAAAATAATTCATATTATCATCCTTTGGAATTCTATTGTTCTGCAAATCACTGGATTCCCAAATTCCTGCAGAATTTTCTTCTTCAGCATTGACGAAGACAATTTTTGCGTCGTATCATGTGATTGTTAAGAATGCTTATTTCTTCCGTCTGTCTACTCAACTAGGGCTTATTTTAAGGGGAGCGCTTATATCAAAATTATCCTGAAAAATCATGCTAGGTCTTATTTTGCAGGTAGGTCTTATTTTCGGAGAAAAACGGTATTTAGTAGTATCATTTGGATTATTCGGACTATTGTCCCCATCCTCATTGTTATCTGTACAACGTTTCGGCCGATGTGCATCCCGGCCTTCTTCAGATATACAAGGGCGAAAGATGCCGTCCACTGACAGTGAGACTAGAAGAGCACCGTAAAGCAGTGGTTCGAGGTGAAATAGAAAAGTCGGGTGTGGCTGACCATATATAGAATTAAAAGAGAAACCATCTACCCTTATAGGATGAGGTTAAAATACTAGATTGGGAAGAACATTGGAAGAGAAGACGCCTCAAAGAATCAGCTCATATGATAGGCTATAGTAATCTCTTAAGTAGACCGAGTATAGAAATGAACACAATATGGGAACCTATAATTAAAAAGGCTAGATTAGATTAAAAAAAAACAATATGAGTCAAGGTAAATAAAATGATACATAAGTGTATAGGTAGATATTCTAGGCAAAACAAGACATTAGATTTATAAGTTCTCAAAATTCACATTGATTTTCCAATTGGATAAAGGTTAGGTTAAAACAGTTCTAAATGACAGTCATCTCTAGACTGCTGGTTAAATCCTGGTCAGGTGTAGCAGTAACATAGAATAATAATTGACGCCTATACCACAACTATGATTAGCGAAATGAGAATAGGATACCCCCGTAGGCTGAATCAAGGGTTAGGTTCAAAGTTCCGTGATGGCTCTCTATTACAATAAGAAGGTTCCTAAGTTCGAAAAGAAGGTCCCCGAGTCCGAAAGGAAGGTTCCCAAGCCCGAGAAAGTTCCCAAGTCCAACAAGAAATACCTGAAGAAGGCCGGAGGGCACATCGACCAAAACGTTGTACAGTTAACAAGGAAGATGAGAACAATAGTCCGAATCATCATTATCATGTTGCGCTATTATCACGGATATCTATGACAATCTCTCGCCAACCTTACATCACTCATTGTCACACGGATGTCCTCTGCACCGCATCCTCGCAGAGCTGGTCAATGTAGGTCCTTGGTGGGCGGCCCACATTAGCATGTCCTTGTGTTGTCTTCCACAGGAGAACGTCGCTTATGAGTTCGTCCTTGCTTCTCCAGCAGTGTCCAGCATTCCTTGTCCGTCTCACTCGGGTGGTTTGTGAGATTGGGGGGGGGGTAGTTGGCCATACAGCTGCTTCCTTGTGGGGTGCTGTTTACACGACTTGTTCGAGGACCGCACGCAGCATTCTTGTGCAGCTGCCATCTAGCTTATTCTCAAGGCGACTCGTTTGGGTCCAAGTTGTGCAGCCATACAGCAGTACGGATATAACCACACCTAGAAGAATTGTCGCTTTAACTTGTCAGTTAGATCGGATTTCCATATGACTGATAATCCAAATCTATTAATAACGGAGATTCTCTTCCGGTTTTTGTCTGTAAAAAAATTACGTCACTGCTTACGTCACATTACTAAAAATCGTCATAACATAGAATAAATACACTCAAGATTTGAACATGCAACATTAGACAGTCCTCATTGCTTTTTAAAACAAGTTTTAATAAATACATGACTGGTATTATGTATCTATATATAGTTTGTTTTATTTTAATACATATTTAAAGTTTACATTTCAAATTGTTTTATTTTTTTAATCCTTTAATGAATTTGATGATTTTACTTACTTAGGGTACAAACTCGCAGACATTGAATTTTTAACTCCCACCCATCAGGCAATATGTTTCAAAAATCTATTTTTACATCACCCGGAGGGTGTTTTTTATTTTGCTAGTAACCTTAATAATATTCTGACTTTTCTTTCTCCTTTTTCCGTTCCCCAGTTTATCCGAAGCGGGGTACTTTACCTATCTGAAGGCAAAAGCGAGGAGTGGATCTCTACCTTGCTTAGTATTTAATTCCCTTCATAAAAACTTACATCTAACCTCCCCTAGAATGATATTTTATATTAAGTTGTTACATCCTATTATAATGGAGCGTCTGTGTTTGTCCGTCTGTAACCGAAACTAAATCACTACTCAAGTCACAATTCACTTTGTTATTTACTTCACATTCTCCATGATTTTATTTTGTACTAGTAATACTAATTATCAAGCCTCATCTCAGACATTTCGAGAAACGGCACATACTTAAAAGGACACACATCAAACACATTTCTAATAGATAAGTGTATTTATACAAATATGGTGAACGACCATGGAGTATTACAGGTAGATACATTCACTTGTGTATTGAGTAGCTCGTTTTTGTCTAAAAGTCAATAATGCATAAGCGTTGTACGAAGTAGGTTAGATAACTGTAGCGTTGTTATTCCTTCAAGGTATTTTCTATCTATTATTACGGGCTTGTATTTATACCTTGTTTTTATCAAACAATAATCTTTTGAAAACCCTTGCCCACGATTGGTGGCAGGCTATCCAAAAGCCCGCGAAGAACGAGTCAGGGAGGAAAAGGTGGGTAGGAGGTTGTTACATACAAAGACGAATAACGTAGACAAAAAGGTCAGACCTTGGGAAGGGCAGCCGCTTCTACCTTTGCCAGCCCACGAGCTATTATATTGAAGATGAAGGTGGGACGGGGATGCTAGGAAAGAAAGAAAGAAAGAAAGAAGAAGAAAGAAAAGAAAGAAAGAAAAAGGGGGACGATGATTGGCTAAAGAAGGTAGAAAGAGCTGGGGGTTTGTAAGGGCAAAGTTCCTTTCAGAGTCATGTTGTCTGTACCTTGCCAAAGTTACAGCCATCTTTCGACTTGTTTTCTTTCGCTATTTTCAAAACTATTCCACTCTTGCCCTCTCTTTCGCTACGAAGCGAGCTCGGCTGGAAATAAATCTTTTGCCTTGAACGCCCATCATGCGGCCATATTGTTTGATCACATTATCACTGGTTATTTGTGTTGCTATTATTCATGTTACCGTAACAGAAAAGACGAGTGGGCGTTTGGGAAATGCAACCCATAATGACGTGTACGTATGCATGTAATAAGTTGATCGATTCTTCGTGTTTTCTGTTAGTTTTATTTCCGTTTGCATCTCCTACTTCACGTTCGATTCCCTTCTTCATCACAGAAGAAAATAATTGTCCGTAATAAATACACACATATATACATACAGCAATTTTAACTAAACTTAGTCATATGCGTTTAGAGAAGGCAATGATAATGCAGAAGCAATCTGAAATATTAAGTGTTTATGACATTCTAGATTTTTGGTTGGTTGGTTAGTTGGTCGGTGTTTAAAGGAAGATCAACCCCTGTATGTTATTTAATGCCAAATCATATTGGTGCTAGGAAAATCAATGTTCGATCAATCAGCTGGTCCCGGCAAGCCCTAGCACCTATATCGCTGTTCCAGCCCTATTCCCCTTATGGAAACCAGCAACACTTTTTGGTTTGATTTGTTTTGTTTTATGGCATATCAACCTCAGTGTGTCATTTAATGCCGATAAAGTTTTGAAATAAATCAATTCTTAATGGATAATACAATTTTGTTTATAAATACATTTTTCTATTTAGCCCATAGATAGGACCCTAACAGGTACTACCACTCCGGGTCAGAGTGGACCAGGGAGCAATGGTGCTGAAGGGGTGCTCCACATTCCCCAAACCTCCAGAACTGGAACCTCACCATCGGATAGAGTTTAACGTCATTCCCAGGACATGTAGACCCGCAGCCACCGCCTTCTAGCACCCATATGATAAAAAGGGGTTGGGGCTTGCCATAAGGGCAATAGGGTTGGGAAAATCATATAGGTGCTAGGGCTAGACGTGACCAGTCGATTGATCGGAGGGGGCCTCTCCGACCGCCCGTCTAGCCCAAAATAGGGCCAAAGTAGAGTATTGCATGTCATGAACTGCTCATCTACCTTGGCTCTATCATTAAGCATCACGGGTCGCCACCCACGGCCAACAGGTGGCCCCATTGGGGGAGTCTTACCCCTCTGCAGAGGTGCAGTCGGTGCATTCTAACGCCCCAGCCGACAGGGCGGGCAACACTTTTTATCATATATATATTTACCAACCTCTCCGCACGAACAGGATGCGACACAAGGTCAATTTCTTTCGCAGAGTTTAACAGGTTTTAATTCGGAATTTTTCTTCTCTTAGACTGGTCACTTAGCCATGGTTAAAAATCCCAGTCTGCCCTGCTATTTACCAAAGGCTAGAGGGAGAATTGTATTAATACCTTTCGCAATGGTATTAGTGCTATGTGAAATGCAAACAGCTTTGTCCAGGAATTGAACTCAGGTCGACGAGTCCATTTCCTACGACTCTAACCATTACACCACACTTTTTATCATATATGAATGTGCTAGAAGGCGGTGAATAAAGATCTTAATCTTCTGGGTATGACGTTAAATGACATCTTGAGGTGAAGTTCAGTTTTGGAGCTATGGAAAGTTTGGAGGTACCCTTCATTGCCATAACTCCCACGTCTACTCTGACCCGGAGTGGTAGTACCTGTTACGATGTCCTCTATGGGTTCAATAA
This sequence comes from Doryteuthis pealeii, assembly GCA_023376005.1. Lineage (NCBI taxonomy): Eukaryota > Metazoa > Mollusca > Cephalopoda > Myopsida > Loliginidae > Doryteuthis > Doryteuthis pealeii. Next base: position 110,382,428 of record CM042149.1, on the reverse strand, counting down.
AAAATGAGTTTAAAAATGATTGTCCCAAACCCTATTGCTCTAATCCCGGGCAACAAATTGATTAGTTAAATCAGTGAAATAGATCACTAATTAGGACTGAGCCTATTCTAGTAGTGACCATCCCAAGCGGAGTTTAACTGGTTTGAATTCAGAGTTTTCCTTTTCCTAGACTGGTTGCCTAACCAAGTTTAAAGAGCCCAGTCTGCCCTAATATTTATACATCGCTGGAGGAAGAGTAATTGGATTCATACCTTTCCCAAGGGTATTAGGGTTAAACCTGCTTAACGGACATAAATTCCACCATCGTGTGTTACCCCACCGAAGGAAAAATACTAAAAATCAAGGAATTAACCGAATTTAATTAAATTTTCAGTGTTGATATATTTATGAATAAACAACATAATGCACCAGTTATTTTATTTGAGGACTCATATATTTTTTCAATTCAGTTAACTTTGAACCACGTATCTTTGAGGCGTAACACAGATTCACAAACATACGGGGTTCAAAGTTAATTAACCTGAAAAAATGTAAAAGTTTTTAAATAAAATAAATGGTGAATTATATTGTCTATTCATTAACGTATCAACACTGAAAATTTCATTAGATTTCATTAAATCCTTGATTTTTAATATTTATTTTCATTCGTCGGGGTGACATATGATGGTGGAATTTGTCACCAAATTAGTAGGATTTAAGTAGGATTTAACCGGTATTAGTGCTATGTGAACTGTAGCTTCGTACAGGTTTTGAACACGGATCGACGAGTCTATTTCCTACGACTGTAACCATTACACCACGCGCCTACAACACCGGGTAGTCCTGCTAGTGTAGAATAAAATATGTCTTAAAACGATCTGTCACTCTGCCAAATGTCTACTTGTGTATATATTAGTCGCCATAAAAGTTCGTAGATGTATACTGATCCCACGGTGGAAGTGTTTGTCAAGCTGTATGTATTTTAACATAAGCACGAATGTCCGTCCCGGCGCATTCGTACCCGCGCATGCGCTGTTCTCATTAAATGCACTATACGGTGCGCTTATGGACGTCTCCACATTCGATGAGTTCTTTTCGTTTCCATCCGAACACAAACCGCGTCTACCAAACCGAGTTGCTAACGGCCATTTTTCTTTTTGCGTGACCGGACACTCCCGGCCGCCGAATGACCAGCTTGTTTGTCGTTTTTACAGGCCAGAGACTGCGAATAATGAATACATAACCACATTCTCTTGGTCACTTCATTTTGCTCGCTTCCGGCATTGTTTCCAATGTACTCCTGCTTTTGTGGTTACAATTTCCTGTTTTGCAAGCCGGGCTCAAGTCACGTGTCTCTTTTTCTTTTTTTTTTTATC
>CM042149.1:110373573-110378573 GCA_023376005.1 Doryteuthis pealeii | reverse complement strand
CACTGGACCGGTTCTGTTATAATAATAGCGTCGATCCCAGGGGGCCATCCCCCCAGGCAACACCTGCCCCCTTGATTTAAAGGGGCAGGGCTGGGTTTATTGCCCAGTGCCTGAGGCGCCCCCCTTGAGGGGGAATGCCGACGGGATCGACGCAATTTTTCACCTGCCACTCCATGAGCTTCGGCTTGTGGGTGGTACCACGTTAATAGGGACTTTGTGCCTGACCCGTACAAGTGGGGTACGCGGTAAATACTATGCAGCTTGCGCTCAATGAAGAATTTCGCTACAACTCATTCAAGCGTCGCAAAGGTCAACAGCTCCCAGAAAAGGCTCGTGAAAATCGTCTGACAAAGGCAAAGAAACTTCTGAGCAAAGTGAAACGTCCTGCTGAACCACAAACAATCTGGTTCTTTTCCGATGAGAAAAACTTTTGCCGAGATCAAAAGCACAACACGCAGAATAACAGATAAATTTATATTAGCCACGAACCAGAATAAAATTTTGGTAAAACCTTTAGAACGTCAGCAGAGAGATGTGTTTTATTCCAAGGTTAACGTTTTTGATATTACCAGACTATAATTTGAAGGCCTTATATAAGTCGCTTAAATTAATTTGTTAAGAATAATTCAGAGCAGCATAAGACAACTAAAAGCACTCAGTACGGATCAAACTCGCTAGAACAGTGGTGCCCAACCATTTTTTATTCTGGAAACCTTAAAAGAATGTTGCTATGACTCCGCACCTCTACAATTTATACTTTTGTTCAAAAATATAGAATGTGAATCCATAATACAGTTTTATCAAAAGATCATATATATTTCACTCTCTAAATAATAATAATAATAATAATAATAATAATAATAATAATCTGAAATAAAGAAACGAAAATATAAATAATACTAATTACAAAAAAAAATGAAATCTAAACTAAGGGGGTGCGAGCATCATTCCCGGGGGTGCGAGCATCATTCCCGGGGGTGCGAGCATCATTCTCGGGGGTGCGAGCATCATTCCAGGAGGTGCGAGAATGGATGATTCTCGCACTCCCTGGTCTGGAATTCCTGTGCTAGAATAAAAATTATCTCATTTCCCCCAAGGTCAAGGATTTCTAAATATGATCCCACGGTCAAAGCTTTCGAATAATGATTCCACAATCAGGCAGTCTAAGCTTAGCACAAAGCTTTCTAAAATTACTACATGGCGAAACAGTTTAAGCTTAGCACTGGGGTTACTAAAATGACTCCACGATTCAGCAGTCTAAGCTTAGAACAACGCTTACAAGTGACTCCACGACTCAGTAGTTTAAGCTTAAGACTTTCTTAAGGTTTCTAAAAATGACTCCTCGGCGAGACAATCTAAGCCTAACGCAAAGCTTTACGAAGCGACTCGGCGACTCAGCAGTTTATGCTTAGCACAAAGCTTTCGAAAAGTGACGACGTGGCTCAGCAGTGTAAGTGTAGCACAAGGCTTTCTAAAATGACTTCACGACAAGACAGTTTAAGCGTAGCACAAATCTTTCTAAAAAAATGAATTCACGACGAGGCAGTCAAAGCTTAGCAGAAAGCAAATGTATGGCACTTGTGTTACAAAATCTATTCGGTTGCATAAGATTATTGTCAATCCCCTGTATTTCTAAAGGGATGGCGATTTTCATATCACGGGCGGGACTTTCCATGGAATAGTACAGAAAGCCTGCGAAATACGTGAAGTCAGGTGGGACCTGGTTGGGTCCTCAGTTTTCAGTTGGACGTCAGGCAGTGAAGATGTCCTGCCTTAACTGGAACTCACTGCATACGCGCGCTATGTTAGTCAGATGTTTAGTTACATGAAATGTTTAGTTAAGTAAAATAATAAGTAAAAGTTTAAGAATATAACACAGTTTTGGTGTTGGTGAATGTCTTGGTAACACGACTGATCAAGAAGAAGAAATGAGTTAAGTACAACCGACCACCAAGACGAAGTCCAGATGTTAGAAGAAGACGTAAGATGTCAAAGACGCCAGGAGAAGAATAGAAGTAAGTAAAGAGGTATGCAACACTTGGTGTGGATCAATCTCAGAAAAAGTTCATGAGCTGAAAAGTTCCTATGAATACATCATATCAGTTGTTGATGTCTTTTTTAACATATGGGATCCAACCACTGCAATACCGATCTAAGAAGTGTGTGTAAATGGTGTTGTTGTCATCATTCCATCTGCGAAAGACAATGGAGTTGTGTCCAAAGGTTTTTTTAACCTACATAGCCTTGCGGGGTGATACGGAGGATGTGTTGTTGCCCAATCAGCAGATTCCCCCTCTCCACACTGCCGCTGTGGTCCAAAAGAAAGGTAGGAAATCAATGCAGTTTAGCAACGGCAGTTTCATCGGAGTTACTGTGTAACACTGGAGTTCAGCGTTACTCAATCTTAGGGACTTCGGCTCCGGATTTGTTTTCGGGGTTTACTCCCCTAGCTTTCCTCAGAATCATGTAAGGCCGCTCGGCAGCGATGGTTTTGTAACAAAATGGTGAACGTTCAAAAATAAACCACATTTGGTCGCATTCCAAGAAAGTATTCTGTTCAGGCTATGAACCTTTCAGCTGACCCACATACGTAAGCAAATAATAGATAGATAGATAGATAGATAGATAGATAACTAGTGAGATAGAGAGGTTTGATTTCTTTGTTTTAATGGTATACCAAACCTCGTAGGATATATAATGCCAAAGCCATTGCTGTAAAAGAGAAGTAGTCGTACTATTTAACCCATAGCTGAGGGGATGAGGTGTCATACGAGATAGATAGATAAGCATATACCAATGGGATCCAAAAACTGCAACATCGATTGAAGAAGTTCGTAGATCCTAAGATGAATTATGTTGAAAAGTAATCTGTATTTGTTTACATTCCATGAGAATATTTTGATCATGCTTTTACATAAACATAGGTAGATAGATATGTAAGTATTGAGATATGTAGGCTTCGTTTCGTTGTTTTAATGGCATATCGGCCTTCATGGGTTATTTAATACCAAAGCCGCCATTCCTGTTGAAGACCAATAATGTACAGATAGATATTTTAGATTTGTAAATATTGGGATTAATAGATATATATATAAAGATAAACCTAATGAGTCAGATAAACCTACTAAAAGTTTCGCTAAGTGCTCTTCAGGACTAAGATCTGACTCGGATCTTAGCCCTGATGAGCACTTAGCGAAAATTTTAGTAGGTTTATCTGACTCATTAGGTTTATCTTTATTATTTGCTCTACTTAGGTATTGAGCACTTTTTACTTATTAGCTTTAGTTTCCTGGCGGTTTTGTATGAATATATATATATATATATATATATATATATATATATATATATATATATAAATTGTTTTTTTCTTTTGGCCAAATATTCTACCAATAGATTAGTTTTGGTTGGTACGATTATCTTGGTCTTTTCTTTTTTCAAAATTTTTTTTCTCCCCATGTGAAGTTTGGTAGTATATTTTTACAATCAAACTATTTGCTGGTTTTTTTCTCACCGCGAGGATTTACCAACAAGTTAGCTATATTAGATATTTATAGATAGATATGTAAGTATTGGGATATATACGTTTGGTTTCTTTGTTTTAATGCCATATCAGCTTTTGTGGGTTATTTTATATCAAAGCAGCTATTCTTGCAGAACCGTAGTGGTATTGATAGATAGATAGATAGATAGATATGGAAGGATTAGGATATATAAGTTTGGTTTCTTTGTTTTAATGTCATATCAGCCTTCGTGGGTTATTTAATACCAAAGCAACTATTCTAGTAGAACCGTAGTGGTATTTATAGTGTTGGGGGTTTTAAGGGGTCAAAATAAGACAAACACGACGGGTAACAATGTTGACAAATGTATTTAACAAAAGAGTAGAAATTTACAGCAAAGAAAGTGGAGATTGCGTCCGACCAATAGAGTTACGAGCTGACTCATATTTGTTTCCGTCAAGCCACAATTGTTCCTATTACTTATAGTAGCCGTCGGCGCATTCCATTATTGTCCACGGGTTATATCACCTATAACAGATAGATATATAGATTTGTAAATATTTGTATATATATATATATATATATATATATATATATAGATAGATAGATAGATAGATAGATATGTAAGGATTGGGATATATAAGTTTGGTTTCATTGTTTTAATGTCATATCAGCCTTCGTGGGTTATTTAATACCAAAGCAACTATTCTTGTAGAACCTAACTGGTATTTATAGATATATATTTAGATTTGTAAATATTTGTATATATATATATATATATATATATATATATAAGAAAAGTAAAGTTAATTCGTCGGGGCGGCCTAATATCGGTATCAGCCAGGGAGTCTATCCCCTTTTCACTAGCTCTAGACCAAGGAGATTATTTTAGCATCTGAGGTGGAGCGCCGAACCTACCATCAGCTCCTTACTTTACCGCACACATCCTTGTGCTACTCATACGCTGAGTTGGCGAGGACCGGTATTGAACCAGGAACTTTGTGATTCCTAGACAAACGCTCTATCGACTGAGCTAAACCGACCCTTATATATATATATATATATATATATATATATATATATAGAGAGAGAGAGAGAGAGAGAGAGAGATAGATAGATAGATAGATAGATATGTAAGGATTAGGATATATAAGTTTGGTTTCTTTGTTTTAATGCCATGTTAGCCTTCGTGGGTTATTTAATGCCAAAGCAACTATTCTTGTTGAAGAAAAATAGTGGACATATAGATATTCTAGACCTATAAATATTGGGATAGAAAGATAGATCATAGCATATTTTTTATATATATATATATATATATATATATATACATACACACACACACACATATATATATATATATATATATATATATGAATATTGCGATAGATATGAATAAACTGAAACAAAGAGAGTAATGACAATAATAATGCTATTTAGATGTTGATAATGAAATATAACTCTATTATTGCCAGCTTAAAACACAAGACTGTTATGGCA
>CM042149.1:110361073-110368573 GCA_023376005.1 Doryteuthis pealeii | reverse complement strand
TTTCACATAGCACTAATAATCTTGGGAAAGGTATGGGTCCAATTCTCACTCCCGCCATGGATAAATAGCAGGGCAAACTGGGTTCTTTAGCCATGGCTAAGTAACCAGTCTAGGAGAAGGAAAAGTTTGGTCCACTATAGGAGAGTTGTTATGAGGAAATACAAAAAATATATGGATGAACTAAAGAGACATAAAACTATTATTATCTAAATTGGCAATAAGTAGATGAAATACATCCTAAGATATTATCATCAAATGAAAGCTTTATCAATGCAATAAGTAAATTGTTTGAGAAATATATAGAATATGAAATGATTCCATATATTTGGAAAACAGTGTTATATTTACTAACCCCTCTGCACGAGCGGGATGCAACACAAGGTCAATTTCATACGAGTTTAACAGGTTTGAATTCAGAGTTTTCTTTCTCCTAGACTGGTTACCTACCCATGGCTAAAGATTTAACCTGTTAAACTCCGCTTAAGAAATTGACCTTGTGTCGCATCCTGCTCGTGTGGAGGGGTTGGTATATATATAAAGATTTTTTTTTAATTAATTTAATGGATTTCTAAATAAAACTATACATAAGATTGCTTTTTATATCCATTTATTTCTTAGTATGTCTTCTTGGGAGCCCTGTTAACTGGCGCTTTGAAATACACTGACTGCACCTCTGCAGAGGGGTAATATCCCTCCAATGGTGACAACTGTTAGCCGGGGGTGGCGACGCGTGGCACTTAGGAATGACATGTAACACTCCACATTAGCCCTTACTTAGGCAAGACAGACAGACGGTGAGTCCCTCCGTCCGATTAATCGGATGGACATGTCAAGCCCTAGCACCAATAGCATTGTCCCGACCGTATTGACTTTATGGCAAACCCCAATTTATTTTATCATAAATGTACTAGAAAGCGGTGTTTGAGGGTCTTAGTGTTCCGGGTATGATGTGTTGTATACCCTTTCTTACTTCTTACTTCTAGTCGTCTTTTTTTCTGGTCAGCTTTGGTTCTTCTATCATCTTGACTTGGTATATCTTCTAACATCTTGCGTCTGGGTCTGGAATCTTCTAAGGTCTGGACTTTCTTGGGGACTTCGGGTCTGGTTTCTGTTAGGGATTTCTCCTTATCAGAAGCCCTGTGTCATTGTTAGTTTTTAGATAATAACCACAAGACTTCGATTTACTTTTGATCTTATTTTATTGTTAATCCCCAAACCAGACGTCTGTGCAGATCCTTACATCCTACGAGCTCGGCTCCTACTTGCTAACTGACTGAGTTACTTAGTATCTTTAAACTGGAACAGGGTCTTCTATGCCTTCCGGTTCTCACGATTTATCCCCGGAAGGCAAGGTGAGAGTGAGGTCAAGCGCCGTCACTCACTCTCAAGGCCATCAGCTACACTAATCGCCATTATGTTTCTACACTACCTTATATAAGTATTAGGGATCCAATAATTATGTAACATGATGTACCATAGTGAAGCTCTAGTATTGGAGCTTTGGGGAGTATCCCTTCATCGTCATTACTCCCAAGTCCACTCTTACTCTGAGTGGTAATATTTGTTAGGGTCACATTTAAAGGTTAAATTTTAAAAATTAGTGTAAAAATTCGTTTAAAAAATGTTTAAAATAGATTTTGAATACCCAACTATTATAAATAAAACAAAACGTCTTCGGCAGATAATAACCCAACCATGGCTGGCGTGCCGTAAATCAAACCAACCAACCAACCAACCAACCTCCTAGGGCATCTCCTCTTTTTTTCTATTTTTTCACATCAAATTTTACCCCCACCCCCCACCCCCCAAAAAAAACAGTGCACAGAATATTTGCACTGTAAATATAATATCAATCTTTATTTTTAACGGTTAGTGTTAAAACCATGGAAAGTTTGAATGAGTTCAGATAAGTATGACAGGCAGCCGTGGAACCCTGATTGATCTGTGTCGGATATTCTCATTGGTTGAGAATAACACGTGATTAAGTAACTGTGGGAAAGTTAGTTGACCTGAGTTGAAGACAGTCTTCTGAATCAAAAAAGGAAGAACAAGAACAAGAACAAGAAGAACGATGACAGCAACTTCTGTATATGGAGGCCAAACTTCACCCACCTTACTATTTCGATCGTGTAGTTTAGTACTGTTATTCTCAGATCTTAATAGCATCTTTTATATGGAAACTGTACAACATTTAGAGGAGATTTTCAAAATGACAAATAGATGAGGAATGAAGTTGTCTTGAAATCGAAAGAATCTTTTGCCTTGGGCGTTAACGATTTCCTAGCTCGACATGATTATATAAAAATGACGGAAATTATTGGTGGATTGAATTTATAATTATTCATTAAATATTACTCAACTATGAAAAAAAGGAAGACACTTTCCCACGTATCAATTGTTTAGTTTGTTTTCGTTTGGATTATTTATTTAACAGCATATCAACTCCCTATGGGATATTTAATGTCAAAATTTGATTAATAGTAAATTGTTGAATGTAACCATAATTATATTTTCTATGTTCCATTGCATTTGGTTTCATGTATTCTTATCTAATACAAATAATTCATACACACTTTTTTTTTAACTCTTTGCCAACCAAATTTCCCCACGGCTGTACCAAATTTTCTTAAAATTATTTGCTTGCATGATGGGATATTTCAAAGTTCACTACCTATTCACCCCAGAACTGATTTTATTCAAATAAAGTCATATTATTCTTATAATCGCGTGGTGTAATGGTTAAAGTCATGGGAAATGGACTCGTCGCCCCGAGTTCAAATCCTGGATGTGGTAATTGCATTTCACTTAGCGTTAATACCCTTGGGAAAGGTATGAATCCTACTCTCCTTCCAGCTATGGATAAATAGTAGGGCAGACTGGGCTCTTTAACCTTGGTCAGGCAACCGGTCTAGGAGAAGGAAAACTCTGAATTGAAACCTGCTGAACTCCGCTTAAGAAATTGACTTTGTGTCACATCTTGCTCGTGCGGAGGGGTTGGTAAATATATATAATCGGAGTCCTTCTGCTCAATTCTAATGAACTACAGTGGTGGGAGAGCCGCTGTTATCGGTATATTTGACCCATGGATGGGAGCGTGACAGGTACTACTGCTCCGGGTCAGAGTGGACTCCGAAGTTATGTCGGTAATTTATGAGGAAGTGCGTCCCGGTCTCCTGCCTCAAAAATTGCTACCCGGTGACTATTAAAATAATGACCCCAGCTCAGTCTATTCAAAACTATCTATCTTCATATCTGTCCATCTCAATTTGTTCATATTTATCTATATTACTTTAAATACTAAGATTGTTGGTAATTTATGAGGAAGTGCGTCCCGGTCTCCTGTCTCAAAAATTGCTACCCGGTGACTATTAAAATAACGACCCAGCTCTGTCTATTCAAAACTATCCATCTTCATATCTATCTCAATTTGTTCATATTTATCTATATTACTTTAAATACTAAGATTTTTTTTAATTCATGTTTGTTTAATGTCTTGTTTTTAGTTTAAATAAACAAGAATTACGACAAAAAAAAAGCGACCCCCCCCCAAATACATTTACTTGTCGAAAATATCTATCTATCTCCATTTGTTCATATCTATCTATATTATTTTGTTTGTTTATCTATCTATCTATCTCAGTCTATTCCAAACTATATATCCATCTTCATATCTAAACAAGAATTACGACAAATTACGATAAATAAACAAGAATTACGACGAGCTGGGGTTGTTATTTTGATAGTCACCGGGTAGCAATTTTTTAGGCAGGAGACCGGGACGCACTTCCTCATAAATTACCGTTATGTCAATAAAAGGGTGACTCCGTACTGTATAGAGCTCGAATACAGAAACATTACCATCGGATGCTATTTAATGTCATACCCATTTGGAGCGAAGGGTCTTACCTGTAGGGTGTATCTTTGGTATTCGTGGATATTATCAACGAAATTTCCAAAAAGGCCAGATGTACCAAGTGAGAATTTCAGTGTTGATATATTAATGAATAAGTGATATAATGCACTAATTCTTTTATTTAAAACTTTTATTTTTCAGCTCAGTTAACTTTGAACCACGTATCTTTGAGGCGTAACACAGATTCTAAAAGATACGTGGTTCAAAGGTAACTGACCTGAAAAAAATGTAAAAGTTTTTAAATAAGATAATCCTTGCATTATATATTTTATTCGTTAATATATCAACACTGAAATTTCATTAAATTCGGTTTATTCCCTGATTGTTTGTATTTCTTTCTTTCGGCGGTGTGACATACAATAGTAGAATTTAGGTTCGTTAAGTTCGATTTAACTCGCTAATGACCTTTAGCTAAGTCAAAACTTAGCAAAGTAACTACATAGGTTGTTCTGTTTATAGTTGTAAAGGTTAGTATACATTGGTTGGTTGGTTTTATGGCATATAAAGCCTGGTAGGTTTATTTTATGTAGAACCCAGTTTGAAATATCCCATCATATAGGGAAATAATACCGTGAGGGGGAATATAGTAGGCAAATAGTTTTAAAGAAGTGTACGTGAATTATTAGTATTAGATAAGAATACTTGAAACCAAATGCAATGGAATTAGATAAATACTAAACAAAACGTGACCTGTTGGGTCACCCATTCAGCTCTGGGCAGATAATTGAGATTAAAGAAAAGTGAGTAGGTAAAGCGAATAAATTTAAAAAAAAAACAACAGCCGGACAAAGCATTAAAATCATTTTGTAAGCTTTCTAAGAAAGAAAATGTTTGACCAAATTTAAGCTACGGATTGCTGCTTGTGAAATTTAACATAGAAATACATTTCAAATTCTCCCGTTCCCCCTCTCCCTCTCCCTCTCTCTCTCTCTCTCTCCCTCTCTCCCTCTCTCTCTGTCTCTCTCTGTCTCTCTCTGTTTGTCTGTCTGTCTGTCTGTCTCTCTCTCTCTCTGTAATCCTTAACTTGTTCCTCGTAAATTCCTACTATAAAATAAACTTAACCCTCATTTTATGTCCGTATTTTTGCAATAAATGTTTTAAATATGTTTGCAATAAATATTTTTAAATAAAGAAAATATATTCAGTATTGTAAAATAATGGTGCAAGAAAAGTAAAACATTTATTGCAAAAACACGGACATAAAATGAGGGTTCAGTTTATTTTATGGTAGGAATTTATGAGGAATAAGTTAAGGATTACCCCTCTCTCTCTCTCTCTCTCTCTATATATATATATATATATATATATATATATACTCCCAGAGAAATTAACATTATATAGCGGGGGTAATCAAGAGATACATAGAGGGGAAGAAAGTGATAGAAAGTAAAGTAAGAGATTGGTTAGTTTTTTACTTAATTCAAAATTACGACTAATTAGAACCAATTAAAACGGATTTTTTTCCAAACATAATTCAATCCTAAAAGTAAGGAATAATTTAGTATAATTTTTGTGTCATTAAATTAAACAATAAAAAAGCATTTAGGAAACAAAAGTTGATTCACTCAACTTTAGTATAATAATAGATGATTTACCATTGACGAAATCATGTTGATTACAATTTATATCTTTCCCGCTAAAATTAATATTAATCAAATTTTCAAAAACCCTTCACAAGATACATATCTGTACTAAAACCTTATTTTTTTTACGTATTGGTATTACATATACTATTTTCCAAAAATTGGAGGCGCGTAGGAAATGGACTCGTCGACCCGAGTTCAATTCCTGGACGTAGCTGTTTGCATTTTACATGACAATAATACCCTTGGGAAAGGTATTAATCCAATTCTCCCTCCAGCTATGGGTAGATAGGAGGGCAGACTGAGCTCTTAACCATGGCTAGGTAACCAGTCTAGGAGAAGGAAAACTCTGAATTCAAACCTGTTAAACTCCGCGTATGAAATTGACCTTGTGTTGCATCCCGCTCGTGCGGAGGGGTTGGTAAATATATATACTGTTTTCCAAATATATGGAATCATTTCATATTCTATATATTTCTCAAACAATTTACTTATTGCATTGATAAAGCTTTCATTTGATGATAATATCTTAGGATGTATTTCATCTACTTATTGCCAATTTAGATAATAATAGTTTTATGTCTCTTTAGTTCATTCATATATTTTTTGTATTCTCCTCATAACAACTTTCCTATAGTGGACCAAACTTTTTCCAAAGAACAAACAGATTGATAGGATCTAGCTTGTACAGTGTTACTATTTTTTAAAAATTGAAATAGATCCCTAAGTAGGACTGAGCCTATTCTAGTAGTGATCACCCTAAGTGGAGATTTCAGAGTTTTCCTTCTCTTAGACTGGTTGCCTAACCAAGTTAAAGAGCCCAGTCTGCCCTACTATTTACCCATAGATGGAGGGAGAGTAGCTGGAAAACTATTAAACTCCGCTTGCGGTGTTCACTACAAGTCTTAATTAGTGATCTCTTTCACTAATTTAACAACAGAAACAACTTCGGCATGAAATAACCCAACAAGGGTTGACATGCAGTAAAATCCAACAAACCAAGCAACATTCTAACCAGCCTAAAAGTTAGAGAATCACGTTCATTTCACGTTAATTTTACGTTCATCTTTACATGTTTTGTGCTGTTGTTTCTTAAGAGTTTTTCTTTTTGTATACGGTCGTAACGCTGGTGAGAAAAACTCGATTGTATTATTATTATTATTATTAATTATTATTATTATTTGCTCCTTTTGAATTTTCACATCAGCATTAGCTGATGGTCTTTCACTAGAATCTGAGTGACAGCAAGTCTCCTCAGGTCTCCTGGACTCTTCTGAGTATTCTGGTAGATTGCAGCAGTGCAGTGTTCTGAATGGTTTCAATCCTTCCTCTGATTCCCAAATTTTCCAGACTCTTTTCTAATCCTTTTGGGACCGTTCTAAGTGCACCAACTACAATTGGTATCACTTTGACTTTCATATTCCATAACTTTTTCAGTTCTCTGGCAAGGTCCAGATATTTGTCCATTTTTTCATTTTCCTTTAGCTTCACCCTGTGATCTGTTGGAACTGCAAAATCCACCAGTTGACAAGTTCTTTCTTTTTTGTTTATCAACACTAGGTCTAGTCTTCTTGCTGGGATAAGGTGATCCGTTTTTATTTCAAAGTTCCATAGAATTCTATGTGTTTCGTTCTCAAGAACAGATTCTGGTTTATGCATATACCATTTTGTTGTAGGGTCAAAATGAAATTTTTTGCATAATTCCCAGTGGATCACCTTCCCAACCCGGTCGTGTCTAGTTTTGTACTCCCGTTGTGCTGGTTTGTTACATTCGCTGAGAATATGGTTTACAGTCTCATTTCTATTACCGCAAAGTCTACATTTACTATTTTGTCCTATCAATTTTCGCCTTGATGTAGTTTGTCCTTATGGCATTATTTTGTACAGCAATTATTAATGATTCTGTTTCTCTTTTGAGGTTTCCTTTTCTTAACCATGTCCAAGTCTTTCCATGTGCAACCTCTTCTATTTGTCGTTTGAAGCGGTCCAATCTCTCTCTTTTTT
>CM042149.1:110335709-110360973 GCA_023376005.1 Doryteuthis pealeii | reverse complement strand
GTAACAACCCGGTGACCGTAAGCTCTCGGTGAAGTGAAAATAAAGATTTTTGGATGTTTGTTTTTTAGAAGCAATGTTGAAATAAATTATTATTTATATTTTTGCTTGAAGGCAATTACAATAAATGCATAAGTAATCGCATAAATTCGACTAAAATTATAGAAAATAATCTTCGATTCCTGTTCGAGGGAGTCGTTAGTATACATCGCTGAAGATTGACTTAATAAAGTCGAACAGTCTGTACGGTGTTCTGCATGGCGAGGCCATTCCTTTGCGGGGATTTAATTGTCAACGATTATTTTCTATAAAATTATCGGAATTTTATGCGATACATGCATTTATAATTGGCCTTCAGCAAAAATTAAAATAATAATATAAGCTTATTTAATATAAGTGTGTCAAAATATCGGTATTTTAATACTATTTTGACACATCTTGTATTCTGAAAAAATTAACAATTCCATTCATTGTTCATTTCTATCTGGTAATACAGCTTTAAAAAACTCTCAGCAACTTTTATGACATTTCTTCTATTCTGAAACAAAAAACGTTTCCATTCATTGTTCTTTTTCTATCTTGTAAATATAATATTCAATCTCGATACTTTTATGACAACACCTTATATAATATATATAATACTATATATATAATTAAGGTAGTGGCGGAATATGGAGTGTTTTTGAAAAATCGCTTAAGCGAGAAACTGTCAGTAACAAGGCACCGTTGAATCCGTGTCCACGCCCCCCTAATTTAAAATATAAATGCTCTATTTACTTATACATATATAAACCTAATATTATCTATCTGTATATCTTTCTATCTATTAATATAATAATATATATATAAATATATTTATATATATATATATATATTATATATATATATATGGAAACTGTGTGAGAAAATGGAGAATGTAAAGTATCGAGTTAGTCGCAACTTCGACACTCGATAAAATAATTAACCGAATAAGTCAGGGTTATACAGAATATAAGAGGGCTTAATTGATTCATCGCAGTTAATCCTGATGATCTTTGTAGTGAAATCTGAGTAGGTTATCTTGTATCCTCGTCTTTGACTCCTAATGTGCTATTCGGTTTCATGATGCTCAATGTTTTTTTCTGTTTTATCATATTTAATGTACGTTTCTATTTTATGGTGTTTAATCAGTTGTTTTTTTTTTTTATCTTTTTTATGATTCTTAATTATTTTTTTCTGTTTCATGATTTTTATCAGTATTTTCAGTTTTATTATGTTTTATGAGGATTTTTCTTTACACTTCACATTTACACCGATATGCACGCCTAATTCATTTAATTATAATTAATTAATTAACAAATTAGGTATGACTTTAATTAAGCACATAATCTCCCAAAAAATTGTCGGCTATCGCCATTTCAAACACATTGTCTGTCCGCTTCATATATATATATATATATATATATATATAATATATATATATATATATTATGCCCTCCACGCCTGGTGGGTTGCGCTCTCTGGAAATAGAATTTTCTGGTGACTGCTTATTAAGCAAAAATGGCTCATCTCTCCTTAAAATGAATAAAGCACTCCCTAGTGGCCTACCATGCTTATAACAGTAAAATTCCATTTCTAAAATGTGGATGTGCGAATATGCTGTGAGAAGATTTCTGACTGATAACAATTCGGTCGAGTTTTGAACCAAGCCCAAAGCAGCCCTACCTATCTAAGTCACAAGGACTGTATGTGAATGATATATATTATATATATATATATATATATGCTACCTTCTAGCATCTATATGATAAAAAGGGTTGGTACTTGCCAAAAGAGCAGTTAGACAATTATTGATATGACAAGCCGATTGATCGAATTGGGCCTCTCTGACCACCTGAGTAAGCGACGAAGTGGAGTGTTGCATGTCATTGGACCAGTTAATTTAATTTGTACCCTGTTCACAGAAAACTCAGCCATCACTTTTACGGGTTGTTACACATGGCCAACAGGTGGCTCCCTTAGAGGGAGTCTTGACCCTCTTCAAATGTGTTGTCGGCGTATCCATCCGACAGAGCGGGGTTAGATAAGATGACATGAACAATGAGGGACCGGTCAGTCTCAAAGTTACATGCATTCTAATTGGTGTTGTGATTCACCATCAACACGCCTCATCCTGAGCTGAAGGATGTGTATCACGTCGTTGATGAAGTTAGGTTATACAAATTATAACATAATCTTTATTATAATGGAGATAGTGTGTTTGGGTGACAGTAACCGAAAGTATATTACTACTCAAGTTACAATTCCCTTAGTTATTAACGACACTTCTCAAGGACTTTATTTTTATTTAAACCTCAATTATTAATAAAATTTCTTGACAATATTAATACTGTTGACCATATCAACATAGTATTTACCGCGTACCCCACTTGTACGGGTCAGGCACAAAGTCCCTATTAACGTGGGACCACCCACAAGCCGAAGCTCATGGAGTGGCAGGTGAAAAATTGCGTCGATCCCGTCGGCATTCCCCCTCAAGGGGGGCGCCTCAGGCACTGGGCAATAAACCCAGCCCTGCCCCTTTAAATCGAGGGGCAGGTGTTGCCTGGGGATAGCCCCCTGGGATCGACGCCGTTAAATTATAGCAATCCCCACCCGTTGGGCGGGGCTGCATACTAATAACGTGCAATTGTATTTATATATACAACATAATAGCGGTTTACAATGTGAACGGGAAGACTAATTTGCATATTGATATTAAAAATTTGATTTCAATAAATATGTGTTTGGTATTATTGATTTCTAATTGTTTGGTTTTATCTTAATGAATATGAGCAAAAATCTCGGGGATAAATCTTAAAAGGAACCCATTAACAAAAGGAGATAACTGTAATTTTATTCTTTACTTCCTATTTTAACTAAATAGTTCAATTAGGAAAATTTAACAATGAAAGACGGGAGTGATGGAAGAGTAAGTTTCAGTTGTTTTATTTTTCGGTTACACCCTCTTCTTTTTCAAATCTTTTTATCTGCATTCTTATTTAGTTTTATTAGCCTTTATAATTTAATATCATATTTTATGATATTAAAACTTAAATACTTGTGCCCGGAGGGTGCATATATTACTAGTTAGGCTAATTAAATTAGCTTAACGATTATTTTGAGGGGATGCAATTGAAAACAAAAAAAAGAGAAGGAAATGAATAGAAGCGAATTTAGCGATAATTTTAGTCGATATAGTGATCACTGAGAAAACTGGGGATTTCAAATTAAGAATATTAATAAATAAACAAATTAAATAAATAAAATGATTCCTAATTAAAATATTGATTCATTTATCGTTTCTTTTTTTTTGTAAATCTTGCTAAAATACGAGCAATAAAATCCGTTTTTCTAATAGAAAAGATGTCAAAAGCTATGGTTATGCCTTGACATGTAATATAACAGCGCAACTCTCCTAAGAGTCGGTTTCAGGCAGATGTGTTTGACACAAAATGGTCGACTTTAACAATTACGAACCGTTCGTTTTACAAGGAGCAAAGTCAACCATATTAATGACAGAAAGGCACATAGGAACGCGACAGAGACAGAATATAAAGAGAGAGAGAGAGAGAGAGAGAGAAGAGGAGAGAGAGAAGAGAGAGAGAGAGAGAGGGGGGGGTCTTTTTTGTGCAAAATATTTTCATAATTAAAATATTTGACGAGCAAGGGAAGAAAATGTCATTAACGATTCAATGAATTTATTTTTCTTTAATTTTAAGTTTTTTTTATTATCATCTATTTTAATTAAAATTAGATTTTTTTTTGCATTTCTATAATTCATTGTATTTCGCATTTCTTAAGTAACCATAAAAAAATTGTTTCAAGCAAATCAACACGGAAACACACGCATGGTGTGATCAAAAAGTATCGAGACTGAATATTTTTATTTTTTATTCTAAAATTTAAGATTTGTATCATCTGCCTTATTCGGACTATTGTCCTCATCTTCATTGTTATCTGTAATAATGTTTCGGCCGATATGCCCTCTGGCCTTCTTCAGGGATTTCTTGTCGGAAGTGGGAACCTTCTTTTCGGACTCGGGAACCTGCTTGTCGTAATCGGGAACCTTCTTGTCGTAATCGAGAGCAATCACGGAACTTTGAACCTAACCCTTTATTCAGCCTACAGGGGTATCCTGTTCTCATTCCACTAACCATAGCTGGGGTAGGGGCGTTAAGCTGTGTTAATTATTAATCTATGTTACTGCTGCCCTTGATTAGGATTGAACCTGCAATCTAGAGATAACTGTCACTTAGAACTGTCTTAACCTGTATCTGTACAACGTTTCGGCCGATATGCCCTCCGGCCTTCTTCAGGTATTTCTTGTCGGATTCGGGAACCTTCTCGGACTCGGCCTTCTTTTCGGACTCGGGAACCTTCTTGTCGTAATCGGAAGCCAACATGGAACTTTGAATCTAACCCTTTATTCAGTCCTCGGGGGTATCCTATTCTCATTCCACTAACCATAGCTCGGGTAGAGGCATTAATTGGACACATGGCCTAGTGGATAAAGGAATTAGGTTAAGACAGTTCTAAGTAACAGTTATCTCTAGATTGCAGGTTTAATCCTGATCAAGGGCAGCAGTAACATAGAAAAATAATTAACACAGCTTAACGCCTCTACCCAAGCTATGGTTAGCGGAATGAGAACAGGATACCCCCGTGAACCGAATAAAAGGTTAGGTTCAAAGTTTCGTAATGGCTTCCGATTATGACAAGAAAGTTCCCGATTACGACAAGAAATACCTGAAGAAGGCCGGAGGGCATATCGGCCAAAACGTTGTACAGATAACAATGAAGATGAGGACAATAGTCCGAATAACTCAGATAATACTAATAATCAAGCCTCATCTCAATATTCAGAGAAATTTAAGATTTATTTTATATAATTATTAGGAAGGATAGATGTGGAACAAAGCGAGAAGTATGCGTCACCCAGTGAGATTCGAACTCACTAGTAATAGGCTGACTGCCCAACTTGCTCCCGATTTATTTTATATAAGTAAAAACGTAAGTAGTCCGGGTGGACTAAAGTCGGTATCTGCCAGACAGCGTGGAGGTCTATCCCATTTTCACTCCAAGGAGACTGTTTTGGCATCTGAGACGGAGTGTCTCTTTATGCTACTCATACGCTGAATTGGCGAGGGCCGGTATTGACCTCGGAACCTTGTGGTTTCTAGTCGGACGTTCTATATTGAAAGCGACCCCGTTATTATCAGTAAAAGGCTGGTTCCTTTTTATTTCATTTCTAAACACTGCAATTAGTTATTCATTTGAATGAATATATAATATATAATTATATATATATATATAAAGTAAAGTCGACAGGGCGGCCTAAAGTCGGTATCAGCCAGTCAGGGAGGGAGTCTATCCCCTTTTCAATAGCGCTAGACCAAGGAGATTGTTTTAGCATCTGAGATGGAGCGCCACACCTACCATCAGCTCCTTTACCGCACAGATCCCTGTGCTACTCATACGCTGAGTTAGCGAGGACCGGAATCGAACTAGAATTATGTGGTTCTAGTCGAATGCCCTACCGACTGAGCTAACTCGGCCTATATATATATATATATATATATATATATATATATATATATATATATATATATATATATATATATATATATATATATATATATATATATATATATATATATATATATATATATATATATATATATATATATATATATTATATATATATATATATATATATATATATATATATATATATATATATATATATATATATATATATATATATATATATATATATATATATATATATATATATATATATATATATATATATATATATATATATATATATATATATATATATATTATATATATATATATATATATATATATATATATATATATATATATAAACAATGGCGATTCGATCTCCATTTGTCTGTAACCAAAACTACTTCACTGCTTACGTCAAAATACCCAAAATCGTCAATACATAGAAATAAGAACAACCCTGTAATCAGTTTTAAAGAATATTTTTTCGTTGGACCTTTTTTCATTAACAAGAAGTTAACTTAATGTGCAAAATATTCAAAATAATTATTTCATTAATAATTAATAGATGCACACAACATTTTATTTGAGGAGGACAAAACTAAGTATCCATTTAATATTGTTCGATTCTTTTTTTACTCCTTTAATAAATTTGATGATTTTACTTACTTATGATACAATCACTCTATCATTGAATTTTATATATCCCCCGCTCTGTTAATATCTTTCAAAAACTAATCTTTACACCGCCCAGCGGGTGTTTTATTGTTTTTGTTTTTTTTTCGTTTTTTGTTTGGGGTGGGCGGTGCTGTGCAGTGTGACTTTTTTTCATAAAAAAGTTTGTGTCCAAAGAATACATACAAACACAAAACCTCTTACAGACCAAATTAGCAGAAGCTAACAAGGTAAGAAGCAGGCGATATCCCGCACAAAAAGTCACAGATGCAGACTACGCTGATGACCTTGCACTCCTTGCAGATACACCACAACAGGCCGAGTCACTACTGCATAGCCTAGAGAAGGCAGCAAATAATATTGGCCTTCATGTAAACTCCGATAAAACCGAGTACATATGTTTCAAAAGGAAAGGAGACATAACCACACTCAACAGTAAGCCCCTTAAGCCAGTAGAACAATTCACATACCTAGGTAGTAATATCTTATCCACAGAAACCGATGTAAATACTCGAATAGGAAAAGCGTGGTCGGCCACAAACAAATTATCAGTAATATGGAAATCCGATCTCACTGACAAGCTAAAGCGACATTTCTTCCAGGCGGTGGTTGTATCAGTGTTGCTGTACGGATGCACCACTTGGACCCTAACGAGGCGCCTTGAGAATAAGCTGACGGAGCTGCACAAGAATGCTGCGTGCAGTCCTGAATAAATCGTGAAGCAGCACCCCACGAGGAAACAGCAATATGGCCACCTGTCCCCATCTCACAAACCATTCGAGTGAGACAGACAAGACATGCCGAGCACTGCTGAGAAGCAAGGATGAGCTCATAAGTGACGTTCTCCTGTGGAAGCCAACACACGGACATGCTGTGTGGGCCGCCCATCAAGGACCTACATTGACCAACTAAGCAAAGATGCAGGTTGCTGCGCAGAGGACCTCCCTGGGAAAATGAATGATAGGAAAGGTTGGCGAGAGATGTCATGGATATCCGTGCTAATAATGATGATGAACAGGTGAAAGTAATAAAATAAAAATAAGAAAATCAGATGTGCCTGGAGAACACACACGCACACACACAAATAAACAAACAAACTACTGCTAAATAATAAAACAAAAAAAGGTAGACAAAACCTGGAATGATAATAAGACATTGTTGGACAGGCACACATGCACATAAACACACACACACACAAACACAGATTTACACATACACACACGCGGAGAATTAGGAAGATATAAGGCACAAAACAGAATGGACAATTCCAAGCAACAGTACCAGACTTTCCGAAAACTTCTGACTAAAGATCTTTATCTCGAAATATTAAGAATAAATCAAAGGTAAACAAACATCATAGTTACCTCATTTTTCTTTGCACTTGAATCATTGTGATAGCATTTAAAACTGACAACCAAACGAAATTAAAAAACATTTTTATAGAAGGTTTTTTCTAAACTTTTTAAAAGAGTTGACATGCTCTAAACGTGTACAACAAAAATATGAGAGAGACAAAGTGTGTGTGTGTGTGTGTGTGTTGTGTGTGTGAGAGAGAGGAGAGAGAAAGAGAGAGAGAGAGAGACTTATAAAAGTGTACAACAAACATAGAGAGAGACAAAGTGTGTGCGTGTGTGTGTGTGAGAGAGAGAGAGATGAGAGAGAGAGAGAGAGAGAGTGAGAGACTTATAAAAGTGTACAACAAAAGATAGAGAGAGATAAGTGTGTGTGTGGTGTGTGTGTGAGAGAGAGAGAGAGTGTGAGAGAGAGAGTGAGAGAGAGATTGAGAGACTTATAAAGTGTACAACAAAAGATAGAGAGAGACAAGTGTGTGTGTGTGTGTGTGTGTGTGTGTGTGTGTGTGTGTGAGAGAGAGAGAGAGAGAGGGGTGGGAGAGAGAGAGAGAGAATTATAGAAACGAGAAAAAGAGACCAGTCAACCAGCCAGCCAGAAAAAAAAGAGCTAGAAGGAATCACCTAAAAGAAATGCTTAGTTCTAAAATGAAAATTAGCCAAAACAACTAAAGGAAATTTTAGACCAGATTTTGTTTTGTCTCCAAATTAGAGTGTGTCTCATTGAAAGTAATTCATTTGTCCCCATTCAGTCATTTCCCGTAATCATTTTAAAATTCCAACAGCAAAATACATTTGAGAATTTCTTCTTTGTATTTTCTTTAATTCATCTGGAGATTAAATGTATTGTCACCAAAAATATTCCATTGAACTAAAACATTGAATTTCTCTGTATGTTTAAGATGAGGCTTGATGATTAGTATTATCTACATTATTCGAACTATTGTGCTCATCTTCATTGTTATCTGTACAACGTTTCAGCCGATATGGCACATGGCCTAGTGGACGAAGGAGTTAGGTTAAGACTTCTAAGTGACAGTTATCTCTAGATTGCAGGTTCAGTCCTTGTCAGGGGCAGCAGTAACTTAGAATAATAATTAACACAGCTTAACACCTGTACCCCAGCTATGGTTAGCGGAATGAGAACAGGATACCCCCGAGGACTTATAATAGGAAAGAAAGAAAGAAAGAGATTAGGGAAAGATAGAGAGAGGGGGTGAGCGTGCAGACGCTATTGCGCTAATTTGTTTCAATCGAACATAATGGCACGATGAAAAGAAGGAAAGAAAGAAAAGAAAGAAAGAAAGAGATGGGGAGAGTTAAATTAAGATTATTATACTTCTTACATATTGAACTAATTAGCAATAGCTTTTAATTTATTTTGTTTGTTTTGTCTTGTTTTACGGCATATCAACCTCAGTGGGTCATTTAATACCGATAAAGTTTTGAAATAAATCAATTCTTAATGGATAATACAATTTTGTTTATAAACTCATGTTTTCTATTTAACCCATAGATGGGACCCTAACAGGTACTACCACTCCGGATCAAAGTGGACCAGGAGCAATGGGGATGAAGGGGTGCTCCACATTCCCCAAACCTCCAAAACTGGAACCTCACCATCAGGGAGTTTAACGTCATTCCCAGGACAAAATAGCTTTTAAGTAAACATATCAAGTGATGCAATAATAAAATTATCATACTTTGATATATCCACAAGTCCTGCTAGTACAATATATAATCGTGCAATGAACGACTTTTGCAAGACCAAATTCAACGTCTCTTCCCCTTACACAGGTGTGTACACAGTCTTGGTGTTAGTTTAGATCTTGTTTTAAATTTGTAGTGTGTATAATACGGAGAAATTGCTTTGAATTCGTTTTAATGTGTGCATAGGAAGTGAGCAGCGATGTGGCTTGGGTGGCCAGAAAATAGAAAATAAGAAAAAGTTTACAAACCACTGAGATATAGAATATAGAATTTGAAGGGTAAAATATATATATATATATATTATTATTATAATGGAGATTGTGGGTTTGTCTGTCTGTAACCGAAACTATATTACTATACAAGTCACAATTCCTTAGTTATTTACATCATATTCTCCATGATTTATTTTGTATTTAAACCTCAATTATTAATAAAATTGTTTTACATTACTTACACTGTTGACCATATCTACATACTAATAACATGCAATTGTATTTATATATACAACAAAATAGCAGTTTACAGTGTGAATGGGAAGGCTAATTTGCATATTGATATTAGAAATTTGATTTTAATAAATATATGCTTAATATTATTGATTTCTAATTGTTTGGTTTATCTTATTGAATATGAGCAAACATCTCGGGGATAAATCTTAAAAGAAATCCATCAACAAGAAGAAATGACTGTAATATTATTCTTTACTTCCTATTTTAACTAAATAGTTGAACTAGGAAAATTTATCACTGAAAGACGGGAGTAACGGAAAATGATGGAAGAGTTAGTTTCAAAGTTATTCTATTTTTTCAATCATACCCCCTCTGTTCAAAATCTTTTTATCTGCATTCTTATTCAGTTTCATTAGCCTTTCTAATTTAATATGATATTTTATTATATTAAAACTTAAATATTTGCTAGTATATATAAAGTTACTATTAAAAAGAAGAAAAAAGAGGCTCTCCATCATAGTGCAAATTTAATTGTTAATCAACACCGCAGAGGTGTTAAACTCTGATGGACAGCAGCGCCATCATGCGGCGAAACAGATCAATAGAGCACATAGAATACAAACTAATTTAAATCATATGCTAGGCAAAGAGCCAAATAGCTGGCGGCGGGAAATGCCGTTATTATACGAGGCGGCGGATGGCGCAGGCGCGCCTGGTTGATGGTGAGAGAAATATGGGCGGAGTGGGGAGGCGGAGCTCCTCACTCTGAAATTATGGGCGCGGTGGAGGTGGGGGGTCGGGAGAAGAATGATTAACTGTGATGGATGGGTTGGTGAGGAAAGATGAAGAAACATCGATCGTAAGAATGTTTATTTTGTGCCCGCCTGCGCTGGTATAACCAGACCACAATATTTTGTACGACTCCCCCTACCGACAGAATTAGAAACTGCTAATATTTTTGAGTCATTGCTGTCAATTTGTTTTGTTAGTGTTCACATTTTACCTTCTTGTCTTGTAAAACCTGAGGCTTGTTCTTCAAACGTGGAGTTGATTAAGAAAAAGTAGTACTATTCCATAGTTTTATTATCAATATAACACACACACACACACACACACACACACACACATATATATATATATATATATATATATATATATATATATATATATATAAAGTAATTGGTAATTTGATTGAAGCATTGTTAAGTATGTTATAAAATAATAAAATTCGAAGGCAATACAATGCGTAAAAAATAAAGACAAAAAGATGTTTTATATGTCTTATCGATTTCAAAGCTAGAGCTTCATCATCAGAGTTTATTTTCAGAAATAAACTCTGATGATGAAGCTCTGGCTTTGAAATCGATAAGACATATAAAACATCTTTTTGTCTTTATTTTTATACGCATTGTATTGCCTTCGAATTTTATATATATATATATATATATATATATATATATAGTTTTTTCCGTAGTTAGGGTCTTTCCATGTGTGGTTTAACCAAGCTGATGCAGGTAGACCATAAGGAGAGCTCAATGTACCTAATACCAGTGAGTAAAAGGACAGAGCAAGATATTTAGTAAATGAAGAAAAACTCTAAACTTGCTTCATTACAATAATTTATTTCAACCGTATTAATACGGCATCTTCAGGTAATCACAAGAACATGACTCTTACTGTTCTTGTGATTACCTGAAGATGCCGTATTAATACGGTTGAAATAAATTATTGTAATGAAGCAAGTTTAGAGTTTTTCTTCATTTACTAAATATATATATATATATATATATATATATATATATATATATATATATATATATATATATTCTCAATGCATGTATTATTGAACAACACGGAGTATTCTTTTTTCATTTTTTGTATGGATATTTTTTCCAGTTTTCTGGCTATCCTTTTTGAATCTGGATCGAGTTGATTCATGATATTTTTCATACTAATTTCCCGAGCGCTTTCGACTGTTTCTCCAGTCGTCTTCATGGGGTTACGTAATTTGGTTTTTAGTTAATTTTTACTTCTGTTATCTATGCTTTTATCAAATTCAGAGAGTCGATTATTTTTAAGAGGGGGGGTAGGTAAGTGTTAGTTATTGAATATATTTAATACGTTGTCTCCGACTTTAAATGCTATTTTATTAATGTTAGCTTTTTTTATTTTTAATGCATATGGCTTCTAGGATCTGTAGGCGTTTCTTATTATTGTTTTATTTATATAGATATATATATATATATATATATATATATATATATATATATATATATAGATAGATAGATAGATAGATAGATTGTAATACAGGTATAAGTAATGACCTATTCTAGCTGAGGCTTGTTCCTCAAACCTGGAGTTGATTAAGAAACAGTAGTACTATTCCATAGTTTTATATCAATATAACACACACACACACACACACACACACACACATACATATATATATATATATATATATATATATATATATGAGAAGTAAATACACAAACGATGTGTTTTGATATGTCTTTTTTAGCCGACAATTTTTGGGAGAATATGTGCTTAATTGAAGTCGTACCTAATTTTGAAAGTTAATTAATAATTAATTAATTAGGCGGGCAAACCTATTCAAATGTAAGGCTAAACAAATCGAGAAAAATCAATCTCTGTATGTAGATTTCGGCCTAACGAAAAATCTAGGAAAGTCCGGTTGGTGTAGGGGTTACGGTCCTCGCCTATCAGCTTGACAGTCAGGGTTCGAATCACGCACAAGGCGATCTTCCAATCTATAGCTCTGCTGATGAGGCCTAATAGGCCGAAATGTACATACAGAGATTGATTTTTCTCGATTTGTTTAGAGTTACATTTGAATAGGTATTCCCGCCTAATTAATTAATTATTAATTAACTTTCAAAATTAGGTACGACTTCAATCAAGCACATATTCTCCCAAAAATATAGATAGATAGATAGATAGATAGATAAATAGACAGATATAGATATAGATATATTGTAATACAGGTACAAGTAATAACCTACTCTAGTTTCACCATAAGGATCTTCAGGGTTAAATCCACTGGATTAATCAAGATATTGATTAATTTTAATCGACTGCTATTAATCAATATCTTGATTAATCCAGTGGATTTAACACTGAAGATCCTTATGGTGAAACTCGAGTAGGTTATTACTTGTACCTGTATTACTATAAATTTGCTCTACTAACGTATTGAGCACTTTTTATTTGTTATATCACTGTTTTACCTTTCTGAATTTTGCATCAACTAACCATTGTGACCATCTTCACCGGTAAGTCACCTTTTCCAAAAGAACATAGATATAGATATAGAAATATTCGTAGATGGGTTACCTGACAAGTTGGTATTAGGATGATTATATATATATATATATATATATATATATATATATATATATATATATATATATATATATTTGGAGGATATGTGCTTAATTGTAGTCATACCTAATTTTGAAAATTAATTAGTTAATAATTAATTATAAAAAGGTAGCCAGTCTAGGAGAAGGGACATTCTGAATAAAAGCTTATTAAACTCCGCTTAAAACACTAACCTTGTGTCGCATCCTGCTCGTTCGGAGAAGTTTATATATATATATATATATATATATATATATATATATATACACACACACACACACACACACACATATATATATATATATATATACATATATATATATATATATATAAAGGAGCCGGAAAGTTATTTGAAGAAAGTGTTTATAAATAACCTCTTTTCATTATCGAATATGAAAATTAATTAAATATTCAATATAGAAATTTTTATTTTGGGTTTTAGTCGGCAGTCTTTATTGAAACATTACACTTAATGTTTATAATGTCTAATAGAGCCTGTTACTTGACGCATTGTTTTCAGCTCCAAGGCGCTAAGTAACTGAAGCATATTACCGATAATTTATTTGGCTCAGTCAAGTATCTTTTTAATTGTCTTCTTAATAAGAACACAGCGCCGCTTACCGCTTTTCATGTTCAGGTGCTGGGCCAGTTGAAGCCTCATTATGCCCTAGCCATATTCATAGAACCGAGCCATAACGAATGTATTTTTGATTATGCTACATAGTTTTATAAGCAGCTTATAAATTATACCTGTAGTTAGAATATCTATTAATAATGGAGATTCGCTTCCGATTTTTGTCTGTAACAAAAACTACGTCACTGCATACGTCACATTACCCAAAATTGTCATAACATAGAATAAATACACTCAAAATTTGAACATGCAGCATTAGACAGTCCTCATTGTTTTTTAAAACAAGTTTTAATAAATACATGACTGGTATTATATATCTATATATAGTTTGTTTTATCTTAATACATATTTACATTTCAAATTGTTTTATTTTTTAATCCTTTAATGAATTTGATGATTTTACTTACTTAGGGTACAAACTCTGAGATTGAAATTTTAACTCCCACCCCTCAGGCAATATGTTTCAAAAATCTATTTTTACATCGCCCGGAGGGTGTTTTTATTTTGCTAGTTTAAATAAAGTTCGTTAGATTTAAAATCGGAGGTGGGAAATTCTCCATACCCCTTGGAGTTATGATTGACATGGCGATGATTCCAGTTGACCTTCGCCTACAGGCGTGCGACGCAGTTTTCAGAGTGAGTGGACCTGTGGGTCGTCGCTCTGTGTCGGCGTCTCCTCCGCGTCAGAATCATGGGCCGGGTTCTGGTAATAAAGCTTTATTAAGAAACAGCCAAGTCTTGTTTGTTAACTGAATATTGAAAACAAGAGATGATAACCCGAAGATATCAACAAAGAAGATCAACCGCCAGCAGAAGCTCTGAAGAGAAGTCAGCCCAGAGAAAATGGCCGACGAGTTAGAACCAGTAGAAGCAGTAAGCAGATATCAACAAGTAAGACCATCATCTATCATCCATCATATCATCTCTACCCTCTCTCTCTCTCTCTCTCTCTCTTTCTCTCTCTCTCTCTCTCTCTCTCTCTCTCTCTCTCTCTTATATACCCGACGTATTATTTGGGGATATGTGAGTATACAGCAATTAAAACTAAGTTATATATACGAGGGAGAGTCAAAATTATCTGCAGTTTCGCTATTACATATCTTTATTATGTCACAATGCGTTCTACGCATGCGTGATAATAGGTGGTACGGCTGTGGTCCCGCGATCAAAGTTTGAGCCCGATATATATATATATATAATAAAACCCAAAGAAAATGAATGGAGACTAGGAGTAGGATCTGAATTCTTTTTTTTTAGTATAAAAACAATTGGGACTTCTCATCTTTGTGTCCGTTGTTGATTTTAGTAACGAACACAAAACTTGATATTGTTTTTAGACGTCTTTATTCAAACCCAAGTAAGAACAACACACGTGGAGAAATGGCCTATAGACGGCAGACACCATTTGCATCTGTTCTGCTCAGTCACCCTGCTCAGTCACCCAGCTTTAAACCTTCAGCAGGATGTATTATGGGGTGAAGAAATTAATGGATGTTTTTTTCAAATTTCTTAATATATATATATATATATATATATATAATATATATATATATATATATGCAAAAAATATATATATAAAAATATATATATATAAAAATATATAAAAAATGCACAATGTTTTCCTTTCAATACACACACTTACAGCGCCACATACTCACGCCATAAAATAGAATATTTGATGTCATATTTCAAAACCATCTCCTTTTTTCAAACTTCAAAAACATTTTTAAACAGACTGAATGACAAGGATTACCACTCGCTTTTCTCATTATTCTGTGATAAATAATTTCTTATCTTATGCCCTGAAGATGATCTAATTAATAGATCGAAACACTGCAGCGTCGGCCAATAAACTCACCACTTAACCCATTTAAACCTGTGTTTTTTCATTTTTCTTGATATATTACATATATATATATTGTCGGCTGAAAATAGCCATATCACAAACATCGTCTGTTTGTTTACTTCTCGTAAGTTCGTGTAGAGGTCACTTAAGAGGAATATAAATACCTACTCCTTAACAAAACGAAGAAATCTGCTAAGTCCGTTTGGTGTGGTGGTAAGACGCTTGACAAGTCAGCTTGACAATCAGGTTTCGAATCGCACACGGGGCGGTCTTTGTATCTATAGCTCTGCTGATGAGGCCTAATGGGCCGAAATGTACATACAGAGATTGATTTTTCTCGATTTGTTTAGCCTTAAATTTAATAGGTAATCCCGCCTAATTAATTAATTATTAATTAATTAACTTTCATAAATTAGGTTCGACTTCATTTAAACACATATTCTCCCATATATATATATATATATATATACAAAAGGTAATATATATTCATTTATTATTATTATTGTTATTGTTATTTTTATTGTTATTGTTATTATTATTATTATTGTTATTATTTGTAGTAGTAGTAGTAGTAGTAGTAGTAGTAGTATATGTGCGTATGTGTGTGTATGTAAACGTGTTTATATTACAGATCCCTACAAGCGGATGGAGGTAAGTTTGTGAGTAAATCAAGGAATTCATATCAACCTTATTAAGATTTTCCTGGCGTTTTATTAACGAGTTCCGTCTAATTACAATCAACTTGAATTCGTAATGTGGACATTTTCATGTAAAAACAGGTCCATGATTTAAAAAAAGATACAGTCGCTCGGAGCTAAATTTTCAGAGTGGGTCTGCCGGCCACAAATATACGTCAATATTTGGAAGGCCATGATTTTATAAGATATTTACACAGGGCACTTCACGGATACGCGCACCTCCAAAACACACGCCCACCACCACCAAACACACACACAACACTCACACACACACACACTCACACACACACACAGAGGAGAATATGCAGACATACGTACACGAGGATACACACGGACACATGCGCAAACGTGTACGAGTTTCTCATCGTGGTAGATTAGATGCAGGTTTGTATTGCAAGTCACGTACTGTGTAGTGAGATTGATCTTCACTGGGTGGCACATTCTTGCAGCCTTTATAATTAAACAGATGTATATGTGAACTGACTGTGTTGATAGATAGATAGATAGATAGATAGATAGAGGTCAACTGACTGATTGATAGATTATAGACAGATATAAACAGACTGATAGATAGATAGATAGATAGATAGATAAATAGATAGATAGAGAGAGAGAGAGAGAATAAGAGACAGAGAGAGAAATACAGAGACAGAGACAGAGACAGATATAAACTCACTGATTGATAGATAGATATATATAAAAAGACTGATAGATAGATAGATATAAACTGACTGATAGATAGATATAAACAGATAGACAGGCCGACAGACAGATAGATAGATAGATAGATAGATAGATAGATACAGACTGATTGATAGATAGATATAAATTGACTGATTGACTGATTGATAGATATAAACAGACTGATATATATATATATATATATATATAATATATATTATATATATATATATATATATATATATAAACAGTGATAGATAGATATGAACAGATTGTTAGATAGATAGATAGATAGATAGAAACAGACTTATTGATAGATAGATATAAACTGACTTATTGATAGATATAAATAAACTGTTAGATAGATAGATATAAAGAGATTGATATATATATATATATATATATATATATATATATATATATATATATAGAGAGAGAGAGAGAGAGAGAAGAGAGAAAGAGATAGATCGATAGATAGATAAGAACAGACTAAGATATATACGAACAGTCTTAGTTAGTTAGTTAGTTAGTTAGATAGATAGATAGATAGATAGATAGATAGTAACTGGCAAGTGAAATCACATTAAAGCACTGAAAAGGCTGAGAGGCACTCGTTGCGTAACGGTCGTAGGAAGAGGACATAACAACCTGAGTTCAAATCTTTAACGAGGCTGTTTTGAATCTCCATATCCCTAATATCTTTAGAATAGGTATGAATCAAACTTTCTCCTTCTAACTAAAGGGGAAATAGTTGGGCAGACTGGGTTATTTAACTTTGGTATGGCAACCAGTCAAGAGAAATAAAACTTTCAATTCAAAACCAAACCTGTTCCTGCTAACTGTAAAATAAGACCTACCACGATTTTTCAAGATGATTTTAATATAAGCCCTCTCCTTAAAATGAGCCCTAGTTGAGAGCGGCAGACAGACAAAAGAAAATGACAAAGGATAGTAAGGATTGTAGTGCAGTGTAATGCACTATGCAATAATTTCATTATTATTATTATTATTTACTCCTTTTGAGTTTTCACATCAGTGTTAGCTGATGGTCTTTCACTGGAGCCTGAGTGACAGCAAGTCTCCTCAGGTCTCCAGGACTCTTCTGAGTACTCTGGCAGATTGCAGCAGTGCAGTGTTCTGAATGGTTTCAATCCTTCCTCTGATATCCAAACTTTCCAAACCGTTTTCTAATCCTTTTGGGACTGTTCCAAGTGTACCATCTACAATTGGTATAACTTTCACTTTCATATTCCATAACTTTTTCAGTTCTCTGGCAAGGTCCAGATATTTGTCAATATTTTCATTTTCCTTTAACTTCACCCTGTGATCTGCTGGCACTGCAAAATCAACCAGTTGACAAGTTCTTTCTTTTTTGTTAATCAACACTAGGTCTGGCCTTCTTGCTGGGATAAGGTGATCCGTTTTAATTTCAAAGTCCCAGAGAATTTTGTGCGTTTCGTTCTCAAGAACAGATTCTGGTTTATGCATATACCATTTTGTTGTATGGTCAAAATTAAATTTTTGCATAATTCCCAGTGGATCACCTTCCCAACCCAGTCGTGTCTAGTTTTGTATTCTCGTTGTGCTAGTTTGCTACATTCGCAGAGTATATGGTTAACAGTCTCATCTCTATTACCGCAAAGTCTACATTTACTATTTTGTTGGGTCTTATCAATTTTCGCTTTGATGTAGTTTGTCCTCATGGCATTATTTTGTGCAGCAATTATAAGTGATTCCGTTTATTATTATTATTATTATTATTATTATTATTATTATTATTATTATTATTATTATTATTATTATTAAACTGTAAATATTTGAATTGCCTGTTAATTACAAAGTTAATATATAATACTGTTTCCCCCAAATTAAGACCTACCAGCAAAATAAGACATAACATGATTTTTCAAGATGAATAGCGCCCAAACAACCGGATTGTCTAAAAACTTTATGTCCAATTAAAAGTAAGTTTCAAACATTCATTTGATTTATTTTTTAATGAACTGTTGAATCTCAAAAATTAGAAATCAACCATAAGTCGACATTTTAGTGGTTAGAGGAGGGAAAGACTAAAGAAAAAAGTCAGTTTTGTAGCTAATTGAAACCGTAATTTTGGGATTCAACTGTTCGGTGAAAAGTGAAGCAAATGACTAAAATTTACTTTTTTCAGCATGGTAAATGTAAGTATTACATATATTGAAAATACTCAACTGAAGATCAACAGCGTGAAACTACGTGTCGAGTGTGGTTTATATATATATATATATAAATCTAATGAGTCAGACGAACCTACTATTAGTTTTGCTTAATGCTCTTCAGGGCTAAGATATATATATATATATACTAGGGTGAGTCAAAAAGTAATGCCATTTTCTTTATTTCATGTGAAGTTTTTTATAAGACTAATGCGTACATTGAGACCCTAACCAAGCTCAGAGCAAGAATCCGACGAGTAAGACCCAACTTGTCAATTTTAAAATGTCCCTATCTGCATGACAATGCTCGACCACAAGCAAGTATCAGAACAAGGGAGAAATTGCCTCATTTGGGGGGACAACTTTACCGCATCCTCTATACTCACCAGATTTAGCACCTTCAGATTATCTTCTTTTCGGCCCCATGAAAGAGGGTTTGAGCGGCAAACATTATTCCAGTGACGAGGAAGTGAAATCTGTAGTGAAGAAGTGGCTCAAAGAATTTTACTGGGCAGGGATACTGTTACATAATTATTAGATTCTTAATACTTATGTACAGTAGTGTAGAAACCAAAATGACTGTTATAAGTTGCAGCCCACGGCCTTTAAAGGATTTAGTGACAAGGCTTGACCTCATCCTCCTCCTTCCGGTGGATACCGTGAGAATCGGTGGAGAAGACCCACTTCCGGTTTAGATTAGAATGAGATGTTTTAGTCAGATCGGCAAATCCCACGACGGTGCTAAGTCGTGTTATGCACGCAGTCGACTCAATCTGCGCAGGTAGTCTGGTGGAGATTTCTGAATAAAATATGATCTAAGTTAAATCGAAGTCTTGTGTTATTATCTAAAAACTACCAATGACACAGGGCTTCTGATAAAGAGAAATCCCCAATGGAAGACCAGACACGAAGTCCCCAAGACGAGGTCCAGACGCTAGAAGAGACGTTAAAAGAGATGCTAGAAGATGACAAGAATAATAGAAGTAAGAAAGGAAGGAAAGAGGTATGCAACA
This sequence comes from Doryteuthis pealeii, assembly GCA_023376005.1. Classification (NCBI taxonomy): domain Eukaryota; kingdom Metazoa; phylum Mollusca; class Cephalopoda; order Myopsida; family Loliginidae; genus Doryteuthis; species Doryteuthis pealeii. The sequence continues at coordinate 110,340,798 of CM042149.1, read as the reverse complement.
ATACATGCTCTGATTCGAAAGAGGAACATTGCTATTGAGAGAAATGGTGACTATGTGGAGAAGTAGGGATGTGATCCACAGAGGACCAGCTTCATATTGATGTATGATACATATTCTTGTGTTAGTAATTATACCTATTCTAAACAAAATGGCATTACTTTTTGACCTCGTGTCTATATCTTAAGATATCTGATTGATTTTCGCTATTTAAGTGAGTTACCGCTCATGAATGACAACTACTTCTGACCGAGAACGAAACCTGACTGACTTTTCAGCAGTCCGACATCTTCCCTCTCGGCCGTCCATAGCTGTCTGTAAGAGGCAACATTTTAACTGGTAAATGCATACATCGGTATGTTACGATCACCTAGAGAACTCGAGTCTATTATATATATATATATATATATATATATATATATATATATATATATATAATGGTGACTTATAAATAATACCTAATAAAATCCATTTTGATTGTATAATGGTTCACTAGAAATAACAAAATCTGATATGCCTGATTTAGTAGAAAATTAACTTTTTTCTAAGAATTGTTAGGTTTGTTTATATTTGTGGACGATACTGCAAATAAATAGATAAATATGAAACGACTAAAATAGATAGATAGATAGATAGATAGATAGATAGAGAGAGGGGGGAGAGAGAAAGATACGAACAGTTAGAATTATAGATTGATCGATATGTCGAGATATAAGAACATACTAAAATAGATAGATAGATAGATAGAGAGAGAGAGAGAGAGAGAGATACGAACAGTGTTAGAATTATAGATTGATCGATATGTCGAGATATAAGAACATACTAAGATTGATAGATAGATAGAGAGATAGATAGATAGATATATAAGAAGAGTATTAGATAGATAGATAGATAGATAGATAGATAGATAGATAAGAAATAGATAGATAGATAGATAGATAGATAGATAGATAGATAAGAACAGTCTTAGATAGAAAGATTGATAGATAGATAAGAACAGTCTTAGATAGATAGATAGATAAATAAGAACAGTCTTAGATAGATAGATAGATAGATAGATAGATAGATAAGAACAGTCTTAGATAGATAGATATAGATAGATAGATAAATAAGAACAGTCTTAGATAGATAGATAGATAGATAGATAAGAACAGTCTTAGATAGATAGATAGATAGATAGATAGATAGATAGTATGAACAGTCTTAGATAGATATGAATAGATAATTACAATCAGTCTTATACATGGATAAATAGTTACGAACAGTCTTAGACAGACAGACAGACAGACAGATAGATCGATAGATAGATAGATAGATAGATACTTATTGCAATCTTTATTCATTAAATTAATTCTAACACAATAGATATTCTCCGGAGAGCTATTCAGACAAAAGACACCCTTCAACAAAATCATTGATCTAAAATCGATTGAAATTAATTTTAGTCCGACATATTTAAACATCAGAATATATCAAATAAGAATATTCTAAAATAGTCGTCACATCGATTACTTTTATTGTTATCGCTCCAATAGTTATTGTATCGTTATGTAGTCACCCAACCCCTCCGCCATGGACAGGATGTGACACAAGGTCAACCTCTAAACCGAATATAAGTAAATTAAAGTAAAGTCGTCGGGGTGGCCTAATGTCGGTATCAGCCAAACAGCGAGGGCGTCTATCTCCTTTTCACTAGCGCTAGACCAAGGAGATTGTTTTTGCATCTGAGGTGGAGTGCCACACCTACGATCAGCTTCTCACTTTACCGCAAAGCTCCCTGTGCTACTCATACGCTGAGTTGGCGAGGGCCGGTATTGAACCAAGAATCTTGCGTTTCTTAGTCCAGTGCTCTACCGATGGAGCTAGTCTTTCCTTCTCTTAGATCAGTTGCTGTACCAATGTTAAATATCCCAGTCAGTCCAACTATTTACTCATGGCAGTCGTTGCATATTAAGGTAGGTCGATTTTTCACTTTTTAAAAATATCAAATTGTCCATAAAGGCCGGGTTCGCTCAGTCGGTAGAGCGTTTGGCTAGAAACCTCAAGGTTCCTAGTTCGATACTGGCCCTCGCCAACTCAGCGTATGAGTAACACATGGATATGTGTGGTAGAGTAAGGAGCTGATGGTAGGTGTGGCGCTCTACCTCAGACGCAAAAAAACAATCTCCTTAGTCTAGCGCTAGTGAAAAGGGGATACACTCCCTTGCTCTATGGCTTATACAGACAGTAGGCCACCCCGGCGACTTTACTTTTTTATACTGAATACTGATACCAAAAATTAGATCTTTTACTTGCACCATTGTTTGTGGAAATAGCATCAAAGATCGTCTACTAAAATGCACTAAAATCCACGTTTTCTAAAGGCTAAATTTTGCAAAAACGAGAATGTTTAGTGTATTTTAGTAGACGATCTTTGAGGCTACTTCCACAAACAATGGTCCAAGTAAAAGATCTATTTTTTTTGTATCAGTATTCGATATACTAAAACACAACATTTGCATAGATGGACAAGTTGATATTTTTAAAAAGTGAAAAATCGACCTCCCCTATTGCACATGTACAGCTCACTTGGTTGATGAAAAGTCTAAATTACGAAGGAAAGAATAGAATCACAGTGAATCTCTGATGCCTAGGGCACCCCTCAAAGAAGAATGCTAAAGAAAATTAGCAACGTGTCGCCCGCCATGTTCTCTGATTGGGCTTACTTCAGGGATTCTGGCTGGGCTGATTTTCTTCGTGCTGGGCTGAGCTGGTTTTCTTCGTGCTGAGTTGAGCTGGGCTGGGCTGGTTTTCTTCGTGCTGGGCTGAGCTGGGCTGGGCTGGGCTGGTCATTGTTCTTAATATTCACTTAACAACAGCAAAACTCGGTTGTTTCTTATAATAAAGCTTTATTCTCAACCCTGCTCATTTTGATTGCACCGCGGGGAGACCAACCTCGGAAGCTGACAACACGTCTACGCTCCTTGCCTAGTTGATTGGTTGGATTTTTCGGCATGTCAACCCTTGGATCATTTTGCTTTATTCATTCATTCTTATTGTGTATTCAAAAACTCGTTGTTAAACCCATTTGAATCTATTTAACCCATGGATAGGACCCTAACAGGTACTACCACTCCGGTTCAGAGGGGACTCTGGGAGTAATGGCGATGGAGGGCTACTACACATTCCCCAGAGTTTCAGAACTGGAACCTCAGCACTAGATGTAGTTTAACACATACCCAGGACACTAAAAACCTTAACCCCCACCTTCTAGCACATATATAATAAAAAAGGGTTGGGGGTTGCCATGAAAGTAATGGGGGTCGGGACGATTATATAGGTGCTAGGACTTCACGTGACCAGCCGATTAATCGGTGGGGACATCTTCGACCGCCCGTCTAGCCCAAGTAAGCTAAAGGGGGGTGTTGCATGTCATGGACTGCTCAGTCACCAGGATTCCGTTGTTAATCATCACGGGTCGCCACCCACGGCTAACAAGTGGAGTAAAGCGTCTTCCCCCTCTGCAGAGGTGCAGTCGGCGTATTCTACTGCCCCTGCCGACAGGGTGGTTACGCGGGGAGCGTCCAAAAATAAGAAGCCCTGTCGGTGGAGCTTTAGACTACACCGATTGCACCTATTCAAATGGGTAAGACCCTTCCAATGGAATCACCTTTTGGATCTGGGTGCCGACCCGTTATATTAAAGAACGGAATCCATTATTCAAAGGTCCACCCTGACCCAGAGTGGTAATAGCAGTTAGAGTTTCATCTATGGGTAGAACAGAAAAATGGGAGCCGTTATAGTATGTGGCCTACCTTTTTGATTCTGTTATAGTATGTGACCTACCCGGTTTGAATGTGTCCTACCTCAGTAAGAGTATATTTATAGATATAAGTAGTAGGCAATTTATTGAAACTAATGATTTTTCACATATATTCAATTTCAAGAAATGCAATTCAGTCATAAGCTGTATATAGTAATTAAGAATAATTAAAAAATAATTTATCCATAATTTACATGAATCAGAGATCTATTTAATTCTAAAATATTCTAAAATTCTGAAATAGGGTTAGGGTTAGGGGCTTGGGTTAGGATTAGCAGTTATTATTATAACCTTATAATATGCTTTTTATGGTAGGCCACATACTATAAGAGAGAGATGATTTTGTAGGCCACATTCAAAAGGTAGGCCACATACTATAATGGTACTGAAAAATGATTTTAAAAAAGAATTTTCAATACCCATCAAGAATGAATGAAACAATATGTATTCGGCATAAAATAACCCAACAAGGGTTGTTATGCCATAAAATCCAAACAACTAACCAATACTTAGAAATAAAATTCAAAAAGATTAATAAAACAAAGAAGCAGCCTGATGACCCATACAGCGAGAAAGTTGATAAATATTTTGACATAAGTATTACGCATTCACGTCGCGTAAAAAAACGAATAGAAACATAGAAATATTTTGGACAAAATTTACTGATGTTTTTAAATAAAGACATAAACATGATTCGCTTTTGTTTGTTGCGGGGTGGGGGGAGAGTTGGGTGGTGTTGGGAATAATGAATGAAGCGATACGAAACAAAAGCAAAATTGATTACTTTATTTTCTTGTCACACAACAACACCATAATGAATGAATAAAAGAAAAAAAAAATAATAAACAAATTTTATAAAAAAAGCAATCAGACGGCAGTTCTCGTAGTTTGCAATCACCTTCTCTCTCTCTCTCTCTCTCTTTCTCTCACTCTCTCTCTCTCTCTCTTTCTCTCTCTCTCCCTCTCTCACACACACACACACACACAAACACTCACACACTTAAATACCCCTTATCTCTCTCTCTCTCACACACACACACACTCTCTCTCTCCCTCTCTCTCTCATTACTCACACACACACACACACACACACACACACACACACACACACACACAGCATAATGAATATAAGAATAAAGAAAATAATAATAAATAAAAAAAGCAATCAGACGGCATTCTCGCTATTTGCAATCACATACTCTCTCTCTCTCTCTCTCTTCTCAAACTCTCTCACACACACACACTCTCTCTCTCACACACACACACACTCTCTCTCTTCAAACTCTCTCT
>CM042149.1:110323209-110333209 GCA_023376005.1 Doryteuthis pealeii | reverse complement strand
TTGTTAAAACTAATTACTAAAAAGTATAAATATAAATGCATGATATGTATAACTTCCTAACCGTTAGGCATGACTCCCAGATGGGTTGATATATTATAATCAATAAACAAATAGAATAAATATGAATTTGACTTTTAAAAAATCAACGAATTTATATACCGTAAAACTAATAAGAGAAAGTTAAACTGAGATAAAATAAGAAGAAGGTTGAGAGTAATATCTATCAACCATATACAAGGTGTGTCAAAAAAGTATCGAGATTTTTTTGTACTTTGACTCACCGTAGATTCTGAAAAATATTGCCGTTCCATTCATTCTTCATTTTATCTTGGTAAATACAGCTTACTCGCTTTTATGACACACCTTCAGATTTAACCTGAAACCTAAACATGATTGTCACTCAGAACTGTATTTCAACACTTATATCCATTGTGCCATGTGTCCAACTGTCTAAAAACGTTTAAAATTATTCGTATTAAGCTGTGTTTAGTATTCTATGCACCTCAAACTGCACCATTCAATTCAGGATTGAACCTGAAACCTAAACATGATTGTCACTCAGAACTGTATTAACTCAATACTTATATCCATTGTGCCATGTGTCCAACTGTAAAAAAAAATATTTAAAGATTATTAGTATTAAGCTATGTTTAGTATTCTATGTTACCATCGACGGTAGTCAGGATTGAACCTGAAACCTGAACATGATTGTCAATCAGAACTATATTAACTGAACAATTACTTCCATTGTGCCATGTGTCCAATTGTCTAAAAACGTTTAAAAATTATTCGTATTAAGCTCTGTGTTTTATCCTATGTTAACATCGCCTTAAGTAGGATTGAACCTGAAACCTAAACATGTTTGTCACTCAGAACTGTATTAACTCAACACTTATATCCATTGTGCCATGTGTTCAACTGCCGAAAATTGTTTGAAAATTATTCACATTTGATTCGTGCGAAAAAACAAAAAAAAAACTCTTAAGAAACATCTGCATGAAAAATGTAAATATGAATGTGGAATGAATACGATTCTCAAACTTTCGGCATAAAATAACCCAAGACAAGGTGACATGCCTTTAAATTCAATAAGTCTACTTTTAACAATTACTTATACGACCGAGCAGTGCATTTGAACGCATTCGTGATGTATGTTCATTTGTGGCTAAAAATCGCTCTGTAAAAAGTCTGCGGAATCCTCATTTCTTTACGTTTCCTACCACATATCCTCCCCCGCCTACGCTCCTCCTCTTCCTTCTCCCCATTTTCATCTCATCTTACATTTCTCAAAATGTTTAATTAGCTCATTACCGCTCAACTCGGCAAACACGCCTCGGCCAGTGCCAATAGGTACTCGATTCATCGAAGTACCAAAGCGTTCATGTACTTAAGTCCTCGTTCACACAAATCCTTGATATTGAGCAGATTCGAGAGAAGCATTGACTTTTATTGATGATCGTTTTTTTTCTTTCTTTTTCTTTCTTTTGTTTTTTCAAATTAATTTCGCCTTCTTTCTTTCTTTCTTTCTTTCTTTCTTTCCCCCCCCGGTTTATTCATTTGTTGCTTTCCAATAATTTCCTTTCTATTTTTCTAGTTAGTTTCATTCTTTCCTCTTTTTCCTCTTTTTCTTTGGCTTCTTTTCTTTCTTTCTTGTCTCTTTTCTTTCTTCTTTGTATCCTTCTTTCTTTCTTTCTTTCTTCTTTCTTTCCTTCTTTTCCCCTTGGTTTACTCATTGTTGCTTTCCAATAATTTCCTTTCTATTTTTCTAGTTAGTTTAATTCTTTCTTCTATTTTTCTTTTTCTTTCTTTGGCTTCTAACTTTCTTTGTCTTTTCCTTTCTTTCTTTGTATCCTTCTTTTTTTCTTTCTTTCTTTCTTTCTGTCTTTCTTTCTTTCTTTCCTTCTTTTTCCCCTGGTTTATTCATTTGTTGCTTTCCAATAATTTCCTTTCTTTTTTCTAGTTAGTTTCATTCTTTCTTCCTTTTTTTCTCTCTTTTTTTCTTGGCTTCTAACTTTCTTTGTCTTTTCCTTTCTTTCTTTGTCTCTTCTTGTCTCTTTGTCTCTGTCTTTCTTTTTTTTCAAATTAATTCTCTTTCTTTCTTTTTTCCCTTTAGTTTACTCATTTATTAATTTCCAATAATTTCCTTTCTATCTTTCTAGTTAGTTTCATTCTTTCTTCCTTTTTTTCTCTCTTTTTCTTGGCTTCTAACTTTCTTTGTCTTTTCCTTTCTTTCTTTGTCCTTTCTTTGTCTCTTTGTCTCTGTCTTTCTTTTTTTCAAATTAAATCTCTTTCTTTCTTTTTTCCCTTTAGTTTACTCATTTATTAATTTCCAATAATTTCCTTTCTATCTTTCTAGTTGGTTTAATTCTTTCTTCTTTTTTTCTTTTTCTTTCTTTCTTTGGCTTCTAACTTTCTTTGTCTTTTCCTTTCTTTCTTTCTTTCTTTCTTTGTATCCTTCTTTCTTTCTTTCTTTCTTTCTTTCTTTCTTTGTATCCTTCTTTCTTTCTTTCCTTCTTTTTCCCCTTGGTTTATTCATTTGTTGCTTTCCAATAATGTCCTTTCTATTTTTCTAGTTAGTTTCATTCTTTCTTCTTTTTTTCTTCTTTTTTCTATGGCTTCTAACTTTTGTTGTCTTTTTCATCCTTTCTTTCTTTTCTTTCTTTCTTTCTTTCGTTCTTTCTTTCTTTCCTTCTTTTTCCCCTTGGTTTATACATTGCTTCTTTTCCATTTGCTTCCGTTCTTTCTATCTTCCCAGTTAGCTTCCTTCTTTCTTCTTTCCTCTTTCTTTCCCTTTAGCTTCTATTTTTCTTTGTCTCTTTCTTTCTTCTTTTCCTTCTTTTCTTCCATTCCGATTTTATCGTTCTTTCTATCATCCCATTTATCTTCATTGTTTCTTCTTTGTTCTCTTTCATTCCCTTTGGCTTTTATCTTTCTGCCTATCTATCTATCTTTCTTTCTTTCTTTCCATTTATCTATCCCTTTATATATTTATGTATTTATTTCCATTAGTTTCTTTCTTTCTTTCTTTCTTTCTTTTTAATTGTCTTTTTTTTCTCTCTTTCGATTTGCTTTCTTTTTCTCTTTGTCTATTCATTTCTTCCTTTCCGGTTTCTATATTTTCTTCTTTCTTCTTTTTTCTCTCTTTCTCTCCTTTTGGCTTTTATATTTTTATCTTTTTTTTTCGTTCTTTCTTTCTTTCCATTGATTAGTTTTTATCACTTCTTTCTTTTCTTTTATTTCGTTTAATTCATCATTCTTTCTTTCTTTCTTCTTTCTTTTTTCTTTCTTTCTTTCTTTCGTTCTTTCGTTTTCCATTAATTTACGTTTTATTCTTCTTCTTTCTTTCTTTCTTTCTTTCTTTCTTTCTTTCCTTCGTTCTTTCTGTCTTTCCATTGATTTACGTTTTTATTTCTTCTTTCTTTTCATGTAGTTTCTTTCTTTCTTTCATTCTTTCTTTCTTTATATTTAACTTCTTTCTTTCTTTCCTTCTTTCTTTCCAGTTTCTATCTTTATTTCATTATTTCTTTTATCTCTTTTCATTTTGCTCTCATCTTTCTTTTTTACGTTTGGCTACTTTCTTTCTTTCTCTCTTGTTAGTTGAGTTCTTGATTTACATTTGGCTTTTTGTTTATTTTCTTTCTAACAATTTTCTTTCTTCTTCTTCTTTCTTTTTCTTTGACTCTCTCTTTCCTTTTTTCTTTCTTCTTTCTTCCCTTTTCTTCCCTCCTTCTTTTTTGTTAGTTGGGTTCTTTATTTCCATTTGGATTCTTTCTTTTTTTTCATTCTCATTCTTTCTTCTTCTTTTCTTTTCTTTTCTTTTCTTTCTTTCTTTCTTTCTTTCTGTCTTTCTTTCTTTTCTTTTCTTTTCTTTTTTTCTTCTTTCTTATTTTTTTTCCATTTGGCTTCTTTCTTTTTTTTTTCATTCTCATTGTTTTTTTCTTTTCTTTCTTTTCTTTCTTTCTTTCTTTCTTTTTTCTTAGTTTCTTTCTTTCTTTCTACCCTTTCTTTGTTTAATAATAATAATAATTCAAAAAGATAATAACAATAATCTAAAAACTGAAAAAATAAAACATCTTTCTATTTATTTTTATCTTTTCATATGATCACCGAATAGATTGTCAAGACTCTTCAAAACCAAAAACCAGAAAAATACATTTTTTATTTATTAAGAAAAAAAAAAGAAAAAACAATAAAAAGGAAAAAAAGATATATATGTGCTAGAAGGCAGTGACTGAGGGTCTTAGTGTCCTGGGTATCACGTTAAACTGCATTCAATGGTGAATTTTAAATTCTGGAGTTCTGAAGAGTGAGGAGTATCCTTTCATCACAACTACTCCCATGTTGACTCTGACCCGGAGTGGTACCTGTTAGGGTCCCATCTATGAAATAAAGAAAAAAGAAAGAGGAAATGAATTTATCGAGAATGAAGTTTTGAACACACACATAAACACACACACACACACACATATCCACATGCAGAGAATTTGGAAGATATAAGACACAAAACAGAATGGACGATCACTAACAACAGCTTCAGTTTCAGAAATCTTCTGTTGAAGAGATTTTATTTCGAAATATTAAGAATAAATTAAAAGTTAACAAAGAATACCATAGTTACCTTATTTTTCTTTACACTTGCATTGTGATAGCCTTCAAAACCAACCAATATAAATACAATGCTTCAAGCAAATTATAAAATACTTTTATTCAAAATTTAGTCTTGATGAAACTGTATGCTTATCTGAGCAACATACTACTGATAAACTACTGATGTCTAGATGCCTAGTCTAGACGTATAGATTTTGTCTAGGCGAGTTATTCGTAATATATAATATTGTATAACACGCACCTCTAAAAGTTAGAGGTGCGTATTATACACAAGAAACATCACCATTTCATCCGACTACGAGCATAAGGAGAGTCCGTGTGTAATAGTTATTGTTGTAGGAACTGGACTAGGCGACACGAGTTCAAATCCGGGACGAGGGTCGTTGCATTTCTCATAGCGTTAATACCCTTGGTAAAAGATATACATCCAACAACTTTCCCTTCAGCTTTGAATTGAATAGTAGGGCACACAGGAATCTTTAACCTTGGCATGGTAACCAGTCTAGGAGAATGAAAACTCTGAATTCAAACTTTTAAACTCCGCTCAAAAATTGACTTTGTATAATTTTAATTTTAAAATCGATATAGTAACTGAAAATAATCTATCTCAGACTGATTCACCCTGTCGACTGGGTGTAGCAGGCCCCGACACTAACTTTTTTCATGACCGTCCCAAACAAAAATTATTAACCGTCCCGAATGGGGTTTGGACCGTCCCAAATGGGTTTGGACCGTCCCGAAATCAAAATATTTTTGTTTAATTCATTAGCATCATCTATACTTGTCAGTCATCATTAGCATAATAACATGTAATAAAGCATTAAGAAAAGCTGAAGCAGTGATAATTCTGGATATTTGGCTACTTATTTAAATTGTTTAAAGATCTATCTTTATGACAGTGAATTATTTGTTAAAAACAAGAAATCTGTTTTTTTTCTTTACAAAAATCATTTATGGGGGGGGGCGTCATTAAAATTGGACATGTAACTGATTTTAGATAGATTTTTTAAAAAAGGTATCATTTGTTGACAAAAACGATCATCAAATTTCAATGCTAATTATTACGACACCTTTTTTTCACACTGGAAAAATAAACGTAAACAAAAAATTGTAATCACGATTTTCGTAATTTTATGATACGAAAAAAAAATATATTAAAACACATTGGAATATTCTTTAATCTTATTTCTTTCAAATGATACAAAGCTTTTTAGAATAGATAACTTCTAGGGACGTTTTTTTTTTAAAACTTTTCCAGTCAGGTATTCATTTATCGTGCAAAATCCATTAAAAACCTACACTACTACATTAACTACAGAGTGCCGGTAGAAAAAATAATTTTGATTTCAAATTCACAGAATTACATTTTCACAACCATGGCTTGTACATTATCCTTTACTTGATTATTCCTAGAATAGAGGACCAAATGAAAATATATTACTAGGGCCCCTGATTTCAAGTCGGTGGTTCAAGAAATTGAATTTTTTTAACAAGTATTCGTATTTTAATTTATTTCTGAATCAATGAATCTGTAGATTTCTTCTTCCTTTTTTCATTCTATTTCCATTCTATTGCGCTTTTACCTTTTTCAATTTTAGCATTTGGAATGGTATTTATTATGCAAAACAACTAAAAACACAACAAAATAGAAATAGAATGAAAAATATAATTGTTTTTAATTAATAAGCTTTTTTGACTATATTTTTTGACTATATTTGATCAATTTCTGTTTTTTCCATCTCTACAGAAACAAGATAAATATTGGAATGTAGTACTAACTTTTAGGAAAAAATTTTACCGTCCCCTGCAAACTGTCCCGGATGACGTATTGATCGTCTCGGATGTAATTTTATCGTCCCCGGGACGACGGGACGGCGTTACTCTCGAGCGCTGACATACTCTGTAGGGGATAAGACCTTAAAAGGTGTATCAAACCAAACTGCATCTGGTGGTGATGCTCCAGTTCTGTAAATCAGGGGAGTGTGGAGCACCTCATCATTACCATTTTCCCCCGGGATCACTTTAACCTGAAATTGGCAATAGGAAGTACAGTTTAAAGTTGCGCTTTTTTAAAGGATATCTATAATGATGGGTCTTTTCATGACCCCAGAAGACTGTCAGCGTCACCTTCTTTAGTAACTGTTAGGGTCTCATCTACATACATTTACACAGGGCACCTCCCATGGTAAATGGTTAGCAAGCTAGATTTGCAGACCATTGTTAGTGAGTTCGATTCTCCCTGGAAGTCCCATACTTCCGGTCTTATGCCACATCTAAGCTTGGTTTAGTAAATAACTATATGCATTTACCCAACCCGCCACACAATCGGGATGTGACACACGGTGTGATATTTTTAAGCGGGACTGCCAAGTTTGAATTCAGAGTTTTTCTTCTCAGTTGCCATACCAGGGTTAAAGAGACCAGTCTGTCCTACTATTTACCCGTAGCTGGAGGCAGAAATAAGGTTCAAAATCTCTAATATATTGCCGAGGTTGCCACATTTATTTTTTTGTGTAATAATCTGATTTATCTCATTTAATACATCCTAGTCTTAAGAAATCATTATTTAAAAAAATAATGGAACCCTGGTGGCTGAGCAGTCCATGACATGCAACACTCCAATTTGGCCCCTCAGGCTAGACGGGTGGTCGGAGAGGCCCCTTCCGATCAATAGGCTCTTCACGTCAAGCCCTAGCACCTATATAATCGTCCCGACCCACTTACTCTAATGGCAAGCCCCGACGCTTTTTATCATCTGTATGCTAGAGGTCGGTGACTGAGGGTCTTAATATCCTGGCGTTAAACTGCATCTAATAGTGAAGTTTCAATTTTGGAACTCTGAAGAGTGTGGGGTACCCCTTTATTGCAATTACTCACAAGTCCACTGGCCAGAATGGTGGTACCTTTTAATGTCCCATCTATGGGTTAAATAGGAAAAAATGATTTCTCTGAATTTTTGAGATGAGGTTTGATAATTAGTATTATTTCTATTATTTGGACTATTGTCCTCATCTTCATTGTTATCTGTACAACGTTTCTCGGGTCCAACAAGAAATACCCGTAGAAGGCCGGGGGCACATCGGCTAAAACGTTTGACCCAACTTCCTGCCGTTGGGAAACGGTGGGAAATAAGTTGAGTTAGCTTAGTCAATTAAGCCGGAGAATATATATAAAATCAAAGATAGTAAAATAAATTCAGTGGAACCTCGGTTCTTGAACATAATTCGTTCGAAAATTCGAGAACCGATTTGTTCGAAAACTGAAACAATATTTCCCATAAGAAATAGTGTAAAGTGGATTTATATGTTCTTGACCATCAGATAAAAGACTATTTATGAGCCTACAGTTGACAGTTCCATTTGAAGAAAATCTGGATTGGGCCCATCAGCGAAAGTTGGAAAAATACGAAGACCTACGTGAACAATGCGCCAGAAACGGATGGATCACAGATGTATTTCCCATTGAGGTCGGATGTCGGGGTTTATTGCCAACTCAACCTCGGCATTTTTTGTCTAAACTTGGACTTTCTCTACCAGACAAGAGGAAATACCTAAATAAGATCCAGGAGAAAGCTCTAACCGCATCAGCGTGGATATGGCAGTCCTATTTTGTGACATCAAACCGACAAAGTCTGGTGGTATCGTGAGATACTGCTGGGGCGCTCTGGGTTAGTGGTAATGATGCTTCGGCCCCGAAACCATGCCTGAACCCAGAGTCATCATCTGATGAAGGCTTTGTTGGTTGCAATGCTACTGTGTAAATAGCAGTCATTGTATGAAGATTATTAATATGGAAAGACGTGTATTTAAACAACAAATAACGCATACAAATTTAAATACAAAATATAAAAACATAACAAAAGAAGCGAAAAATTTGATTTTAATCATAATCACTAACTTCACATAAAAGGTTGCGCTATGGGAACAGTTACCGTACCATTGTATGCTAACACATACATGTGTGAATATGAAGAAAATTATATGTATCCTAAAATGAGTTTTAAAGTATGTGTTAAAAAGATCTGATAGTGAGGTTTTACTTTGGAGCTGTGAGGAATGTCGAGTACACCTTGATCACCCTTATTTCCAGATCCACTCTGACCCGGAGTGGTAATACCTGTTTGGTTTCCATGGGTTAATTAGAAAAGAATGGGTTTGAAAATAGGATTTGAATATCCATCAAGAATGAATAAAAGAAAACGTCTTCGAGATAAAATAATCCAACGAGGGTTGAAATGCCATAAAATCCAACCAACCAACCAACCAAAATAAAAGGGAAAAAGCTTCATGAAGCAAGATGATGTTTAGTCGAAACAGACAGATCGCAGTCAAAACTGAGAATGAAAAATTCTGTTTCTTTCTCGTTTAATAAACACACACACACATGCATATATATATATATATATATATATATATATATATATATTTAAAAATTTGTTTTGGGATGAAACAAAGAAATCACAGTGCTCAACCACAAATTTGTTATAACAGCACAAAATGTCTTCAAATAAACACCAGAAGATTTAGCAGTCTGACGATGGTGAAATAACCTGAAACCTGGGTAGTTGCTTATGAAAAACTTTTATATTTAAAAAATCCAATATATATAATATATATATATATATATATATATATATATATATATAAGTAATTGGTAATTTGCTTGAAGCATTGTTAATCATGTTATTATATATTAATGATTTGAAGGCCAATACAATGCACATAAAAAATAAAAACAAAAAGATCTCTTTTTGTCTTATCGATTTCAAAGTAAATTTTATCTTCAGAGACGATTTTCGGAAATGGACGCGTTTTTTTTTCGTTATTTATTTATTTATTTTTCAATGTTATAAACATGTGTCTCGTGGTGTTCTTTTTTTTTAAGGCCACGCGGAAGGTCGTGATAGTCGTAATAGCCGTTGTTCATTCAATTTCAATTTTATTATTTTCATCTATTTATATATTTATGTATTTATGTATTATTTATTTTTTATTTATTTGATATATGTATATATAGTAATATATATATATATATATATATATATATATATATATTTTTATATATGTGTGTGTGTGTGTATGTATGTGTGTGTGTGTTTGTGTGTGCATATATATATATATATTGTATGGACAAGTCACGTCAAAAAGACATGTGACCTAATGGGATTAAAAGGACTTTCATTTGATGAAATTTGTCAGCTCAGAACAATGAGGAAGTTTGCGAAATAAAAAAAATAGACAGACAGACAGATTGGGAAGTACTGCAGGTTGTACCAGGAAATACTGACGAGGTGAACACTGACACACGGGTTCGATCCTGGTTCGATAATTCTATTAGCCTGAAACTTTGATCGAATATTTTTAACACGGGATATATAAGATTGCGGCCGAGA
>CM042149.1:110310709-110318209 GCA_023376005.1 Doryteuthis pealeii | reverse complement strand
ATTAGCTACATAAATGAGAGTAATCTCCCCTTGTGTTCTTAATTGTGCTTGCGCGTTATTTGAAATGAACTTAATTGTTATTAAGAACACATTTTATGATATTTTCGTGTTAAAGCATGCAGTTGTATTGATTCGAACAAATTTGTATTTTCAGTGTAGATTTACGGTGAAATGAAAATGGCCGACCAAAACATAACGGCTTCCTCAAGGGAAACAAACAAGCGGAGATTACTTTCATTTATGTAGCTAATGCTTAGATTACCTATGTATCTATCTATCGATTTTTTAACACTTTACCTCACCAGTCACTTCTGTTTAACCTTTTTACAACCCATTCATTATCTTTCATTTCTGTCTCTTTATGGGGGCGCGTATCGTGTAATGATTACGGTCTTAAGTAATGAATACAGCGAACCGAGTTCAAATCCTGGACGAAGTTGCTTGCATTTCACATAGTACTAATCCCGTTGGTATGAATCCAATTAATCTCCTTTCCATACATTGAAACTTTTCGCCTTTCTTTCTTTCTTTCTTTCTTTTTAAATGTAGACATATCAATAGATTTCTCTTGTGTCATCTACCACCTGACCATAATTAATCCCATATTGTGAGCCGATCTATTTGCACTAAAAAATAGTAACGCGTGTCATTATAGTAAACGAGTTACCCCGCTAGTTATGGGTTGAATAGTAGGACAGACTGGGCTTCTTAACCTTGGTTTGGCATCCAGTCTAGGAGAAAGAAAACTCGGACTTCAAACCTCTTAAAATTTAGCTTGTGTCACACCCTACACTTGTGGAGGTGTTGCTAAATATGTAGGTATCTATCTATCAATACTTTTACCCTTTCTTTCACCTGCCATTCTGCTTTAACTTTTTACAACCCAATAATTATTGTTTACATCTGTCTCTTTAAGTGACGCTGGTTTAATGGCTATCGTCGTAGGTGATGGATAATACGAACAGGGTTCAAATCCTGGACGAGTCTATTTGCATTTGACATAATAACAGAGTGGGGCAAGAAATTATATCAATGAATGGACACTCCATACTTCGCAGATCTCTATAGCAGGAGTGGCGCGCTCGTCGAGTAATGGTTACCATCGTAGGAAATGGTCACGGTGAGACGAGTTCGAATCCAGGACGAGGCTGTTTGTATTTCACATAGCGCTAATATCATTGGGAAAGTTATGAATCCAAATATTCTCGCTCCATTTATAGTAAGACGGACTGGTCTCAATAATCTTGGTTTGCCAACCAGTGTAGGAGAAGGACATCTCTGAATTCATACCCGTTAAACTCCGCTTAAAAATCTGCTCGGACAGATGAATTGGTTAAATACATAGATCTGTCTTTTTATTTAGAGCGATGAAGCTCAGTTGGTAGAGCATTCGCCAAGTTAATCGCAAGGTTCCAGGTTTGATACCGGTACTCGGTTGAGTAGCACAGCTTGGGTAATATGGTTTGTAGGGCGAATTGAAGAGCTAACAGTAGGTGTGGCGCTTCATCTCAGCGAAACAATCTCTTTGGTTTAGTGAAAATGCTGATACCGACTAGAGGCTACACCGCCGAATTTTAAGATTATTGTTAGATTATTCATTCATTTATTGCTATCTTTTTTCTCTGAATTTTTTAGATGAGGTTTGATAATTTGTATTATTTGGATTATTCGGACTATTGTCCTCATCTTTATTGTTATCTGTACTACCTTTTGGTCGATGTGCCCTCCAGCCCTTTTCAGGTATTTCTTGTCGAACTCGGGAGCTTTCTCGAACTCAGGAACCTTCTTTTCGAACTCGGGAATCTTCTTGTCGTAATCGGGAGCCATCCCTTTATTCAGTCTACGGAGGTTTCCTGTTCTTATTACGTTAACCATAGTTGGGGTACAAGTGTTAAGCTGTGTTAATTATCATTCCATGTTACTGTCGCCCTTAAACCTGCAGCCCATAGATAACTGTCAGTTAGAACTGTCTATACCAACCCCTATATCCACTACGCTATGTGTCTAATTGAACAATTCAGTGTGAATTTTGGAAACTTATAAACCTAATGTCTTGTTTTACCTAGAATATCTATCTTTTTACAATGTATGATTTTTAACTTGCCTCATATTGCGTTTTTTTTTTGGTGGGGGGTTCGATTACAAGAAGTTCGAAAAGAAGGATCCTGAGTTCGAGAAGGCTCACGAGTCCGACAAAAATACCTAGAGGGCACATCGGCCGAAACGTTGTACAAATAACAATAAAGATGAGGAAAATAGTCCGAATAATGTAAATAATCCAAATATTGCTATCTTTTCTCTATCTTCTGGATTTTGCTTCATCTTTCAAATCTCCTTTCCATACATTGAAACTTTTTTCTCTTTTCTTTCTTTCTTTCTTTCCTTCTTTCTAAATGTAGACATATCAATAGATTTCTCTCGTGTCATCTACCACCTGACCACAATTAATCCCATATTTAAGCCTAACTATTTGCACTAAAAAAATAGTAACGCGTGATATTGGGGTGAGTTCGAACTCCAATCGTGCTATTACGTTCACTTTCAGACTAATACCCTTGGGAAAGGTGTGAATCCCTTCATTAATTTTATTAGCAAAATAGTACCACCACTGTTCGTCTACAAGGATGGCTTTGGCATTAAACAATCCGCGAAGGTCGATATGCCATTAAACAAAGAAAGCAAACCAGTTTTTAATTTTTATTAGTCCACTAAAAACTATAAATGATAATAAATATAAAAAAAGAAAGAAACCAAACAAAAAGAAAAAAACAAAACATTTTGGCTTCGAGAACTATATATCGTATTTTACCTATTTAACCTATAGTTAAGACCCTAACAGGTACTACCACTCTGGATCAGGTTGGGATCTGGGAGTAATGGCAGTGAAAGTGTACTCCACACACGCTACTGATCCAGAGTACGAACCTCACCACTAGATGCAGTTTAACGTCATACCCAGAGCACACAATTATATGCTTTCATGTAACAAATTATATTATTTAGTAAACAATTATAGTTTCGAGTAAGAGCGTTCGGCTAGGTAATCACATGGTTCCTGGTTCGATACCAGCCCCCGCCTACTCAGCATATGAGTAGCACAGGGATCTGTGTGGTAAAGCGAGGAGCTGGTGGTAGGTGTGGCGCTCCACCTCAGACGCTAAAATGATCTCCTTGTTCTAGCGCTAGTGAAAAGGGGATAGACACCCTCGCTGTCTGGTTGATACCGATATTAGACCGACCCGACGTCTTTACTTATTTTTAATACAAATAATCGACAATTGTATGTATATATGATATTTCTATACAATACCAATAATTTTACTTCTTTCTTGGTACTTGCTGATTGATAAGTTGAATTTAATGGCATGTCAACCCGTACTGGGTTATTTTATGTATAGAGGTTACAGAATCGCGTCCATTGTACGTTCATATTTACATTTTTTGTGTAGAGCCCTCAGTTTTTATTTTGCACACAGCTATCTGATTTGCAATGATGTAAAAAAAAATCCCGGAATTGTGGTGTAAAAAGTTAGTCCGGAGAAGCACAGAGATCTGTGTGGTAAAGTGGGGAGCTAATGGTAGGTGTGGCGCTCCACCTCGGACGCTAAAGAACTAAAGAACGATCTCCTTGATCTAGCGCTCGTGAAAAGTGGATAGACTCCCTCGCTGCCTGGCTGATACCGACTTTAGGCCACACCGACGACGATTGTGATGCGAAAAATATCGGTACGAATCATTTATTTATCTATACATGTAAAAAATGGAAATTGGAAATGAATCCGACAATATGAGGAAAAATGAATAAAGAAAAGAAAGAAATAGAATGGATGATAAAAGATGAATTTAATCAATATCACTTACACATGTGTTTCGGTCAGTTCATCCATGTCAAAATATTTCGCACACAGAGAAGATTCGACCTTCATCAGAGTGAAATTTTATTTTGAATAAAAAAAAATTCGTTGGGGAACAACGGAGAAATTTTTTTGGAAATGTTCGAATAGAATTTTTTTTTAATCACATTTGGAACGCTGAAATAGACCGTTAGAATTTGGATATTTGATTTTTCTAGGGTTTATGGTAGAAAATAATTGTGTATTGCAAAAATAAAGTGTTATCATTTATCCCTAACATGTTGAAAATTTTTCTCGGAGCCTAGTTTATGTTTATTATTTTGAAAAAATCGGTGAAGTGTTAAAAAAGTAATCGTTTATAAAAAGAACCTAACTTTGATAATAGATAATTTTTATATATGTTATTTTTTTTATTTTGATGTTTTCGTTAGATGGTTCTGTTTTGGTTGTGTATATATTTGTATTTGCAGATTTTATCTATACATATATAAAAAGCAGTTTGTGTGTATTTATGTATGTCCTAATGGAACTACAAAGATACAACAATTAACGACGAGGGCCGGGTTAGCTCGGTCGGTAAAGCGTTCGGCTAGAAACCACCAGGTTCCTAGTTCGATATCGGCCCTTGTCAACTCAGTGTATGAGTAACACAGGGATTGTGCGGTAAAGTAAGGAGCTGATGGTAGCTGTGGCACTCCACCTCAGATGCAAAAACGATCTCCTTGGTCTAGCGCTAGTAAAAAGGGGACAGACACCCTCGCTGATTGGCTGATACCGACTTTAGGCCATTATGAATATATATATAAAAGTAAAGTAAAGTCGGGGTGGCCTAATGTCGGTATCAGCCAAACAGCGAGGGAGTCTAAAAATAAATATCCCCGGCTTTTAGAGATTTGATTTATATTCGAAGATATCTTATTATAATGGAGATTGTGTGTTTTTCTGTCTGTAACCGAAACTATATTACTACTCAAGTCACAATTTCCTTAGTTATTAACGACACATTCTCCATGATTCTATTTCTATTTAAACCTCAATTAATAATAAAACTGTTTGACCTTATTAATACTGTTGGCCTTACCTAAATACTAATAACATGCAATTGTATTTATATATACAACAAAATACCAGTTTTCAGTGTAAACGTAAAGCTAATTTGCATATTGATATTAAAAATATCGAATTTAATAAATATGTGCTCAGTGTCATTGATTTCTAAATGTTTGGCTTTATTTTAATGAATATAAGCAAAAATCTCTTAAATGAAACTTAAATGAAATCCATTAACAAGAAGAAATAACTGTAATTTTATTCTTTACTTCCTATTTTAACTAAATATTTAAATTAGGAAAATTTAGCATTGAAAAACGGAAGTGATGAAAGAGTAAGTTTCAGTTGTTCTATTTTCCGATTATACCCCCTCCGTTTCAAATCTTTTTATCTGAATTCTTATTTAGTTTCATTAATCTTTCTAATTTAATACGATATTTTATTACATTTAAACTTAAATACTTGCACCCGGAGGGTGCATATATTTGCTAGTTTAAATAATAAAATATACATAGAAATAGCATTGACATTTTACTTTAAAACGTCCAGCATTTGTGAATCCCAAAAGCAAACAAATCAATACATCAGGGTTTCCACCATCTACCATGGCGACGCTGGTTAGTCGCTTCTAGTAAATACATAAAAATGCCAACCGCCTTACTAACTGAGCCGCGTCCTCTAATAGTTTCGTCAGCCGTCAACATATCAGTCCGCTCTGCATCTATGAAAGCAGAAGAAGAAATGGTGAGAGTGAAGTGTAGACCGGACCCTTTCATGGAAACTGGGACAATAATTCAATATTTTCTGTTTTTCAATTAACCAAATATTAACTAAGCGTGAAATTTGAGGTAGCGCCGACATTGCCAACGGATTATTTATTTCATCAGGACTGTGTCAAGAGGGAGACAGGCATGTCTGCCTGACGCAGAAACAAGAGGAGGATTTGTCTTCAGTATAGAAAAATCAAAAACACTTGACCCAATTCACGCGCACACGCTCACAAGCACCCCCCCCACATATATATATATATATATATATATATATATATATATATATATTGTATTGCACAAAGGAAAATAAAGTGGTTGATTACGGGTGTAGGGGCTATATTTATTTGTTATGATATACTATACAATGAAAAGGCCAGTGTTACCATTGGTCTCAAAACACCGTATCAGCCACTTATCATCAGGATAAAATGCCTTGAAATAGGGTGAAGTGTGGTATACACGCACGCACTCACATACACACACTCACACACACACATACACACACACACACACACACACACACACACACACACATATATATATATATATATATATATATATATATATGAGGAAGAATGAATAAAGAAAAGAAAGAATAGAATGGATAATAAAAGATGAATTTAATCAATATCAGTTACACATGTGTTTCGGTCAGTTCATCTGTGTGAAAATATTTCGCACACAGAGAAGATTCGACCTTCATCAGAGTGAAATTTTATTTTGAATGAAAAAATTCGTGGGGAAAACGGAGAATTTTTGGAAATGTTCGAATAGAATTTTTTTAAAAATCACATTTGGAACGCTGAAATAGACCGTTAGAATTTGAATATTTGATTTTTCTAGGGGTTATGCTAAAAAATAATTTTGTATTGCAAAAATAAAGTGTTATTATTTATCCCTAACATGTTGAAAATTTTTCTCTGAGCGTAGTTTATGTTATTGTTTTGAAAAAAACAAAACAAAAAAAAAACGGTGAAATATTAAAAAAGTAATCGTTTATAAAAAAAACCTAACTTTGATAATAGATAATTTTTTTATATGTTATTTTTTATTTTGATGTTTTCGTAAGATATATATATATATATATATATATATATATATATATATATATATATATGTGTGTGTGTGTGTGTGTGTGGAGAAAGGTAGACAAACACGGGATGTTGTACAAAATGGATGTTTATTGTAGGTAGTGATGTCAAAATAAACATCCATTTTGTACAACATTCCGTATTTGTCTACCTTTCTCCACATATTGTCGGATTATTTCCCTCTTATTTCTCCCATATATGCATATATAAACAAGATGTGTCTTAAAGTATCGAGATTGAAGCTATTTACCAAGATAGAAATGTACAATAAATGGAACGTATTTTTTTTCAGAATAAAGGTGTGTCAAAAAGTACCATGTTTAAAGCTGTATTTTCTAAGATAGAAATGAAGAATGAATGGAAACTCTTTTTTCAGAATACAAGGTGTGTCAAAAAGTACAATAAATCTCGATACTTTTTTGACATACCTTATATATATATATATATATAATATATATATATATATATATATATAGTAAATGAAGAAAAAACTCTAAACTTGCTTCATTACAATAATTTATTTCAACCGTATTAATACGACATCTTCAGGTAATCACAAGAACATGACTCTTATTGAGAATTTCCCAAAGTAACATCGCTTTTAAATCTATCAATTTGGGGGAGGGAGGGTTGGTATCTTTTTACTAAATATCTTGCTCTGTCCTTCAACTCACTGGCATTAGGCACATTGAGCTCTCTCTATGGTCTACCTACATCAGCTTGGTTAAACCACAC
>CM042149.1:110295709-110305709 GCA_023376005.1 Doryteuthis pealeii | reverse complement strand
AGAGGGAGTATGATTGAAAAATAGAACAACTTTGAAACTAACACTTCCATCATTTTCCGTTACTCCCATCTTTCATTGGTAAATTTTCCTAATTTAAACTGTTTAGTTAAAATAGGAAGTAAAGAATAATATTACAGTTATTTCTTCTTGTTAAGGGATTTCTTTTAAGATTTATTGAAGAGATTTGTGCTCATATTCAATAAGATAAAACCAAACTATTAGAAATCAATAATACTAAGCATATATTTATTAAAATCAATTTTTTAAGATCAATATGCAAATTAGCCTTCCCATTCACACTGTAAACCTCTATTTTGTTGTATATATAAATACAATTGCATGTTATTAGTATGTAGATATGGTCAACAGTGTAAGTAATGTAAAACAATTTTATTAATAATTGAGGTTTAAATAAAAATAAAATCATGGAGAATATGATGTAAATAACTAAAGGAATTGTGACTTGTATAGTAATATAGTTTCGGTTACAGATAGACAAACCCACAATCTCTATTATAATAAGGTATATATATATATATATATATATATATATATGTGTGTGTGTGTGTGTATAAAACCATTCAACTTATATTGATTGGTTGTTAATAATGAACGTAAAAGTTGTAAACGATCAGAAGTTCGGAAACCCATAGTGGCATCGCCCTTCTCCACCTTGTCAATTCAAACTAGACAAGACTATTACAGTAAAGCATTAAACTTTCTCGACACAAATATTTCTATCTTGGTAAATACAGCTTTAAACTTGGTACGTTTTTGACACACCTTATATTGTGAAAAAAAAGAATTATTAAAACGTTAATTTTTTTAGAATACAAGGTGTGTCCAAAAGCACAAAAAATCTCGATACTTTTTAGGCATATCTTATATATATATATATATATATATATATATATATATATATATACCTTGTGAAAGGTATGAATCCATATATTCTCCCTCTAGCTATAGGTTAAATAGTAGGGTAGACTGGGCCCTTCAGCTTGGGTAGGTAACCAGTCTAGGAGAGGGATAACTCTGAATTCAAAATTCCCTCCAGCTATGGGTTAAATAGTAGGGCAGACTGGGCCCTTCAGCCTTGGGTAGGTAACCAGTCAAGGAGAGGGATAACTCTGAATTCAAAATTCCTGAGGTCGGTCGTTGATTGGGTTTGTGGCAACCCTTGATGCACCAATTCTTTCCTATCGACTGTGCCAAAAAGTGTGGATGGTCCAACACAAGCCTTCACCACTATAAACAAATCACTGTGTGGGTGTTCATTGTGTGTGTGAACCCTCATGCGTCGATAATCGACGGGAGAGTCCATATATATAATATATATATATATATAATGGATATATATATATATAATGAATATATATGGATATATATATATATATATATATATATATATATATATATATATATATATATATATATATATATATATATATATATACACAAAGCGATGTGTGTATTAAAACAGTTAAAATCCCCTTCCCATTCTGTAAGTGAAGACAGCCTAATGGTTAAGGTGCCGGACTGACACCCAACCGACCGGATTTCAATTCCGGCCGTAGGTAGCTTACAAAATGTCTAGCCACACTGAAGAGACTTGATAAGTTGAAACACGTGTCTGTGGATGACCCTATATATATATATATATAGCCAGTATTACCTTTCTCCACCCTCACTTAAACTGTACAAAATATATATATATATATATAATATATATATATATACATTGAATGGCGTTACACACACACACACACACATATATATATATAATATATATATATATATTATATATATATATATATAGCCAGTTCTCCACCCTCATTTAACTATATATACATATATATATATGTGTGTGTGTGTGTGTGTGTGTGTGTGTGGAGAGAGAGCCATTCAACTTATATTGATTGGTTGTTAATAATGAACGTAAAAGTTGTAAACGATCAGAAGTTCGGAAACCCATAGTGGCATCGCCCTTCTCCACCTTCTCATTTCAAACTAGACAAGACTATTACAGTAAAGCATTAAACTTTCTCGACACAAATATTTTCCCGCGTCCTTTGTATTAAGGTTTCTACCGGCTATAACATGATCTTCGGAAATTTTCATGACAATAAGAAGCCTTAAACTAACACTGAACTAGACACCCACCGAATCCGACACACGGACAGAATTGTAATAGATAGAGACGTTAAACGCGTCAATTTGGATCTGGGTGTGTTGGAAGCGGGCGGGGCAGAGCGAGGAACAGTGCACGCGTTAAGGGCAAAAACATGCTTCGCTCCCCCGGAACGTCGGGCTGGGGGTTAGCACCAAGTCTGATTTCTTTCCACTGGAAAATTATTTCGAAAATTTTTCCGTGCCGAAGACAAAAGGAATAATAATTCCCTTTTTAGCCGAAACCTAAGCTCTTCGAGGAAACTTTCTTTCTTGTCGATTACTGGCCAATATTCGTTTTGTATAATGGCACAATGACGTGGCTTTACGACTCATACAAGTTGCGGCTAAGGTCTGGTAAATAGGATGAAATTCCCCCTCCCTACGACCCACCGACCGATTGCTATATACAATATCATTGA
Source organism: Doryteuthis pealeii (assembly GCA_023376005.1). Taxonomy (NCBI): domain Eukaryota; kingdom Metazoa; phylum Mollusca; class Cephalopoda; order Myopsida; family Loliginidae; genus Doryteuthis; species Doryteuthis pealeii. Next base: position 110,303,118 of record CM042149.1, on the reverse strand, counting down.
TTTTTCCAACGCATTTTACATCAATACGATAAAATTCAATATAGGATTTTGCAGACTTCGTTTGAGCTTGAATGTATATTAACGCGGTGGCACAGGGAGGAAGAGGAGGAGGGCGTAAGGGGGAGGTATGGAGGGAACTTTTGCTGATTCTGAGTATGAATATAAGCAAATATCATCAGCATCCGTAACTTCTCTGCCCCCCTCCCCTCCCCTCTCTCTCTCTCTCTCTCTCTCTCTCTCTCTCCCGCTCGCTCTCTGGACTCTCCCAATCTACGGACGCACATTACGCAGCACCCGACTTTTTCATCTTTTCTTCCACACGCCTGCTCCCCGAACCCATTCCACTACTTTACCCCCCCTCCGGACTCTAGACGACCGACCCCCCTCCGGTCCCCCCCCCATTCTCCCCCCCCCCTCTCACCATCGCCTTAGTTGTATTTATTGCCGGGCGAACAAACGCTACCTGCAGGCAAAATTGAACTGATCTTTGAACCGTGAGGTTAACAGCGAATAATATTCTGGTATTGGCCGACATTTTGCGATAAAGAGAGAATTTTCGAGGTGAGACATGTTAATTCATTTAGATTTGCGCACGCATAGGTGTGATAAAGTATATATATATATATATATATATATATATATATATATATATATATATATATACATACACAACCTTACTACTCGTCCACAAAGAACACACACACACATACGTATATATCTACCTACATATATATATATATATATATATATATATATATATATATTATATATATATATATATATATATATATATATATATATATAATTCAAAGAGGTAAGTGTAAATAGATATTCATGTGGTTCATATAAAACTACAAAACTACATAAGAAAAATGAACATATGAAAAAAAATTGATACATATTAGAAATATAATATATATATATATTATATATATATATATATATATATATATATATATAATACTTTGCATATATAATGCTTACATCTTGAGCGTCACCTTAGATAATAGCATTTTTGAATTTTTAATAAAAAATAGATTTTTTTCAAACCAAAATACCAGGATTTTATCATTTCTAGTGAAATATTATTCAATATATATGGATATTATTAAGTAGATTAAGTTTATCATAAACTCAACATCACTGATAGCCCTATCTGTGGGACTTAGAATAAGCTAACTGTATCCCCTGCAGAGGGGTGAGGCCCACATACCCCAAAAGGGGTGTCGTGAGCATGGCACTAAATTGCATCCTAGTTAGTATTTAACTGACCTTAAAAGTACTTTTCTGTGTTTTAAATGTTATTTTCCCTGATCTCTAATTTATCCAGACTCTTTTCCAAACTATTGAGGATTGTTATTAGAGGATCGACTACAATCACCATCTTTTCCTTGTTTCACTGGATATGCTAAACTTAATCAAGACGACATCGGAGCTTATCAAAAATGTTTACTCTATGTTTGTTTGTTTATTTGTTTGTTACGAGAACAGATGAATATATATATACTTACTAACCACTCCGTATAAGCAATGTAAATTTCTTAAGCAGAGTTTAACAGGTGTGAATTCAGAGTTTTTTCCTTCTCTCATTCTGGTTGCCTATATACTAAAATTTGACACTTAGATACTTGAATTTTTTTTTTTAAAACATTTACAATTTTAAATACTTAAATTTGATTCCAAAAAGAAAGATTTTTAAGAAAAAAACTGCTTGACTTTTGTAACAGTTCTGTGTGTTACATAATTTATGTGGTAGCATAAATTCTTGACAAACCCTGTAGAATAAGACTAGCCGAATTCTTGGGAGAGTGGAGTACCCCATGATTACCATTAATCCCAGATCCACTCTTGTTACATAATCTATGCGGTTGCATAAGATTATTGTCAACTCCCTGTATTTCTGAAAGGATGGTCCTTTTCATATCATGGGCAGGACTTTCCATGGAATATTACAGAAAGCCGCGAAATACGTGAATTCACGTGGGACCTGGTTTGGTCTTCAGTTTCAGTTTAGACGTCAGGCAGTGAAGATGTACTGCCTTAACTGGAGCTCACTGCATACACACATTATGTCAGTTACATGAAATGTTTAGTTAAGTAAATAAAATCTTACGAAAATAACATGGTTTTGTGGTTGATGAATGTCTTGGCAACAAGACTGATCTAGAAGTAGGAATGAATTAAGTGCGACCGACCACCAAGACGAAGTCCAGACGCTAGAAGAGACGTTAGAAGAGAAGCTAGGAGAAGAACGTAAGATAGAAAAGAAGAAAAATCGAAATAATAAAGTAAGTAAAGAAGGGTATACAACACTGACATGGAGTGGTAGTACATGTTGGGACCCCATCAATGGGTTAAATATTCTCTCATATTCTGAACGCTATCTAAGGAGATTATGAGTTTCACAAATTGCAATTTTTAGTATTTCAATTTCCAGTTAATCTGTCCCCTTGTTGATCTGGGGAGTGTGGAATAACCCTTCATTGCCATAAATCACTCTGGTATTATGGGGTGTCCTGTCGACTGTGGTTGTAAAATACGCCAAGTGGTTCTGTTATATACCCATCCTGGGTATATACACAATGTTCTTTCGATAGAGAGAGGGAGAGAGGTAGACAGATATCAGAGAGAGATATGACAGATGCATATTTGCATAACTTCTGTGGTCATCTGTGATCGTCTCGTCTTCTTGTTGATTAACCAACAACGCCATGTGCTCTTTAAAAACTTTTATTTTTTACTAACTTTTCTTTACTATCTAACACAGCGCGCGCGCAGATGTCCAGCTAAAGTAAGAGACATCTCTCTTGCCCAACATCCTGCCTAAAACTGAGAATCTAACTAGATCTCGCGTGATTTGCTGTTTTCCCGCCTCTGGGTCAAAGTTCCCTACCAGTCTGTAATTTTCCATTTGGGCATTTTGTATTTTCACTACACAGTGTTGTCAATAATCTATGCTACCATAGATTATGCAACACTCCTCTGTATAGTAAGACACGCCCCAATGCGGTCAACTGTTGCTCGTGGGTGTTGACCCGTAATTCCCGAGGACAGGATAGCTGAGTGGTTCGTGAACCGAATACTAAGGGGTCCCATGACATGCAACACTCCACCACAACTCTCAGTTGTTGGATATATTTACCAACCCCTCCACACGAACAGGATGCGACACCAGGTCAATTTTTCAAGCGGAGTTTAACCCGTTTGAATTCAGAGTTTTCCTTCTCCTAGACTGGTTACCTAGCCATGATCAAAGAGCCTAGTCTGCCCTGATATTTACCCATAGCTCGAGGGAGAATTGGATTCATACCTTTCGCCATGTGAAATGTAAACAGCTTTGTCCTGGGATTGAACTCGGGTCTATGAGTCCATTCCCTACGACACTAACCATTAGACCACGCGCCTTGTGTTGGATAGGTGGTCGGAGAGGACGAATCGATCAATCGGTTGAACATGTCAAGCCCTAGCCCCTATATGATTGTCTCGGTCGCAGTCTTCAAATCAGGAAGATCGACAGCATTAGGATTTGGGTACTTACTACTCATAAATCCCCCCAAAAGTCAGAAGATGTTCCTTAGCCTTGCCCGGCAACCCATCTAGGAGAAGGAAAAGTCCGATACAAAACCGCAACTGCCTAGCGGCTTTACCCCATCCCAAGGAAAGGCTAGGGAAGTAAACCCCGAATATAAACCAGAAGCTGGATTCCCTAAGGTGGTGTGATGTTGAAATCCAGTGCTACTCAGCAACTCCTGCGACACTACCGTTGCCAAACTGCATTGGGTCCCTTACCTTTTCTTTTCACAGTGGCCGTGTGGAGAGGGGGGATTTGCTGCTTGGGCAACAGCTTATCCTCCATATGAACCGCCCAGCCTACGTAGTTTCAATAAAAGATTGGACACTACGCCATCGTCTCCCACAAACGGAAGGATGCCAACAACAACATTCTTCAAATCTACTTTGTGTTGTGGTCTTAAATATCAAGTTTTGATATTTTCAGAAGGTTTATCAGAATGAATGTAGATGCTTTATGGTTATTTCCTATAAGTCTAACATAAACAAAGGGGAACCACTCTTAACTGATAAATTATTTATTTTCCCATTAAACTAATCCTAAACCCTAACCCCGTCTTATTTTTTCCAAGTAGATCAATAAATAAATAATGTATCACTCAAGAGTGGTTCCCCTTTGTTCATGTTAGACTTATAGGAAATAACCTGGTTTATTTATCTATTATCTTTATCTATCAATCTCAGTGTATATGTGTCTATCTATTTAGCTGTACTTAATATCTATCTATTCATATCTAACTACCTGTCAGTCTCTTCATATCTATCTATCCCATTCAGTTTTTCTATCTATCTCATCTCTCTCTCTCTCTCTCTCTCTCTCTCTCTCTCTCTCTCTCTCCTCTCTCTCCTCTCTCTCTCCATATATAGAAAACTATACAAATGTGTAATGAAAACTATAGTAAACAACTATGATAAAAAAAACTATAATAGAATAACTATTAAAAATTCCAAATAATAGAAATATATAAGAACTAACAAAAAAACTACGAGGGATAGTAAAAAAATTATCCTCACTTTCGCCATAACATATCTTTATCGTTGTCACACTGTTTTCTGCGCATGGGTGCTTATAGTTGTCACTGTTGTGCTCACGTGATCGAAGTGTGAGCCAGATCACGCTGTTTTGCGTCCTGTGTTTACTGCGTAAATTGTCGCTCCACTAGCAGCACGAGAGGGGAACGAACTTCCGACCACGACAAGTCTACACCACGACGCGAACTAAACATTAGCCTGTAGAAAATAGAACTACATCTCTTTCTATCTTTCCTCCTCAATTAAGTCACCATTGACAGGTGAATGACAAGCTTAGCATATCTCATCTAAGCGACTCTGTCATTGTGACTTTTTTCCTATCTCTCTCTGCGCCGCCGACTGCTAGGATTTTTATCACAGCCAAAATAAGCATTTGTTAAAAGAAAGAGCAAGCTTGTTGGAAATCGGTAACAGGGGTTACACTTAATAAGACGAACGGCCCGTAAGGTACACCAAGGAAGTTGTCAATTTCTCTGGTCGGAAAAAGTATAAGGGATGAAATTAATCGGAGGCTTTTTTCACCATACGGGATACGGGACAGTATACAAACGTGTAGATGTGCGTATTAATGGAGAGAAAAGTTTAAAAGTAGTTAGACAATTGTGATGTACGAGAGAGAGCAGGACACCCGTCAACCTCTACTACTGATCAGAAGCTCGAGAGAATGGCAAAACCAGTGTGTTATCATCGATAAGGCAGCCTATCTTTGCCAATTAGTCATGGTTATGTCTTTCGGTTTATATAAGACAAGAGTGTGGATAATTTTGAATACCCCTCGTATAATAGGAAACTATAAATAATAGAAAAATCATAAGACATTTTAAATAAAAGAAAAGTATAATAGGAATCTATAAATAATAAAAAGTATTATTGGAAACTATGAACAATAGAGAAGCATTACAAACTTTAGATAATAGAAAACTATAAGTATTAAACCGCCCTGTTGGCTGGGGTTGTAGAATACACCGACTGTATTTCTGTAGAGACAAAAAACCCCAATGGGGCCACCCGTTTGCCGTGGGTGGCAACCGGTGATGCTTTAGGACGGAATCCTGGTGGATGAGCATTCATGACTTGCAACACTTTAGTCCTTAGGCTTGATGGGCAGTCATAGAACCCCCTCGACTGGGCACGTCAAGCCCTAACACCAGGATTATCCTTCTCTTTCATATCTATTTTATAATCGAGCAAACTTAACACTTTGCCTCCTTTAAGCCGCTCACGGTGGGTCTCTCACTACTGCAATCCTACCATAAACCACTGGCAGCGGCCCTCGCATGTACCACTTGTTTCCCTGAAAAATCACTACGAGAACGCCCCTGCCAACTTTTTCTTTTGTCTGGGAACCAGCCCTGAGACTTTTACTTGATCCGTTTGAAATAGGGAACCAGCTGAATGAGATAAATCGGCACAAGTAATTTTGGTAAGGCAAAGAGTTAATTTTTTTTTTTTACATAGACGAATACGAACGGATTCGTTTATTACACTTATCACATTAAAATCTTTCTCTATATCTTCTTCCTTTTTTAACTGTCATGAAAAAGATCGATATACCTTTTCTGTTGGTGTCCTTTTTGTGTCTGTGGTGCGGCGGGGATGGGGCTCGTGATGGCGTGAAGTTCACTGAGTGGTGAACAAGTGGTGATTTCTGTAATTTATATCGTGTCTAGACTCAACTGAACACACAATCACGTGGTGTCTGCAATTTTCCCGCCAATAACTGATGACCGCCTTGATATATGGCCCTGTCCACTGAGTCGATTAGCCTCTCCAATATTAACGCTACCCTCAAAGAATTGAACCCTTAAACAGAAAACATCTTACGCCTGGGACTTCCATAAATCTAATACAAAACAAGTATAATATACATTAATGTTTGTTCTGGTATAAAAAAAATCGATAGATTTTTCAAAGAAACCCCACACACACACACATACATATATATATATATATATATATATATATATTATATATATATAATATATATAATCCAAAAGTCCGGAGAAGAAATCTTCCTTACGCCATAGGTTTTTTTTAAAAAAACAACTTGTCGAAGTTTGAGAGCTCAATGTGTGCTCTTATTGTTAGAGTCACAGAGCAAATTTATATTTAAATAAATAACAAAAGACTTAGAGATCTTGCATTATAGACTATTTCAGGGAGCTTAGACAAAAATGTCTAATTCTGATGAGTCGGGAGAATTAGACATTTTTGTCTAAGCTCCCTGAAATAGTCTATAATGCAAGATCTCTAAGTCTTTTGTTATTTATTTAAATATTTATTTAATATATATATATATATATTATATATATATATATATATATATATATATATTTGATACACACATATACATACAGACGCACAGATATTTGTATACACACACACACATAAATATATATAATATATATATATATGTGTGTGTGTGTGTGTGTGTGTGTGTGTGTGTGTGAAGAGTTGGAAGTGAATCCGACGGTATGTAGTATATAAAGAAAATTGAAAAAACACAGGTTTAGATAAAACTTAAAACTTAAATACTTACCACTCAACTTATTTAAACCTGTGTTTTTTCAATTTTCTTAATATATACTAGCAAATATATGCACCCTCCGGGTGCAAGTATTAAAGTTTTAATCTAATAAAATATCATGTTAAATTATAAAGGCTAATAAAACTGAATGAGAATGCAAATAAAAAGATTTGGAACAGACGGGGGTATGATTGAAAAATAGAACAACTTTGAAAGTAACTCTTCCATCATTTTCCATCACTCCCGTCTTTCATTGGTAAAATTTCCTAATTTAACTATT
>CM042149.1:110265709-110288209 GCA_023376005.1 Doryteuthis pealeii | reverse complement strand
TTCTATTTAAACCTCAATTAATAATAAAACTGTTTGACATTATTAATACTGTTGGACTTACCTAAATACTAATAACGTGCAATTGTATTTATATATACAACAAAATACAAGTTTTCAGTGTAAACGTAAAGCTAATTTGCATATTGATATTAAAAAAACTGATTTTAATAAAAATGTGCTTAGTATTATTGATTTCTAATTGTTTGGTTTTATCTCTAATGAATATTGAGTAAAAATCTCTTCAATAAATCCTAAAAAAAAATTCATTAACAAGAAGAAATAATTGTAATTTTATTCTTTACTTCCTATTTTAACTAAATAGTTAAATTAGGAAAATTTAGCATTGAAAAACGGAAGTGATGAAAGAGTAAGTTTCGGTTGTTCTATTTTCCGATTATACCCCCTCCGTTTCAAATCTTTTTATCTGAATTCTTAATTAGTTTCATTAGCCTTTCTGATTTAATCTAATATTTTATTACATTTAAACTTAAATACTTGCACCCGGAGGGTGCATATATTTGCTATTAATACTAATTATCAAGCCTCATCTCAAAAATTTAGAGAAATTATATAGTAATATTGGGCTAACTTTGTCTCATCCTGGATATAGCTAACCTCTTTCTTAACTCTTTGCCTACTTTAAACCACTCACAGCAGCTCTCACAATGAACCTTTTCTACGTATTCCACACCCAGTCAAAGTACAAAAACTGATGGTTAGTGTTGAGAATTTTGACTTATAAGGTTTGTTAAAAATCCCACTCCTACTTATAGACTAGTCCACAATCATATGATCTATCTCTTGGTCAATCATTGGCAGTACTCTGAAGTTGATACTATACTTAACCGACCCTAATGGTCATAATTACTGTGACATTCATGGACGACGGACATAGGATTAAATCACTGGATCTGTACCAATACATAGGATAAGACTTATACGCTTACCCAAGGATCCCATAACACAGGACTTTCTTTAAGCCTTTTTTATGTATGATTTTTTTACCTAGACTCATTTTTTTTTTCAATCTGATCTAGCCTTCTTAATTATGGGTTATTCATTTCTATGCTAGGTCTACTTAACAGCCCAGTACAGCCTATCGTATGTGCTGATTCTTTGAGACGTCTTCTCTTCCAATATTCTTCTCTATCTATTATTCTAACTTCATCCCATAAAGGCAGATGCAGGTAATACTAATCATCAAGCCTCATCTCAAACATTCAGAGAAATTACAAATTATTTAAATACCTAATACATTTGTATTTTCACATTATGCATGATGAGAAAATGCAATAAATATATAATCTAAACACACATGTATGTATTTATTGGTTAAGGCGACTATAAACACAAGTAATCTATTTAGACACACGTGTGTAAGTCGGTACAGCTATTAACGCGCGCTAATAAAAACCACTTTACCTCAAATAAAAAAACATCGACATACTCCGTAAATACACCCACACACACACACTCACAAGCACACACACGCACACACACACACACGCGCGCACGGAGACACCACACACAACACACACACATACACAACCGTGTGCACAAATACATCAGCCTCCGGAAAGCGAACGGTCTTAGAAGAAAGAGCGGCTTCAATTCGAGCTCGACATCTTGTGCGAAAAAAAAAACTTAATCAGCCGACAGTACTCATGACGGATAAACCGTTTGAAGGTTGATTGTTGGCTCGGGTCGTGTCAACAGGGGGGCCTTCTTTTGGCTAGCAGGCACTGAAGCCACACAGAACATCACACTAGGTGCGCAGCAAAGCATGGTATGCTTTTCAATTGGCCCGATAACCAACTCGATGTGCCCCACCCTTTTCAATGTTTCTGTAGTTAATATCGACATTATTAACACCGCAGAGCTGAGCCTCATCAACCCAGTTACTGAGGTACTGACTTAGGCTACTTTATCATCATCATCATTATATCATATCATCATCATCATCAGCAGCAGCAGCAGCATTAACATCATCATTAAGGCGTGCGGATAGCACGGATCTCTTTGACTCTCTCTCTCTCTCTCTCTCTCTCTCTCTCTCTCTCTCTCTCTCTTCACACACACACACACACACACACACACACACACACATACACACACATACATACACTTAGACGCACACACACACACACACACACACACAACATCCATCCTTATCGGCCAGCGCTCTTGTTACGTCCTCTAGTCAGGACAGGATTTATAATGGGGCAAAGGGGGAAATTGCAACCTCCCCCTACCAGAGGGGTACCCAGACTTCCCTTATAGAAAGGGAGTCTATCTTCATTTTACTAATGCTAGATCAGCGAGATTGTTTTTATAAGGTGGTGTATACTAACGATGTTTCCCTCCGACTGAAATCGAAACCGGGACTTCAGCAGGTATAGTCAGAGACTACACTGCTTCGGCCACGATACGCACCGGACAATCCTTACGAAATTAACCTGTCAATGATACTGATACGCCTCTACCATATGAGTACGGGGACGTTGAATGAACAATAACAAACCAGGCCTATGCTTTACGGCGAAGGGAATAAGATTTTTGGATGTTTGTTTTTTTTAGAAGAAACTCTGCTGCTGGAATAGATGCTTTACCACACAGATCCGATTATCAAAATTGTGCTACTCATGAACTGAGTTAGTGAGTACTAGTATCGAACTTGTAACCATGCGATTACCAGGCGGATACTCTACCAACTGAGTAAAACCTAAAATTAGTTTTATTAATGAAAAAAAAAACTAGAACAAAAAATTATACCGCATGAAAACAACGTAGAGCAGTGGTTCCCAACTTTTTTCTATTCCAGCAGCTTTAAAAGAGTTCCTTCTAAAAAACAAACATCCAAAAATCTTATTCCCTTCGCCGTAAAGCATAGGCCTGGTTTGTTATTGTTGACTCAACGTCCCCGTACTCATATGGTAGAGGCGTATCAGTATCGTTGACAGGTAAATTTCGCAAGGATTGTCCGGTGCGTATCGTGGCCGAAGCAGTATAGTCTCTGACTATACCTGCTGAAGTCCCGGTTTCGATTTCTGTCGGAGGGAAATCGTTAGTATACATCGCTGATTAGACTTAATGAAGTTGAAACAGTATGTACGATGTTCTACACACCGAACAATTTTTTGTCGATATTCACTTGTCATGATTATTTTCTATAATTATCGAATTTTATGCGATATACGCATTGTAATTGCCTTCAAGCAAAAATATAAATAATAATATATATATATATATATTGGTTAGGAGGTTGATTTAGAAGGCTATCACAATGCAGTTTGGAATAAATAAAAAATAATAATACGGTAACAATGGTGTTGTGTGTTGACCTGTATTTTTATTATTTCTTGAATTTTAGAGGTAATACCTCTTTATCAAAAGAATTGAACTGAAGCAGTCCAGCTAATGATGTTATTTTTGAAATAACTGTATTCTCGTGTGAGCGCGAATGCGTTTATTTTTGTTTGTACGTGTGTGTATGTTGTAATGCGCGTGACATTGAAAATGCGTGTTGGTTGTGACGTTAAGTCTGTATCCTAGCGCGGGATTTTGTACGTGTGTATGTGCGAATGAAAAGGCGTATTTGTATTTTGTGACCATATAATAATAATAATAATAAATGATTAAATTGATTTTACATCCAACAGGGAACATCACCATGGTCACATCACCCTACCCAATACATACAGAACACTTCAAGCAAATTATTGAAAACTTCTCTTATATTATATATATCTATTATAATGAGATTTGTGTGATTGTTCTGTCTGTAACGAAACTTATACGTACTATCAAGTCACAATTCCCTTAATTATTTACGTCAATTCTCCATGATTTCATTCTTTTAAACCTTCAGTTATTAATAAAAATTGTTTTACATTATATAAGACTGTTACTCATATCTAACGTACTAATAACATGCAATTTTGTATGGTGTATAACTATACCAACAAAATAGCGATTTACAGTTTGAACGAGAAGGCTAATTTGCATATTGATATTTAAAATTTTTTTAATAAATATGTGCTTGGTATTATTGATTTCTAACTTGTTTGGTTTTATCTTAAGAAATATAAACAACAATCTCGTGGATAAATCTTAAAAGAAATTTATTTACAAGAAGAAATAACTGTAATATTATCCCTTTACTTCTATTTCAACTAATAGTTAATTAGGAAATTTACAATGAAAGAGGGGAGTAATGGAAAATGATGGAAAGTTAGTTTCAAAGTTGTCTATTTTTCGATTATACCCCCTCTGTGTCAGATCTTTTTTATCTCTGCATTCTTAGTCAGTTTCATTAGCCTTTCTAATTTAATATGATATTTTAATTATATCAAACTTAAATACTTGCACCCGCGAGTGCGAAATATATTGCTAGCTATACTATAATCTAGTATGAAAGATTTTCAAAACATAACTTCCGTTTGTGTACATTGCAAGAAGTACATATAAAGGGTTCGTATATTTTTGATTGCCACGAAGACTTTAATACCTCCCTTCCTCATTTCTGTCCCTCAAAGCGCGTCTGCTCTTTTCATTGCCTTAATATCGAATTATATTTTCCTTTCCAGAAGTCATAGATACTTAATTAGTTCTCAGAAGCACTCTTTATATATATATATATATATATATAATTAATATATATATATATATATATATAAACAAAGTCTTTTTAAACAGCATTGTGATTTTTTTACAAAAAGGTTTAAATAAGCACACTCAGACGTGGGCTTATAAAAAAAAAGAGAAAAAAAAAGAAATATGTGAAGAGGGAGAAAGGGTTTCAATCCTTCGCACTTTTAATGTTTCTTGCCTCAGGCTGGAAATTAATATAATAAATATGATGATTTTTTAAAGAACTCAACTGTCCAATTTGTCGAACATTTGGCGTCACACGATTGTAAAAAGCCCTCAAAGAAAAGATCATTGAGATTTCATAGCGTAAGATAGTTAGGCCTTTTAGCGATTGCTGGAGTGTTTTTTAATGAAGCCCTGGGTAAGATCTGATCGGGGGGGGGTGTGCTAAAGTACAGGAAGTCTCATACCAGACAACAAAGATCATCTGAGAGAATCAACGAAAACCGTTTTCTTTTGAATGTTTTATTTAATTAATAAAGTGATTCTTATTTTAAGTGGCATCTAAAGTTAATCTTTCTCGAACTTTAAATTGAGAATGCGAAATATACTCATGAGTAGTATTACCTGCGTTATTCGGACTATTGTCCCATCTTCTTGTTATTTGTACAACGTTTCGGTCGATATCCCTCCGTTCTTTCAGATTTCTTGCCGACTCGGGAACCTTTCGGACTCGGGAACCTTCTTTCGAATTCGGAACTTTCTTGTATTCGGGAGCCATCACGGAACTTTGAACCTAACAATACAAGAAAGTTCCGAGTTGAAAAAGAAGGTTCCGAGTCCGAGAAGTTCGGATCCGACAAGAAATACTGAAGAAGGCCGGAGGGATATCGGCGAAATGTTGTACAAATAAACAATGAAGATGCGGACAATAGTCCGAATAACGCAGATAATACTAATCATCAAGCCTCATCTCAACCATTCAGAGAAATAGTACTCATGAGTAGAATGAATTAACTCTTCGCCACAAAATTTCCCTTTCTTTTTTTCAGACAACGATGACGTCACCATTCTTCATTTGTGGACCCTTAGTGCTTATTAATCCAATTCTGGACTTGCAGTGTGGTTCACACACATGAGTGGAAATTCCCATCTACATTTGTTGTTCATGACGACGAAGACGTCGCCGCTCTGTAGTCCTGTTATCTCATTATTGAGCTGCTTAGTTCCTGTGCGGCAGGCGTCTCGCCAACCCTGCCTGTTGAGGCCAGATCTCCACGCTTGAAGTGTGATGTAACATTTCTTCAGCGTTGTCTTAATGTGGTCTTTGAACCACTTTTGGGGATTCCTGTCCTCTGCGTGCCATCTTGTGAGTTCACTGTAAAGTAGTTTACGGGGGAGTCTGTCTGCAGGCATGCAGATGGTGTGACTCAACCAAATTTCCCCCACAGCTGTACCAAATTTTCTTGGTATTTTCTACCTGGATGATGGATATTTTCAATGTTCACTATCTAATTCCTCTCAGAACTCATTCTATTATTATTAAAATCTGAGTCCTGTTCAATTATAATGAACTAAACATCAGTTTTTGTAATTTATCTTCAGTAGCATCGCAGTGATGGAAGAGCCGAGGTGAGCGGTTTTAAGTAGGCAAATACTGGAATCCCAATATTTCATATTAAAAACAAAAAACTAATCAATTTTCTTGGTATTTTTTACCTATATGATGGGATATTTCATAGTTCACTATATATTCACCTCAGATATTCTTTTCAAATTATTATGGACTCTCTCGTCGATTTCGACGCATGAGGGTTCATACAATGAACAACCCACAATGTGATTTGTTTATAGTGGTGAAGGCTTGTGTTGGACCATCCGCACTTTTTGGCACAGTCGATAGGAAAGAATTGGTGCACGAATGCCACAAACCCAATCAGCGACTGACCTCAGGAATTTTGAATTCAGAGTTATCCCTCTCCTAGACTGGTTATCTACCCAAGGTTAAAGAGCCCAGTCTGCCCTACTATTGACCCATAGCTGGAGGGAGAATATATGGATTCATACCTTTCCCAAGGGTATTAGCACAATGTGAAATGCAAACAACCTTGTCTAGGAATTGAACTCGGGTCAACCAGTCCATTTCCCACGACTCTAACCATTATGGCACGCGCTTCTTTTCAAATAAAGTTATATTATTATTGTAATCTGGGTCCTTCTGCTCAATCATAATTGATACGTGCGAGAGCCGCTGCCAGCGGTTTGTGGTAGCTGTTGGAGAGCCGCTTTGAGCGGCTTAAAATAAGATTATACCCTTTGGAAAGGTGTAGATTCAATTGTTCTCCCTTGAGCTACGGATAAATAGTAGGTCCGACTGGGATCTTTTAACCAGTCTAGAAAAACTATCAACTCAAACATGCTGGACTCCGCTTAAGAAATTGACCTTGCGTTACACCCTACTCGGGCGGGTGGTTGGTAAATATGTATCTACTCATGAGTGTTTTAAATTTAAAGAAGTGATTTTTAGTCCTAGAATTACTAGAGCGAGTTAAATATTTTACTTTTGACTCCCTCTAGCAATCCTCAAGGTGTCAGCGCACCAACTACCACGATACTACCTACCACGACCTGAACTGCTTCGGTGACGTAATATACGCACTGCAAACAACAACGCACCAGAAAAATATACAGTTATAGTTTGTGGTGCTTGTATTACGTCACTGAAGCAGTTCAAGCTGTGGTGGGTAGTATCGTGGTAGTTGGTGCGCTGACACCTTTTTGTTTTGCTAGGGTGCGTCAAAAGTTTTGCAATATTTGGTACGAGCTAGTTTGCGGCGCGTATATTACGTGACCGAAGCGCTCACCTGTAATGGTTATGGCTGTATGAAAATGAACGCAGTGATCTGAGTTCAAATTCTGAACGAAGCTGTTTGCATTTCACATAGCCCCAATTCAACTATTTTCCCTCCAGTTATAGATAAAAAGTAGGGCAGACGGGGTATTTAACATTGGTTAGGCAACTAGTCTAGGAGAAGGAAAACTCTGAACTCAAACCTGTTAAACTCAGCTAAAGAAATTGATCTTTTTTCACATCCTAAGTAGAAGCAACTACCCAGCATCACCTGGGTAGAGAGGAGCAAAAATACCTGATGTATTGATTTGTTTACTTGTGAGATTTACAAATGCTGGAAATTTTTAGGTAGAATTTCAATGCTATTTCTATGTATATATATATATTTTAATATCTTTGAATATAAATCAAATCTTCATAATTTTGGCTCAAAAAGCAAGAACCGGTGATGATTAATGTGTATATATATTTACATTTTGTTAATTGTTTTATTTTCGTAGTTTCATCCGGACATAAATACACACCAATTGCCCTTTATATATGTATAGATGGGTATACCACTAAAAGTCTTAATCTGAAAACCACACAGTTATAAGTTATCAAGTATTCGTATACAATACTAGTAATTTTCAAGCTTATCTTTTTTACCCATAGATGGAACCCTAATAGGTAGCACCACTACGGAGTAATGACAATGAAGAGATGACTCCATAATTCCCCTCCCTGTCGGCTAAGGCGTTAGAATGCACCGACTGCACCTCTGCAGAAGGGTAAGACTCCCCCAATGGGGCCACCTGTTGGCCGTGGGTGGCTCAAGGATAGAGCCCAGGTGGATGAGCAGTTCATGACATGCAATACTCCACTTTGGCCCTATCTTGGGCTAGACGGGCGGTCGGAGAGGCCCCCTCCGATCAATCGGCTGGTCACGTCAAGCCCTAGTACCTATATGATTTTCCCAACCCTATTGCCTTTATGGCAAGCCCCAACCCCTTTTTATCATATGGGTGCTAGAAGGCGGTGGCTGCGGGTCTACATGTCCTGGGAATGACGTTAAACTCTATCTGATGGTGAGGTTCCAGTTTTGAAGGTTTGGGGAATGTGGAGCACCCCTTCGTCACCATTGCTCCCTGGTCCACTCTAACCCGGAGTGGTAGTACCTGTTAGGGTCCCATCTATGGGTTAAATAGAAAAATGTAATTACAAAAAAATTGTATTATCCATTAAGAATTGATTTATTTCAAAACTTTATCGGCATTAAATGACCCACTGTGGTTGATATGCCGTAAAACAAAACAAACCAAACCAAATCCATAATTCCCTGAGCTTCTAAACCGGAGCTCCACAATCAGATTCAGTTTAGTATCATACTCAGGATAAACTTTGGGATGGAAGGATCTTACCAATTCCCTCACAGAGAATGTATATTATAAGCCCCACTGATAAGGCTGCTGTTTTGTGTTGTGTGTGATAGAAATATTTTTAGGAATAAGTACCCATAAATGAACCCGGAACCGAAAGGCTACATGTATATATACATTCTATTAATAATGGAGATTCGCTTCCGGTTTTTGTCTGTAACAAAAATTACGTCACTGTTACGTCACATTACCCAAAATCGTCATAACATAGAATAAATACACTCAAAATTTGAACATGCAACATTAGACAGTCCTCATTGTTTTTTAAAACAAGTTTTACTAAATACATGACTGGTATTATATATCTATATATAGTTTGTTTAATTTTAATACATATTTAAAGTTTACATTTGAAATTGTTTTATTTTTTTAATCCTTTAATGAATTTGATGATTTTACTTACTTAGGGTACAAACTCACTGACATTGAATTTTTTACTCCCACCCCTCAGGCAATATGTTACATCGCCCGGAGGACGTTTTTATTTTGCTATTTCTATTAATAATGGAAATTGTCTGTATTTCTGTCTGTAACAAAAACTACGTTATAGCTCTACGTCACAGCTTACGTCACAATATTATTATGCTATATACACCCAAAATTTGAGTAAGCAATTTTTAAAATTGTTTTTTACTCTCGTCCTTTTTTTTTTTTTTTACAGTAACAAGAAGTTAACTAAAAAGTTTACAAATAAATAAATACCTACGATTTTGTGGAAAATTGACGTGGAAAATAGTCAAAATAATTGTTTGATTATTACATGCATACAACATTTTATTTGAGAGGGACGGGGCTCAGTTTTCATTTCAAATTGTTTTATTTTTTATTTTTTCATTTTTTTTTTACTCCTTTAATAAATATGAGGATTTGTCTTACTTATGATACAAACCCTCTGACATTGATTTTTTTAACTCCCACCCTCTCAGGCAATGTATTTCAAAAATTGATTTTTACGACGCCTGGAGGGTGTTTTCTGTTGTTAGTTATTATAATGGAGATTGTGTTTGTCTGTCTGTAACCGAAACTATATTACTACTCAAGTCACAATTCCCTTTGTTATTTACGTCACATTATCGATGATTTTATTTCTATTTAAACATCAATTATTAATATAATTGTTTCACATTATTAGTACTGTTGGCCTTATCTACATACTAGATATTTACCACGTACCCCACGTGTACGGGTTAGGCACAAGGCCCTATTAATGTGGGACCACCCACAAACCGAAGCTCATAGGTGGCGGGTGCAAAAATGCGTTGATCCCGTCGACATTCCCCCTCAAGGAGGGCGCTTCAGGCACTGAGGAATAAACCCAGCCCTGCCCCTTTAAATCAAGTAGATTATAAGGTCCAGGTCCGAAGCCACTGGACCACCGGCTGGGCCGGATCTACATTCTAGGTATTTACCACGTAGCTCAGGTGTACGGGTTAGACACGAGGCCCTATTAATGGAGACCACCCACGAATCGAAGCTCATAGGTGGCGGGTGCAAAAAATGCGTTGATACCGTTGGCATTCCCCCGCAATGGGGCGCCTCAGGCACCGCGCAATAAACCTAGCCCCGCAACTTTTAAATCAAGAGGACAGGTATTGCCTGGGGGATAGCCCCCTGGGATCAACGCTGTTAATTACAGTAATCCCCGCTCCAGGGACGGATCTACAGATATTTGCCTCTCATCACACTTATGATGGCGTGACACAAGGACATTTTTATGTGGGCCTACCCACAAGCCGAAGCTCATGGGTGGTAGGTGAAAAAATTGCGTCGATCCCGTCGGCATTCCCTCTCAAGGGGAGCACCTCAGGTGCTGGGCAATAAACTCAGCCCTGCCCCTTTAAATCAAGGAGGGCAGGTGTATTTGCCTCATACCCCACTTGTATGGACTGGGCACAAGGCTTTGTTTTAATGTGTGCCCACCTAGAAGCCGAAGCTCATGGGTGGGAAAGAACAAAAATTGCGTCGATCCCTTCGGCATTCTCCCACAAGGAGGCGCCTCGGGCGCTGGGCAATAAACCCAGCCCTGCCCCCAAGGGGGCAGGTATTGCCTGGGGGGATAGCCCCCTGGGATCGATGCTATTAACTTGTAAAGATCCAGGACCGAAGCCACTGGACCCCCACCCTATTGGGCGGGTTTACATTGTATTTACCTCGTACCCCACTTGTACGGGTTAGGCACAAGGCCCTATTAACGTGTGACCACCCACGAACCGAAGCTCATGGGTGGCGGGTGAAAAATTGCGTCGATCCCGTCGGCATTCCCCCTCAGGCGCTGGGCAATAAACCCAGCCTGCCCCTTTAAATCGAGGGGGCAGGTGTTGCCTGGGTGGATGGCTCCCTGGGATCGACGCCGTTAATTATAGCACTCCCCACCCGTTGGGTGGGGCTGCATTTATTTGTCTCATACCCCACCTGTATGGACTGGGCACAAGGCTCCGTTTTAACGTGGACCACCCACAAGCCGAAGCTAATGGGTGGGAGAGAACAAAAATTGCGTCGATCCGTCGGCATTCCCCCTCAAGGGGGGCGCCTCAGGCGCTGGGCAATAAACCCAGCCCTGTCCCAAAGGGGGCAGGTATTGCCTGGAGGGATGGCCTTCTGGATCGACGCTATTATTATAACAGAACCGGACCCCCGTCGAAACCGGGTGGCGGCTGCATTTATTTGTCTCATACCCCACCTGTATGGACTGGGCACAAGGCTCCGTTTTAACGTGGACCCACCCACAAGCCGAAGCTAATGGGTGGGAGAGAACAAAAATTGCGTCGATCCCGTCGGCATTCCCCCTCAAGGGGGGCGCCTCAGGCGCTGGGCAATAAACCCAGCCCTGTCCCCAAAGGGGGCAGGTATTGCCTGGAGGGATGGCCTTCTGGGATCGACGCTATTATTATAACAGAACCGGACCCCCGGTCGAAACCGGGTGGCGGCTGCATGCTGATAACATGCAATTGTATTTATATATACAATAACGATTTACAGTGTGAACGGGAAGGCTAATTTACATATTGATATCAAAAATGTGATTTTAATAAACATGTGCTTAGTATTATTGATTTCCAATTGTTATGTTTTATCTTAATGAATATGAGCAAAAATCACGGAAATAAATCTTAAAAGAAATCCATTAACAAGAAGAAATAACTGTAACTTCATTATTTACTTCCGATTTTAACTAAATAGTCAAATTAGGAAAATTTAGCAATGAAAGATGAGAGTGATGGAAGAGTAAGTTTCAGTTGTTCTATTTTTCGATTATACCTACCTCTGTTTCAAACCGACCGTAAACAAGATAAACTTTGAAACAAGTCAACATGTCCTCAAATGCCTATAATTTCCCGCCAATCATCCTTCCACCATTCCCCTTACATTATTACAAACTTGTGAGCCCCCACCCTCCTACAAATCTCTACTGCCACTGTTCGTTTAAACAGAACTCCTCCTACTACTAATTCCTACTGATACTGTTAGTTTTAAAAGCGAAACAACGGAAAAATTCAACCAGTTTCACACCTGAAGATGGCACAAAGACATGCCGAAAGCGCTCATGAAGAAATCTTTGGTGGATTGCTACACCAATTCCACCCTGACATTAAAAAAAAATGGACAACAGACAGTTAGAAAAGATCGAACAAAAACTCGTCCGACAAGAATCGTCAGTAGATAGCTGTAATTTCATTATTTACTACCGATTTTAACTAAATAGTTCAATTAGTAAAATTTACCAATGAAAGATGAGAGTGATGAAGAGTAAGTTTCAGTTGTTCTATTTTTCGATTATACCTCCCTCTGTTTCAAACCATTTTATCTGCATTCTTATTTAATTCCATTAGCTTTTCAAACTTTTGCCTGGAGAAAAAAATGTATATAAAATATAAAAGGCCAAATCATATGCACCTCCTGAAAAAAATCAGAAGGTACTATAAAAATGGCCAAAAGAAAAAATACTGTAAGAGTTGCCTAAGTTGAATATACTAATGTGCTCATACAAAAGTAGAGCAAATAAATAATGGAGTAAGCCTAATGTTAGAGAATATCTATATACATATTTTATATAAAAGTATATGAATTTAAGCAAAGTTTTTAAAGTTAACCAAAACTTTCAAAGTTGCAATCTATCAGGCATGATTAGACCCATTGGAAGCTTGCTAAAAATACCAAATTCAATGTTATTTTATTAATTTTCAATATTGCTACACACGTTTTTTTTTTAATAGCTCGCTTGGATGTAAAAAAAAAATTTTTTTAAAGCTTTCAAAAATTTTCCAAAATGTTTCGACCGTAGATAAGGTGTGAGGGCATGGACCCTTGCTAGAAACAACAGTTGGGACGTTCATTCCATAGTTTTAAGGTATTCTACAAGAGTTTTTAAGTTGTTGTCTTTACTTGCGTCAAAATATAGTAAAAACAGGCCGATTAGGACGTGTTTTTTCAAGGATTTTAGCGTACGTCTTAAAGTATATCTTATTATAATGGAGATTGTGTGTTTTTTTGTCTGTAACCGAAACTATATTCCTACTCAAGTCACAATTCTCTTAGTTATTGACATCACATTCTCCATGATTTTATTTTTATCTAAACCTCAAGTATTAATAAAATTGTCTTACATTATTAATACTGTTAACTATGTCTACATACTGACAACATGCAATTATATTTATATATACAACAAAATAGCGGTTTACACTAAACGAGAATGCTAATTTGCATATTAATATTAAAAAAATCGAATTTAATAAATATGTGCTTAGTATTATTGATTTCTAATTGTTTGGTTTTATCTTAATGAATATAAGCAAAAATCTCTTCAATGAATCTTAAATGAAATCCATTAACAAGAAAAATAACTGTCATTTTATTCTTTACTTCCTCTTTTAACTAAATACTTAAATTAGAAAAAATAACAATGAAAGATGAGAGTGATGGAAGAGTAAGTTTCAGTTGTTCCAATTTTAATTATAATCCCTCTGTTTCAAATCTTTTATTATACTCCCTCTGTTTCAAATCTTTTTATCTGTATTCTTATTTAGTTTCATTAGCCTTTCTAATTTAATACAATATTTCATTAGATTAAAACTTAAATACTTGCATCCGGAGGGTGCATATATTTGCTAGTGAATTTAAACAAAATTTTTAAAGTCAACCAAAATTTTCAAAGTTGCAAACTATCAGGCATTATTGGACCCGTTGAAGGCTTGCTAAAATACCAAATTCAATGTTATTTTATTAATTTTCAATATTGCTACACACGTTTTTTTTTTTTAATAGCGCGCTTAAATGTAAAAAAAAAGCTTTCAAAGCTCGATTTCTAAAATTTATATAATAAATATATATAATATATAGGTAATCCTTAACTTGTTCCTCGTAAATTCCTACCATAAAATAAACTGAACTTCCATTTTATATCCGTGTTTTTGCAATAAATGTTTTATTTTTCTTGCACCCGTTATTTTACAATACTGAATATATTTTCTTTATTTAAAAACATTTATTGCAAACACATATATTTTCTTTATTTAAAAACATTTATTGCAAACATATTTAAAAACATTTATTGCAAAAACACGGACATAAAATGAGGGTTCAGTTTATTTTATAGTAGGAATTTACGAGGAACAAGTTGAAGATTACCTATCTATATCCCATCTATGGGTTAAATAGAAAAACATGAGTTTCTGAAAAAATTGAGTATCCATTAAGAATGAATTTATTTCAAAACTTTGTCGGCATTAAATGACCCACTGAGGTTGATATGCCGTAAAACAAAACAAACCAAACCAAACCTATCTATATATATAATAAATGTTTCCATTAGTAGAGACTGACTAATAAGAAGAAGAAAGAAAACGAAATAAATCGAAAAATCCGTTTTACCCGCCGGTTCTTTTTCTACTACTGATGTGGACAGAACGAAATACGAACGAGTCTCCGATTAATGCATTTAGCGAACAATATAAAGGCGGAATCTACGTTCGAACCCACAATGTTTGTCTTGCCACTCTAAGCTGGACGCTGCTACTTCGTTATATTCATAAATCACCGAGTTTGTTTTTATTTGCCCCATTAAACAGCAAGCGATGATGAAGAGGCTCAGTTGGGTTTTATTGAATGTGTCGAGGAGGTGCGTCCTAGAAATTCGCGCACCCCCCACCCGCTCCACCAATCTGTTCGCGCGCCCTCGGGGACAAACTATTCAGTTGGTCAATAGTTCCTCGAACCTTTTTTTGGAGGATAGAGAGAAAACGAGATCAAAGAATATTGAACATCTGTCAATTTACGGCCGTCCCTTCATGACCCCCCTTTTTTGGGGGGTTTCGAATGTCTGCTTATTTTTTGTGTGTAGAGGGGGGTGCTAATGTCGGTCAGGGATTCTCCTCTGCCGGTGCACAGTTACAAAAATGCGTACTTGATCATACGCTCACACGTAACATGAGCGTACGCAGATTCATCTGTAAGTTACGTACAAACAACCACAACATATACATATATCTATCGATATATATATATATTATATATATATATATATATATATAAAGGGCAGTTAGTGTGTATCTATGCATGTCCGGGTGAAGGTACATAAATAAAACAATTAACGACACAGTATATATATGTATATATATACATATATTTTTGGGAGAATAAGTGCTTAATTGAAGTCGTACCTAATTTTGAAAATTAATTGATTAATAATTAATTAATTAGGCGGGAATGCCTATTTAAATGTAAGGCTAAACAAATCGAGAAAAATCAATCTCTGTATGTACATTTCGGCCTATTAGGCCTCATCAGCAGAGCTATAGATAGGAAGACCGCCCTGTGCGTGATTCGAAACCGGACAGTCAAGCTGACAAAAATTGTCGGCAAAAAGCCATATCCAAACACACCGTGTTTACATTCCTATCATATATATATATATATATATATATATAATATATATATATATATATATATATTATATATATATATATATAAATCGACCCGAATAGATAGATATGAATCATGTGAGATAGATAGATATGAACTGACCTGGCTATATATATATATATATATATATATATATATATTCATCATCATCATCATCATCATGTCGCGCTGTTAGCCCGGATATCCATGACAATCTCTCTCCATCCGTCCCTATTGCTCATCATTCTCAGGAGGTCCTCTATGCAGCATCCTGCATCCGTACAGAGCTGATCAACGTACGTTTTCGCTGGTCGGCCCACACTGGCTTGTCCATGTGCTGGCTTCCACAGGAGGACGTCGCTTATGAGTTTGTCCTTGCTTCTCCAGCAGTGTCCCACGTGTCTTGTCCGTCTTACTCGGATGGTTTGGGTGATATGTGGTAGGTGGCCGTATAGCTGTTTTCTCGTTGGGTGCTGTACCCTACGATGTATATATATATATATATATATATATATATATATATATATTATATATATATATGAGTGTGTGTGTGTGTGTGTGTGTGTGTGTGTGTGGATATATTTGATAGATATTGATTTATTTGATTTAATTGCATATCAACTCTTTGTGAGGTATTTAATGCCAAAATTGAATTTATTTATAAATGATTGACTATATTCCTAACTATTTATTTAATACAAATAATTTATGTGTAATTAAATAGGTTTACGTATTCCAAATACTAATAATTTTCAAACATTTTATTACTCATAGATAGGACAACTTTTAGTGTCATACCTCGGATACCACATGGAAAATATTTATTACTAATAGGAAACAAAATTATTAACTTTAGATTCACTGCAAAGGATTTGTTATAGAATTACATTGTAAAGATTTTACTATAGAAAAACTATTAGAAGCTAGTGTATTGAGAAAGTTTTCAATCATTTTAAGCACTTGATACGTGATAATCAATACTCAGTATTGTTTGGGAATATAAACAATATAATTTGGTTTGTTTGGTTTGTTTTGTTTTACGGCATATCAACCTCAGTGGGTCATTTAATGCCGATAAAGTTTTGAAATAAATCAATTCTTAATGGATAATACAATTTTTTTATAAATATATTTTTCTATTTAACCCATAGATGGGACCCTAACAGGTACTACCACTCCGGGTCAGAGTGGACCAGGGAGCAATGGTGATGAAGGGGTGCTCCATATTCCCCAAATCTCCAAAACTGGAAACTCACCATCAGATAGAGTTTAACGTCATTCCCAGGACATGTAGACCCGCAGCCACCGCCTTCTAGCACTCATATGATAAAAAGGGGTTGGGGCTTCCCATAAGGGCAATAGGGTTGGGAAAATCATATAGGTGCTAGGGCTTGACGGGACCAGCCGATTGATCGGAGGGGGCCTCTCCGACCGCCCGTCTAGCCCAAGATAGGACCAAAGTGGAGTATTGCAAGTCATGAACTGCTCATCCACCTGGGCTCTATCCTTAAGCATCACGGGTCACCACCCACGGCCAACAGGTGGCCCCATTGGGGGAGTCTTACCCCTCTGCAGAGGTGCAGTCGGTGCATTCTAATGCCTGAGCCGACAGGGCGGAAGTATAAATATAAATACACAGTACATATTACTTCCTAACCGTTAGGCATGACATAAACCCAGACGGGTTGATATGCCGTTAAAATCAATCAACAAACCAACTTTTTCTACTCTTTTTCTTGAGACTACATCTCTATTTTCCCTTCTTCTCTCTCTTCCTATCATTTTTCACACTTTTTTAAATACCTTTTTCATTATTTTTGTCTTTTAACTATTTCGACCACACTATTTACTTTTGAGGGTTTTAATTAAAAATGATCTATTTTTGAAAAGCTGATGTATTTGGAAACTTTACATTCGGCTAGAAACCACAAGGTTCCTAGTTCGATACTGGTCCCCGCCAACTCAGCGTATGAGTAGCACAGGGATCTGTGCGGTAAAGTAAGGAGCTTATGGTAGGTGTGGCGCTCCACCTCAGATGCTAAAACAATCTCCTTGGTCTAGCGCTATTGAAAAGGGGATAGACTCCCTCGCTGACTGGCTGATACCGACTTTAGGCCGCCCCGTCGACTTTACTTTACTTTTTTACTTACACTAATTTTAAAGAGGTAAAAACTTCATGCTTAGTTACACGATCAAATCTATTGAATTTGACGTTCAAGTTCGGGAGAAAGGTACAAAAAACATCTCATCCCCCAGCAATAGGTTAGATAGTACCACTGTTATTTTTCTACAAAGGATGGCTTTGGCATTAAATAACCCGCGCATATTGATATACCATTAAACAAAGAAATAAAAATAAACCAATCAACTCTATCGACTTGACTCATGAACGTGACTCTAACGGATACTACCACAGAGTGGACCTGGGAGTAATGGTTGCTTCCCTCTCCCCAGAAGTTCATAACTGAAGCCTCACCATATCCTTTTTGGAGAGAGGAGTGCTGTAATGGAATATTCCAAACTCTCTCTATCTCTCACCCATGTGTTCTGAATATATATATATAGTGAGCACGGCATTATACTGGGCTGGATTCAAGGATTAGTAGCTTGCGTCACTATTCCTTGTCTGTCTTATTGTATCTCTCTGTAATAAAACCTCCTATCTTAAATATACGAACGTGTTGACTGGTTCTTCCACCCGACTACAACATTGTCTGATTGTATCCCTTTGAAGGACACAAGGAGGTATCATACTAATACCCTTGGGAAAGGTATGAAACCCCTAATCCTCTATCTATGTATTAAAATGTACCACTTTTACAAGCATGGCTTTAACATTAAATAATCCTTGAAGGTTGATATGCCATTAAACCAAACCAATGAAATATATCAATTTGACTCGAAAACGGGGCTAAAACAGGTGTTATCACAGAGTAGACTAGGTTTTTGTTTTCCGGCATATCAACATCAGTGGTCATTTCATGCCGACAAAGTTTTGAAATAAATTCATTCTTAATGAATACTTAATCTTTTTATAAACACATCTTTTCTATTTAACCCATAGATGGGATCCTAACAGGTAATACCACTCCGGGTCAGAGTGGACCAGGGATCAGAGTGGACCAAGGTCTTTCCACACTCACCAGAAGTTCAGAACTGGAGCTTCGCCTCACCCATTTTACGGAAGAGAAAATAGCATATTCATATCCTTCGGAAAAGTATTATACACCACCACTCTGCTATGGGTTAAATAGTGTCACCACTGTTCTTCTACAAGCATGTTTTGGCATTAAATAATCCAATAAGGTTAATATGCCATTAAACAATGAATTTAATTGATTTGACTCTTAAACGGGACTCTAACAGGTTTTAACGAGAGTGGGCCTGGGAATAATGGTTACTCCGTACACCACATAACTATGGGTTAAATAATATCACTACTGCTCTTCTACAAGGATGGCTTTGGCATTAAATATCCCACGAAGATTGATATTCCATAAAACAAAGAAACCAAACCGAACCTATCAAATAGATTAAATGTACTACCACAGAGTGGACCTGGGAGTAATGGTTATTCTACACTCCCCAGAACTTCAGAACGGGGGCTTCCTCACAGTGCCCTTTTTAGGGGTGGAGGAGAGATGATACCCTTCTGCGGGAACATAGTCGGTGTATTATAACCCACCCCACAACAAGACGTGTCGTTCGGGATAAAAGCTGATCTCCAATGTTATTAATTTTCGATGTGTACATTTTCTGAAGTGAGTCAACGTCGTCCGTGCAAATAAAATGTGCAACAGTCGTGTGTAATGGAATTTGTGTAATTTTGAGAATTAGAAAACGTGCAATTATTTGCATCTTTATTTATTTATTTATTTTTTATTTATTTATTTATTTATTTTTATTTATTTATCTATTTTGGTGGGATGGTGGATTTTTCCTGCTTTACATTTCGACGGCGACGCTAATGAACGGAAGGTGTCATAACAACTAATATAGTCTGTATTTGTTTTATCTATTCGCAAAAGACTGCGTGGCAATACGTGAGAAGAAGAGGGAAAAGCAAACGTAAGAAAATTAAAAGGCAACGATTCTCGAAAATTCGCGCCAACGTGTTAAAAGCGCGCGAAATAAAAAAAAATTAAAAAAACAAAAGTTAAAAATGAAAAAATAAAAAAGAAGAAAAAAAATCCTAAAGAAATAAATAAAGATACAAACAAACAAACAAACAAAATCGATCGATCAATTGATCAGTGTTTTACAATCGAATCAACTGATCTGGTGTTTACACACCGAGCTGACCTGACACAGAGTCGATGTTGTTGTGTACACACAAACAACATTTTTGACAATGTTAAACTAATGACAAAAATAAGAAAGAAGAAAAAAAAAGGAGAAAAAAAATTTGATCTACAAACAAAAACAGATCTTTCTCAATTCCTATTGCTAAATAAAAAAAAAAAAAAAAACAAAGTCGTCAAAATAGAAAAATAAAAAATAAGAAATAAAATAAATAAAAATTCACAGCTTGTAAAAAACAAACGCGTTCCTCACCAAACAAACACTACGATCAACAGCATAAAATAACCGCTCCAAGAACTTATAAATCTGTATATACAAAAGCCAAAGAAAAACCTAAACTGCGTTCTGTTTGCGTTTCCAGGAACCCCCTGCAGAATTATACAGCACTGGCCTTCATCAAGGAAAACAAGCAATGTCTCTTGGCCAGGTTATTTGACTCCAAGAGCCAGCACCGATCATGCCTTGCCGGCACCCACCTTCCCTCTAACCTTGAACATACGTATATCCCTAATTAATTACGCCTGGCCTACAAACACGACAAATACAAACAACAGCAACATTCATACCGACCGCAGCCCTGTGGCTTCTCGAACAAGACTTGAATATGACTTATTACGGCCAAAGACTGAAAACATCACCACATACCTTGCATTCTTATTCTCTCTCTCCATTTCTCCCTCCATCTCTCTCTCTCAGCATTTCTCTCTCTCTCTCTCTCTCTCTCTCTCTCTCTCTCTCTCCCTCAGCATTTCTCTGTCTCTGTCTCTGTCTCTCTGTCTGTATCTCTCTGTCTCTCTCTCTCCCTCTCTCGCTCTCTCTCTCTCTCTCTTTATCTCTCTCTCTCTCCCCAACTATCGATCTAAAGCGCTCTGTCTTCTGGGTAGAGTGCGCAAGTATTTGCCCCCGTAAAAGACAACAAAAGAACATTCTTGCTGACTTAAAAAGTCCCTAAACTAAATATTAAAATCATATTTGTAAATATCAATCTATAGTGTTACTTATAAATCAATACAACCTTTTAATTTTTATCTATTCATTTATTTTTCCATCGTTGTCGTCGGGCGGCCTAATGTCGGTATCAGCCTACCACATACCTTGCATTCTTATCCCCCCTCTCTCTCTCTCTCTCTCTCTCTCTCTCTCTCTCTCTCTCTCTCTCTCTCTCTTTCTTCCCTGCTATCAATCTACAACGCTGTGTCTTCTGGGTAGAGTGCGCAAGTATCCGCCTGCCTTTTTGCCCTCGTAAAAGACAACAAAGAACATTCTAGCTGACTTTAAAGCCCCTAAACTAAATATTAAATGATATTTGTAAATATTAATCTACAGTGTCACTTATAAGTAAAACTTAGGAAGCGCGTGGAGTAATGGTTAAAGTCATGGGAAATGGACTTGTCGCCCCGAGTTCAAATCCTGGATATGGTAATTGAATTTCACTTTGTGCTAATACCATTGGGAAAAGTATGGATCCTACTCTCCCTCCAGCTAGGGATAAAGAGTAGGGCAGACTGGGCTCTTTAACCTTGGTTAGGCAACCCATATAGGAGAAGGAAAACTTTGAATTCAAACCTGTTGAACTCTGCTTAAGAAACTGACCTTGTGTCACATCCTATTCGGGCGGAGGGGTTGGTAAATATATATAAGTAAATACACGCTTTTAATTTTTATTTATTCATTTATTTTTTTTTTCATCGTTGTCGTCGGGGTTGCCTATAATCGGTATTAGTCAGACAGCTAGAGAGTCTATCCCCTTTTCACTAGCGCTATACCAAGTAGATTGTTTTTGCATATGAGGTGGATCACCATATCTACCATCAGCTTCTCACTTTACCACTCAAGTCCCTGTGCTACCCATACGCTGAGCTGGCGATAGACGGTATCAAACCAGGAACCTTGTGGTTTCTAGTCGGACACTCTACCGACTGAGCTAAAACGGCCCTCATTTTTTGATAAAGGTCAACTTTTAAGTGGAGTTTGAATTTGGGGTTTTCATTTCCCTATTCCGGTTTCCATGCCAAGCTTAAAGAGACAATTCTACCTTGCTATTTACCCATAGCTGGGGGGAGAATATTTAGATACATACCTTTCCCAAGTCTATTAACGTTCTGAGAGATATCACCAGCCTAGTCGAGCACTAGCAAAAAGAGGATAGACTCCCTCGCTATCCGTTACAGAAACTATAATAACAGTCGTCTCTGAAACGGGAGGCGAGCTGAAAGGAGAGGGAAGCCTAATTATAGGCGTTTTAACTACCTCAATCCTCCATGTTTCCGACAAAGGATTATTAGATAAATATTCTTGATTATCAGGTAAATGTTTCCGGTAAAGGATTATAAGATAAGTGTTCTTGATTATCAGGTAAATGTTTCCGATAAAGTCTCCCATGTCTATAACCTTGCTGATGAGACCTAATAGGTCGAAATGTACATTCAGGGATTGACA
>CM042149.1:110255709-110260709 GCA_023376005.1 Doryteuthis pealeii | reverse complement strand
TGACTGTCCATTTGATTTTGTCACTAATGGACAGTTACTAGCAACAGCCTCAGTTTCAGAGATGAAAAGTGACGACATTCATAAGAAATAAAAATTCAGTAGATAATCAACACCAGATAATCAGGATTTACATTTTTGAATTTTATCTTAGGCGATTATATATATATATATATAAATGCGTGGTGTAATGGTTTCAGTCATAGGAAATGGACACGTCGATCCGAGTTCAAATCGTGGAGGAGGCTGTTTACATTTCACATAGCGCTATGAATCCAACTATTCTCCCTTCAGATAAGGGTAAATAGTAGGCCGGATTAGGATCTTTAACCTTGATTTGGTAACCAGTCTAGGAGAAAGAAAACTCTGAATTCCAACCTGGTAAACTGCACTTAATACAATACATGTCTAAACAATAACTTGTTGCCAAACACACAAATACACATGTATATATATATATATATATATATATATATATATATATATATATATATATATGAAAAAGTAAATACACACGCGGTGTGTTTTGATATGGCTTTTTTTTAGCCGACAATTTTTGGGAGAATATGTGCTTAATTGTAGTCGTACCTAATTTTGAAAATTAATTAATTAATAATTAATTAATTAGGCAGGAATACCTATTCAAATGTAAGGCTAAACAAATCGAGAAAAATCAATCTCTGTATGTACATTTCGGCCTATTAGGCCTCATCAGCAGAGCTATAGATAGGAAGACCGTCTCGTGCGTGATTCGAACCCTGACTGTCGAGCTGATAGGCGAGGACCGTAACAAAACGAAAAATCTAGGAGAGATCGGTTGGTGTAGACCAACCGGTCTCTCCTAGATTTTTCGTTTTGTTTAGAAGTAGGTTATAACCTACGCATATATATATATATATATATATATATATATATATATATATTATATATATGGTTTTTGACATCTCAACCATTGATCTCATCTGATGATTGGATTACCATGAAACTTTGTTATGAGTGTGAAACCATAATATTACCATTGATTATAAATCTGCTCTGCTTTATTAACATTGAGCACCTTTCCATGCAAATACTTTTTTCATTTTTTCATTCACTATTCATTATATATATATATATATATATATATATATATATATATAGTCGGGGTGGCCTAAACTCGGCATCAGCCGGACAGCGAAGGAGTCTATTTCCTTTCCCTAGCGCTAGACGAAGGAGATTGTTTTTGCGTCTGGGGTGGTGTGCCACACCTACTATCAACTCCTTACTTCACCGCACAGATCCCTATGCTACTCATACGCTGAGTTGGCGAGAGACGGTATCGAACTAGGAACCTTGTGGTTTCTAGCCGAACGCTCTACCGACTGAACTAACCCAACCCTATTCGGTGTGTTACTCAGAGAACAGAGATAAAAGTTCCCATAACAACACGGAGTATAAACAAGCTCTGATGACGATTTTCATAAAATCGAAATATTGTTCAATATCAGCGAGATTATAAAATGTTTTCACTTTAACAGCATTTTGTGGTATTTTCATATCTTTTTTTTATATATACTCATACCGTCGGATTCATTTCCTTTCTTTTAACTTATATATATATATACTAGCAAATATATGCACCCTCCGGGTGCAAGTATTTAAGTTTTAATGTAATAAAATAGTGTATTAAATTAGAAAGGCTAATGAAACTAAATAAGAATACAGATAAAAAGATTTGAAACAGAGGGAGTATAATAAAAGATTTGAAACAGAGGGAGTATAATAAAAAATGGAATAACTGAAACTTACTTTTCTATCACTCTCGTCTTTCATTGTTATTTTTTCTAATTTAAGTATTTAGTTATAAGAGGAAGTAAAGAATAAAATTACAGTTATTTTTTCTTGTTAATGGATTTCATTTAAGATTCATTGAAGAGATGTTTGCTTATATTCATTAAAATAAAACCAAACAGTTAGAAATCAATAATACTAAGCACGTATTTATTAAATTCGATTTTTTAATATTAATATGCAAATTAGCCTTCCCGTTTACACTGTAAACCGCTATTTTGTTGTATATATAAATATAATTGCATGTTGTCAGTATGTAGATATAGTTAACAGTATTAATAATGTAAGACAATTTTATTAATAATTGAGGTTTAGATAAAAAATAAAATCATGGAGAATGTGATGTCAATAACTAAGAGAATTGTGACTTGAGTAGGAATATAGTTTCGGTTACAGACAGAAAAACACACAATCTCCATTATATAAATAAAATAGTCATGCAATTATGTCGAACTTTTGAAAAATTTCACTCAATGCCAAGAAACACTTTGATAAATAGTAAATCTACAAAGGCATATATATTTGAGCTTACTTCAATATAATAAACTTATAACGTTGACGTAGCCAGAATGTATTTCTTTTTTTACTTCAAATATTGCGAATGCAGCTACGGGAGATCAAAGAGGGCGTTGTGATTGAGGCGCAACGAAAAGGAATAGATCAACATATAGAAAAAGCGATGAAGAAATCGAAGCGTGTACAACGTCCCGATTACAAACTTCGCAGCCATTATTGTTATTATTTACTTGCCGACATTTTACTTGTCTGTTGTATTTCATTTTTTTTTTTTATCTAAAACATTGTTTTGCGACTCTTTGATGACTGATACGATTGTTTTATCCAATATCTAGTTTATTTTGGCGAACATATTCCATTTATGTATAACATTCCCTGCGAGAAAAACAGCGTAAACGGCAACAAGAAGTAAGAGGAAGATGTTTGTAAGAATAAGGAATGCGTGGCGGGAATTTAATGCGGGAAAAACAGAAAGAAAAAAAAAGAAAAAAAAAAGAAAGAAAAAAGAAAAGAAAAGAAAAACGTGAAATAAAAGAAAAAGAGAAAAGAAAAGACATGGCGGTGGAAGGACGTGATAATGATTGATAAAAAAAAATTTGGAGAAAATTTAAATTGAATAAGAAAAAGAGAAGGAAAATTGAAAGAAAAATATTTTTGAAAAAGAAGAAAAGAAAAACTTGAGTAAAGATGAATAATAGAAAAAGAATGAAAGTGAAGTGGACATTCTAATTTTATTTTCCTTTTGGCAAATTTAACTCAAAGAATATAGAAATCGAATAAAAAGAAAAAAAAATGAAAGAAAGTAAGAAAAAAATTTTAACGAACACAGAAAGGAAAAAGAAAAATGTAGAGGAAAATATTAACTTCATAGATTCTTATTTCTATTTTCCTTTGGTAAAACTAACTCAAACATTGAAGAAATCGAAAGAAGGAAATAAGATCAAGAAGAAAGGAATGAAGAAAAAATAAAGAAGGAAAAAAAATTGAAAATAAAAGAAACAACAATATGAAATAATTGAAAATAAAGAGTTAATATTTCATTTTCCTTTGCCAAACATTGAATAAATCGAAGGAAAAAAGACAAAGAAAAATGAAAAGAAGATGAAGAAGAAAATGCAGGAAAAAAAAGAAGAATGAAAACTAAGAAGCGAATATTACATAATTTCATTTTCATTTTGCAAAACTAAAACCTAACTCAGTGAAGAAATCAAAAATAGGAAAGCAGACCAAGAAGAAAAAATGAAGAAAAAGAAGTGAAAAAAAAGAAAAGAATAAAAAAATCAATGAAAATAAAGAGGAGAATATTACATTCATAGATTCTATTTTTATCTAATTTTTCAAACCGAACTTAAACATTGAAGGAATCAGAAGAAGAAAAGACCAAGAAGAAATAGGAAAGAACTAAATGAAGTAAAAACAAAAGAAAAAATGAAAATGAAAAATATTAGATTCATAGATTCTATCTATATTTTCCTCTGTCAAAAATATCTAAAAACATCGAAGAAATTGAAAGAAGAAAAAAACTAAGAAGAAAAAAAGGAAGAAAAACGGAAGTGAAAAAAATTGAAAAAAAGGGAAAAGAATGAAAATAAAGAGGAGAATATTACATTCATAGATTCTATTTGTATTTTCCTTTGCCAAAACTTACTCAAATATTGAAGAAATCAAAAGAAGGAAAGAGGATCAAGAAAAGAATGAATAAAAATAAAGAAGGAAAAAGCAAAAAACTGATAAGAAAAGAAAAAACGAAAAGGAAAAAGAATGGAAATGAAGAGGAGAATATTTCATTTTCCATTTAGTAAACTATCCCAAACATTGAAGTAAATCAATGAACGATAGTTGACCAAGAAAAAAAATGAAAAAACAAAAAATTGAAAAAACAAAAGAATTGAAAAATTAATGAAAATTAAGAGAAGAATATTACATTCATATATTTTATTTCTATTTTCCTTTGACAAAACTTTGAATAAATCAAAAGGAAAGAAGACAAATAAGAAATATTGAAGAAAAAGAAGGATAAATGAAAAGAATGAAAATGAAGAGAAGAATTTTACATTCATAGATTCTAATTTCATTTTTCTTCGGAAAAACTAACTAAAACATTGAAAAAATCGAATGAAGGAAAGATGACCAAGAAGAAAAATATCAGGAAAAAGAATTGAAAGAAAAAAAAACGAAAAAAGAAAAGAATGAAAATGAAGAGGAGGATATTACATTCATAGATTCTAATTTTATTTTCCTTTGACAAAACTAACTCAAACATTGAAGAAATCGAATGAAGGAAAGATGACCAAGATGAAAAATATGAGGAAAAAGAATTGAAAAAAAAAGAAAGAAAAAAAGAAAAAGAAAAGAATGAAAATGAAGAGGAGGATATTACATTCATAGATTCTAATTTCATTTTCCTTTGGCAAAACCAACCCAAACATATAAATATATAAATTCATATAGTTTAACCGAGCAAATGGCTACACACGCATGCGCATAAGGAAGCATATACCTTTTTTCCCCACTATTAAACCGTGAATAATATGCAAAAGGCAACGATAAATGGGATTTCATTGTGTTCCCGTGTTAAAGAATAATTGCTTTTAGCCCAGATTTTTGGATATAATCTGTCCATTTCACATTCTTTACATTTTATTTACCTTTTTTGA
>CM042149.1:110248209-110250709 GCA_023376005.1 Doryteuthis pealeii | reverse complement strand
GGAAGAGGGTCTTCTCCACCGATTCTCACGGTATCCACCGGAAGTAGGATCAGGACTGAGGTCAAGCCTTGTCATTCAATCCTTCAAGGCCGCCGGCTGAACTTATAACAGCCATTTTGGTTTCTACACTACTGTACATAAATATTAGGAATCTAATAATTATGTAACATTTGAACACTCCTCTAAATATCAACTGGTTACTAATAGTGTTGTTTTATTTTAGTTTTTATTTTGTATAGTAATTGTAAGACATAAAGTTATAAAACACATGACAAAAAACGCCTGAACTACGTTCGAGGTTACTGTGGCCTAAACGCTGTGTTCATACACAATAATGAGGAGGCCAACAGTCCGAAGCATCAAAATTATTTTTTTTGTTTTCTTTCTTTTTTTTTTGTGTGTGTGTGTTTGTGCGTGTGTGTGTGTGTGTGTGTGTGTGTGTGAGAGAGAGAGAGAGAGAAAGAGAGAGAGAGAGAGATACGAATACGTATATATATTTACTTAAGTGCCTATTACGAGAGTACACACATGACATGCCCACACCCACGCACGCGCACCCACAATACATATATATATATGTTTGCGTGTGTACGCACACACACACATATATACACACACACGCATATATATATATATATATATATATATATATATATATATGTGTGTGTTTGTGTGTGTGTGTGAGAGAGAGAGAGAGAGCGAGAGAGAGAGGGAGACAGAGACAGAGACAGAGTTCACCGTATTGTTTTGAACATTCCCTCAGTTATCTGTACCGCCGAGATAAAAAAAATTGGTGACCACTGGTATTGAAAAATGGCTTCATATTTAAAAACAATACAAAACAAAACAAAACAGAAAAAATTGTTAGGGACTAGCTTATATATTGGGCGATAATGTACATGTTCATTTTCGGTCGGGTAATACCAAAAGTGCTTCCCAAAGATGAAAAATATTTACCCCCTCCAGCGCCCTCTACATTTCGCTCCCTTTACGCCTAACAAGAAACTTTTTATCATCCACTTTCTTTCGCCAAGCCATCATATTTTCCCGCCATTCCTTTCTATTTTCGTCCATTGCTTTCCTCATTCACATTTCTTTAAATTTCAATATCGTACTTGTTTTCTTCTCTTACGATATCACATACATCAGTTAGACACGCCATCTTGGACTTACCATATATCTTTTACTTCCTTCCTTTCATGAGAGCGGCACACGTCGGACCAAGAGATGATGTTATTTCATTCTCTATTTTCTACAAATAGATATATTAACTTTACCGGTGCAGGGAACAAAATACGTCTTGAAAGAATTACGACGGCGTATTTTTTTCCCCTATCCGAACCCTGTGCTCCTTATTGATGGGTAACTAACGGTAAAATTAGTTGCCTCGATATTGACGCGTCAACAAGCGAGATGGTAGCAGTTTTTTTATGTTCTATTTTGTCATGCTGATGACAGACAAAATAATCGGAATTGCTCTGGGGAAGGACAAACACTTATTTATCCGAGAGGGTCATGAGAATCTTGCAACTGGGTGACTGAACTTCACGAAATGGGCTTCATGCATCAAAGGGAGTTGGAAAATGTACACTTTTGTGCTTTGCCTAAGACCACAATTAGAAGCAAAAACGATTTGCGGTTCGATGATAGGGTGGGGGTCATATTTTAGGAGCACCTTGGATTTTACAAGTATAGCATTATACAAACTACAGTTTTACACGAGTTCAAAATCAGAATCAACTTCAAGATAACTCCTTCGTGTTTTTTTTTCAAAACAATATTTCTTAGTTACACACACACACACACACACACACACACACACACAATATATATATATATATATATATATATATATATATATATATATATGAGAAGTAAACAAACAAACAATGTGTTTTGATATGGCTTTTTTAGCCGAGAATTTTTGGGAGAATATGTGCTTAATTGAAGTCGTACCTAATCTTGAAATGTATGGCTAAACAAATCGAGTCGATTTGTTTAGCCTTACATTTATTTATTTAGCCT
The DNA here is from genome assembly GCA_023376005.1 of Doryteuthis pealeii. Classification (NCBI taxonomy): domain Eukaryota; kingdom Metazoa; phylum Mollusca; class Cephalopoda; order Myopsida; family Loliginidae; genus Doryteuthis; species Doryteuthis pealeii. The sequence continues at coordinate 110,248,684 of CM042149.1, read as the reverse complement.
TACAAATATGGGAGCTGAAAGAAAAAATATCCCATATAAGATAGAGTGGAGGATATTAGATCATCTCAAATCCTACAAGAACGGCTCAAGAAATTGTAATCTATGTGTGACAGAAAAATTTAGGATACTGAAAAATTTAATTTCGAATAATTACAAGAATGATAAGAAAAGTCTAAATAAAAAGTCTGAGATTTTTGGGACATGTCCACATTAGAAAAAATTCTTCCTAAATGCATGGAGAAGCGAAACCCAACATCCACCCTGAAAGATGAAGGATTTTTACCAAACTTTACCATCAGAAAACTTGAATATAAACAGACTTTTTCAATATATATATATATATATATATATATATATATATATATATATATATATATATATATATGTGCTTAATTGGAGTCATACCTAATTTAGAAATTAATTAATTAATAATGAATTAGGCGGGAATACCTATTAAATGTATGGCTAAACAAAT
>CM042149.1:110223209-110238209 GCA_023376005.1 Doryteuthis pealeii | reverse complement strand
TCTAAAGTCCCTGTTTGTATAGTCCGAGTTACGAATACTTTCAACCATATTGGGAGGGCGTAGGTGGTCCTCTATTGTAGCGTGCTGGATTATGTACGAACAATAGGAAAAATTATCAAAAACAAGATGATATTTAGTTGTAGCTGAAGACTCAAAGATGAATTAGTTTATATTTGGTCTTTGTTGGTATGCAGTTGGGGGGTCAGCGGTCCCCTTTGTAAAATAAAATCTACAATCAAGTCACGAAATGAGATTTTAAAGCGTGCCCTTACACTTTCCGACCGCACAGATCCCATCCAGCTGGGTCAACGTTTCTAGAGACGAGGCTCAAGTATTTTCCTTGATAAATAAACCCAACTCTCGCCGGCGACCAAGCCACCATCATTTAGTTTTCTTTTAAATCCCTTTGAAAATACACTGACCACAAGAAAAACAAACAGGCCGCTTTTTTCATAGGCTGTAACAAGTAATCGCTATTTATAGACAAACCCGTACACAAATTAGACAAAGAAATCAAAAGAAAGAAGCACAGTTGCTACCAATCCCTTACTTTGCTAACCCCAGCAAACAGGTGCGGCTAGCGACTGGGCGTTCAGTAAGAGGTCCCGAGGTCAAGCCCTTTAAACTGTCTTCAAAAGCAGTTGGTATTTACTTGGTATGTGCCATAAAATCAAAGGGAGATAATACATTTTTTTTAAAATTTGAATTTTAAGACAATTATTAAAAGTCAGGAAATTGTATGATTTTAATTAAATTTTCATAACTTTATTAATTAATGGCTTAACTTTTTAAGGAATTGATTATTTTTAACTATTTGCCTACTTTAAACTGCTCGCATTGACTCTCCCATCACGGCTATTAACTTGTTTACACTGAAAATCCCAGTCACTGATTTTTAGAATTTCTAGAAAGATCAAATCCAGAAGACCACATAAAAAATTTGAAGAGTAAAAATGAAAAAAAAAATACAACATGCGAAAAAAGTTAATTTCTTAAAATTCAAAAAAAGTAATTCGCTATTCAGTAATAATAGATCTGCGAGACTAACTTGCAACTATTACACCACAATGGGACGCTCTCTCTCTCTCACTCACTCTCTCTCTCTCTCTCTCTCTCTCTCTCTCTCTCTCTCTCTCTCTCTCTCTCTCTCTGTCTCCCTCCCCACTCTCTATCTATCTATCTATCTTTATGTATATTTGTCTTGTTTCTGTCTCTGTCTCTCGGTTTATCTATCTATGTGACAACGCTCCTCCCTCTCTCTCTCTCTCTCTCTCTCTCTCTCTCTCTCTCTCTCTCTCTCTCGCTCGCTCGCTCGCTTACGGCCATATGAAGTTGAACGCACCTGTTACCACCAGACATACCCAAGTTAAGCAGCGATTTGCCTATTCAATACAGAGATGGGTGACGATTTAATCAAGAGCACGTACTGTAAGTAATCTGATATCAAAAGGATTTGATTTGACATTAAATGACCCGAAAAGAGCTGATAAGCCGTAAAACAAACAAACGAGCCAACCAATCCCCCCTTCTCTCTTTCTCACTCTCTCACTCACACACACACACACACTCACCCTCTCTCTCTCTCTCTCTCTCTCTCCATCTCTCTCTCTCTCTCTCTCTCTCTCTCTAATTTATCGTTTTCATATTTTTCCTTCCTTTCTTCCTGTCTTCTTTTTCTTCTTTCTTTCTGTCTGTCTGTCTCTTCTTTCTTTCTTTCATTTTCAATTTCTCCCCCTCTCTCATTTGTTTTCGTATTTTCTTCTTTCCCTCTTTCTCCTTCTCCTTCTCCTTTTCCTTCTTCTCTCTCTCTCTGTCTCTCTGTCTCTCTCTCTGTCTCCCGCTCTCTCTCTCTCTCAGTCTCTGTTTCTCTCAGTCTCTGTCTCTGTCGCTCTCTCTCTCTCTGTCTCCCCTCTCTCTCTCTCTCCCGCTCTCTCTGTCTCTGTCTCTGTCTCTCTCTCTCTCTCTCTCTCTCTCTCTCGCTCGCTCGCTCTTTGCCATAAGTAACCTAAGAGAAAATATATATTTCAAATGAAGGAATATATATATTCACTTATTGGTAATATAGAGTAATGGCATCAGGAGCAGCCAAACGCCGTTGACTCCATGTCCACTAACTTACACAGACACACGCATACACATACGCACACACACACATATATATATATAAGTGGAGTAAAGCTGATTTGAATTCAGAGTTTTTCTTTCTCCTTGATGGATTGCCATACCAAAGCTAATGTGCCTAATCTGCTTTGCTATTTCATACTTAGCGGGTTATATATATATATATATATATTTGAAACATCTTCACCTGATGAATGCATCGCATGAAACCAATATGGTTGTGAAAAGTTCCTTTGGCACCCAATAAATAGATATGTAAAACCTATATATTTATCTTATTATATTATATAACAGCTCTATTTTATATTGAGCACTCTACAAATTAATACTGCCTTTGGTACACCATTCCACAAAAGCTGTAATAACCATCTCACACTACAGTATATATATATATATATATATATATATATATATATATATAATATATATATATATATATATCAATAAAGGAAGGAAGAACTCAAACAGTAATCCCATAATAAATTATTTCGACGAAAATTGGGGCCCATATAAATCTAAGTTGATTTAAACCGGCTCCCAAATTTTCGTCTCATCAGATGGGTCTCAATTCACTTATTATTATTATATTATATATATATTATTATTATTATTATTATTATTATTATTATTATTACTATTATACATACTGATCATCAATATTAGTACAGTGGATCTTAGAAATCACATATAGAATCATCCCTTACTACCAAGTTTTATAAATCTCATATATATATATATATATATATATATATATATATATATATATATAATACACGCAACCACACACGTAAAAATGCACAATGCTTTCTTTTCGATACACACACTTACACAGTCCCATACTCACACCGTAAAAGAGAATATTTGACGTCATATTTCAAACGTCTCCTTTTTTCAAACCTCAAATTTTAAACAGACTGAATAACAAGGATACCACTCGCTTTTCTCGTTATTCTGTGATAAAAAATTTCTATTACACTCCATATACCAACAAATGCCCTGAAGATGATCTAATTAATAGACAGTATGAAATAAATATTTTTAGAAAAAACATATAACATCATGTGTTTGTTTTTCTAAAAATATTATTTCATATATATATATATATATATATATATATATATATATATATATATATATATATATGTTGTATTTTAGGTGGTCTCCGTATGCTTCTCTCGTATTATATTTTAAAAAAAATGTTTTTTTTTTTAAATTAGGCGTTATTGTGAAGCATTAAAAATAAATAAATGAATGAACTCGTTATTATGGAGTATTGGATTCACTTACTTTTTAATTATTTTTTACATAAATTTTCAGTTCGTTAGATATATATTTTTAATATATATATATATATATATATATATATATATATATATATATTATAACCCTTTTTATTTGGCCATATCAAAAATATAAATAAGAGCAATATCAGAGATATTTCAATAATAATAAATAAATAAATAGATAAAACTTGATAAAAAAAACATCCGACTCGGATTTTTTTCAACCTGATCTTCGTGTGTGATTCTAACTTAAGTAAGGTGAGAAAAAAACAGCCCACCTGTTCATACACATTCGTTTATTCACAAAGAAAAAATTACAAATCCGATTTTAATATCATAGGTCAATAATTAAGAAAGGGTGAAATTCATTAAATAGTTTATTCTACCTTACAGACGGAAGCTCATACTTACTTAATATAGGTGTCATAGTCGTTCGCAATTACTCTTTCCACTGATCCGTGAGTAGTAAAAACATGAATTTATTGGTATAAGGTGTTAGGTTTCATTTAACTTAGTCTAACTCTACGGCCAATTGAATGTAGGTCTAAAATTGACTAATCATTATACCAATCTCTCCCCCCACCACACACACTCTCTCTCTCTCTCTCTCTCTCTCTCTCTCTCTCTCTCTCTCTCTCTCTCTCTCTCTTATTATATATATACATATATATATATATATATATATATTATATATATATGAGATTTATCCAAAACTTGGTAGTAAGGGATGATTCTATATGTGATTTCTAGATCCACTGTACTAATATTGATGATCCAGTATGTATAAATACAGTGAATCATAAATCACTAAAGAGAGCTCAATGTAAAATAACCTTTTAGATTATATACAGAGCAATATTTATCAATAAAGGAAGAACTCAATACAGTAATCCATAATAAATTTATTTCGGGGCCCATATAAATCTAAGTTGATTTAAACCGCTCCCCAAGTTTTTGCCTCCTCAGATGGGTAACAATTCACTTATCTATAAGATAAGATGGGTAACAATTCACTTATCTATAAGATAAGTGAATTGTTACCCATCTGAGGAGGCAAAAACTTGGGGAGCCGGTTTAAATCAACTTAGATTTATATGGGCCCAATTTTTGTCGAAATAAATTTATTATGGATTACTGTATTGAGTTCTTCCTTTATTGATATATATATATATATATATATATATATATATATATATATATATATATATATATATGTTGATGGCACTTCGAAGTGCCGAAAGTACTCGGGACATGAACTTTAGTAGACTAATCCACGAATTCCACCCAAATATTAAGAAGTTGGCCAGAAAACTTGAAAAAATCACAAATAAAATTGTTAAACTGGAGATGTCTTTTGTTTAATTCAACATGCATAAATGAAGAATACTGCCCAAACACACACACACACACACACACACACACACACACACACACATATATATATATATATATATATATATATATATATATATGTATGTACTTTATATACTTTATCTTAATAATTATACTAATTATATTCTTTGATTTAATTATATTTCTTAATTTATATAATTATAATAATTATACCATTAATTTATATAATTATAATAATTATACCATTTTTTCTAAATAAAATTCTTCTTCTTCTTCTTTCCTGTATTATTTCTTCTTCTTCTTCTTCCATCCAAATTAACTCACCTTCATCCTCTCTCATCATCATTCTCTTCTACTTTCTCCGTATCATCTTGATTTCCCCATTCACTGTCTTCTCTTCCTGCTTCTCGTCATCACCAACATCAGATCGCGCTGTCAGCACGGATACCCAATACCCGTGACGTTGTGCAAAAGAAATGTCCGGACCGAATGACCGAGAGAGCCACGAATGTCCGTGCTGTGAGCGCGACCTTATGATGATCTCGTGTTTGCGTATTTGGATCTTATACTCTCATTAGTTTATTTTGTTTTAGAGCCAATATAAAACAACTTTCACCACCCCAAACATCTCTAAAATGTTCTCGGTTCCAAGATGAAATGGCCGGTACTAGATACGGTAGAATTAGTGGAAAAAAACCGGATATAGATACATATAATAAAATCCTTAACAGCCGGTAAACAAATTAGCCACTAACCCCCTACAACAAACCGCACCTGGCCGGATATACACAAAAAGACAAGATAGCCCCCTTCATCTCTGATTTCTGACTGACCACGTTTGGACAGGTCCTCCTGAGATACAAACCCGAGCAAAGTAAATAAAAATAGATTAATAGCCTCGGATTAAATATCCAAACTTGTGTATTTTTTTCACTTGTGTTATTTTTATAAAGCTGCCTTTTACGTTCTAGATTTATTTTCACTTTGGGATTTTGTTTCTCCAGAAGGAGAAATAGTTGTTTTAAGGTGTCACTAAACTGTCATTTTTATTTTCTTTGTTTTTCTTTTTTTTTTCTTCCTTTTTTATTTCTTTTCTTTTTACCGGTCCGTTGTCCATTGTTCAAATAAACAGCCGTGTACAATGCATTGATGTACCTACGAACGGCGATGGCTATTTTCTCTGAAGAGATGGTCCCAAGTGGGATATGGTGACGTATGTCACACAGAAATGCTACGCCCTATACGTGCGGCCGAGAACACGACCACTGTATCCACTGAACAGAGTTAAGTTCCACTACCTAAAAATAAAATAAGATAAGTAAATAAATAAAAAATAAATAAATAATAAATAAATAGATAAATAAAAACAAGAAAAAAACAGGTGCTCTGGATATGATACTAAGCTTTTTCAGCTTTACGGTAAGATCTAAGTTATTGGTTTATCTTTTTGCTTTCTTTCATTTTCACCCAGTGGTCAGCTAGAACGACAAAATTCCCATTATTATTATTTACTCCTTTTGAGTTTTCACATCATCATTGGCTGATGGTCTTTCACTGGAGTCTGAGTGACAGCAAGTCTCCTCGGGTCTCCAGGATTCTTCCGAGTATTCTGGCAGATTGCAGCAGTGCAGTGTTGCGAATGGTTTCAATCCTTCCTCTGATTTCCAAACTTTCCAAACCCTTTTCCAATCCTTTTTGGGACAGTTCCAAGTGCACCAACTACAATTGGTATCACTTTCACTTTAATATTCCATTAACTTTTTCAGTTCTCTGGCAAGGTCCAGATATTTGTCCATTTTTTCATTTTCCTTTAGCTTCACCCTGTGATCTGCTGGCACTGCAAAATCCACCAGTTGGCAAGTTCTTTCTCTTTCGTTAATCAACACTAGGTCTGGTCTTCTTGCTGGGATAAGGTGATCCGTTTTTATTTCAAAGTCCCAGAGAATTGTATGCCTTTTGTTCTCAAGAACAGATTCTGGTTTATGCATATACCATTTTGTTGTATGGTCAACATTTAATTTTTTGCATAATTCCAGTGGATCACCTTCCCAACCCAGTTTTATTATTATTATTATTATTATTATTATTATTATTATTATCACATCTAAGCTGGTGGTTTACTGGGGGCTGAGTGACAGCAAGTCTCCTCAGGTTTCCAGAACTCTTCCGAGTATTCTAACTGATCTTAACAGTGCTGTTGTTTGGATGGTCTCGATTATTCTTCGGATTTCCAATTCCTCCAAACTCCTTTCCAAACCCATGGGAAACGTTCCAAGGGCTCCAATTACAATTATTACGACCTTTACATTCATGTTCAAAAGTTTTTCAGCTTTCTGTTCAGGTCCAAGTATTGCTGAAAAATAACCTGAAAGACATTATTTTTATATTATCATTATTATTATTATTATTATTATTATTAGTAGTAGTAGTAGTAGTAGTAGTAGTAGTATTTTGCTCCATTAGAGTTTTCACACCCGCCTTAGCCGGTGGTTCACTGGAGGCTTAGTGACTACAAGTCCCTCCGGTCTCCAGGACACTTCTGAGTAATCTACCCAATCTAAATAATGCTGTTGTTTGGGTGATTTCGATTCTTCCTCTCATCTCTAAGTCACCCAGACTATTTTCCAGACCCTTGAGGGTCGTTCCAAGGTGTCCAATTACAATTGGTACGAACTTCACCTTCATGTTCCAGAGTTTTCTCAGTTCTATGACAAGGTCCAAGTATTTTTTTATCTTTTCGCTTTCTTTCATTCTCTTTCACAAGGACAGATTCCTGTTTGGGCATATACTATTTAGTTGCATGGTGAAAATTTAATTTCTTGCATAATTCCCAGTGGATCACCCAGTCGTACATATTATTATTCACTCCTTTTGAGTTTTTCACATCAGCGTTAGCTGATGGCCTTTTACTGGAGTCTGAGTGACAACAAGTCTTCTCAGGTCTCCCGGACTTTTCTGAGTATTCTGACAGATTGCAGCAATGCAGTATTCTGGATGGTCTCAATTCTACCTATGATTTCCAGATTTTTCAAACTTTTTTCCAATCTTTTTGGGACCATTCCAAGTGCACCAACTACAATTGGTATCACTTTGACTTTCATATTCCATTAACTTTTTCAGTTCTCTTGGAAGGTCCAGGTATTTGTCCATTTTTTCATTTTCCTTTAGCTTCACCCTGTGATCTGCTAGAACTGCAAAATCCACCAGTTGACAAGTTCTTTCTTTTTTGTTAATACACACTAGGTCTGGTCTTCTTGCTGGGATAAGGTGATCCGTTTTTATCTCAAAGACACAGAGAATTTTATGCATTTCGTTCTCAAGAACAGATTCTGGTTTATGCATATACCATTTTGTTGTATGGTCAAAATTTAATTTTTTGCATAATTTCCAGTGGATCACCTTTCCAACCCAGTCGTGCCTAGTTTTGTACCCCCGTTGTGCTAGTTTGCTACATTCGCTGAGTAAATGGTTTACAGTTTCATCTCTGTCACTGCATAGTCTACATTTACTATTTGTTGGGTCTTATCAATTTTTCCTTTGATATAGTTTGTCCTTATGGCATTATTCTGTGCAGCAATTATTAGTGATTCAGTTTCTCTTTTGAGGTTTCCTTTTCTTAACCATGTCCATGTTTTACCATGTGCAACCTCTCCGATTTGTTTGAAGTGTCCATATAATTGTTTTTCTTCCCATTTTTGTTTTCTAGTTTTTTGTTGTTTTCCTGTTTGTCCATATGTTATATCTGCTGTTTTTGGCCGCCATAAGTAATCTGTTTTTGCTCTTTTTGTGTAGTCTTCTATTTGTTGGATTTTGGCCTCTACACAGTCCTCTATGTTGGCAAGCCCTCTTCCCACTTCTTTTCTTGATACACATAGTCAATCTCTATCGTCTCTTAATATTATTTGAGTTCTTAACATCAGCGTTAGTTGATTGTATTTCACTGGAGACTGAATGACACCGAGTCTCATCAGGTCTCCAGGATTCTTCTGAGTATTCTGGCCAATTGCAGCGATGCAGTTGTCTGGATGGTCCTCTGATTTCCAGATCCCCCAGGCTTTTTTTCAAGCTTTTTGGGACCGTTCTAAATACACCAACTACAGCTGGTATAATTTTGACAAATCAGCAATTCATTCTTTTTTAAATTAGCGTGTTATTTATTTCACTACAATTGTTACATATTAATTGAATACCTATTACTTTTTAAGGTAGTATAGAAATCCTTATGGCGATCAGTACAACTGATGGCCTTGAGAGTGAGTGACAATGCTTGACCTCACTCTCACCTTGCGTTCTGGGATGATCGTGGGAATCGGAAGTGATAGAAATCCCTTCCAGTTTAAGGTGTAAGCAACTTAGTCAGTTGCAGAGAGAGTTAGAGTTAGTCAGTTGAGAGTTAGGACTGAAGCTAGCAAGATGTGACTCTCCGCGCGCATTTGTCTGGTATTGGGGATCCAGAATAAACTAACATCAAAATTAAATCGAAGTCTTGTTGTTATTACTAAAAAGCTAACAATGACACAAGGCTTCTGATAAGAAATGGTCCCCAGCAGAACCAGACACGGAATCCCCAGATAAGAAAGACCAGACGAGACCTGTAGAAGATATACCCGACCATTAGAAGATAGAAGACAGAAGACTAGACGATCAGAAGACGGCCGGAAGAATAGAAGACCAGAGTAAGAAGCAGTAAGAAAAGTACGTAACAAATATATCTATTGGGTACTGTGACGAACGGCTACGTTACATATATCGATTTGGTGCCTTGAGACCAGTCACGCCATCAAGACGTGATCAGATTCGAACCTGGACAACGTGCCACTAGACAGAGAAGAAAAGAAAGGCAGAAAAATGAAGCAAAGGAAAAGAAGAAGAAGAAAAAAAAACGTGATAGAACTTAAAAAGAAAAACGTAAGTAACGAACGCACACACACACACACACATTGTTTTTAGAAACAGACTATAGAAAAGACAATAGAAAAAAAAGAGTGAACTAATATTCAAAGATCTATCTAGATTTGTCACAAAAAAAAAAAATTGAAGTTAAGATAGAATGTTGAAAAGAAAGAAAAAAAGAGACAAAAGGGACATTGTGTTAAGTACTTTCAGAGGAAAAAAAAAAGAAATCCTACTTAAAGTCTTGACTGAAGGAAAGAAGGAGGACATTGTTTTAAGAAAAAGAAGAAAGAGACAATTAATTTGTGTTGTATAATTTTGAACTTGCAGAAGTTTTAGAATTGTTTAAAAAAAAAAATGCCATTGAAAATTGTTAGTAGATTGTTTAAATTGTTTAAAATATAGAGAGAAAAAGAGAGACAGTTTGTATGCTATGAAAAAAAGGGAGAGACAGAGTGTATATGCCAAAGAAAGAGAAAAAGAGAAAGGGATATTTTGTTTGATATGTATAAGTTGAAATTTTGTGAGGAAAGACAGAGAGAAAGGAAAAAAAATTTTTTTTGGCTGTATGATTGAAATTGTCATAGTTTTGAATTGTTTTGAAGATAGAAAAAAAAGAGTGTGTATGCTATAAAGGAAAAGAGAGAGAGAGAGTGGGAGATACTGAAGTATATGCCACGGAGAAAAAAGAGAGAGAAAGACTAAAGAATATGTGCTCCCACCCTGAAGGCAAGTGATTTAGCAGTAATTGTTGCAGAATTCATGTGCACCAACGACGACAACCCCCCCCCCCAGGGAAGATTTTTTTGACCGGTGGAACACGTGGTGAATTTGAAAAAATTTTTTTTTTCAGTCGCCATTTTGGAATTTTTCCTTTTGATTTTTTCCAATTGAAGCTGGATTTTTTTTTTGTGATTATTCATTGTGATGTGATGATGATATTTATGTCAATTGTACTCATAATGTTTTGATGGATTTAAATAATTTTATAATTCTAGTGAGTTTTTATCCGTGCAAGGAAAAAGTTAATTTTTAAAGAAGTAATTTTGAAACTTTTAGTTGAGAATGTAATTTTTTTTATCTTGAATCACAATGCTGTTTTTCATTCGGATTGAAGGTCTGATTTTGAGTCAATTGTTGGAGATTCGGCTAAGTTGTATGTTTTGGATCTTTTTGGACTGACGGTAATGAAAGAAGCTTTTACAGAAAGGCTCACCGATTCCAATGATAAGAGATCATGTTTGGAAAATGTCCTAATTAGGCAATTCGATGGTTTTTCGAAAGGCGTGGAAGCCTACATTTTCCTGTGTTTTTTGGAGTTTTGAATATGTCAGAATAAGAGATAAATGGTGGTGCCCTGCTCCAAGAGGTTTTTCGTGTTACTCTGCTCCGCACAATGTATATATGTATATATTTTATTTTTTTCTGGGAATACGATTGTGGTCGATTTCTTCAAATTTTTGATCTTTGATTGATGTCTTTGATTAACGGAGGTTGTGGGGTGAGGACATAAATTGTGATTTGAGAGATTAAGAATTTTTCGTAGATAAACGGATAAATGAATAAACTCCAGAAAGAGCAAGTGCCTATTTTTTTAGTTTGAATTTTAGAAGTACTAAGGTTTGTTACCCTGATTAATTGGATAATTTTAAGAAGCTGGTGAATTATTTAAATTTTGAGGGAAAAATAAAAATGGCGTATAATTGTAAAATCCTTTGGGGTTGATTTTGAGAGAAGAACCAACTTACCCCCCCCCTCCTTGTCTCTCATTGGCTGAAGGATGAATGGAAAATTTTTTTTTGAATAACCAGTCACGTAGACATGGCCGCCATCTTTGAAATGAACGTTTTTTTGAGTCAAGCGGGTAATTTTCCCCACATGTCGGCCATTTTGAATGTTAAAATTTTTAGAAAAAAAAAGTCAGATTAAATTTAATCAGAGTTTGTTGAAAAAAGTAACTTAGTAATTTTAATATTGATGAATTGTGGATTTTGACACTGGTGATTTTTGAAAAAAAAACAAACTTTGGTTTTGATTTCGTGAGAAAAGCCTTGGAGGCTGATTGACAATATCTTAAAAGAAAGAAATTAATAATTGACTTTTGTACTTTGCATTTTTTGTCAGTGACCAGTGGTATAATTCGGTTTTTTGAATTTTTTCCGAAAGTTTGACATAGTTAAAAAGTTGATTTTAGTGAGATTTATGAGTGCCAAATTTTTATTGATAGTTTTGAAATTTTATTTGTGAATTTTGTGACCTTGCTGTAGTATGGATCGAGTTCTGGACTCATGCCTGACTATTTGGAGAATTTTTTTCCGGTGTTTTGGGAATCGGTGGAGATATGATAATGAAAGTGGTCTATCGAGGGCCACCATTCCACGTATTGAGATTCCCTGATGAGCGTCCCATGTGGTTACCGTAGTTTCGGAAGGTTAATCCGCGCTTTTGGGTTTTATTATTCCGACGGATTCGGAATGTTAGGGGTTCTGGAGTGCAGAATAAGAAGAAAGGCGAAGAGGCCGCCCCTGTTTTATGTGGATTGAATTTTTGGGGGAATTATGATTTTGGAATGGTCTCCAGAACGTTTTGGCTGAGAGGGATGTCTCGAGTCTGGATACGGATAGCATGGTCAATGAATAATTATATGTTAAGAACAGACAAGTACCTACTTTTTGTGTTGGAGGGTTCCTGGAGAATTTGTAAGCCACTGGCAGTGACCGAGTGTGGAATCAGGATAAAACAGTTTTCCCTCAAAGTGAAACTATTTGGCACAGTAATATATTTTTTGTGAAGAAAATTTAAAATACTTAATGGTATTGGTGTGTTGTGTCGTGTATCCTATATTAAGAACTTATGAGTAACGCATAGCCGTTGTAGATTTTTTATTGTTGCGCGATAAATTGTTGTTGTTTTCTCCATGCATGTGATGTTTAATGTATTGTAGGGACCATGTGTGCAATGTTTTTGAATCTTTTTCGGTATCATTGTATTTTGATGTAAATTGCCTTCCCAGTCTCCAGGTAAGTGACCTGTGGAGCGGAAAGCTGGTGAATTGGTCATTGGAATCCAGGCGAATGTATTGCTGGAGTGACCAGGGTCACGTTGGTTTGTGACCAGGATTTTGGGACCAAGATGTTGGTCCAGTTTGTGTTTTGATTTTTGTCAGGATATTGTAAATGGCCCTGCAGTGTTTTTTTTTGTTGAAAACTTGTTATCATGTAAAATTGATGTATGCATGGGGGGAACCAGACAACCGCGCAGAAAGAGAGAATAGAATTCGAAGTAATCTAGAAAGTACCAGAATACGGTAGAGCCTCAAAATGGAGAGGCAAGTAAAAAGTAAATTCATAATTAATTATGAATTTAAAATGTATGATTATGAGGGATGTTACATATTAATTGAATACCTATTACTTTTTAAGGTAGTATAGAAATCCTTATGGCGATCAGTACAACTGATGGCCTTGAGAGTGAGTGACAATGCTTGACCTCACTCTCACCTTGCGTTCTGGGATGATCGTGGAATCGGAAGTGATAGAAATCCCCTTCCAGTTTAAGGTGTAAGCAACTTAGTCAGTTGCAGAGAGAGTTAGAGTTAGTCAGTTGCAGAGTTAGAAGCTAGCAAGATGTGACTCTCAGCGCGCAGTTGTCTGGATCTTGGGGATCCAGAATAAAATAACATCAAAGGTAATCGAAGTCTTGTTGTTATTACTAAAAGCTAACAATGACACAAGGCTTCTGATAAGAAATGATCCCCAGCAGAACCAGACACGGAATCCCCATATAAGAAAGACCAGACGAGACCTGTAGAAGATATATAAGACCATTAGAAGACAGAAGACTAGACGATCAGAAGACGGCCGGAAGAATAGAAGACCAGAGTAAGAAGCAGTAAGAAAGTACGTAACAAATATATCTATTGGGTACTGTGACGAACGGCTACGTTACACAATTTCCAAACGATATACACGAGCCATTTACTAAACCAAGCTTAGCACAGTGAGGATCGAACTCACTAACTGAGTCTTAATAGTAATTTATTAAGTTGTAGTCCCTTTTCGGGTCCCATCAATGGGACAAATAGATTGGTTTAAAAATTATTCGCTTCCCATGTGCCAAAAACAATAAAGAAGAAAACTCTTACGTACGAACTACACAAAAGAGTAAACATTAACGTAAAATGAACACAATTCCCTGACTTCTCGGCATTAAATAGCCATAAACAATTTGAAATGCGGTTACGATTAATCTTTTTTGCGATTTCAAGTATCTAATGATAATAATCATATACCAATATTTGTAGGTTTCAAGTAACTATTCCTCGTAAATAAAATTGGAGTAATTCCATGTAAAATCATCCAGAAACCAAACTATGATTTTGGTACAATGTTCAATAGATATGAAATAATATTATTAAAAAAATCTTTGTCATAGATGCAGTGTCACATTGGGATATTGATCTTGCTATGAAAAAATCAGAAATCATCAATAAATTAAAATTGGTTAACTGTCAGACTTTTTCAATAGCATTTTTGAATTTCCCGGGTAGAAATACTTTTATAAATCAATTTTTAGGAGCAGGGAAGCTCTAGAACTCATTTTACAGACAAAAAAAGATTACAATAAGACGTCAGTTTTCGCTACTCCCCTCAAATTTGGAGTGATAAAAATCGAGATAACTCCGCCAATTCTTGGAATTGAAAGTTCAAATTTTGGGGATTGTCTAACTTTAACATAGTCCACACCGGTACAAAATTTCAGAAAGATTTAACGTGGTAGGTGACATGACCTGGATGATTTACATGGAATTACCCATTGATAATTTTTTTCAGTTTCAAGTATTCGTACTAAATAGAAATTAATTAAAACAGATCAATTTGATCCATTTTGAATTCTGTCTCCCGAGCGATGTCAAAGTTTCCGGGAGCCTGCTTTTTGACTGTTGGTCTCCATGCTGCTGCCGGTTGGTGTGTAACGAGGTCATTGTTAGATGTATTTGCTGTTATAGAAGGGCACTCTTTCGTTGGTGTAGTTTCGGAGATGAGGTGGGGCCAGTCATTCCAATCTAACGAAAATGTGAATGTTATAGGCCCCTCCTCGTCATTCTTAAGCCGTTTTGAGGGTCCTGCCTCTGCTCGAATTGGATTTGAAGTGGGTCCCTTTAGTTTTGGGGTTTTCCCGGCCTCTGGGTCAGCTTCAGAGGTGAGCTCCGAGGCTTGTTGCACAGGACTCGATCCTTTCACTAGTTGGGTGGGCTTGGCCCCTCTTGGGCCGGACGTAACCTCGTCCATCTTGACCGCTTTGTCGGTGAGGTCGTTACGGTTTGCTCCAGTCTTCGGTGGACCTAGCA
>CM042149.1:110203209-110213209 GCA_023376005.1 Doryteuthis pealeii | reverse complement strand
CAAATCGAGAAAAAGTCAATCTCTGTATGTACTTTCGGCATATTATGCCTCATCAGCAGAATTATAGACAGGAAACTGCTCTGTGGGTGATTCGAACCCTAACTACCAGGCTGACAGGCGGGGATTCTAACCAATACACTAGCTGGTTTTACCTGATTTTTCGTTTGTTTGAACTCAGTTATACTTCATTTTTGGTGACTTGCTACACGACAGTATGAAATATAAGTATAAATATATATATGTATGTATGTATGTATGTATGTATGTGTGTGTGTGTCTGTGTATTAGTGTGTTCATTTAAGTCTATACGCATATGCAAGAGTTTATGTTCTGTTAATAAAAAAAACTTATTTTCAGAAGAAGAAAAATAAAATCTCAAAATAAAACTATTGAAAGAAATTTCATTTAATCTACAAATGTATTTTCAAGAAAACTGTAATAAAAGTGAAATTGCTAAAAGCATAGATTTCACTTTCAGATAACAGTGCTATTTCGGGAATCGTCTAATAATATCGAAATGAAAAAAAAAATAAAATGAAAAAAATAAAATGTCCTAAATGTCCTAAGAAGAGATATTTTCTGAACTATTCTAGTTTCTAATAACAATTTATGAGTTCCAAGTAATATGAAAGCGAAGAGATTCCATTTATTTGTGATAACATTTGAAAACATAGTACTTTCCTTTTTAATTATTTCTCGGCCTCTCTACGTTTTATCGAGATCTTTTTTTATCTTCAAAAATCAATCACAAGGAGCTTTGTCTTTTTTCGAAAAAAAGTTACTGAACTAAAATTCTCTTCATGCAAATATATATACATGTGTGTGTGTGTGTGTGTGTGTGTGGTGTGTGTGTGTGTGTTATATATATATATAATATATATATATATATATATATATATATATATATGAGAAGTAAACAAACAAACAATGTGTTTGATATGGCTTTTTAGCCGACAATTTTTGGGAGAATATGTGCTTAATTGAAGTCGTAACTAATTTTTGAAAATTAATTAATTAATAATTAATGAATTAAGCGGACATACCTATTCAAATGTAAGGCTAAACAAATCGAGAAAAATCAATCTCTGAAATGTACGTACATAGATTGATTTTTCTCGATTTGTTTAGCCTTACATTCGAATAGGTATGCCCGCCTAATTCATTAATTATCAATTAATTAATTTTCAAAATTAGGTACGACTTCAATTAAGCTCATATTCCCCCCCCCAAAAAAAATATATATATACTTCCAATAAGGGAGAAAACTCAACAAACCATTATAAATTTATCTCAGCTGGTACATCTATAAAAGAGACCAGTTTTGTCAGATAACCATCACAGATGCAACCATATTTGATCTTCAGGGGGATTATTTGTTGTAGTTGTTGTTTTTTGGTCCGATGTTTATTCAATAGGGAGGAATCTTTGTGTTGTTATTTTTTTTATTATTTATTGCTGGTTTATTCATTCAAGAGGTTTTATTGTAGGTGGGGATGATATGTTTAGTGTGTTAGTTATTAAATATTTAATATATTGGTGCCGGCATTAAAGTCTATTTTATTTATGTTAGGTTCTTTTTAAATTGCTTCGAGGATTTGTAGGCGTTTTTTATTGTAATTTTCATAGAGTATTTTAGTACTTTAGAGGGAATTTCGTATTACTTAGATGATATTGAGCTAAACAATACGATTAGCCAACGGTTTATCATTATTCAATTTTGCTTATTAAGTAGTATGGCGAACTGTATCCGCCTGGATGACTACAATAAGAGGGGTGTTAGATTATACCACAGACAATTTTAAAGGAAATATCAGCGAAGAGATTATGACCTTGGATGTAGTCATGTAGAATTCTAGTAGCCATGGAATGATTTTATTCCTACTAGCAAATATATGCACCCTCCGGGTGCAAGTATTCAAGTTTTAATATAATAAAATATCATATTAAATTAGAAAGGCTAATGAAACTGAATAAGAATGCAGATAAAAATATTTGAACAGAATGATTGAAAATAGAACAGCTGAAACTACTCTTCCATCATTTTTCTTACTCCGTCTTTCATTGTAAATTTTCCTAATTTAACTATTTAGTTAAAATAGGAAGTAAAGAATAAATTACAATTATTTTTCTTGTTAATGGATTTCTTTTAAGATTTATCGATTTTTGCTCATATTCATTAAATATAAAACCAAACAATTAGAAATCAATAATACTAAGCATATATTTATTAAAATCAAATTTTTAAAATCAATATGCAAATTAGCCTTCCCATTCACACTGTAAACCGCTATTTTGTTGTATATATAAATACAATTGCATGTTAATAGAACGTAGATATGATCAACAGTATTAATAATGTAAAACAATTTTATCAATAATTGAGGTTTAAATAAAAATAAAATCATGGAGAATGTGATGTAAATAACAAAGGGAATTGTGACTTGAATAGTGATATAGATTCGGTTACAGACATACAAACCCACAATCTCCATTATAATAAGATGTGGTAGTAGATTGAAATTCCTTTGCTGACCCCTAGGGTTTGAAGGAATTATTATTATAAAATCGTGGATTTTGAAGAAGTGATTGGCGAAGGGTTTGTGATCTTGGAAGTAGATGATGACAACCTTCCGAAATATTAAATTATTTAAAAAATTCTTTGTTTTTGAAATACGCGGAATCAACCAAAACGTTTGTTATACAAATTGTGAAGGGGAAGTTAGTCACAGTACAGTTGATGGTATCCTCCCGTCTGCGAAACACGATGGAGTAGTGTCCAATTTTTATTATTTTTTAACTACGTAGCCTTGGTGGTTGATATGGAGGGTTTGCTGTTGTCCAAGCAGCAGAACCCCCTCCCACACTGCCGCTGTTGTTCAAAGGAAAGGTAAGAGACTAATGTAGTTTGGTAACAGCAGTGTTGTAGGAGTTGCTGTGTAGCGCTGAAGTTCGGCGTTACGCCATCTTAGGGGCTCCGGCTACGGATTTGTTTTCGGGGTTTACTCCCCTAGCTTTCCTCAGGATCATATAAAGCCGTTCGGCAGCGGTGGTTTTGTTATAACTCTTTCTTGTTGTAGATGGATTGACGACCTCGGCCAGAGAGCAGTAGCTACCCAATTTGGGTTTTGTGTGTGTAATTCGTGCGCCAACCCTACTGCCCTGTGTGGAAGGTGCTTAGCTCCTCTGGATCTCATCCGCTCCTTTTCATCACTTGTGCGCGCGTGCGTGCGTGCGTGTCTGCTCTTGAAATTCTGTAAATACACACAAGCTGTAGATTTATACAGTATGTAAAAAATGTCAACATCTCTATTTGAGTTCCTTTATGATATAATGATTTTAACGTCTCCGCCTGTTCCCCATCCCTGTTAAAACACTGTGAGTTGGGAATGTAGAATACATGGACTGCACCTCTGCAGACGGGTAAGATATCTCCCAATGGAGCCCCCTGTTATTACCGCCACTGTCACAGAATTTTAATATCTTCAAAAAACACAGCCAAATCTTCAAGTAATAAAAATGGCCTCTTCAATGACTCTTTTGAAATTTAAAAGAGAAAATTCTTTGTTTTGGAGGCCCAGACTTGTACTATTGTAGTTTCTGAATATTTTGCAGTGGGTATAATCAAGCTGAGATGGGAGAATCTCACTGGGGTTTTATCGTCTGCTGTTTGCTTATTAAAAGTCGCGAATGCTCTTTTTTTTTGCCTTCTTGGCACGAATTGTTATTGGTATCTTGTTTTGTTTACGGCTAAATAAAAACCTGATTAACTAGAATCAAGAATGCTTCACTTAATTATGAGAAGCGCTTTCCTTTTCGTCTTTAGGAGGACATTTTTTTTTCTTCAGTTTCTGTTTTTAGGCATTAAAGCTTCATTTTTTTATATTTTTCTTTTTCGTTCATTGCAATTGTATATTCAACGAAGCTGCAGACATGCTTAAAGACAAATGCTTTTGAAAGACGAAAAAAAAAAAGAGAGAGAGAGAGAAAGAATTTAAAGAAATGGGCTAACAATAAACAAGTCAATGTCTTTCTGTGAAAACACACACACACACACACACACACACACACACGTTAAGAAACCTACAAGTGCAGTTGTATGAGAGTGTATACGTTTTCGTGTGTGCACCTTAGTGTTCATGCAGGGTTCTATCTGGATGTTCTACACACGTATTCTCACATGGGCTGAAAAGTTCATGGACTTACACCATATCTAACATTGACAACTTTTAGCCAAAAGAACTGACAGTTGTAATAAAGCACTGCAACACCGATGGAAAAAGACAATGCAGGGTTCTATCTGATGTTCTACACACGTATTCTCACATGGGCTGAAAGTTAATGACTGTATTGACAACTTTTAGCCAAAAGAACTGACAGTTGTAATAAAGCACTGCAACACCGATGAAAAAAAGACAACACAGGTTTCTATCTGGAAGTTCTACACACGTTTCTCACATGGGCTGAAAAGTTCATGGACTTATGCCATATCTGTTATTGACGACTTTTAGCCAAAAGAACTGACAGTTGTAATAAAGCACTGCAACACCGATGAAAAAGACAATTCAGGTTTCTATCTGGATGATCTATACCCGTATCCTCAAATGGGCTGAAAAGTTAATAGACTGACGCCATATCTGTTATTGACTTCTTTTTAACTAAAAGAAATTACAGTTGTAACAAAGTACTGCAACACCGATGGAAAAAGTCCATGTAGGTTTAAATCGGGATATTACTCACTCGCACACTCACACGGAGTGAATATCTGCTGTTGACATTTTGAGCAAAAGAAGCCACACGTCCCTAACGATCATCGCTCCTCGCAGGCCTTCCACTCGGCATCCGGGATCAGCACAGAGCTGGTTGATGTAGGTTTTTGCTGGTAGCCCTACACTGTTGCCTACAGGAAAAAGTCACATGAGCTCATCTTTGATTCTCCAGGAATGTCCAGCATGGCTTTTTTGTTTTACTTAGATGGTTTGTATGACTATTACCGACTACTGGACTTCAATAAACAACAGATACGTATGTACAAAAATAGGACCCTTCTTTATTTCTCCTCGGCGTGTAGGTAGGTGAGGGGCGTAGAGCTTCACAAAGAAAATGCCGGTGGCTGGCGAAGACGGCGACGAGTGTTCACAGTGGAAAATGCCCGAGGGTTGACAGGAGACGACGTTATCTTCTCGGCTGCCACTGGGATCTGTTTGTCTGTCGGCTTGACCCTCTGGCTTTTATATTGACAACACGCCTACGCATCTTTATCTTTTGATCTGGTTTTTACATCCACTAATATGCCTACGCATTTTTATCTTTTGATCTTATAATGAACATTTGTTATATATTTCTTTATCTTCTCCCTGCTTCCTTGGCCGGAAAACCTCTCTTCCGCTTTCTCTTTCTTTTGAAGAAGGACAATACAACAATGCTTGAATAGGGAGCCGGACGCTTGACAACATCGACCAGTGATCAGAAGATATAGCAAGCCTGAGAGATGGTATTGGCGAATCGACGAGTTATCATCGATGAGTGTGGATAATCTTTGTGTTTCTCTTATACAACACACACAGCGAGAATAATAACACGATTGGATAACGCTAGTTTTCAGCTACACAATTACTACACATAGTACCATATTCCAAAGAGATCAAGGTTTGAATCCAGGTAAGATTTTAAATTCTGATTTTCTAGGCATGGAGCTGAGTGTTCTATAGCTGGAAAAATTAAGAAAAAAATCTGTTTAGTTTCTCTTTGTCCGTATATGTCTTTTTAAAAAGATTATTGTTTTCATCTTGTATTTATTATTAATAACTGTATTAATCTTTAACTGTTTTCCACTTCATATTGTATATTTCCAACCCATCCTTCGGGACTGGGGTCCGGTGTGTTTCGGTCACTGGACAGGTGGGTTCAATTAATAGCGTCGGTCCCAGGGGGCTATCCTCCCAGGCAATACCTGCCCCCTTGGGGACAGGGCTGAGTTTATTGCCCAGCGCCTGAGGCGCCCCTTGAGGGGGAATGCCGAAGGGATCGACGCAATTTTTGTTCTTTCCCACCCATGAGCTTCGGCTTGTGGGTGGGCCCACGTTAAAACGAGGCCTTGCGCCCAGTCCATACAAGTGGGGTATGAGGCAAATACCACTTCATATTGTATATCTCACCTGAAGATCGTTACCGCGACAATTTGGAGTCGCGAGGTTTACCCTGTCCTACTTTTGCTTTTCCAACATTTGAATATATTTTTTTAAAAAAAGTAACTAGATTCATCGGAGTGGTCTAAAATCGTTATCAGCCGGACAGCGAGGGAGTCTATCCCCTTTTCCCAAGCTCTAGACCAAAGAGATCATTTTGGCGTCTGGGGTGGAGCTACCATCAGCTCCTTACTTTACCGCACAGATACCTGTGCTACTCATACGCGGGCCGGTATCGAACTAGGAACCTATGGTTTCTTGGCAGACGCTCTACCGGCTGAGCTAAACAAGTTGACATGTGATACAAGGTTGGAAGTAAGGTGCATCCAGCGAGGATCGAACTTGCTATTCACTAGTAATGTATCTATATTATAATACTGAATAGCGAGTTTGTGCTATAGTTAGAAATCTAGTCTCGGAGATTCATTACTATTGAATAGCGAGTTCGATCCTTCCTTCTGATCTTGTGTCACATCCTATCCGTAGGGAACGGGTTGAGTAAATACCTACCTACAAATATTTATAATTTAGGTGATTTAACGAATCCGTTAACTGTAAAAATAAAATAGAATAGTCGAACACTAACAGGGATATGTATAGTTTTGATTTTTCTGATTGTTGTTTTTATCTGTATTGTGGTACAGGGTGACCCAAAATAACAGAACCCAAATAGATTGTATTTAATCTTATCAACGTCTATAATATAACACTATTAAAGTGTTATGGGTTGATTGGCGATTTGTTAATTAATTACTAATTAATTAAAACTACCCTAATTATTAATTATGGTAGTTTGTTAAAAGTTAAAAGTTACTGTAAGAAAAGAAAATGTAATAATAATAATGATAATAATAATAATAATGCAGAGAAAGGATTGAAACCATTCAGAACACTGCACTGCTGCAATCTGCCAGAATACTCAGAAGAGTCCTGGAGACCTGAGGAGACTTGCTGTCACTCAGACTCCAGTGAAAGACCATCAGCTAATGCTGATGTGAAAACTCAAAAGGAGTAAATAATAATAATAATAATAATAATAATAATAATAATAATAATGTTTATATTAAAAATATAAATTTATCTAAACAAAGAATTCTCACGTAGGCATTAAATTATGGAATTTGACCAATATGATCGAAATTTTAAATTTTGACATAAATAAAACAATGGCTGACCTTCAGTTGTGGCACTTGGAGAAAACAATGGAAAACTACAACTAAGGCTGACACAAGGCCATTTAGACACGTAGACAATGTTATTGAGTGGCTGGCCAATCAGAGAGACCAAGAAGACAGACCGAAGAACTGAGAGAATAAAGCGGAGGACGTCCGCCAGAGTCTGACACGCCGCAACCAGAAGACTCGCTACACGTCTGATCCCTTTCACTGTCCATACTGCATTCTGACGTCCTGCCACTCGGTAACAAACCAAGTTAATAAGGTATCCAAAAACAACTAGCTGTAGATCGCCAGTCAACTGACAAAGAAATTACCTCGCTCTTCTGACATTATACAAAAATATTAATCATTGTATAAAAAAAAACAATAAATGTATATATTTTGTATATAATTATCAGAATTATTTAATAAAATATCAAGAAACTTGTTGAACTTGAACTTCAGTCTTTGTACAATCATTCCTCAAAGTTTCAGTTATTTTGGTTGCATTGCTTTAAAATTATTCTCTGACGAAAATATGCTCAAAATGGGCACAACAGTGTTGCAGGCAAACTTGCAATGTTTCATTCTGTCCTGGCACTCAGCTACTGGACTAGAATAAATGTCTTTTAGACCTTTGGAATAAAGATTTTGCACAGTTCCAAACTCTCTGAATTTATGGACCCAGTCAAAAATCTTGCTTTTTGATGAAGCACTGCGACATCAAAACTTTCTCCAAAAATAGGCTTGCTCTACAGTGTTGGATTTTTTGGTAGAATCGGCCTCTACGCAAAAAGTTTTTTCCTTGCTTGACCATGACATTGGGGGAAATTATTTTTACAGTATTTTAAGTTGACTGTATATTCTAAAAAGAAAAAAGGAAATTAACAGTTTTATTACAAAATTTGTGGATGGGTTCTGTTTTGTTGGTCACCCTGTATTAAAAGCACGACATTTCGGCTACTGTATCCTCATTGGCATAAATGAAAAACTACGCACATTCTTAAATCAGCAGTCAAACTATTCAAAATGATTTCCCAGGTTGGGTCATTGCTATGCACGGATACACCGGAGGTTACAGCGGACGAAATGTTGTGTTTTACATAGCCAAGTAAAGATGAGGACAACAGTCCGAAAAATCTAAATTATACACATGAAGTCTCATCTTAAAAATTCAGATAAATAGTAAGGAGATGAATAATTTTGATTTTTTGGATTATTGTCCTCATCTTTATTGTGATACTTATTAACACGACATTAATACCTAGCACAATAAAGATGAGGACAATAGTCCGAAAAATCAACATTATTTATATTTTATTATTCATCTTTATTATGGCAGTTATTATTGACACGACATTAATAACTAGCTCAATAAAGATGAGGTCAACAGTCCGAAAAATCAAAATTATTCATATTTTCTTATTAATCTTTATTGTTGTAGTTATTAACACATTAATAACTAGCACAATAAAGATGAGGACAAGAGTCCGAAAAATCAAAATTATTCACATTTTATTATTCATCTTTATTGTGGCAGTTATTAACACAACATTAATAATTACCACAATAAAGATGAGGACAATAATCCGCAAAATCAAAATCATTCATCTTTATTTTGGCAGTTATCAACACAACATTAACAACTAGCACAATAAAGATGAGGACTAACAGTCCGAAAAATCAAAATCATTCACATCATGCCTCATCTTTAAAAATACAGACACAGAGATGTTTTGTTTTTGTATTTTTTGTTTTTTATTTTGTTTTTGTAAATTGATATAGACAGACTTTTTATTAACGTTATTTTCTTCTTTCTTTTTTAATTCTTAAGAATCAAAAACTTGAAAAGACAAACTTCAATCAAACGAACTTACTGCATTCACAACACAAAGACATTACACGATTGTTTTATCAATAGCAACAACAAACACACAGTTTCTTTATTCTCTTAAGGCTTTTTTCTTCTTCTTCATCTTCTTCTTCTTCTCTCTCAATACGCGAGTGGCAGCCAATGAATAGGTTAAAAAGAATGTGTATTGACCGTACATTAGAGAGCAGGAGAGGAATAATTACCAGCGAGTGGGGCATTAACTGCATCGCAAGGTCTTCAAATAGAAATGGTCAATAAAGCTAGCACGTTAACAAAGCATTTGCTAAATGACAATGTATTGTGTTTGCTTGGAACATCGTGCCGGTTGTGCTGTATCTATGACACCTTCACTCTGGAGAGCTCAGACGTTAAATACCAGCATTACACGACGGCTGCTCTACTGTTTCGCTGCCGGAAGGGATACTCCAGTTTTTCTAGGCGCATGCGTGGTCCTCTATATCAATTTGCCAACAACTTCATTAGGTCGCCATCTTTCTTCGACAAAACAACGCTTCTTGGAGAGAAGTCGAGAAACCAAACAAGAACAGGTTTCCTTCGTTGTATTTTTTTTTTGTTCCTTTCTTTATTTTTGGGGGTCGCGACTCTAAACATGTAGAGGTTGCAGCAAAATTAGAGTTTGTAAAATCCCGCGGGGCAAGGGCACAGGATGGGGCGTGGGGGGTGTTGGTTCGGTAGAGAGACAGACTGCATAAGCCAGAGGAAGAGGCAAGAAACAGGGAGAGGGTGACTGGCAAGAGGCGGAGTGACACACAAAAAGGGATGCG
>CM042149.1:110183209-110198209 GCA_023376005.1 Doryteuthis pealeii | reverse complement strand
CAAACCGTCTTGAATGGAGCCCTTAATTTTCGTAAAATTTACAAAATGAATTGATCTTACGTTCAATAACTTCCTTATCTGGCGGACAATCCGGTTATTTTTTTTATATAATCGTTCTCTAGCTCCTCAGACATTCCAACAGCCAAACAGATATTCGGTACCTTACATTAAACGATGTATACATGATATCTGAGCAAGTTGGTAGAGAGCAGTATTTCCTATGTGCGGACAAAAATGAATATGATTTCAAAATTCCAAATTTTAATCTTATTATAATCTTATTATTATTATTATTTTAATCATATCATTTTAATCATATTATTTTAATCAAAATTTTATTTAAACATATATTATTTTATTTAAACATATCTTATTTAGACACATTATAAAGTAGAAATATTTTATTTAAACATATCATAAAATAAAAATATTTTATTTAAACATATTATTTTATTTAACCATATTTTAATCATATTATTATTTAATCTTATTATTATTTCAAATTTTAATCCTATATTTTTAAATATTTTTTATATAATCACTCTCTGGCTTCTCAGACATCCCAACAGCCGAACAGATGTTCGGTACATTACATTAAACGTTGTATACATGATACATGACCAATTTGGTAGAGAGCAGTGGTTCCTATGTGCGGACAAAAATAAATATGATTTCAAAATTCTTAATTCAGTCGGTAGAGCGTTCGACAAGAAACCGCAAGGTTCCTAGTTCGATACCGGCCCTCGCCAACTCAGCGTATGAGTAGCACAAGGATCTATGCGGTAAAGTAAGGAGCTGTTGGTAGGTGTGGCGCTCCACTTCAGACGCAAAAACAATCTCCTTAGTCTAGCGCTAGTGAAAAGGGGGTAGACTCCCTCTCAGATTGGCTGGTACCGACATTAGGCCGCTCCGACGACTTTACTTTTATTATTATTATTATTTAATCACATTAATCATATTATTTTAATCCTATTATTTTAATCAAAATTTTATCTAAACATATATTATTTTCTATAAACATATTTTATTTAAGCTCATTTAAAAAAATTTTTTTTTATTAAAACACATTATTTTATTTAAACATATTTTAATCATATTATTATCTAATCTTATCATCATTATTTCAAATTTTAATCTTATAATATATTTTTTATATAATTACTCTCTGGTTTCTCAGCCAAACAGTTGTTCGGTACCTTACATTAAACGTTGTATACATGATATGTGACCAAGTTCATAAATAGCAGTGGTTCCTATGTGCGGACAAAAATAAATATGATTTCAAAATTCCAAATTCTAAACTTATTATTATTATTATTATTATTATTATTATTATTATTATTATTAATCATATCATTTTAATCATATTATTTAAACATGTATTATTTTATTTAAACATATTTTATTTAAACACATTATAAAATAAAGATATTTTATTTACAAATATAAAATAAAAATATTTTAATTAAACACATTATTTTATCTAAACATATTTTAATAATATTATTATTTAATATTATTATTATTATTTCAAATTTTAATCTTTTATATATTTTTTATATAATCACTCTCTGGTTCCTCAGACATTTCCACAACCAAACAAATTTCGGTACCTTACATTAAACGCTGTATACATGATGTGACCAAGTTTATATTAGGTAGTTACAAAAATAATGGCCGATTGAAGTGCTCGGTTTTGAAATGTCATTTTAACATAGAATTTGTTGTTTATTTCTGGTGAATCTTTGCATATATAATAATTAATGTGTGCGCAAAAATAAAATTTAATTTATTTTCAGATAGAAAGTATGTTTGAAAAATAGGGGCCTTCAAAGATTAACATGTCTAAACATGACCATCGCCTTCTTATGTTGCATGAGTTCAAGCTTGGACACAATGCCTCCGAAACTGCTGCCAATATCAACAAAGCATGGGGAGATGAATCCACAAGTGATCGGACTGTACGAAGGTGGTTCCAGAAATTCCGCAGTGGGGATGTGTGTCTTAAAGACGAAGAAGGTAGAGGACGGACATGCAGTCTTGACAATGAACAATTGCAGGTAGTTGTTGAGCAAAGTCCAAGAGAAAGTTGGAGAGATGTCTCAGAAACTTGGTGTCAGCATTACAGAGTATTGGAAAGGTGAAAGAGCTCGATAAATGGGTTCCTCATGAGCTCAATGAGCCCCCAAAACTTAGATGGTTTGAAGTATGCTCGATGCTCTGTTTGCGTAACACCAATGACCCCTTTCTTGACCGAATAGTCACTTGTGATACGAAACCTTACCACATCCTCCATATTCTCTCGATCTTTCACCTACTGATTATTATTTTTTAAGCACATTTTTAAATGGTAAAACTTTTCGATCTAAAGAAGAGGTGGAATCATCATTTAAAGATTTTGTTGCATCACAGCCAATAACTTTTTACCAGAGCGGAATAAATGACCTCGTTGATCGATCACAGAAATGCATAACTGCCCAAGGCACGTATTTTGACTAATTTTAACATTTCTACTGTTCATGTTTCAACAATAAATATGTATTTGAAATCGGCCATTATTTTTGTAACAACCTAATAGATAACAGTGGTTCCTATGTGCGGACAAAAATAAATGTTTGGTTAGCATCATTCCGTCTACGAGAGACGATATCAATAGGCCGAATCAATAAAAGGTCTTTTTTACATAGGGATTTTAATGTGGCATCTCGCGAGCATCCACCTCACGATTCAGTAATAATGGATCTGCGAGACTAAGTTTTTGCACCCTCCCCTCTTCTACGCAGGAAACGATGAGTAGCCGCTTCTAGTAAACATTAAAGTTAAGGAACACGTATGCAGTTCATACAGAATAAAACTGACGTAAGTATTATAAACGAATGCATAGTTTTGGTCCTGATGACCGAAACGTTGCATCGCGACAATAAACATCCAGTTTCCATAACATCCCGTATTTGTCTACTTTTCTTCACATAGTTTTGTTAGGTAATTAGATTTTATTTGTGAAAGAAATCTGTACGTTTAATTTTGTTGTTTTCAATTTGAAGCATACAAAAAATTGTGTGAGTACGTATGAGTATTAGCGGGCGCTAGGAATCAACTGGAAAGCCCAGGGGGTACTAGCCTGAAATAAATTCTGGGACCATTGAGGTAACCTGTGCACACTTTACAAATTTATCAGGTACCACATGCAGAAAAATTCTATCAACATCATCCAGAACCAATCACCGAAGGCTACGAAGTCACTATTATATGGGACATTGCCTTCCATACTACAAGACATATACCATCTAATAGACATTCGTAGTAATTAATAGCCACAAGCAATAAAAAATACCTTTTCATGAATATGGTAGCACGATCAGATAAAAATATAACGGTTAAAGAATATAGAAACACAAGTGAATATAAAGATCTTGAAATTGAACAGAAATGTGGCCCTACTTTTATACGTACACTAATTAGAGCCGTAGGTATGATCAAGAAAGTTAGAGACCAGCATATTAACAAGATTCCTTGTAGGCCTTGTTTACGACATTCGAAAACGTCCTCTCTATGGAACTGTTCATCTTCTCAAGAGACTTTCATCAATGTTATATATATATATATATATATATATATATATATATATATATATATATATATATATATATATATACATATAAACAATGTGCATGTTAAGTATCAATTAACATCAGAATTTGTGCAAACAGAATGCAGATATTTACAACCTTCAATTGCCCCTAGGCTCAAATTCCGTATCGAATTGACAAAGCTGAAATAATAATAATAATAATAATAATAATAATAATAATAATAATAATAATAATAGAAAAACAATTATATGGACACTTGAAACGGCAAATCGAAGAGGTTGCACATAAAAAGACTTGGACATTGGTTAAGAAAAGGAAACCTCAAAAGAGAAACTGAATCATTGATAACTGCTGCACAAAATAATGCCATAAGGACAAACTATATCAAAGCGAAAATTGTAAATGTAAATGTAGACTTTGCGGTAATAGAGATGAGACTGTAAACCATGTACTCTGCGAATGTAGCAAACTAGCACAACGGGAGTACAAAACTAGACACGACTGGGTTGGGAAGGTGATCCACTGGGAATTATGTAAAAGATTTAATTTTGACCATACAACAAAATGGTATATGCATAAACCAGAATCTGTTCTTGAGAAGGAAACGCATAAAATTCTCTGGGACTTTGAAATAAAAACGGATCACCTTATCCCAGCAAGAAGACCAGACCTAGTGTTGATTAACAAAAAAGAAAGAACTTGTCAACTGGTAGATTTTGCAGTTCCAACAGATCACAAGGGGAAGCTAAAGGAAAATGAACAAATGGACAAATACCTGGATCTTGCCAGAGAACTGAAGAAGTTATGGAATATGAAAGTGAAATGGATACCAATTGTAGTTGGTGCACTTGGAACGGTCCCAAAAGGATTGGAAAAGGGCTTGGAAAGTTTGGAAATCAGAGGAAGGATTGAAACCATTCACAACACTGCACTGCGGCAATCTGCCAGAATACTCAGAAGAGTCCTGGAGACCAGAGCAGATTTGTTGTCACTCAGACTCCAGTGAAAGACCATCAGCTAATGCTGATGTGAAAACTCAAAAGGAGCAAATAATAATAATAATAATAATAATAATAATAATAATAATAATAATGTTTATATTAAAAATATAAATTTATCTAAACAAAGAATTCTCACGTAGGCATAAATTCCTTAAATTTATGGGATTTGACCAATATGATCGCAATTTTAAATTTTGACAAAATAAAGCAATATTTAATTTGGTCAAAAATTTCAAAAACTTACATAAATAAAACAATGGCTGACCTTCAGTTGTGGCAGTTGGAAAAAACCAATGGAAAACTACAACTAAGGCTGACACAAGGCCATTTAGACAAGTAGGAAATGTTATCGAGTGGCTGGCCAATCAGAGACATATATTAGGGGTGGGGAGATCTGGATCCCATAAATAACAGACCACCATCCGGAGTCATAGAGACCGAGAAGAGGAAAAGAAGAGAGAGAAGTGGAGAACGTCCGCTGGAGTCAGACACCCCGAAACCAGGGAGCTCGCCATAGCTCGGTCCCCTTGCCACAACTTTACCGATACACGCTGTGAAATTACCTCGCTCCATTGTAAAATAAATATATATATTTTGTACATAACCATCAAAAAGCGTTCTCTTTAATTGTTTTGTTGATCCGTTGACAGCTTTTGGTTATTTAATCCTATTTCAGCCGAGTTGGTAAAAGGAACGAAACCAGCTCTCCTTCAGGACACTATAATACTATAATCTGTGTTGCGACCAGCATTAGAAGAAATCTCTCACTATAGTCTTATATTTGGTATCATCCCATCCAACGACTGTAATACTGAGCCGGAGCATCACATACATTGAGACTGTGTCCCAGCACATGTTATTATACACGTTATACCAGAGAGATTGATTTTACTGAGGCCTAATGTGAACGTAATAGCGCAACCGGAGTTCGAACTCACTTACTATGATGTCGCAGTCAAGCACGTTAGCCACTATACCACGAAGACCACCCCACCAGGCAAACATCGACTTGCTCAAAATCATATCTCGTTTAATGAATGACACCTTGGTTTTATGCGTCCTGGGTACGACGTTAAACTGCATCGAACCGTGAAGTTCCAATTTTGAAGCTATGAGGAATGTCGAGTACCCATTCATCGTCGTTATTCCCATCGCCATAGGTGTTCCTTTAATACGTGTTCCGTTTTAAATCATCTAGGCTATGTCACCCATCCACTTCAATTTGTTTCTGAAATTTTGTCTAATTATGGAATATGATAAAGTTAGACAATCCCAAAAATTTGAGCTTCCAATTGTTAAGTTTTTGAACGCCATCCTTAGCCAGTTGAAAAGGATTTAAAGTAAATAAGTCCTGGGTTATGGCATCCTTTGGTAAGTGAATAAGTCATATCCTGCGTAGTGATAAAGGTCCAGTGATTTAATATTTCTGAATGGAATTACCCACCTTATATAAAAAGGGTGTGTGTTGGTGTTTTCTTAATATAAGGCGTGTGTTAGAAGCCCACTTCTATTCAACGAACTTAATTGGCGATATAGCCCTACAATTCTAGGCTTGTCTTTCGACAAGTAGTGAGTCCTTAATATCTCCATTGCCCTTCTGTCATCATCTCTCGCTTCTCGCATTACGAGTGAGAGACTCCGGTCATCCAAGCACTGGATTAACTCTGCATATATTGTAGCATTTTTGTCTACGAAAATTGGGTCCTCCGGTTGGTCGATGGTGCATTGATTATGTCATGCAGCTGAAGGGTTCTCAGATACCCATGGAACTTAGTCTCCCAAATTTCGTAGCTCGACTCGTCGCCATTGAAGAAGATCCGAGCGTACCTGGGCCCATAACCTGTTAAGTTTTTGAACGCCATCCTTGGCCAGTTAAAAAGGACTTAAAGTGAGTAAGTCCTGAGTTATGGAATCCTTTGGTAAGTGAATAAGTCCTATCCTGCGTAGTATTAAAGGTCCAGTGATTTAATCCTATGAGGTCTGTCGTCCACGAAGGTTCAAAGCAGTTATGAGTAGTTATGACCAGTACAGCCGGTATAAATAACAATATCAGCAGCAGTGTACTGCCAGTGATTGGCCAAGAGTATGGTCACATGGTTGTCGGCGAGTCTACAAATAGAAGTGGGCTTCTAATATACACCTTATATCAAGAAAACGCCAACACCAATTCCAAAAATTGACGGAGTTATGTCGATATTTAGCTTTTAGGTGTTTAAAAAATTGAGTTTGAAAAAAAAGATTGAATGCCCATTAAGAATGAATAAAACAAAACGTCTCCGGCATAAAATAACCCAACAAGGGTTGACATACCGTAAAATCCAACAAACCAACCAACCTTGTTTTTTAGGGGGTGGGGAATTGGTCTTAAAAAGTCGTTTATTACACGAATAATATCATGTAGTAAAAGTAAATACTGCGACGTTCCTTGCATCACAGGAACAGCGAGGAAGTCTATCCCCTTTTCACTAGCTCAGGGATATATTTTGCCGAAGTGGAGCGCGACACCTACATATTCTCATCAATGTATATATCTATATATAAACAAATAAATATATATATACATATTGTCATCCAAAGTTGTTATATGTATATGTGTAAGTCAACAGAGTGACCTATTGTTGGTATCAACCGAACAGCGAGGGAGTCTATCCCTCTTTTCACTAACGCTAGAACAATCAGATTGTTTTTTGCTGACGTGGATCGCGACACCTACCACCAGCCCCAGATATTTGCCACACAAATCAAATTACCCAAGCTGTGCTACTCATGCACTAAACTGGCGAACCTGAAACATAGCGATTCCCAGGCGAATGCTTAACTGACTAAGTTGGCCCTGGCCTTAACCAGTTTTGGAGGTTTGGGGAATGTGGAGCACCCCTTCATCACCATTGCTCCCTGGTCCACTCTGACCCGGAGTGGTAGTACCTGTCAGGGTCCCATCTATGGGTTAAATAGAAAAATGTATTTATAAAAAAATTGTATTATCCATTAAGAATTGATTTATTTCAAAACTTTATTGGCATTAAATGACACACTGAGGTTGATATGCCGTAAAACAAAACAAACCAAACCAAACCAAAACCTGGCCTTAATTAAAGGGTAATAATTAAGTTTAGAAAATTCTTGATGTCACACATATCTTCAGGGTTAATAAAATATTTCTCTTGAAATTGTCGATTTTTCTATTTGAGTTGTGGAAATGAATTTATAAGTCCCATCAAAACATTTGATCGTATTGCTAATTAAAATGAAAATCTATGAAAAAAAAAAGATTTTAAAGAATCATCCTTACAGATCTTCAACAACGCTTAAAACCGAAACGATTTTTTGACATCTGATCTCTTAAACCTCGAATACATCAGCTAATCATACCGTCGATAGTCGTTTAAAATAACTCCAATCAAAAGTTTGAACTGTTAGCCAACAAAGATGGCGGAAAATGCCAATAAATTTCCTTTTCTTTCCAAACCACCATTTTCTTTTTTTTGTAAATCATTACTTTCCTGAATAACGTCTTTTCCTTTCATTTCTTTTTCTTTTGGGGTGGGTCGGTGATGAGCTTTCTTTTTCTTTTTTGCTTTTTCTTTTTTTGCTTTTTCTTTTTAATTTTTTAGAAATATTTTCTATTAGTGCCAGCACTCTTTTCTGTTCAATCCCTTTTTCCGAGGTTTCAAATCCAATATGGATGAAATAAAACTCACTCATTAAATATCACCAGTTAAGGCGCGCTGTTTGAAGAACAATATTGATTGGTTGCACGCAGCAGCGGCGGCGAACAGACGTCTGGGATATATTTAGGCCCTGAAGACATGAAATGGTGGACGGCGTTATTAAGTTGAAAACGAGGCAAACTTGCCAAGATTTGTCGATACACACTTTCCAACTGACTGGGTCGTTCGTTTTTCAGTTTGGAAAGCTGGGTGAAGTGTGGGTGGTATGCAAACCTTTAGACCATTAGGACGAACTACGTGGGACAAATGGGAGGGGTAAAGTGGGTGGTTTGAAAAACTACGGGTTTTTTTTTTCACAAAGATGAGAATTAAAAAAAAGATGCATTCATATAAAAAAAAATGGTGGCAAAAAGAAAAAGAAAAGAGTTGTGTGTGTGTGTGTGTGTGTGTGTGTGTGTGTGAGAGAGAGAGAGAGAGAGAGAGAGAGAGAGAGAGAGAGGGGGGGTGAGAGATACATAAATAAAGCAAGTTAGATTGATAACTTTTACTGGCAATAAAGACCTGTCCTTCTCCGGAAAGATATTGAAAATATAATTTGAAAACTGGCAAATTTTAACCAGTAATTGCTTGTCACCACGAAACAATAATCTTTGAACGTTCTTTTCCTGTTGGCTGCTATATTTGCCAAAATGAATTCGGTACAGGAGGAATAATATTAGAGTAGCGGTAAGAGTAAGAGTAGTGTCGAAAGAAGAGGAAAGAGGGGGAGATAGGAGGAGGCAGTAAAGAGAAAGGAGGAGAGGAGAAAGATAGGAGGTAGTAAAGAGAAAAGAGGAGAGGGGAGAGAAGAGAGGAAGTAGTAAAGAAAAAGAAGGAAAAGAAAAATGAATTCGGCACAGGAGGAATAATATTAGAGTAGCGGTAAGAGTAAGAGTAGCGTCGAAGGAACAGGTAAGAGGGTTAGATAGGTGGAGGTAGTAAAGATAAAGGAGGAGAGGAGAGGAGAGGAGAAAGAATATGAGGAGGTAGTAAAGAGAAAAGAGGGGA
Source organism: Doryteuthis pealeii (assembly GCA_023376005.1). Taxonomy (NCBI): domain Eukaryota; kingdom Metazoa; phylum Mollusca; class Cephalopoda; order Myopsida; family Loliginidae; genus Doryteuthis; species Doryteuthis pealeii. The sequence continues at coordinate 110,188,897 of CM042149.1, read as the reverse complement.
GAGATGAGAGGAAGTAGTAAATAAAAGAAGGAAAGGAAAATAGATTCGGTACAGAAGGAATATTAGAGTAGCGGTAAGAGTAAGAGTAGTGTCGAAGAAGAGGAAAGAGGGGGAAAGATAGGAGGAGGTAATAAAGATAAAGGAGGACAGGGGAGAGATGAGAGGAAGTAGTAAAGAAAAAAGAAGGAAAGGGAAAATAATTCGGTACAGAGGAAATAATATTAGAGTAGCGTAAGAGTAAGAGTATTGTCGAAGGAAAGAGGAAATAGGGGGGAAAGATAGGAGGAGGCAGTAAAGAGAAAGGAGGAGAGGAGAAAGATAGGAGAGTAGTAAAGAGAAAAGAGGAGAGGGGAGAGATGAGAGGAAGTAGTCAAGAAAAAGAAGGAAAGGAAAAATAAATTCGGTACAGGAGGAATAATATTAGAGTAGGCGGCAAGAGTAAGAGTAGTGTCGAAGGAAGAGGAAGAGGGGGAATAGGAGGAGGTAGTAAAGATAAAGGAGGAGAGAGAAGATAGGAGGAGGTGAAGTAAAGTAAAAGAGGAGAGGGGAGAGATGAGAGAAGTAAGTAAAAGAAAAAGAAGGAAAGGAAAATAAATTCGGTACAGAAGGAATAATATTAGAGTAGCGGTAAGAGTAAGAGTAGTGTCGAAGGAAGAGGAAATAGGGGGAAAGATAGGAGGAGGCAGTAAAGAGAAAGGAGGAGAGGAGAAAGATAGGAGGAGGTAGTAAAGAGGAAAGAGGAGAGGGAGAGATGAGAGGAAGTGGTAAAAAAAAAGAAGGAAAGGAAAATGAATTCGGTGTAGGAGGAATTATATTAAAGTAGCGGTAGGAGTAATGAATCGAGAAATCACAGGAAAGAGGGGAAGAGAGAAGGAGGGGTAAAAAAGGAGGAGAGGGGAAAGATAGGAGGAAGGAGTAATAAAAAAAGAGGAAGAATGATTGTATAGCTCTGTAAGTATGATTGTATTGCGCCAATATTTCAAGGTAGCGAGAGGACCAACCACATCTGAAAATTTATATTCAAAATTGGGCACAATCATATGAAGGGACATTAGTTCCTATTCTATATACTATTAGTTTATAATAAGTTTGATACTGGCCCTCGCCAACTCAGCGTATGAGTAGCAGAGGGACCTGTGCGGTAAGGTAAGGAGCTGATGGTGGGTGTGGCGCTCCATATCAGACGCCAAAACAATCTCCTTGGTCTAGCGCTAGTGAAAAGAGGATAGACTTCCTCGCTGATTGGTTCATACCGACTTTAGGCCACCCCGACGACTTTACTTTTATATAATAAGTACAGGAGGCGCGTGGTATAATCATTACCATCAAAGGAAGTGGAATCAGTGACACGAGTTCAAATCCTGGGTGGGGCTGTTCACATTTCACATAGCGCTGATATCATTGGGAAAGGTAATGCATTCAATTATTTTCCCTCTGGCTATGGGTGATCTCTTAAGCCTCGAATGCATCAGCTAATCATACCGTGGATAGTCGTTTAAAATAACTTCAAAAGTTTGAACTGTTAGCCAACATAAATGGGGAAAAATTTCAATTTCTATATGGAGTTTAACAAATTTGAATTAATTAATTAGTTATAATTAAATGAATTAGGCGTGCATATCGGTTTAAATGTAAGGCGTGAACAAATCGAGAAAAAGTCCATCTCTGTATGTACATTTCAGCCTATTAGGCCTCATCAGCAGAGTTTTCTCGATTTGTTTACGCCTTACATTTAAATTTATTAGTTTATTAGGTTATATATGGAAGTGAGATGAGGAAATTAATCTGACAGTATGTGGAAAAATGTAGAAATAAACACGGGATCTTATGATGGGTGGAAATTTATAGTCGATGTTCGAACATTTCGGTTTGAAACGGAAACCATCTTCAGGACTATGAAATTATGTGGCCAAAAGATGATTATTGTGCATATAAACACTCATCATTCTTTGTCCACATAAATTCCACAGTCCTGAAGTGGTTCCATTGTAACCGAAATGTTTCGAAACATCGATTATAATTTTCCAATCATCATAACAGCCCGTGTTTTTTCTAGGTTTTAATATGTACATGTGCTCACTCAATCGGTAAGATGTTCGGCTAGTGACACCACAACAGGTTTCTAGTTCGATACGGCCGCCAACCTCAGCGGACGAAGTAGCACAGGGTTCTGTGCAGTAAAATGTGAGGAGCTGATGGCAAGTGTGGCGCCTCACCTCAGAATGCTAAAATATCTCGCGCTATGTGAAAAGGGATAGACTCCCTCGCTGATAGCGGACTTTAGGCCACCCAATGACTTTAGTTACTACATGGTAGAAGTGTCTGACTCATGTAGGTCCTTGTATATATAATAATATATAAGTATATATATATATATATATATATATATATATATATATTATATATTGTAGTTCTTGTTAGGTAGTTGGAGAATTGAGAATAAAGTGTCGAGTACTTTTGTAAGAGCTGTATTTATTTATTATAGTGTACATCATTTAAGGTGCAATTGCTAAGCCACCATTGGTTTTTAGATAGTGTATGATATATAATATATATATATTATATATAGATATATATATTATTATATTTTGAATGAAATTTAATATTTAGAAAAAACAAACCAAAAGATGTTAAAATTCCGCTGACAGAAATCTGTTTCGATTTCATCAAGAGCAAAGTGTGTATATGAGTGGATCGTTATAAGACGAAAGTGGTACGGATGAAACGTTCTAGTTCATAGCCCAGAATTTTTAATTTTTTTTAATTTTGAAAAAAGCAACCAAAATATCCTGGATATTACAATCTCCGGTGAACTATGGATTAGTTTGCATTGCTGGGATTTTTAATTTTTGATACTTTTGCTTTACAATTTTTTACATATTTACATCAAACTCTGTTGTGAGTATCTTTGTGTGTGAGAGATCTATAATGCTTCTGATGTATAGTTTAGGTTAATAAAATAAATTTATTTTATTTTTATTTGAAAAACAGAATATGTGCTTTCAAAAGGTTTAAAATTTAGAAATATAAGTGAATATCGTTATCGATTAGATATTCTGTACCGAGTTTCGTCTAATAACGGTCCCAAGAATATAAACCATCGCTCTTGATGAAGACCACTTCAATAAAGGGTCGAAACAGATTTCTGTCAGCGAATTTTAACATCAAGTGTTTGTTTTTTCAAAATATTAGTTTCATACTGTCGGATTCACTTTTTTCACATATATATATATATATATATATATATAATATATATATAAAATATATATATATAGTATAATTATAAATATAATATGCGGGGGGTATAGGGAATACTTATATGGCCATCTCAGATAGCGCGCACCTTGAAAAAATTCCAGCTTATACATTCACACCTACATTCTCGTCATTATTCCTTTATTCTAATAAACATTGTTCCTAAAAAGAATGTAAACATATGAAAATAATTATCTGATATTTTCTTCGATTTTACCATTTTTTTATTCCGCCCTCAACAGAACAGTTTGAAAAAAACTGTTTTCATTTCCTGACTGCTGTAGGGCCTAGAACTCCAGAAAGCCCCACAACATTCAACACATGGTTTCGACCCACACCCCGGACACTTGCACATATTGTTACTACTTTAATTTTCATTCATTACGAGTTTTCCTACTTTTAGTTTCCTCAGTTTCTTTTCATTGTCAGTTTCTTTATTTGCGGTATTTTTCTTTCTGTGTTGATTTTTGTTTTGGTGTTTTGATTCCATTTTGTCATTTTGTTATCTTCATGCTAAAGTTTATGTTGTTTCGTATTTGCTTCATTTTAATTTTTTCGCTGAAAATATCTTTACAAACTTGACACTCGTCGAATGTAATTCAATGAATCTGAGTTGCAATGATTCAAATGCCAACTAGAAAATGAGAACTATCTTTCGACTGAGTAATGTAAATGAAAGATAGAATTTGAAGAAATGCGCGGAAAGGGGAACATAATGGTGGATGAGGTAGCTGACGAAATTGGGGCGCAAAAGAAAGAGTAATAGCAAGAAGTGGTGTGTGTGTGTGGGGGGTAAAGATAAGAATTAGTTTAGAGTGTAAAAGAAAGAAGAAGAAAGAAGAAACTACAAATAAATAGGAGAAGGAGGAAGTGTGGGGGGTGTAAATAAAAGAATTATATGTAAATAGAAAGAAGAAGGTAAAAAAGAAAGATGAATGAAAGAGAGAAAGAAAGAAAGAAACTAACAACAAATAAAGAGAAAGGAAGGAAGAGAATGAATGAATGAAAAGAAGGAAGGAAGGAGAATAATAAATAAAGAAAGAAAGTAATTAAGAAAGAAAGAAAGAAAGAAAGAAAGAAAGAAAGAAAGAAAGAAAAAAGAATGAATGAGAAAGAAAGAAAGAATCAAACAAGCAGATAAAAAGGAAGGAGGAAAAGAACAAAAAGAAAAGAAAGAAAGAGGAAACGGAAAAAGAAAGAAAGAAAGAAAGAAAGAAAGAAATAGAAAAGAAGGATGGTAGAGAAGATAGATAAAAATAAACAGAAAAGAAGAGAATCTGCAAAGAAGGATTGATGAAGAAAGAAAGAAACAAAGAAACAAAGAAACAAAGAAAGAAACAAAGAAAGAAACAAAGAAAGAATAAGCTGAAAAGAAAGAAAGAAAGAAGGAATAATCTGAAAAAGAAGAAAGAAACTAACTAACAAACAAAGAGGAAACTGAGAAAAAAGGAAAAGAGACAAACAATTATACGAGAGAGAGAGAGAGGAGAGAGAGAGAGAGAGAAGAGAGAGAGAGAGAGAGAGAACGGAGAGGAGAAGAGAAAGAAGAGGAAACTGAAAAAAGGAAAAAAGAAGAAATAAACAAAATGAAGAAAAAAGAAAGAAACATGGAGAGAAGACGTGAGAAAGAGAGCAGGAGTGGAACAAGGGAAAATAGAAAAAAAGAAAAAAAGAAGAAAAACTGAAAAGTGAAAGGTATATAAGAGAGAAGACTTACAAACAAACCGGAAGGTCAAAGAAAGAAAGAAAGAAAAAAAAGAAGAAAGAAGAAAGAAAAAAGGAAAAAAGAAAGAAAGAACTGAAAAGGGAAAATAAATAGAAAGAAAAGACAAAGAACGAAAGAAAGAAAGAAAGAAAGAAAAAGAACAGAAAAAGGGGAGAAAAGCAAACAACAAACAAACAAGAAAAGAAGAAAAAATGGAAGAAAGAAAAAAACTGAAAAGAGAAATAAATAGAAAGAAAAGACAAAGAAACAAACAAGAAGGAGAAAGAAAGACAGAAAGAAAGAAAGAAAGAAAGAAAGAAAGAAAAAAGACAGAGAGAAAGAAAGAAAGAAAGAAAGAAAGAAAGAAATAGGGAAAGACAGAAACATGAAAAAATAACAAATAAATAGAACGAATAACATATACAGGAATAAAGAAAGAAAGAGAGAAAGAAGAGAGAAAAGAAAGAATTAAGAAAGAAAGGGAAACAGAAAGAGAGGAGGAAAGAAAAAATTATACATCGTAATCTAATAAAGAATTACATGTAAAAATTAGACAAAAAAAAACGGAATAAAAAAATGATATGTAGTAATGAGAATTGAGAGTTTTCTGCAATATGGCCGATAATAATGGAACAAATATCTAAATATGTTAATAAAGTTAATTTCGAAAAAAATATCTTTATTTTCCCTTAATAAACTGAACGAACTCATTGGTTTTCTGATATATA
>CM042149.1:110160709-110180709 GCA_023376005.1 Doryteuthis pealeii | reverse complement strand
TACTATTTTACTATTATAATGTAATTAACTATTTTGTTATTAACAATATTATAACTATATCACTATTGCTTCTAATTAATGATATTATTTTATTAAGATTTAAATAACAATATTGTTATTAACAATATCATTTCTAATTCACTATTACATATAATTGAAAATATTAGTTTATTATTATAATTTGATTAACTACATTGTTATTAACAATATTATTTCTAATTCGTTATTACCTATAATTAACAATATAATTTCATTACTGTAATTTTATTGATAATATTATTATTAACAATACTATATTTATATTACTATTGACTTTGATTAATAATATCATTTTTTTTATAATTCAATGAGCAATATTATTATTAAGATTATTATGTCTATATCACTTTTGCCTCTAGTTAATGATATAATTTTGTTATTGTTATCTAAATAACAATTATCATTTACAATATCATATCTATATCATCACTGTCTCTAATTAATAAGAATATCTCCATAAAACCACTACTTTAAAGACTGAAATCCCAAATAACCTTTTTGGCATTAAATGACCCACAGAGGTTGATATGCCGTTAAACAAAACTCAAACTAAACTCAAACTAATTAATAATGTCATCTTATTTTTATAATTTGATTCGGAATATTATTACTAACAATATAATTTCTACATCACTACTGACTGTTATTAACGGTATTATTCGATTATTTAATTAAGAATATTATTTCTACAATTCTATTACCTATGCTTTTATGTTTTAAATTATTCAGTTATTTGTAGCCAGAGGTCAAGGGTCATGGGTTTTAAGGGTTAAAAGTTACAATTCTATCACTTATTCGTCCTTATTTGCATACAATCAACGAGCCACAATTTGTACAATTGATAAAACGCTTGCGTCGAACGGGGTGAGTGCGCTCAGGTCTGTATGCCTGTGTGCTTCTATGTGTGTGTGTGTGTGTGTGTGTGTGTTGTGGGTTTGCGTATTCACTTATGTATCTGCGTACTTGGGTATGCCTGTGTGCGTGTGTACACGAAGAAAGAAGCAAACAGTAAAAGAGAGAAAGAAAGATAGAAGGAAAGAAAGAACAAAAGAAGCATATAGAGAAGACATGAGAAAGAAAGAAAAAAGAAAAGAAAGAAAAGAAAGAAAGAAAGAAAGAAAGAAAGAAAATAAAATAAAGAAAGTACTAAAGAAACAAAGAAGCATAGAGAGAAGACGCGGGAATGAGAGCAACAATGGAACAAAAGAAAGAAAGAAAGAAAGAAAGAAAGAAAGAAAGAAAGAAAGAAAGAACGAAAGAGAAGTCGGGGGAAAGATAATAACAATGAAACAAAAGAAATAAAGAAAAAAGAAAGAAAGAAAGAAAGAAAGAGGCATAGGAAGAAACGGGGAGAGATAGCAACATGAAACAATAGAAAGAAAGAAAGAAAGAAAGAAGGAAAGAAAGAAAGACTGAAAGAGAAGAAAGAAAGAAAGAAAAGAAAGAAAAGAAAAGAAATAAAGTACTAAAGAAAGAAAGAAGCATAGAGAGAAGACGCGGTAAAGATAGCAACAATGAAACAAAGAAAGAAAGAAAGGAAGAAAAAGAAAAGAATGAGAGAGAAGAAGAAGAAGAAAGAAAGAAGAAAGAAAGAAAGAAAGTACTAAAGAAGGAAAAAGGGAAGTGGGGGAAAGATAATAACAATGAAACAAAGAAATAAAGAAAAAAAAGAAAGAAAGAAAGAAGAAAGAAAGAAAGAGGCATAGGAAGAAAACTGGGAGAGATAGCAACAATGACAATAGAAAGAAAGAAAGAAAGAAAGAAAGAAGAAAGAAAGAAACAGAAAAGAAAGAAGAAAGAATGAAAGAGAAGAAAGAAAGAAAGAAAGAAAGAAAAGAAAGAAAGAAAAGAAAGTACTAAAGAAAGAAAGAAGCATAGAGAGAAGACGCGGTAAAGATAGCAACAATGAAACAAAAGAAAGAAAGAAAGGAAGAAAAAAAAAGAATAGAGAGAAGAAGAAGAAAGAAAAAGAAAAGAAAGAAAAGAAAGAAAGAAAGTACTAAAGAAGGAAAAAGGGAAGTGGGGGGAAAAGATAATAACAATGAACAAAAGAAATAAAGAAAAAGAATGAAGAAAGAAAGAAAGAAGAGAAGAAAGAAAGAGGCATAGGAGAACGGGGAGAGATAGCAACAATGAAACATAGAAAGAAAGAAGAAAGAAAGAAAGAAAGTACTAAAGAAAGAAAGAAGCATAGAGAGAAGACGCGAAAGAATAGCAACAATGAACAAAAGAAAGAAAGAAAGAAAGAAAAGAAGAAGAAAGAAAGAAAAACGTGTTTTGACGTTCCTGTGTGTTTAACTTTCAGACATTCACAGAGTCTGAATAGTGGAAAGCTCTAAAAAGAAAAGAAAATATATATATAAATAAATAAATAATATATAATATATAATATATATATATATATATATAAACTAAAGAAAAAATTCCCAAAAAAGTCTCATAAATTTTTCAACGACAGCACGTGACTTAAAACATATTTCTCGTCTCAGTAAGTGATGCATGCCGTTACTTCCGGTCGTTATCAAAAGTCTTCCTCTTTTCTGTAAAAATATATTTCATTGTCTATTTCCTTTTTTATTTTTCATTTTTCATTTATATTTTATTTTTTAGGGTTAAAAGGAGAAGGAAGAGGAGGTGGATGTGGAGGAGGGGGTTTCTTCCAAGTTTGTTGATTATTTCAACTTTTGGTTTGATTTTTTTTTTCTTTTAACGTTCAACGAAGATTAATTTCATCTTTTATTCTCAATGTTTTATCCACTTCTTAATATTTGTGCAACTAAATGTTTCATTGAGTTGACGTCTATAATTCGACGACATGAGATGAATTCCTAAATAAGTACATTGATTTCTTTAACACACATGCGCTCGTTACAATCTCCCCATATATATATATATATATATATATATATATATACTAGCAAATATATGCACCCTCCGGGTGCAAGTATTTAAGTTTTAATATAATAAAATATCATATTAAATTAGAAAGGCTAAAGAAACTGAATAAGAATGTAGATAAAAAGATTTGGAACAGAGGGGGTATGATTGAAAAATAGAACAACTTTGAAACTAACTCTTCCATCATTTTCCGTTACTCCCGTCTTTCATTGGTAAATTTTCCTAATTTAACTGTTTAGTTAAAATAGGAAGTAAAGAACAATATTAGTTATTTCTTCCTGTTAAGGGATTTCTGTTAAGATATATTGAAGAGATTTTTGCTCATTATCAATAAGATAAAACCAAACAATTAGAAATCAATAATACTAAGCATATATCTATTGAAATCAAATTTTTAAGATCAATATGCAAATTAGCCTTCCCATTCACACTGTAAACCTCTATTTTGTTGTATATATAAATACAATTGCATGTTATTAGTATGTAGATATGGTCAACATTATAAGTAATGTGAAACAAATTTTATTAATAATTGAGGTATAAATAAAAATAAGATCATGGTAAATGTTATGTAAATAACAAAGGGAATTGTGACTTGTATAGTAATATAGTTTCGGTTACAGACAGATAAACCGACAATCTCCATTATAATAAGATATATACATATATATAAAGTCAAATCTAATGAGCCAGATATACATTAGGTTTAACTTTATTATTTGCTCTACTTAGGTATTGAGCACTCTTTACTTTTTAGCTTTAGAATATCCTGGCGGTTTCTCTCTCTGTCTACCCTCTCTCTCTCTCTCTCTCTCTCTATCTATATATATATAATATATATATATATATATATATAGTATCAACCGATTATCTATTTATGATTTATATATATATGTATATATATATATATATATATATATATATATATTTTGGAGGATATGTGCCTAATTGAAGTCATACCTAATTTTGAAAGTTAATTAGTTAATAATTAATGAATTTAGGCGGGCATATATGTTCAAATGTAAGGTTAAACAAATCGAGAAAATGTCAATCCCTGAATGTATATTTCGACCAATTAGGTCTCATCAGCAAGGTCGAAATGTACATTCAGGGATTGACATTTTCTCGATTTGTTTAGCCTTACATTTGAACATATATGCCCGCCTAAATTCATTGATTATTAACTAATTAACTTTCAAAATTAGGTATGACTTCAATTAAGCACATATCCTCCAAAAATTGTCGGCTTAAAGCCATATAAAAAAAAATAAACACATTTGTTTGTTTACTTAACCTCATATATATATATATATATATTATATATATATATATATATATATATATAGTCGGGCCGGCCTAATGTCTGTATCAACCCCCTTTCCCTAGCACTAGACCAAGAAGATTATTTTAGCGTCTGAGATGGAGCGCCACACCTACCCTCAGATTCTTACTTTACCGCACAGATCCCAGTGCAACATACGCTGAGTTGGCGAGGGCCGGTATCGAATCAAGAACCTTGCGATTCCTAACCAAACGCCCTACCGACTGACCGACTGAGCTAAATCGGTCCTATATATATATATATATATATATATATATATATATATATATATATATATATATGAAAAGTTGGTGACTTAACAGTGAATATAAAATATCGAGTTAGTCGCAATTTCGACCGTCGATGAAATAATTAACCGAATGAGTCAGGGTTATAAAAATATAAGAGTGCTAAATACGTTTTTAGGGCAGATTTAGTAAAATGGTATAGTAAGATAGCCTACTTGAGTTTCACCTAGTAAAGATAATCAGGTTTATCTGCGATGAATTTATCGCAGGTAATCCTGATGATCCATACAGAGTGAAACTCGAGTAATCTATTTGACTATACCATTTTATAATATATATATATATATATATATATATATATTATATATATATATATATAGATAGATAGATAGATAGATAGATAGATAGATAGATAGAAAGAACATTGTCACATACACATACAGTTAGAGATTATGATATATACATAGATATGAAGATACAATGATAATTTTGAAATCTTATTATGAGGGAGATTATGTAACTGTTTGTCTGCAACTGAAACTACGTCACTATTAATTAATTAGCATCTTATTTATTAGTGATGCGCCTATTGAAGTCTAGATGAATTAGATTTGCCACAATACTGCCCATATTATAAGTGCATTTAAATCCTGAAATATGTGCCATATATCTCGGAGAAATAAAGATTTACATAGTTTATGGTGGGAATAATTTGCATAATGATTTTAACAAAACTGGGTTTAATAAATAATTATTTGCTGTTACTGATTTCTAATACTATTATATTATTCTTAAATGTACGAGGATGAGTCAAAACGTAATGCCATGTTCTTTAAACAAAAAACAAAAAAAGACAATAAACTCTTAGTCTACATTGAGACCCTAACGAGACCCAGAGCAACAATCCGACAAATAAGACCCAATTTGCTAATCGACAGTCCACCTTCTGCATGATAATGCTCAGCCACACACAAGCATCAGGACATGTGAGACAATCCCCTCATTAACTCTTTGCCTACTTAAGCCTCGCAGGACGGCTCTCTCACCACTGCGATCCGAACGTAAGCTGCTGGCAGTGACTCTCTCACGTGTCTCTTGCTAATAATAATTCAGGAATAACAAGACTTTATTTGAATAGAATGAGTTCTGAGTTATCAGGTAAAAAATTACAAAGAATATTTGCAACAGCTGTGAGGGAAATTTGGTAGTCTAAGAGTTAACCTTGGTTAGGCATTCAGCCGGTAGATCGTTCGGCTAGAAACCACAAGGTTACTAGTTCGATACCGGCCCTCGCCAACTCAGTGTATGGATCTGTGCAGAAAAAGTAAGAAGCTGATGGTAGGTGTGGCGCTCCACCTCAGACGCTAAAATAATCTCCTTGGTCTAGCGCTAGTGAAAAATGGATAGACTCTCTCACTGATTGGCTGATACCGACTTTAGGCCACCCAGACGACTTTACTTTCTTAACTTTTAGGCAACCGGTATAGGAGAAAGAAATCTCTGAATTCAAACATGTTAAACTCTGAGTAAAAAATATTGTCTCTAATTAACAATATTATTATCAGCAATGTTATTTATATTTGCTATAATTAACTATATTATATCATTATTGTAATTTAAGTAACACTATTATTATTAACAAAATTATATATATATATATATATATATATATATATATATATATATATATATATATATACTAGAAAATATATGCACCCTCCGGGTGCAATTATTTAAGTTTTAATGTAATAAAATATTGTATTAAATTAGAAAGGCTAATGAAACTAAATAAGAATACAGATAAAAAGTTTTGAAACAGAGGGAGTATAATAAAAAATGGAACAACTGAAACTTACTCTTCCATCACTCTCGTCTTTCATTATTATTTTTTCTAATTTAAGTATTTAGTTATAAGAGGAAGTAAAGAATAAAATGACAGTTATTCTATCTTGTTAATGGATTTCATTTAAGATTCATTGAAGAGATTTTTGCTTATATTCATTAAAATAAAACCAAACATTTAGAAATCAATAATACTAAGCGCATATTTATTAAATTCGATTTTTTAATATTAATATGCAAATTAGCCTTCCCGTTCACACTGTAAACCCCTATTTTGCTGTATATATAAATATAATTGCATGTTCTCAGTATGTAGACATAGTTAACAGTATTAATAATGTAAGACAATTTTATTAATAATTGAGGTTTAGATAAAAATAAAATCATGGAGAATGTGATGCCAATAACTAAGAGAATTGTGACTTGAGTAGGAATATAGTTTCGGTTACAGACAGAAAACACACAAATCTCCATTATAATAAGATATATGATTAATTAGTCAATAGCAAACGAATCAAGATTCTCCAATTGTGCGGAGGGGTTGATAAATACATACAAGAATGTCCTTGGCATTAAAATAACCCATGAAGGTTGATATGTTATTAAACAAAGCAACAAACTTTAAAAGAGAAGGAAAGAGAGAGGGGGAACAGGGGAAGAGAAAAAGAGGGAGAGAGGGTGTAAATAAATAAGAAGTAACAAGCAGGGCCTGAGGATATACAACAGTATGATAATTTAATAATTACAACGTATGATATCTTTACTTAAAAGCTATTTTATAGTTCAATTTGTAAAAAGTATAATAATCTTGATATAACCCTCTCTCACTTTTTTTTCTTTCCTTCTTTTCATCTTTTCATTATGTTCGATTGAAACATATTAGTGTAATCGCTTCCGCGTGCTCACCCCTCTTTCTCTCCCCTACTCTCTTTCTTTCTTTCTTTCTTATTATATTTTTCTGTGTACCATGTACTTTTTTTCCCTTTCCTTCTCTGTAACAAAAACAGAATGACACCACTCTTAAGAAACAATTCTTTCTTTCTTTCTTATTATATTTTTCTGTGTAGCATGTCCTTTTTCTTCCCTTTCGTTCTCTATAACAAAAACAGAATGACACCACTCTTAAGAAACAAGAAATCAGTGGATTAGCAACACAAAATAATCAGGATTTACATTTTTGCATTTCATTGTCGGTGATTTTGACGATCTCATTTTTAACCTGAGGTTTTCCAAGATGATAATAGTTGTACAATTAAGGAACATTAGTATTAATATATAGATTCTAACATGAGAGGAAAAATAGACAAAAAGGTAGAGGGGATATATAAAAGTAAAGTCGTCGGGGTGGCCTAAAGTCGGTATCAGCCAATCAACGAGGGAGGCTATCCCCTTTTCACTAGCGCTAGACCAAGGAGATTGTTTTTGCGTCTGAAGTGGAGCGCCACACCTACCATCAGCTTCTTACTTTACAGCACAGATCCCTGTGCTACTCATACGCTGAGTTGGCGAGGGCCGGTATCGAACTAGGAACCTTGTGGTCTCTAGCCGAACGCTCTACCGAAATCTCCCTGTTTTCCATACACAAAGCGTGCATTTAAACAACACTTTCTTCTTCTTCTTCTTTATTCCCTCTCTGTTTTCTTCTTCTTCTTCTTCTTCTTCTTCTTCTTCTTCATCGATTGCTTCTTTCTTTCTTTTTTCCTACATAATCTTTCCTTATGTCCTCTTTCTTCTTCGGTATTTTATTTTCTTTATAATCCTTTGTTTTATTTACATTTTCTTTGTCAACTTTTTTCTTTTTTCTTTTTTCAAAATATTCTATATTCATTTTCCTATTTACCTTCTTCTTCTTCTTCTTCTTCTTCTTCTCTTCTTCTTCTTCTTCTTCTCCTCCTCCTTCTCCTCTCCTCCTTCTTTTCCTCCTCTTGTACTCCTCCTTTTCTCCTCCTCCTTTTCTTCTCCTCCTTCTTCTCCTCCTCCTTCTTCTCTCTTACTTCTCTTCTTCTCCTCTTCCTCCTTCTTTTCTTCTTCTTCTCTTACTCCTTTTCCTTCTTCTTCCTTCTCTTCTCTCCTTCTCCTTCTTTCTTCTTCTTCTTCTTCTTCTTCTTCTTCTTCTTCTTCTTCTTCTTCTTCTTCTTCTTCTTTCTCCTCCGTCTTCTTTCTCCCCTCCTCCTCCTCCAACTCTTCTTCTCTTCTTCTTCTCTTCTTCTCTTACTCCTTCTCCTCCTTCTTCTTCTTCTCCTCCTCTTCTTCTTCTTCTTCTTCTTTATATTTCTTCTTCGTCTTCTCCTCTTCTCCCATCTTCTTCTCCTCCTCTTTATTCTTCTTTCTCTTTCTCATCCCCCTCCTCCTCCTTCTCCTTCTCCTCCTCCCCCTTCTTCTTCTTCTTCTTCTTACAAAATATAGCACAATGTAAAATATTTTAATCTGTGCCAATTTAGAAATGTCAGGGTTTTGTTTTTGTTTTTGTTTTTGTTTTGTTTTTTATTTTCTATTTTTCGTTTTTGTTTTGTTTTTCTTCTAAACTTTTTGTTGTTGTATTTTTCTCTTATTCTTTTGTGTTATTTTTTTTCGTTCTAAAACGATTCAAATTAAATGAAAATTTGCAAAGTATTTCTTGTTGTTGTTGTTTTTTTGTTTTGTTTTTTTTTGTTTGTTTTGTTTTGTTTTTTGTAAATTTCCTTTTTTTTAAATTTTCTTCTCTCTTTATTTCATTGAGATTTCTTTCTTTGTTTCGTTTTGTTTTGTGTCTATTTCGTCTTTTTCCTTCGTTAGCGATTAAAGCATCCGGGCGGAAGGTTATTCTTTTGCTAAGTTTTTTTAATTTTATTTTATATTGTTGGTAACCATACAATGTTTACTGGTGTGCGTTGTTTTCTTCATCCGCTGATGTAGCAATGGCGAATCTGTTATTCCCAACTTTGGTATTATGAAGATGCGGAAAAAATATTATTCATTTCTTAATTGATATTGCTATATATATATATATATATTATATATTTATATATATATATATATATATATATATATTAGGTATTTTGTATAAAGATGTATTATTATTGAAATCTGAATTATTCTATTCAATCATCGTGAATGAGAAAACGTTTTCCCGGGTTCTTTGTCATGATAATAAGCAGCTAATACGCTGCTTTGAAACCAGTGGTAACAAACATCTTTTAATTGTATAGTATATCATAACAAATTATATATATATATATATATATATATATATATATATATATATTATATATATAATGATTTGAAGGCAATTACAATGCATATAAAACTAAAAACAAAAAGATGTTTTTTTGTGTCTTATCGATTTCAAAGTAAACTTTATCATCAGAGACGGTTTTCAGAAATGGACTTGCTTCTTTTTTTTGTGTGTGTCTTCTTTCTCCTCTTCTTCTCTTTTTTCTTTTCTTTTCTTTTTCTTTATGTTATGAATGAAATAAGCGGATAACTGTCGTTTCTTACTTTTGAAATATCTGTTGAGAATGGGTTTGAATTTTGAATCTAATATTGTCTGGTTAATTTCAGGTGAATATTGCTACATTGTAGCTAACTTGAATTCAATAACTTGAATATATGTATGTATGTATATATATATATATATATATATATATATATATATATATATATATATATATATATATAATGAATAGAGAATGAATCAGAAAAGTATTGGCATATAAAGGTGCTCAATGCTAAAATAGCAGAGCAGATTTCAATTAAAAATATATTATATTATGGATATTAATATCTCGCTACTATTAGTTTCATGCTTACTGCAATCATCAAAACTTTAATGGTATAACATTAAATCGCGTGAACACGCTTCACGTTTATATAAACACTAAGCAAACCACCGTTTTTTTAAATCTCTACATTTTGACTCTCGTCTGATGATTGCAGTAAGCATGAAACTAATTGTAACGAGATATCAATATCCATGATATAATATATTATTGATTATATATATATATATATATATATATATATATATATATATATATATATATATATGATATTCCATGCAATTAACTCTTTGCCGACTAAATTTCCGCCACAGTTGTACCTTTATGATGGTATATTTCAAAGTTTACCATCTATTCGCTACAGATCTCATTCTATTCAAATAAAGTTCCATTATTATTATTGAAATCTGAGTCATTCTACTCAATTATCATGAGAAAACGTTTTCCCAGGCACTTTGTCTTGATAATAAGCAGGTAATACGCTGCTTTGAAACCAATGGTAACAAACACCTTTTAATTGTATATCATATCATAACAAATATATATATATGTATGTGTGTATGTGTATTGAGGCACGGTATTGTTTATTTGAATTAATTGATAGGGCATCCTGTCGTAATTTAATGGTTAGCAACCCATGCATATCGAGTTAGGCCCTCACTGGATGCCCCATATTGTACCTCATCTTACCCGTGGCAAGTGGTGGGGTATATACCTACTTTTGAGATCTGCATCATCATTTATCAAGGTGTGCTGACAGGACGGACTCCCTTCACTCTGTATGTCTTTCTCTCTGTGTCTGTCTGTCTGTCTGTCTGTCTGTCTGTCTCTCTCTCTCTCTCTCTCTGAATAGATAGAGAAAGGCTTTTAGTTTAAGCAGTCAGAGCTGGGCCGTTATGATATACAGAAGTCAGCTGCTAGACCTCATAATGTAAGGACGAACCCAGCAGGGCTCAGCCACGCGTGGTTATGGTCTGGTGTTTAAGACTAAATAAAAATGGGAAGCCCAAAAATATATGTCTTGAGTTTGTCCCTAAAAACAACGACAACCATGATATCACCTAAATCTTCGAAAACGCCGGAACCGGAGAACCTTGACGAAGTTAGAAGTAAGAAGAAAGACCACACCATACTTTAGGGTAGGTCGATTTTTTCCTCCTACTCCACCTTCTTCTTCTTCTTCTTCTTCTTCTTCTTCTTCTTCTTCTTCTTCCTCATTGAAATTGGTTAGAAAATTTACCGTTTTCAATATTTAAATCAGAAAATTTTTTTTTAATGAAACAAATTAAATTTTTTAAATAGAATTCAAATTGAAAATGTGTACCCCACCCATCATCACCGACCCCTCTGATATGCTGTTTATTACCCCGTTAATTAGGCTGTTACTTACGATCTTTGATGCTATTTCCTCAAACAATGGTACATGTAAAAGATTTAATTTTTGGTAACAGTATTCGGTATATTAACACTCAACTTTCGCATAGATGGAAAATTTGATATTTTAAAAAAATCGACCAACTCTTTTGTACGTTCATATTTCATATTTTTTTTATGTAATTGTTTTTTAAGAGTTTTCTTTTTCTTTTCTTTTTTCTTTTTTTGCACACTGTTCTATTGGATACGAATAATTTTTAAACGGATCTATTTAACCCATAGATGGGACCCTAACAGGTACTACCACTCCGAGTTACACTTGACCTCGTCGCCCCGATTTCAATTATTGGACGATGCTGTTTACATTTCACATGGTGCTAATACCCTTGGGGAAGGTATGAATCCAATTCTCCCTCCAGCTATGGGAAAATAGCTTGGTAGTTTGGACTCTTTAATCATGGATAGGTAACCAGTCTTGGAGAAGGAAAACACTGAATTCAAACCTGTTAAACTCCGCTTTAAAAAAATGACCTTGTGTTACATCCTGCTCGGGCGGAGCGGTTGGTAAGTATATTTACTCCAAACTCCCCAGAGTTACAGAACTGAATGCTCACTACGAGATGCGGTTTAGTGCCATATCCAAGATATATATTGTGTAACAGATCTGAATTCAGAGTTTTCCTTCTCTCAAAATGGCTACTGTGTGCAGTGATTAAAGACCCCAGTGTTGTTCTACTATTTACTTATATTTACTTATCTGGAGAGACAATAGTTGTATGCTTACCTTTTAAAATGTCACTAACGCAACTAGCAAAATAAAAAAACACCCTCCGGGCGATGTAAAAATACATTTTTGAAAGATATTGCTTGTGGGAGAGTTTGAACCATAAATCATGAAATCATCAAATTTATTAAAGGAGTAAAAAAAACAAACAAAAAAAAGCAACAATTTGAAATCGAAACTAAGTTTTATTAACTTTGAATATCTATTAAAATAAAACAAACAATATATAAAAATATGATACTGGGGATGTATCTATTAAAACTTGTTTTAAAAAACAATGAGGACTGTCTAATGTTGCATGCTCAAATTTTGACTGTATTTATTCTGTTATGACGATTTCGGGTATAGCGACGTAAGCAGTGACGTAGTTTTTGTTACAGACAAAAACCAGAAGCGAATCTCCATTATTAATAGATGTGAAATGCAATGTGAAATGCAAACAGCTTTTCCCGAGATTTGAACCTGGGACACAGTAATCAATTTCCTATAACGATTAATATTATACAGGAGCCCCTCCACTTGTCCAGATACATATTTACCCAACTCTTCCACACGAGCAGGATGAGACATAAGGTCAGTTTCTTAAGCGGTGTTTAACAGGTTTGAATTCAGAACTGTCCTTCTCCTAGACTGGTTGCCTAAGGGTGGTTTGATTTGTTGGATTTTATGGCATGTCAACACTTGTTGGGTTATTTTATGCTGAAGACATTTGGTTCTATACATGCTTAATGGGTATTCAATTTTTTAAAAACTCAGTTTTTCTTAAAACATTTGTCCACATCAAAACCCCACATCAGATTGGACCTGGAAGTAATGCCAATGAAGGGGTACTCCACGCTCACCAGTGCTCCAGAATTGGAACTTCATCACTAGATATAGTTTAACGTAATATCCAGGACACCAAGACCCTCGGCAACTGCTTTCTAGCTCATATATGATAAAAAGGATTGGTTTTTGGTTTTGGTTTGTTTTGTTTTACGGCATATCAACCTTAATGGGTCATTTAATGCCGATAAAGTTTTGAAATAAATCAATTCTTAATGAATAATACAATTATTTTATAAATACATTTTTTTTTATTTAACCCATAGATGGGACAAAAGGATTGGGGTTGCCATAACAAGAATAGCGTCGGAACAAACATAGTAGTGTAGGGCTTGATGTGATCAGCTGATTGATCGGAGGGGACCTCTCCGACCGGTCGTCCAGCCTAAGTAAAGTGAAGTGTTGCATGTCATGGACAACAAGAATTTAGTCCTTAAGGATCACGGCCCATTGGGTGAATTTTATCCCTCTGCAGAGGTGCAGTCGGTGTATTCTATTGCCCCAGCTGCCACAAAGTAGTATCCACGCCACATATCAACTCACCAAAATAAATATACAGGGTGTTCGGGATAAATTTGACATACTTATATTTGGATATTTTTCTCAGTAGGTTGGAGTTATTGACGCACACTATATATCATTTAAAAGCTTGGACACTTCTTCATTCATATACGTGATAACAGATAGAATGGATGACTGGAAAAAAAAACCCTGAATCATGGAAGAGAATAATTTGTATCATGATGATCTGCGCCGGCCATCAGAATAAGTTGCTAAACACTGTAGTCAAGCCCTGCATAACAAGGGTAGCCAATGGTAGGTCATATGTATGGCAGCAGGATTTTGCCCCCTGACATACAGCTGGTAAAAGTCAAAAATGGTTGAATTTTTACCACCCCACCAGTCACAATGTTTGGCCTCCGAACTCCCCAAATCTTAACCCCATGGATTATTATGTATGTGGCACTGTTGAGAAAGACACCAATCGCCGTGCCAGTTTTACTAAAGCCCAGTTAATCGACAGAATTAAGGTAGTTTTTTAGACCCTTCCCAGGGAAACTGTAACATCAGCTTACTCAAGGATCTAGAGCAGGATTGAGGCTGTGATCGATGCTAATTGCGGTTATTTTGAGTGAAACTTGTTGAGAGTAGTGTAATTTCCGTGCCTGTTGAATTTCTTTACAATCCATTACATTTTGTACCTACCAAGCACTTTTTCTTTTTCCTTATGAAACTGTCAAATTTCTGCCGAACACCCTGTATGTGTATGTATATCAACAGAATGACGCAACTATACGGATTTCACCATTAAAATGGTAATACGCACAGCGTTTTCGTTTCTGTCCTACTTGAAGCTTTCAGACGGAGTGACGGCAGGGAATTTTACGTGAATAATTTAATGGCGCTTCATTACAGAGTTTATATCTCACATTACCAGAGAGCGTTGGTGGGTAGGCATAAAGGGCGCGAAAGAGCTGCGTGGAAATATTATTTGAATTTTCTCATTAAATTATGAGAAATTAATATTATCTTTAATATATTAGGATTAGATTATAAGAATAAGGAAAAATAGGTTGTGCTATTGTTCTGAGATAATGTAATACAATGCAATTTATACTCCCTTCAATATCTTTTAGAAATTTTCCACTACAAACTCCTAAAAATTACATTTTTTAAATAATTTTCAATTAATGATTAATCATTTATTTTTTAAAAGTTGTGCAAAATTTTAACTTCCCAATTTATAAGAACATGAAAGGGTATTTTTTACTATCGACCTTTCGGTACAGGAGAATAATATTAGAGTACTATATTGTTCATTAAGAAAAATCATTTGTAATAAAAGCATTACATTTTAAGTTACACATCTTCCAAAACAGTCGTGGAATTCAAAGAAGAAAGCAGGCATCAGCAGAATGAATATCATAGAATAGCAAAGTGCATTTTTGGTGTTCATCGTTTTTTTTCTTGCATCAGTTCAGATTTAAAAACAATATGTTTAATTTTAATTTTCTTAATATATTGCATTTATGGTTAATTCAGTTGAACAAAATACAGACTGTTAAATTTCCTCTTAATAAAGAACAAGTAGCCACATTTATATTGTTCAGCCCATTAACACCACACAACATACTCACTAGGACTAACTGCTTTCTTTCTCACATCAGCCAAAGAAAGCAACATTACAGCCTCCACCTATTTTGCCAATACAAAACATCACAAAGAATCTTGAGAAAACAAGGATGTTTTTTTCATTTTACCATTAAGTGCACAAAACCTCTGTGCAGTACGCAAAGGTAAGTCGTAAAAGATGAATTTCTCTTTCTGAAATTGGTTGTGTATAAAGAGACATAGCTGACATGAATTGACATACAAAAGAATATCATACATATTTGCCATGTTTTCTGCTTTTTAAAATCAAACCTATTTGTGGAGCTTAGAGTTGTTTAGACTGGATTGCATTGATATCTTCCTGGAGTGTATATTATTTTTTATAGAACAAGTAATAAAAGAAAAAAAATACAGTATTAGTTAATAGTGTAGTAAAATATTCAGTAAAATATTTTCTGCAACTGAGAATCTGTAAAGATAGTTAATATATATTCTTGTATAGCTTTAAATTTGTTTAAAATTATCTGTTTTTATTGAGAAATGTTTTCAACTTTCTTAATTAGTTTAATATAATATTAATTTAAATGGGAATTTTTTTTCATGTTATTGTCTTCAAATAGTCCAAGAATAAATGTATCACTGGTTAATGAAATAAACATGGCTCCTCGAACTGGCTGTGATATTTTTTTCCCTACTCTTCTGAAAAATATTTTTGTTATAAAAAAAAAGGAAGACAATTATCTGATATTTTTATTCTATGTATTTTGTGGGGAGTTTTTTATTTTTTTTTTTTTTTTTTTTGTTTTTTTGATATATGTGAGGAATTATGGTAATGACAGTTTTTCCTAGCTCAGCCTACATTATGATAAAATAAGGGTATATAAAAATAAAAGTTGAAATCTGATATTTTTTATTATAAAAATATTCTCTTTGCGTTGTTAGTGATAATCATATAAAAATGCTTTCATTACTACTACTTCTGCTTACATCAATTTAATTTTCCTGTTTCATTTTATTGTTTTTAGGTAAATAAATCAAATGAACTATTAATTGGTGAATATAGAATAACAGGATGATGCTCAAGGTTATAACTGCTTTTGCTCAGATCTAAACACGAGCTAGTTTTGATTAGTATTTTTTGTCTGTTACACCGCTTGGCCGTGGATGGGGATCGGATTTATATGGTATCCCCAGCCTACTGGAGAGGAATCGGATCATGGGATGTAAAGAGTCAGGTAGAGGACAGAATTAACTCGTTTGTTCCTATTGGAGTAGGATGAGTGTATAGTATGTGTTTAAAGGAGGAGAGGGAGGAGAAGATAGGAATGAGGTAGTAAAGATAAAGAAGAGAGGGGAGAGGATGAGAGGAAGGTAAGTAAAGGAGAAAAGAGGAGAAGGGGAGAGATGAGAGGAAGAGTAAAGTAAAAGAAGGAAAGGGAAAATAAATTCGGTACAGAAGGAACTCAATATTAGATGTAGCGGTAAGAGATAGAGTAGTTGGTCGAAAGAAGAGGAAATAGGGGAAAAGATAGGAGGGAGGACAAGTAAAGAGAAGGAAGAGAGGAGAAAGGATAGGAGGTAGTGAAAGAGAAAAGAGGAGAGGGGAGAGAAGAGAGGAAACGTAGTTAAAGAAAAAGAAGGAGAGGCATGATCGGTCAGGAGGGAATAATATTAGAGTAGCGGTAAGAGTAAGAGTAGTGTCGCAGGAAAGGAAAGAGGGGGAAGATTAGGCAGGAGGTAGTAAAGATAAAGTGAGGAGAGGAGAAAGATAGGATGAGCGTAGTAGAAATACAAGGAAGAGAGGGAGAGATGAAGCAGGAGGTGAGTAAATGAGAAAAAGAGGAGAGAGGGAGCAGATGACGAGGAAGTAGTAAGAAAAAGAAGGAAAGGAAAAATAACTTCGTACAGGAAGGATAATATTAGAGTGAGCGGTAAAGAAGTAAGAAGTAGTGTCGAAGGGAAGAGGAAAAGGGGGAAAGATCGGAGGAGGCAGTAAAGAGAAAGGAGGAGAGGAGAAGATGGAAGGCAGTAAAGAGAAAGAGGAGAGGGGAGAGATGAGGAGGAAGTAGTAAAAGAAAAAGAAGAAAAGGAAAAAATGAATTCGGTAAAAGAAGGAATAATATTAGAGTAGGCGTAAGAGTAATGAGTAGTGTCCGAAGGAAATCAGAAAAGAGGGGAGGATAGGAGGTGGTAGTAAGGATAAAAAGAGGAGAGGAGAAAGATAGGGAGAGGTAGTAAAGAGGAAAGATGCGAGAGGGGAGAGATGAGAGGAAGTAGTAAAGAAAAAAGAAGGAAAGGAAATAAATTCGTTACAGGAGGAATAATAGAAGTAGCGGTAAGAGGTAGAGTAGTGTCGAGGAACAGAAAAGAGGGGGAGATAGGAGGAGGTAGTCAGATAAAGGGGAAGGAGGGCAGAAGTAAGTAAATAAAAAGAAGGAAAGGAAAAAATAAATTCGGTGTAGGAGGAATTCATATTCAAGTAGCGGTAAGGGAGTAATGAATCGAGAATTCACAGGAAAGAGGGAAAGAGAAGGAGGGGGTAAACCAAGGAGGAGAGGGGGGAAGATAGGAGGAGGGAGCAAAGGAAAAGAAGAGGAAGAATGATTGTAAGCTCTGTAAGTATGATTGTATTGCGCCAATATTTCGAAGGAAAGCGGAGAACGCAACTACATCTGAAAATCTATATTGCAAAATTGGGACAATCATGATGAGGGACATGGTTCCTATTCTATACATACTATTAGTGTTTATAATAAGTTGAATACCGGGCCCCTGCGCCAACTCAGCGTATGAGTAAGCAGATGGGACCTGTTGTGACCAAGTAAGGAGTTGGCTGGTGGGTGTGCGCGCTCCAACTCAGAGCCAAACAAATCTCTTGGTCTAGCGCTAGTGAAAAGGTGGATAGACTTCCTCGCTGATTGGTTCATCCGATTTTAGGCCACCCCGATGACATTTACTTTTTATATAATAAGTACAGGAGACGCCGTGTATAATCATTACTACATCAAGGAAGGGAAATCAGTGACACGAGTTCAAATCCTGGGTGGCGGCTGTTCAGCATTTCACATAGCGCGTGATATATGGGAAAGGTAATGCATCCAATTATCTCCCTCTGGCTATGGGTGATGCTCTAAGCTCGAATACATCAGCTAATCCATACCGTGGCTAAGTTGTTTAAAATAACTTCAAAAAGTTTGGAACTGTTAGCCAAATCGATAAATGGCGGAAATTTTCAATTTCTTAATGCTTTAACAAGTTTGAATTCGAGAGTCTCTCTCTCCGACCGATTGCCATACAAGGCTTTAACAAAGTCCAGTCTTGCCCTACCTTTATCATAGCCGGAGGGAAATAGTAGATTCATAACCTTTCCCTATGGTATTTAGCGCTATCTGAAAGGCAAGCAGCATTGTCAGGATTTGAACTCAGTCGCCATTGAACTCGGTTACCCTAAACGCCGTTGAACTTCATGTAATCGTCACCCTACCCCCCATATAATATATAATATAAATATATATGTGTGTGTGTGTGTGTGTGTGTGTGTGATGTAGTATATTAATATATATATATGAAGTGCGACAATACAATTCTGGTTTGAGATGGCGATAGTCGACAATTTTGGAGAGTATGTGCTTAAGGCCGTAAACAATCGCAGAAAACTCCATTCTCTGTATGTACATTTCCGCCTATTAGGCCTCATCAGAGAAGTTTTTCTCGATTGTATTACGCTTACATCTTAAACCGATTATGCACGTTTCTAATTCATTTAGTTATATCTAATTTACTACTAATTAGGTTATGACGTTCAATTAAGCACGAATATATTTATATATATATATATATAATATACATGTGGGCGGTGGTAGGGTAGCGGATACATGAAGTCAACGGCGTTTGGAAGCGCGTCGGTGTATGGTTATACAGTCATAGGAAATGGCTCGGTCGCCCCGATTTTCAAAATCCTGGACGTGGAAATTGCATTCACTTAGCGCTAATACTCTTGGAAAGTGATATGAATTCTACTCTTCCTCACTATGGGTAATATAAGGGCAGACTGGGGCTCTTTAACCATGGCTAGGTAACCAGTCTAGAGAAGGAAACTCTGAATTCAAACGCTGTTAAAATCCGCTTAAGAAATTGCCTATGTGTCACCATCCTTGCTCGTGCGGAAAGAGGTTTGGTAAAATATATTAATATATTTATATTATATATGCTTATTTGGAGTTGTATAATTTGAAAATTAATTATAATTAATATGATTAGGCGGGAATACCTATTAAATGTATGGTAACAAATGAGAAAACCATCTCTGTATGTCACTTTCGGCCTAGTTAGCCTCATCAAGCAGAGTTAGATCGGAGATCCGCCCTGTCGTATTTCTCCTTGAATTTTCTCGATTGTTTAGCATACATTTTAGGTTAATTCCCGCCTATTCATTATTAATTAATTAATTTTCAAAATTAGGTACGACTCCAATTAAGGCAGCTTATTCTCCCAAAAATTATCCCGGCAAAAAGCCTTCAAAAACAACCGTGTTTACATATATTATTATTGTGTATATATAGTGTATATTATCTATATATATATATATAGTAATATAATATTTATTTATTTATATTATTTCTACAACTCAACGATGTGGAAAAAACAAAACGATTACATTTTCAAACTAATATCTGGGGGGAAAAATTTAAAAGAAAAAGATCACACACTCGCTTTACTTTCTGTAAAATAATCAGTACCTGTTGTTGTGGGCCAAAGACGAAAATAATACCGAGGAGTTCTATTAGGTTATATATGGA
>CM042149.1:110149377-110160699 GCA_023376005.1 Doryteuthis pealeii | reverse complement strand
AGTGATATTTTATATATATTATTATATATATATATTATATATAATATGAAGTGAACAAACCACCTGTTTGAGATGGCGATAGCCGACAATTTTTGGGAGATTATGCGCTTAATTGAAGTCATACCTAATTTGTAAATTAATTAGTTATAATTAAATGAATTAGGCGTGCATATCGGTTTAAATGTAAGGCGTGAACAAATCGAGAAAAAGTCCATCTCTGTATGTACATTTCAGCCTATTAGGCCTCATCAGCAGAGTTTTCTCGATTTGTTTACGCCTTACATTTAAATTTATTAGTTTATTAGGTTATATATGGAAGTGAGATGAGGAAATTAATCTGACAGTATGTGGAAAAATGTAGAAATAAACACGGGATCTTATGATGGGTGGAAATTTATAGTCGATGTTCGAACATTTCGGTTTGAAACGGAAACCATCTTCAGGACGATGAAATTTATGTGGCCAAAAGATGATTATTGTGCATAACAAAACACCCATCATCTTTTGTCCACATAAATTCCACAGTCCTGAAGTAGGTTTCCATTGTAAACCGAAATGTTCGAACATCGATTATAATTTTCCATCCATCATAACAGCCCGTGTTTGTTTCTAGGTTATATATGTAACATGTGCTCAGCTCAATCGGTAGAGTGTTCGGCTAGGAATCACAAGGTTTCTAGTTCGATACGGGCCCTCGCCAACTCAGCGGACGAGTAGCACAGGGTTCTGTGCAGTAAAATGTGAGGAGCTGATGGCAAGTGTGGCGCCTCACCTCAGATGCTAAAATAATCTCGCGCTAGTGAAAAGGGAATAGACTCCCTCGCTGATAGCGACTTTAGGCCACCCCAATGACTTTAGTTACTTACATGGTAGAGAGTGTCTAACTCATGTAGGTCCATATAATATATATATATATATATATATATATATATATATATATATATTGTTAGTTCTTTGTTAGTATTGGAGAATTGAGAATAAAGTGCTCGAGTACTTTTGTAAGAGCTGTATTTATTTATTATAGTGTACAATACATTTAAGGTGCAATTGCTACCATTGGTTTCTAGGTAGTGTATATATATATATAATATATATATATATATATATATATATATATATATATATATTATATATAAATTAATATTTAGAAAAAACAAACAAAAGATGTTAAAATTCGCTGACAGAAATCTGTTTCGACTTCATCAAGAGCAAAATGTGTATATGAGTGGACCGTTATAAGACGAAAGTGGTACAGATGAAACGTTCTAGTTCATAGCCGGAATTTTAAATTTTGAAAAAAGCAACAAAAATCCCTGCATATCTACATCTCCGGTGACTATCGTGGTTTGCATTGCTGGGATTTTTAAAAACTTTTTGATACTTTCTTATACATTTTTATACACATTTACATCAAACTCTTGTGAGTTATCTTTGTAGACTATAATGCTTCTGATTTATTAAAATAAAATAAAATTTATTCTATTTCATTTTCAAAACAGAATATGCATTTTCAAAATTTTAAATTTAGAAATAAAAAATTCCGGCTATGAATTAGAATGTTTCATCTGTACCACTTTCGTCTTATAACGGTCCACTCATATACACACATCGCTCTTGATGAAGACCACTTCAATAAAGGTTCGAAACAGATTTCTGTCAGCGAATTTTAACATCAAGTGTATCAAGTGTATATATATATATATATATATATATATATATATTATATATATATATATATATATATATATATATATATATATATATATATATATATGTGGGGGGGTATAGGAATACTTATATGGCCATCTCAGATACGCACCTTGAAACATTCCAGCTTATACATTCACACCTACATTCTCGTCATTATTCCTTTATTCTAATAAACATTCAAGAATGTAAACATATGAGAAATAATTATCTGATATTTTCTTCGGATTTACCATTTTTTTAATTCTCCCTCAACAGAACAGTTTGAAAAACTGTTTTCATTTCCTGAACTGCTGTAGGCCTAAACTCCAGAAGCCCCACAAGCATTCAACACAGGTTCGACCCCACACCCCGGACACTTGCACATATTGTTACTTTTATTTTCATTCATTAAGAGTTTTCTACTTTTAGTTTCTCTCAGTTTTTTTTCATTGTCAAGTCTTTATTTGCGGTATTTTCTTTCTGTAGTTGATTTTGTTTTTGTTTTGATTTCATTTTGTCATTTTTGTTATCTTCTTCTAAATCTTATGTTGTTTCGTATTTGCTTCATTTTTAATTTTTCGGCTGAAATATCTTTTACAAACTTTACACTCGTCGAATGTATTCAATGAAATGTTAGATTCAAATGCCAACTAGAAAATGAGAACTATCTTTCGACTGAGTAATGTATGAAATAGAAATTTGAAGAAATGCGCGGGAAAGGGGAACATAATGGTGGATGAGGTAGCTGACGAAATTGGGGGCAAGAGAAAGAAGTAATAGCAAGAAGTGTGTGTGTGTGTGAGTGGGGGGGGGGGTAAAATAAAAGAATTAGTTAGATGTAAAAAGAAAGAAAGAAAGAAACTAACAAATAAATAGAGGAAGGAAGGAAGTGTGGGGGTGTAAAAATAAAGAATTATATGTAAATAGAAAGAAAGAAGGTAAAAAGAAAGAATGAATGAAAGAGAGAAAGAAAGAAAGAAACTAACAAACAAATAAAGAGAAAGGAAGGAAGGAGAGAATGAATGAATGAAAGAAGGAAGGAAGGAGAAATGAATAAAGAAAGAAAGTATTAAGAAAAGAAAGAAAGAAAGAAGAAAGAAAGAAAGAGAAGAAGAATGAGAAAGAAAGAATCAAACAAGCAGATAAAAAGGAAGGAGGGAGAGAACAGAAAGAAAAGAAAGAAAGAGGAAACGGAAAAAGAAAGAAAGAAAGAAAGAAAGAAAGAAATAGAAAAGAAGGACGGTAGAGAAGATAGATAAAAATAAACAGAAAGGAATAGAATCTGCAAAGAAGGATAGATGAAGAAAGAAAAAAAGAAAGAAAGAAAGAAAGAAACTAACAAACAAACAAAGAGGAAACTGAAGAAAATAAGGAAATAGAAACAAACAATTATACGAGAGACAGACAGAGAGAGAGAGAGGGAGAGAGAGAGAGAGAGGAGAGGAGAGGAGAAAGAAAGAAATAGGCGAAAAAAAGGAAAAAAGAAAGAAATAAACAAATGAAAAAGAAAGAAAGAAAGAAACATGGAGAGAAGACGCGAGAAAGAGAGCAGGTGTGGAACAAGGGAAAATAGGAAAAAAGAAAAAAGAAGAAAAAACTGAAAAAAGTGAAAGATATATAAAGAGAATACTAACAAACAAACAGGAAGGTCAAAGAAAGAAAGAAAGAAAGAAAAAAAGAAAGAAAGAAAGAAAGAAAGAAAGAAAAAGGAAAAAAAGAAAGAAAGAACTGAAAAAGGGAAAATAAATAGAAAGAAAAGACAAAGAAAGAAAGAAAGAAAGAAAGAAAGAAAGAAAGAATGAACAAACTGAAAAAGGGGAGAAAAGACAAACAAACAAACTAGAAAGAAAGAAAGAAAAAAAGAAAGAAAGAAAAACTGAAAAAAAGGGAAAATAAATAGAAAGAAAAGACAAAGAAACAAACAAGAAGGAGAAAGAAAGAAATAAAGAAATAAAGAAAGAAAGAAAAAATACAGAGAGAAAGAAAGAAAGAAAGAAAGAAAGAAATAGGGAAAGACAGAAACTGAAAAATGGAAAAATAAATAGAACGAATAACATATACAGGAATAAAAGAAGAAAGAGAGAAAGAAGAGAGAAAAGAAAGAATTAAGAAAGAAAGGGAACAAAAAAGAGGAGGAAAGAAAAAATTATACATCGTAATCTAATAAAGAATTACATGTAAAATTAGACAAAAAAAAAAACGGAATAAAAAAACCATATGTAGTAATGAGAATTGAGAGTTTTCTGCAATATGGCCGATAATAATGGAACAAATATCTAAATATGTTAATAAAGTTAATTTCGAAAAAAATATCTTTATTTTCCCTTAATAAACTGAACGAACTCATTGGTTTTCTGATATATAATTTCCAAATTTAATTTATATATATAATTATATACGTTATATGTAATTAGACTATTATGAAGGACTTTATTATAATCTATTCATTGATACGCTTGTTTGTAACAACGTAGCTACTGTTTTGTAAAACTTGAAAAACATAGACGCCATTTTGCAAAAAGTCTGTAATTCTTAGCATCCAAGCGGCCGGTATTTGTGTCGGTATAAGTAGACTTAGGTTGGTTGGATGGTTGGTTTGATTTTACGGCATGCCAATCCCTGTTGGCTTATTTTATACCGATGACGTATTGTTTTATTCATTATTGACGGGAATTCAATTTTCTTTTTAAACTCAATCATTTTTGGTTATTTCCCAGTTGAGTAATATGAGCGACCCAGAAAAAACAGAACCCAAATAATTTATCTATTTTTCCATTAAACTAACCCTAAACCCCAACACTAACCCTAACCCTTACCCTAAACCCTAACCCTAACCCCTGTCGGACTTAAACTTTTAAAAAAACTTAAAATTAATAGTTTTATTACAGAATTTGTGGGTTCTGTTTTTCTGGGTCACCCTGTAATATTATGTTACTCAACTAGGGCGGGTAGAGGTAGGGTTAGGGTTGGGGTTCAGGATTAGTTTAATGGGAAAATAAATAATTTGGGTTCTGTTTTTCTGGGTCACCCTGTAATATCATGTTACTCAATTAAGAAATAACCTCATTTTGTATACTCAATTTTTAAAACACTTTTTAAAAATCATTTTTTCTGTTGTATTCATAAATGGGACCGTAACAGGTATTACCGTTCCAGGTCAGAGTGAACCTGGGAGTAATAACGATAAAGGTGTACCTCACACTCCCCAGAGCTTCAAAATTGGAATTTCACCATTAGATATAGTTTAACGTCATACCCAGGATACTAAGACCACAGCAACCACATTCTAGCACATATATGATAAAAAGTGTTGGGAGTTTGCCATAAAGGCTGAGGAATTGGGACAATCACATAGGCGCTAGGGCTTGACGTGACCAGCCGATTGAAGACGAGGGAAAGGTAGCACCAATGTAATAACAGAAAGTGAGAAAGAAAGTAAAAGAAAGAAAAAAAGAAGAAAAAATATAGAGAGAAGACGTGAGTAAACGAAAGAAAGAAAGAAAGAAAGAAAGAAAGAAAGAAAGAAAGAAGCATATATAGAGGACGTGGGAAAGACAGTACCAATTAAATTAAAGGAAAAAAAAGAATCAAACAGACAAACAAACAAACACAGAAAGAAAAGGGGGGAGATTTCACCAATTGGATAAAAGAAAGAAAGAAAGAAAAAAAAAAGAAAGAAAGAAGTACCGAGAGAAGACAAGGGAAATAGAGCTTCGTTGGAACGAGAGAAAGAAAGAATAAAAAGGCCGGGAGAAAAATGGAAAGAAAGCAAAAATCTGAAGAAGAAGAAGAAGAAGAAGAAATGAAACCGATCTCCAGGAACATATTGAAGAGCAGCCGGAAGTCCAATTGGTGAATCTTGATTCGTTTGCTATTGACTAATTAGTCATATTCTTTTATTACATTAATCTAATTAAAATACTATTATTAACAAAATTATTCATATATAAATATTGTCTCTAATTAACAATATTATTATCAGCAATATTATTTATATTTTCTATAATTAACTATATCATATCATTATTGTAATTTAAGTACACTATTATTATTAACAAAATTATATATATATATATATATATATATATATATATATTATAATATATGACGTCCTCCCGTGGAAGCCAGAATGGACACGCAGTGTGGGGCCGACAGCAAAGACGTACATCGATCATCTCTGTGGCGGATACAGGATGCTGCACAGAGGACTCCCGAGAATGATGAGCGATAGGGACGGATGGAGAGAGATTTTATGGATATCCGCGCTGACAGCGCGACATGATGATGATGATATATATATATATATATATATAATATATATATATATATATATTATATATTATATATATATATTTAATTAGATAAAATTATAAAATGATGAATAATAAAATAATAAAATATTATTTAATTAAATGTAAAAGTGACATATATATTATATATATTATATATATATATATATATATATATATATATGTGTGTGTGTGTGTGTGTGTGTGTGTGTGTGTGTGTGTCACTTTTACATTTAATTAATAATATTTTATTATTTTATTATGTATCATTTTATCATTTTATCATATTAAAGATATTATCATTAACTTTATTATTTCTAAATCACTGTTGCCTCTAATTAACAATGTTATTTTATTATCATGATTTAATTAACAATATTATTATTAACAATATTATTTCTAATTCACTATTACATATAACTGACTATATTATTTTATTATTATAATGTAATTAACTATATTGTTATTAACAATATTATAACTATATCACTATTGCTTCTAATTAATAATATTATTTTATTAAGATTTAAATAACAATATTATTATTAACAATATCATTTCTAATTCACTATTACATATAATGGAAAATATTAGTTTATCATTATAATTTTATTAATTACCTTATTATTAACAATATTATTTCTAATTCGTTATTACCTATAATTAACAATATAATTTCATTATAGTAACTTTATTGATAATATTATTATTATTAACAATATTATATTCATATTACTATTGACTGATTAATAATATCATTTTTTTTATAATTCAATGAGCAATATTATTATTAAGATTATTATGTCTATATCACTTTTGCCTCTAGTTAATGATATAATTTTGTTATTGTTATCTAAATAACAATTATCATTTACAATATCATATCTATATCACCACTGTCTCTGATTAATAAGAATATCTCCATAAAACCACTACTTTAAAGACTGAAATCCCAAATAACCTTTTGGGCATTAAATGACCCACAGGGGTTGATATGCCGTTAAACAAAACTCAAACTAAACTCAAACTAATTAATAATATCATCTTATTTTTATAATTTGATTCGGAATTTTATTACTAACAATATAATTTCTACATCACTACTGACTGTTATTAACGGTATTATTTTATTATTTTATTATTTTATTATTTAATTAAGGATATTATTTCTACAATTCTATTACCTATGATTTTATGTTTTAAATTATTCAGTTATTTGTAGCCAGAGGTCAAAGGTCATGGGTTTTAAGGGTTAAAAAGTTACAATTCTATCACTTATTCGTCCTTATTTGCATACAATCAACGAGCCACAATTTGTTCAATTGATAAGACGCTTGCGTCGAACGGGGTGAGTGCGCTCAGGTCTGTATCTGTGTGTGTGTGTGTGTGTGTGTGTTGTGTGTGTGGGTGTGTGTGTCTTGTGGGTTTGCGTATTCACTTGTGTATCTGCGTACTTGGGTATGCTTGTGTGCGTGTGTGTGTGTGTGTGTGTGCGTGTGTGTGTGTTGTGGGTTTGCGTATTCACTTATGTATCTGCTTACTTGGGTATGCCTGTATGCGTGTGTACACGAAGAAAGAAGCAAACAGTAAAAGAGAGAAAGAAAGATAGAAGGAAAGAAAGAACAAAAGAAGCATATAGAGAAGACATGAGAAAGATAGAAAAAAGAAAAGAAAGAAAGAAAGAATGAGAGAAAGAATGAAAGAGAAGAAAGAAAGAAAGAAAGAAAAGAAAATAAAATAAAAAGTACTAAAGAAAGAAAAAGCATGAGGGAAGACGCGGGAAATGAGAGCAACAATGGAACAAAGAAAGAAGAAAGAAAGAAAGAAAGAAAAGAAGAAAGAAAGAAAGAAAGAGAAGTCGGGGGAAGATAGTAACAATGAACAAAAGAAAGAAAGAAAGAAAGAAGAAAGAAAGAAAGAAAGAAAGAAAGAGCATAGAAAGAAGATGGGGAGAGATTAGCAACAATGAAACAATAGAAAGAAAGAAAGAAAGAAAGAAAAAGAAGAAAAAGAGAAAGAAAGAAAGAAAGAAAAGAAAGAAAGTACTAAAGAAAGAAAGAAGCATAGAGAGAAGATGCGGTAAAGATAGCAACAATGAAACAATAGAAAGAAAGAAAGAAGAAAGAAAGAAAGAAACAGAAAAAGAAAGAGCATAGAAAGAAGACGGAAGAGAGATAGCAACAATGAAACAATAGAAAGAAAGAAAGAAAGAAAGAAAGAAAGAAAGAAACAGAAAAGAAAGAAAGAAAGAATGAAAGAGAAGAAAGAAAGAAAGAAAGAAAGAAAGAAAGTACTAGAAAGAAAAGAAGCATAGAGAGAGACGCGGTAAAGATAGCAACATGAAACAATAGGAAAGAAAGAAAGAAAGAAAGAAAGAAGAAAGAAACAGAAGAAAGAGCATAGAAAGAAGACGGAAGAGAGAATAGCAACAATGAAACAATAGAAAGAAGAAGAAAGAAAGAACAGAAAGAAAAAAGAAAGAATGAAAAGAAGAAAGAAAGAAAGAAAGAAAGAAAGAAAGAAAAGAAAGTACTAAAGAAAGAAAGAAGCATAGAGAGAAGACGCGGTAAAGATAGCAACAATGAAACAAAAGAAAGAAAGAAAGAAAAGAAAGAAAGAAAAAGAAAGAGCATAGAAAGAAGACGGAAGAGAGATAGCAACAATGAAACAATAGAAGAAAAGAAGAAAGAAAGAAAGAAAGAAAGAAAGAAAGAAAGAAAAGAAAGAAAGAAAGAATGAAAGAGAAGAAAGAAAGAAAGAAAGAAAAAAGAAAAGAAAGTACTAAAGAAAGAAGAAGCATAGAGAGAAGACGCGGTAAAGATAGCAACAATGAAACAAAAGAAGAAAGAAAGAAGAAAGAAAGAGAAAGAAAAGAAAGAAAGAGCATAGAAAGAAGACGGGGAGAGATAGCAACAAGGAAACAATAGAAAGAAAGAAAGAAAGAAAGAAAGAAAGAAAGAAAGAAAGAAGGAAAAGAAAAGAAAGAAAGAATGAAGAGAGAAGAAAGAAAGAAAGCAAAGAAGAGAAAGAAAGTACTAAAGAAAGAAAGAAGCATAGAAAGAAGACGGGGAGAGATAG
Source organism: Doryteuthis pealeii (assembly GCA_023376005.1). Taxonomy (NCBI): domain Eukaryota; kingdom Metazoa; phylum Mollusca; class Cephalopoda; order Myopsida; family Loliginidae; genus Doryteuthis; species Doryteuthis pealeii. The sequence goes on along the minus strand of CM042149.1, from coordinate 110,151,643 downwards.
CAACAATGAAACAAAAGAAAGAAAGAAAGAAAGAAAGAATGAAAGAGAAGAAAGAAAGAAAGCAAAAAAGAAAAGAAAAGAAAGTACTAAAGAAAGAAAGAAGCATAGAGAGAAGACGCGGTAAAGATAGCAACAATGAAACAAAAGAAAGAAAGAAAGAAAGAAAGAAAGAAAGAAAGAAAGAAAGAAAGAAAAACGTGTTTTGACGTTCCTGTGTGTTTAACTTTCAGACATTCACAGAGTCTGAATAGTGGAAAGCTCTAAAAAGAAAAGAAAATATATACAAATAAATAAATAAATATATATATATATATATAAAACTAAAGAAAAAATTCTCAAAAAAGTCTCATAAATTTTTCAACGACAGCACGTGACTTAAAACATATTTCTCGTCTCAGTAAGTGATGCATGCCGTTACTTCCGGTCGTTATCAAAAGTCTTCCTCTTTTCTGTAAAAATATATTTCATTGTCTATTTCCTTTTTTTATTTTTCATTTTTCATTTATATTTTATTTTTTTAGGGTTAAAAGGAGAAGGAAGAGGAGGAGGAGGAGGTGGTGGAGGAGGGGTTTTCTTCGAAGTTTGTTGATTATTTCAACTTTGGTTTGATTTTTTTTCTTTTAACGTTCAACGAAGATTAATTTCATCTTTTATTCTCAATGTTTTATCCACTTCTTAATATTTGTGCAACTAAATGTTTCATTGAGTTGACGTCTATAATTCGACGACATGAGATGAATTCCTAAATAAGTACATTGATTTCTTTAATACACATGCGCTCGTTACAATCTCCCATATATAATATATATATATATATATATATATATATATATATATAAAGTCAAACCTAATGAGTCAGATATACATTAGGTTTAACTTTATTATTTGCTCTACTTAGGTATTGAGCACTCTTTACTTTTTAGCTTTAGAATATCCTGGCGGTTTCTCTATCTCTCTCTCACTCTCTCTCTCTCCTCTCTCTCTCTCGTCTTCTTTCTCTCTCTCCTTCTCTCTATATTATATAATATATATATATATATAGTATATATATTATATAGTATCCCGATTATTTATTTATGATTTGCAATATATTTGGAGGATATATGTTCAAATGTAAGGCTAAACAAATCGAGAAATGTCAATCTCTGAATGTACATTTCGACCTATTAGGTCTCATCAGCAAGGTCGATTTGTTTAGCCTTACATTTGAACATATATGCCCGCCTAAATTCATTAATTATTAACTAATTAACTTTCAAAATTAGGTATGAGTTCAATTAAGCACATATCCTCCAAAAATTGTCGGCTTAAAGCCATATAAAAAATAACACATTTGTTTGTTTACTTGACCTCATATTATATATTTATATATATATATATATATATATATATATATATATATATATAATGTCGGGCCGGCCTAATGTCTGTATCAACCCCTTTTCCCTAGTGCTAGCCAAGAAGATTATTTTATCGTATGTGATGGAGCGCCACACCTACCCTCAGATCCTTACTTTACCGCACAGATCCCAGTGCAACTCATACGCTGAGTTGGCGAGAGCCGGTATCGAATCAAGAACCATGTTATTCCTAACCGAACGCTCTACTGACTGAGCTAAATCGGCCCTATGTATGTATATATATATATATATATATATATATATATATATGAAAAGTGGGTGACTTAACAGGGAATATAAAATATCGAGTTAGTCGCAACTTCGACCGTCGATGAAATAATTAACCGAATGAGTCAGGGTTATAAAAATATAAGAGTGCTAAATACGTTTTTAGGGCAGATTTAGTAAAATGGTATAGTAAGCTAGCCTACTTGAGTTTCACCTAGTAAAGATAATCAGGTTTATCTGCGATAAATTTATCGCAGGTAATCCTGATGATCCATACAAAGGGAAACTCGACTAAGCTATTTGACTATACCATTTTATAATATATATATATATATATATATATATATATATATATAGAGAGAGAGAGAGAGAGAGAGAGAGAGAGAGAGATAGATAGAAAGAACATTGTCACATACCCACACATACTGATAGAGATTATGATATATACATAGATATGAAGATACAATGATAATTTTGAAATCTTATTATAATGGAGATTATGTAACTGTTTGTCTGCAACTGAAACTACGTCACTATTAATTAATTAGCATCTTATCTATTAGTGATGCGCTTATTGAAGTCTAGATGAATTAGATTTGCCACAATATTGCCCATATTATAAGTGCATTTAAATCCTG
>CM042149.1:110129377-110144377 GCA_023376005.1 Doryteuthis pealeii | reverse complement strand
TATATATATTATATATATATATATATATATATATATATATATATATATATATATATATATATATATATATATATATATATATATATATGTATTTCGTATTGGACAAAGGAAAATAATGTGCTCGATTACCGGCGTAAGAGCTACATTTATTTGTTATGATATTCTATGCAATTAACTCTTTGCCGACTAAATTTCCACCACAGTTGTACCAATTTTTTTGTGGCTTCTTTTACCTTTATGATGGTATATTTCAAAGTTCACTATCTATTCGCTACATATCTCATTCTATTCAAATAAAGTCCTATTATTATTATTTAAATCTGAGTTATTCTACACAATTATCATGAGAAAACGTTTTCCCAGGCACTTTGTCATGATAATAAGCTGGTAATACGCTGCTTTGAAACCAATGGTAACAAACACCTTTTAATTGGATATCATATCATAACATATATATATATATATATATATATATATATATATATGTGTGTGTGTGTGTGTGTGTGTGTGTGTGTGTGTGTGTGTGTGTATTGAGGCACGGTATTGTTTGTTTGAATTAATTGATAGGACATCCTGTCGTAATTTGATGGTTAGCAACCCATGAATACCGAGTTATGTCCTCACTGGATGCCCCGTATTGTGCCTTATCTTACCCGTGGCAAATGGTTGGGTATATACCTACCTTTGAGATCTGCATCATCATATGCATCTTTATCAAGGTGTGCTGACAGGACGGACTCCCTTCACTCTCTGTCTGTATTTCTCTCTGCCTCTGTCTGTCTGTCTGTCTATCTGTCTGTCTCTCTCTGAACAGATAGAGAAAGGCTTTTAGTTTAAGCAGTCCGAGCTGGGCCGTTATGATATACAGAAGTCAGCTGCTAGACCTCATAATGTAAGGATATACCCAGCAGCGCTCAGCCACGCGTGGTTAAGGTCTGGTGTTTAAGACTAAATAAAAATGGGATGCACAAAAATATATGTCTTGAGTTTGTCCGTAAAAACAACGACAACCATGCTATCACCTAAAACTTCGAAAACGCCGGAACCGGAGAACCTTGAATAAGTTAGAAGTAAGAAGACAGACCACACCATACATTAGAGTAGGTCGATTTTTTACTTTTTAAAAAATATCAAATTGTCCATCTATGCAAAAGTTGTGTGTTAGTATACTGAATACTGATACCAATATTAGATATTTTAGTTGTACCATTGTCTGAGATAATAGCATCAAAGATCGTCTACTAAAATGCTCTAAAACTCTTCGTTTTCGTCAAATGTAGCCTAGAAATTGGTTAGAAAATTTACCGTTTTCAATATTCAAATCAGAATTTAAAAAAAAAAATGAAACGAATTAAATTTTATAAACAGAATTCAAATTGAAAATGTGTTCCCCACCCATCACCACCGACATCTCTGATATACTGTTTATTACCCCGTTAATTAGGCTGTTACTGACGATCTTTTATGCTATTTCTTCAAAGAATGGTACATGTAAAAGATTTGATTTTTGGTATCAGTATTCGGTATACTAACACTCAACTTTCGCATAGATGGAAAATTTGATTTTTTTTTTTAAATCGACCAACTTTTTTCTACGTTCATATTTTCATTTTTTTATGTGATTGTTTTTTAAGAGTTTTCTTTTTCTTTTTTTTTTCTTTCTTTTTTTGCATACTGTTCTATTGGATACGAATAATTTTTAAACGGATCTATTTAACCCATAGATAGGACCCTAACAGGTACTACCACTCCGAGTTAGAGTTGACCTGGAAGAAGTAACAATGAACGTACACTCTATACTCCAAACAAAGGAGGCGCGTGGTCTAATGGTTTAAGTTGAGGGAAATGAACTCGTCGCCCCGAGTTCAATTCTTGGACGAAGCTGTTTACATTTCACATCGTGCTAATACCCTTGGGAAAGGTATGAATCCAATCCTTCCTCCCGCTATGGGAAAATAGCAGGGTAGTCTGGACTCTTTAATCATGGCTAGGTAACCAGTCTTGGAGAAGGAAAACACTGAATTCAAACCTGTTAAACTCCGCTTTAAAAAAATGACCTTGTGTTACATCCTGCTCGGGTGGAGCGGTTGGTAAGTATATTTACTCCAAACTCCCCAGAGTTCCAGAACTGAATGCTCACTACGAGATGCGGTTTAGTGTCATATCCAGGATATATATTGTGTAACAGATCTGAATTCAGAGTTTTCCTTCTCTCAGAATGGCTACTGTGTGCCGTGATTAAAGACCCCAGTGTTGTTCTACTATTTACCCATATCTGGAGAGACAATAGTTGTATGCTTACCTTTTAAAATGTCATTAACGCAACTAGAAAAATAAAAACACCCTCCGGGCGATGTAAAAATATATTTTTGAAAGATATTGCTTGAGGAGGTGGAAGTTAGAAATTAGACGTCGGAGATTTTGAACCATAAATCATGAAATCATCAAATTTATAAAAGGAGTAAAAAAATAAAACAATTTGAAATCGAAACTAAGTTCTATTAACTTTGAATATCTATTAAAATAAAACAAATTCTATATAAATATATGATACTGGGGATGTATCTATTAAAACTTGTTTTAAAAAACAATGAGGACTGTCTAATGTTGCATGCTCACATTTTGAGTGTATTTATTCTGTTATGACGATTTCGGGTATAGTGACGTAGGCAGTGACGTAGTTTTTGTTACAGACAAAAACCGGAAGCGAATCTCCATTATTCATAGATGTGAAATGCAATGTGAAATGCAAACAGCTTTTCCCGAGATTTGAACCTGGGACACAGTAATTAATTTCCTATAGCGATTAATATTATACAGGAGCCCCTCCACTTGTTCAGATACATATTTACCCAACTCTTCCACACGAGCAGGATGAGACATAAGGTCAGTTTCTTAATCGGTGTTTAACAGGTTCGAATTCAGAGTTTTCCTTCTCTTAGACTGGTTGCCTAAGGGTGGTTTGGTTTGTTGGATTTTATGGCATATCAACACTTGTTGGGTTATTTTATGCTGAAGACATTTGGTTCTATACATGCTTAATGGGTATTCAATTTTTTAAAAACTCAGTTTTTCTTAAAACATTTGTCCACATCAAAACCCCACATCAGATTGGACCTGGGAGTAATGCCAATGAAGGGGTACTCCACGCTCACCAGTGCTCCAGAATTAGAACTTCATCACTAGATATAGTTTAACGTAATATCCAGGACACCAAGACCCTCGGCAACTGCTTTCTAGCTCATATATGATAAAAAGGATTGGTTTTGGTTTTGGTTTGTTTTGTTTTACGGCATATCAACCTTAATGGGTCATTTAATGCCGATAAAGTTTTGAAATAAATCAATTCTTAATGGATAATACAATTTTTTTATAAATACATTTTTCTATTTAACCCATAGATGGGACAAAAGGATTGGGGTTGCCATAACAACAATAGCGTCGGAACAAATATAGTAGTGTAGGGCTTGATGTGATCAGCTGATTGATCGGAGGGGACCTCTCCGACCGGTCGTCCAGCCTAAGTAAAGTGAAGTGTTGCATGTCATGGACAACAATAATTTAGTCCTTAAGGATCACGGCCCATTGGGGGAATTGTATCCCTCTGCAGAGGTGCAGTCGGTGTATTCTATTGCCCCAGCGGCCACAAAGTAGTATCCACGCCACATATCAACTCACCAAAATAAATATACAGGGTGTTCGGGATAAATTTGACATACTTATATTTGGTTATTTTTCTCAGTAGGTTGGAGATATTGACGCACACTATGCATCATTTAAAAGCTTGGACCCTTCTTAATTCATATACGAGATAACAGATAGAATGGATGACTGGAAAAAAAAACCTGAATCATGGAAGAGAATAACTTGTATCATGATGATCTGCGCCGGCTATCAGAATAAGTTGCTAAACACTGTAGTCAAGCCCTGGATAACAAGGGTAGCCAATGGTAGGTCATATGTATGGCAGCAGGATTTTGCCCCCTGACATACAGCTGGTAAAAGTCAAAAATGGTTGAATTTTTACCACTCCACCAGTCCCAATGTTTGGCCTCCGAACTCCCCAGATCTTAACCCCATGGATTATTATGTATGTGGCGCTGTTGAGAAAGACACCAATCGCCGTGCCAGTTTTACTAAAGCCCAGTTAATCGACAAAATTAAGGTAGTTTTTTTAGACCCTTCCCAGGGAAACTGTAACATCAGCTTACTCAAGGATCTAGAGCAGGATTGAGGCTGTGATCGATTCTAATTGCGGTTATTTTGAGTGAAACTTGTTGATGGTAGTGTAATATCCGTGCCTGTTGAATTTCATTACAATCCATTAAATTTTGTAGTTACCAAGCACTTTTTCTTTTTCCTTATGAAACTGTCAAATTTTGCCGAACACCCTGTATGTGTATGTATATCAACAGAATGACGCAACTATACGGATTTCACCATTAAAATGGTAATACGCACAGCGTTTTCGTTTCTGTCCTACTTGAAGCTTTCAGACGGAGTGACGGCAGGGAATTTTACGTGAATAATTTAATGGCGCTTCATTACAGAGTTTATATCTCACATTACCAGAGAGCGTTGGTGGGTAGGCATAAAGGGCGCGAAAGAGCTGCGTTCAACCTCCGTTGTCCCACAATAAGTGACTGGATCAGAATGGCTAGCTTCGGGGATGTCGGGGCGGAATAGGACTGTCGTTTGGGCCAACACCGAATCGAAAGGCCGTAAAAACTGTTAGCGTTTTTGTTGGCCTCTCTTCACGACTAAACAAATATTTGAATGCATTAATAAAAGGCCAGCTGTTTGCAGGGGCGATATTTCTAGTTGATTTATAGGCTCTGTTTTCCCCGGCGTTCAGTTTCCCGCCCAAACTACTCCCAGCTCAGACTCGACAGTTTTAGCCGCAGCGCCATTTTAACGCGTCATTGCTGTCAGGGGACCCGTCACTCTTTGCTCGAGTTTTTATTTTTTATTTATTTTATTTTATTTTTACTTTATTTTTCTTTTCATCTTATTAATGATATCTCTCTCTCTCTCTCTCTCTCTTCTCTCTCTCTCTCTCACTCACTTCTCTCTCTCTCTTCTCTCTCTCTCATTCACTTTCTCTCTCTCTCTCTCTCTCTCTCTCTCTCAGACACACACATACGCGCTCTCTCTCTCACTCTCTCTCTCTCACTAACTCTCTCTCACTCTCTACTCACTCACTCACTCACACACACACACACTCTCTCTCTCTCTCTCACTCACTCTCTCTCTCACACACACACTCTCTCTCTCTCTTCACTCACTCTCTATCTATCTATCTCTCACTCCACTCACACTCACACACACTCCCTCTCTCGCTCACTCTCTCTCTCCTCTCTCTCTCTCTCTCTCTTACACACACATACACACACTCTCTCTCTCGTGTGTCTCACTCACTCTCTCTCTCCTCTCTCAACTCTCACTCACTACTTACTCTCTCTTCTCTCTCTCTCTCACTCACACACTCACACTCACACACACACACACTCTCTCTCTCTCACTTTCTCACTCACTCTCTCACTCACTCACTCACTCACTCTCTCTCTCTCTCTCTCCACTCACTCACACACACACACACACACACACACACACTCTCTCTCCTCTCTCTCTCTCTCTCTCTCTCTCTAATTTTTTTTATTCGAATTGGTTATTTTGTTTTTTCAGCGTTCGATCTTTTACTCTTCACTTCTTTTTGTTCTGTTTTCATTTCTGCCTGATCAGTTTTTTTATAATTCTTTTTTTATTTTTTTTCTATTTAAGCTTTGTTTAAATTGTCTCTACTTTTTCGAAAAGAATTTTAGCTTTACCTTCCTTCGTCCTCCTTTTCTTCTTCAGTATTTCCTTCAATCTTTATCGATGTTCGATTTTATTTTATTTCATTTTATTTTCCTTTTCTTTTTTTTTATTGTTTATTCTGTCTCAATCTTTGGAAAACTTTGTTGTTTACATTCTCTCTTTTTTCTATTCTAGCTTTGTTTAACGTTTTTCTTCTTTTTCTAAAAGAGTTTTAGTTTTACCTTCCTTCGCCCTCCCTTTTCTTCTTCAGTATTTCCTTCAATCTTTATCGATGTTCGATTTTCTTTTCTTCTTTTCTTTCTTTTTTTTTTTTTTTTTCATTGTTCTTTCTTTCTGGGCACTTAAAAGACTTCGTTGTTTTCATTCCTTTTCATTCATTTGTTTCAATTTTTCCTTCTTTTCTAAAAGAGTTTAGTTTCAAGTTCTCTTCTTCTCCAGTATTTCCTTCAATCTTTATCAATGTTCGATTTCTTTTCTTTTCTTTTCTTTTCTTTTTTCATTGTTTATTCTTTCTCGGTCTTTGGAAAACTTTGTCGTTTACATTCTCACTTTTTTTCTATTCTAGTTTTGTTTAACGTTTTTCTCCTTTTTCTAAAAGAGTTTTAGTTTTTCCTTCCTTCGCCCTCTTTTTCTTCTTCAGTATTTCCTTCAATCTTTATCGATATTTGATTTGATTTTCTTTTTTTTTCATCGTTCTTCTATCTCGTTACTCCTTCTGTTTTCCTTCTTTCTTTTTTCTTCTTTTTCTAAAAGAGTTTTAGTTTTACCTTCCTTCGTTCTTTTTTCTTCTTCTTCAGTATTTCATTTTATCTTTATCGATATTTGATTTTTCTTCTTTCTTTTTTTTCATTGTTCGTTCTTTCGTTACTTGAAAGAATTTTGTTGTGGTTTTCATTCTTTCTTTGTCTAAATATTCTCTTCTTCTTTTTAAAGACTTTTCATTTTACCTACCTTTCTTTTCTTTTCTTCTTCAGTATTTCTCTCTTTTTTATCGAAGTTCGTTTTCTTCTTTTTTTTTCCATTGTTCGTTCTTTCTCGTTTTTCTTCGTTTTTCTTCTTTCTTTCATTTTTCCGATGTTTCGCTATTTTTATCGATCTGTACTTTTTAATTTTATTAATATTTATACTGTTATTCTTTCTTTTTTCTTTTTTCTTTCTTTCTTTTTTTGTTTTTCTTTGGCCTATTATTTATTTTATCATTGTCTTTTTGTCTTATTTTTAGCTGATATATACATTGCACTTTCTTTCTGTTTTTATTCTTTCTTTCTTCCTTCCTTTTTTCCTTCCTTTCTTTCTTTGTTTCTTTCTTTCTGTCTTTATTTATTTATTTTTCGTTCTCTTTTTTCTTTCTTTAGTCTATTATTTATATTCATTGCTTTTCTTTCTTTCTTTCTTTCTTTCTATTTTCGTTTTTCTTTCTTTAGCCAATTCCAATGTCTTTCTTTCTTTTTTTCTTTCTTTCTTTCTTTCTTTCTTTCTATCATTGTATTTTTCTTTCTTTCTTTTTCTATTTATTCATTCTTAATAGCTGCACAAGAATGCTGCATGCAATCTTAAACAAAACTTGGAAGCAACACCGAGAAAACAGATGTCCGGCCACCTGTCACATATCACACAAACTATCCGTGTAAGGCAAACAAGATACGCCGGACACTGCTGGAGAAGTAAGGATGAACTCATAAGTGACGTTCTTCAGTAGAAGCTATCACATGGGCACGCCAACACGGGCCGTCCAGCAAAAACATACATTGACCAGTTCTGGGCGGATACTGGATGCTGTGCAGAGGTTCTCCCGGTGACAATGTATGATAGAGAGGGTTGGCGATAGATTGTCATGGACATCCGTACTGGTGGCGCGAGATGCTGCTGCTGCTGCTGATGATGATGATGATGGTGAGGAGGAGGAGGAGGAGGGAGGAGGTGGTGGATATTCATTTATCTATCATTTTTCTTTCTGTTTTAGTTCTTCTTTCTCTATCCTATTATTTATATTCATTGGACTTTCTATCTTTTTTTGTTATTCCTTCTTTAGCCTATTTTTCATGTTCACGCTCTTTCTTTCTTTCTTTCTTTCTTTCTTTTTTTCTTTCTATCTACTTTAAATTATTCATTTTTTTCACCTTTTTCTCCAATGTTTCATTCATTCTGCCACTTTATACTTATTATATCTTTCTCCCTGGTTTCATTCTTTATTTCAGTATTCAATCTTTCTTTTTCCTTATTTAATTTTTCCTTCTTCTTACTTCTTTCTTGTTACTTTAAATCTTTTTTTTTCTTCTTCTTCTTTTCCTTTGCTCCAATATTTCATTCTTTCACTCATTTTATGCTAATTACACATTTCTGGTTTCTTTCTGTCTTTCTGTCTTTTTTTTTCTTTCTTTCTTCTTTTTTCTTTCTTTCTTCTTCTTTCTTTCTTTCTGTCTTTCTTTCTTTCTTTCTTTCTTTGTACTTAAAAGTCTTCATTCTTTTTAATTATTATTTCTCTGAATGTTTGAGAGGAGGCTTGATGATTAGTATTATCAGCGTTATTCGGACTATTGTCCTCATCTTCAATTGGACACATAGTTTAGTGGATAAGGTAGTTAGGTTAAGACAGTTCTAAGTGACAGTTTTCTCTAGATTGCAGGTTCAATCCTGATCAAGGGCGGTAGTAACATAGAATAATAATTAACACAGCTTAACGCCTCTACCCCAGCTATGGTTAGCGGAATGAGAACGGGATACCCCCGTGGACAGAATAAAGGGTTAGGTTCAAAGTTTCGTAATGGCTCCCGATTACGACAAGAAGGTTCCTGAGTCCAACAAGAAAGTTCCCGAGTCCGAAAAAAAGGTTCCTGAGTCCGAGAAGGTTCCAGAGTTCGAAAATAAATACCTGAATAAGGCCGGAGGTCACATCGGCCGAAACGTTGCACAGATAACAATGAAGATGAGGACAATTGTCCGAATACCGCAGATAATACTTTTTGTCTTACTTCATTTTCGTCAATGTTTCATTTTTTTCAATCATTTATCATTTTCTCTTCTTTCTTTCTTTCTTTCTTTCTTTCTTTCTTTCTTTCTTTCTTTCGTTTTTCTTCTTTCTTTTGTTTTTGCTTTAAAGTTTTTTTCTTTTCTGTCTTTCTTTTTTCTTCAATCTTCATTCTTTCTGAAGTTTTAGTGTGAATCATGTCAAACACCTTTGACTGTCAAACATTTATTCATAGAATGCAGGGATTTTTTCTCACACCAGAAAACCGTTATTTTAATGCAAACAATATGAAAGATCTATTTGAAAAAAGTCAGCATAGAAGACATTCTGTCCTTTTTTAGGGAAATAAAATTATTCCATTGAATATAGACATGAACCTAATCAATACCATACAACATAACCCCCAATGATACTAACACATTGTTAAAACCAATTACGACAAAAGTGTAAATATCGATACACAATATATATTACTTCCTAACCGCTAGGCATGACATAACTCCAGACGGCTTGATATGCCGTTAAAATTAACCAACCAACCAATCATCCAAACAATATATATTATTTAATTGGCTTCAATTATTCATTCATCTGTTCAATATTTTTTAATCCTTTTTGTACTTTAAATTCCGCTGTTTTTCCTGTCTTTCTTTTTTGTACTTTAGTGCCGGGATTATCTCCCTTACTTTTTTATTATTAGAAACATGTATTCGTTCATTCATTCATCTGTTCTGCATTTTTGTCATCTTTTTCGTACTTTTAATTCCTATGTTCTTCCCGCCTTTTTTTGTACTTTAGTGCGATGATTATCTCCCCTGCTTTTTTTAAAATTAGCAACTCTTCTCATGTATTCGTTCATTCATTCATCTGTTTTGCATTTTTGTCCTCTTTTTCGTACTTTTAATTCCTATGTTTTTCCCGCCTTTTTTGTACTTTAGTGACGTGATTATCTCCCTTGCCTTTTTATTAGCAACTCTTCTCATGTATTCGTTCATTCGTTGTCTCCTTATTCATTTTAACTTTTACCAGTCAATATCAATTTCCACACACATTTTGACATTCTGTAGATATGTAGCATTTAACATATCTTATTATAATGGAGATTGTGTGTTTGTCTGTCTGTAACCGAAACTAAATCACTATTCAAGTCGCAATTCCCTTAGTTATTGACGTCACATTCACTATGAATTTATTTTTATTTAAACCTCAATTATTGATAAAATTCTCATACCTTATTAATACTGTTGGATTAATCTACTACTAATAACATGCAGTATATTTATATATTCAACAAAATAGCAGTTTACAGTGTGAATGACAAGGCTAATTTGCATATTGATACTAAGAATTTGATTTTAATAAATATATGCTTAGTATTATTGATTTCTAATTGTTTGGTTTTCTCTCAACGAATCTGAGCAAAAATCTCGGGGATAAATATTAAACGAAATCCATAAACAAAACGAAAGAACTGTAATTTTATCAAATACTTCATAATCTAACTAAATAGATAAATTAGGAAAAATGAAAGACGGGAGTGACAAAAAATGATGGAAGAGCTAGATTTACAGCTGTTCTATTTTTCGATTATACCCCCTCAGTTTATCATTTTCTAAATAGTTTCTAATTTGATACAATATTTTATTACATCAAAACCTAAATACTTGCACCCGAAGGGTGCATATATTTGCTAGTTTTATTAAAGTATTCCTATTTGACTGTTATCAACTATAGCGTATATGAATATATACAAACATCAGATAGATGCATATAGATCATTTTTAAAATCAACCTTCTGTCATGTATCATCGTGGTGGTGAGTTTAGGTAAATGCACACACTTGCCTATGAATAGTTTTAAAACACCGGGCAACACCTTGTAGTCTTGCTATTTAATTATTTTGTTTCTTCTGTGTTCGATCTTCTATTTTTCATTTCCTTTTGTTCTGTTTTCATTTCTTCTATATCATTTTTTAATAATTTTTATTTTTTTTGTCTATTTTAGCTGTGTTTAAATTTTCCTTCTTTATGATAAAGTCGTCGGGGTGGTCTAAAGTCGGTATCAGCCAAACAGCGAGGGAGACTATCCCCTTTTCACAAGCGCTATACCAAGGAGATTATTTTTAGCATCTGAGGTGGAGCTCCACACCTACCATCAGTTCCTCACTTTACCGCACAGATCCCTGTGCTACTTATACGCTGAATTGGCGAGGGTCGGTATCGAAACAAGAACCTTGTGTATTCCTAGCCGAACACTCTACCGACTGAGCTAAACAGCCCCTGCACAATACTTTTCTTAACCAACTACGACCTTAAAGAACCATTATGAACAACTCATAGGATTAGGAGGTGTTCGTTGCGTAACGGTTACCGTCGTAAAGAATAGGAAGATAGTTTGGTTGGCTTGTTGGTTGGTTGGTTGGTTGGTTGGCATTTTACTTGTTGGGTTATTTTATACCGTAGACATTTGGTTTTATTTTTTCTTGTTGAGTATTTAATTTTTTTTCTTCAAACTCAATTTTTTAAACATTTTTATCATCATCATCATCATGTCGTACATGCAGCACGGGTATCCATGACAATCTTTCGCCAACCTTCCCGATCATTCATTGAACATGGGAGGTCCTCTGCGGAGCAGCCAGCATCTTCCCATAACTGGTCAATGTAGGTCCTTGCTGGGCGCCCCACACTTGCATGTCCATGTGCTGGCTTCCACAGGAGAACGTCGCTTATGAGTTCATCCTTGCTTCTCCAGCAGTGTCCTACACGCCTTGTCCGTCTCACTCGGATAGTTTGTGAGATGGGGGGGGGCAAGTGACCGTACAGCTGTTTCCTTGTGGGGGGCTGCTTCCATGACTTGTTCAAGACTGCACGCAGCATTCTTGTGCAGCTCCCATCTAGCTTATTCTCAAGACGCTTCGTTAGGATCCAGGTGGTGCAGCCATATAGCAGCACCGACACAACCACAGCCTGGAAAGAACTGTCGCTTCAGCTTGTCAGGGAGATCGGACCTCCCTATGACTGATAATCTATTTGTGGCCGACCATGCCTTTGCTATCCGTGTATTAACATCGCTCTCTGTGGAGGAGATATTACCACCTAGGTACGTGAATTGTTCTACTTTCTTTCATACTTCATCTGCTTTACTTTATTTGCTTCCTTTTTGTCTGACTTTCTTTCTTTCTTTTTTCTTTCTTTCTTTCTTATTTTATTCATTTATTGATTCATTCAATATTTTGTTCTTTCTTTCTTTTTTTTCCTTCTTTCAATATTTTCTTCTCTTCTTTTTCTTTCTTTCTTTCTTTTTCTTTTTTATTATTTAATTAATTTATTGATTCATTCAATATTTTTTTTCTTTCTTTCTTTTCTTTCCTTCTTTAATATTTTCTTCTCTTTCTTTCTTTCTTTCTTTCTTTCTTTATTATTTCATTAATTTATTGATTCATTCAATATTTTTTGTTCTTTCTTTCTTTTTTCTTTCCTTCTTTCAATATTTCTTCTCTTTCTTTCTTTCTTTCTTTCTTTCTTTATTATTTCATTAATTTATTGATTCATTCAATATTTTTGTTCTTTCTTTCTTTTTCTTTCCTTCTTTCAATATTTTCTTCTCTTCTTTCTTTCTTTCTTCTTTCTTCTTTCTTTCTTATTTCATTAATTTATTCATTCATTCAATATTTTTTTTCTTCTTCTTTTTTCTTTCCTTCTTTCAATATTTTCTTTCTCTTTCTTTCTTTCTTTCTTTCTTTCTTTCTTATTCATTAATTTATTGATTCATTCAATATTTTTGTTCTTTCTTTCTTTTTTCTTTCCTTCTTTCAATATTTTCTTCTCTTTCTTTCTTTCTTTCTTTCTTTCTTTCTTATTTCATTAATTTATTGATTCATTCAATATTTTTGTTCTTTTTCTTTTTCTTTCCTTCTTTCAATATTTTCTTCTCTTTCTTTCTTTCTTTCTTTCTTTCTTCTTTCTTATTTCATTAATTTATTGATTCATTCAATATTTTTGTTCTTTCTTTCTTTTTCTTTCCTTCTTTCAATATTTTCTTTCTCTTTCTTTCTTTCTTTCTTTCTTTATTATTTCATTAATTTATTGATTCATTCAATAATTTTTTTTCTCTTTCTTTCTTTTTTCTTTCCTTCTTTCAATATTTTCTTCTCTTTCTTTCTTTCTTTCTTTCTTTGTCATAATATTTTCTTTCTTTCTTTCTTTCTTTCTTTCTTTGAGGTCGTAGTTCTGGACCTCTGAGGAGTGTGGAGAACCACATCGCTGCTATTACTCCCAGTTCCACTGTTACTTCCTTTATTTTTGAAACTCATGTAATCTATTTAACCCATAGATGACACGTTAACAGATACTATCACTCCGAGTCAGAGTGGACCTTTGTTTGTTTTTTCCTTCATTTCTTCTTCTTCGTTGTCTTTCTTTCTTTCTTTCTTTCTTTCCTTCTTTCTTAGTTTCTTACTTTTTTTGTTTCTTTCTCTCTAGATTTCTTTCTTTCTCCCTTTATTTTTTCGTTCCCCCTTTTAGTTTCTTTCTCTTCTTTCTGTCTCGTTGTCTTTCTTGCGTTATTCTTTACTTTTTTCTTTCTTTTTTTCTTTCTTTTTTTCTTTACTTTCTCCCTCTCTTTCTTTCTACTTTTCTTTCTTTCCTTCTTCTTCCCTTTCACACTTACTATTTTTATCTTTCTTCTTTCTTTCTCCCTCTCTTTTTCTCTACCTTTATGTGTTTGTTTCATTATTTCTTTCTTCCTTGTTCTCTTTCTTTCTTCTTTCCTTATTTCTTTCTTTCTTACTCTCTTTCTTTTTGCCTGTATTCATTTCTCCCTTTCTTTCTTTCTTATCTCTTTCTCTCTTATCTCTTTCTCTCTTTTTGTATTTATTCATTCCTCCTTCATTCTTTCTTTCTTTCTTTCTTTCTTTCTTCTTTAATTTCTTCGGCCCTGTCTTCTCTTCATTCATTCTTTGTTACTGCCTTTCCTTTTGCCTGTATCTATTTTCCCCTTTCTTTCTTTCTTTCTTTATTCTTTCTTTCTACCTCCTTCTTTTTCTTCCTCTCTTTCTGTCTGTATTCATTTATCCCTTTCTTTTTTTCTTCCTTCCTTCCTTCCTTCCTTCCTTCCTTTCTTCCTTTCTTTCTTTCTTTCTTTCTTTCTGTATCTATTCCTTTCTCCTTCTTTCTTTCTTTCTTCTTTAATTTATTTGGCCCTGTCTTTCCTTCCTTCTTTCTTTCTTTCTTTCTTTTTGCCTGTATCTATTTTTCCTTTCCTTTCCTTTCCTTTCTTTCTTTCTTTATTTCTACCCCTTTTTTCTTCTTCCCTTTCTTTCTGTCTGTATTCTTTTCTCCCTTTCTTTCTTTCTTTCTTCTTTCTTTCTTTCTATCTTCTTTCTTTCTCTCTTCTTTCTTTCTCTTTCTTTTCCTTTCTTCCTTTCTTTCTGTATTTATTCATTTCTCCTTTAGCCTTTATTTATTTATTTATTTATTTCTTCTTTAATGTCGTTGGTCCTGTCTTGTTCTTGTTCTTGCTCTTCTTCTTCTTGTTCTTGTTCTTGTTCTTCTTCTTCTTCTTCTTCTTTCTTCTTCTTCTTCTTCTTCTTTTCTTCTTCTTCTCACTTTTTTGGAAGTCTACTAAACTAACGTCTCTCTTTACCTAACATCTATACCTTTCCTCTTTGTTTTTTCTTCACCGTTCGGTCATTGAGTGTCTTTTTGTTGATCTGCATAAACCAAAGTAACATTAACATGGCGGCCAATGTAAACAATCCATAATCTTTTATACTTTTTGTCGAACGTCTGCACTAGCCATGCTCTTCACCCACAAATGGATACTATCGGCTTTATTATATATCGCTGTCACAATTATTACATGTTTCCTAGAAACGAAAAATCAGAATTTGTTCACATAACGCAGTTTAATCGGTTGCTAATTAGAAGGACTCTTTTTCTGACGCCTCCGAAAAATAGGGAATATTATTTATATTATATATTTATATTATATATACATATTTATATTTACATTATTTTTTTATATTATATGGTTTCAAGAAAAACACATATAATAAACCAACGTTTAGTTTATATACATTAGTATATTCTGGCAGCATTTTTCCTTTATACATTTATGGTTCAACTTGACAGGCATTTCATGTCTGACATGTTTCTTTCCGATCTTTTCAAGTTATCTGGCCAGTTTTTTAAATTTCCGGCTGGAGTTGGTTT
>CM042149.1:110081877-110124377 GCA_023376005.1 Doryteuthis pealeii | reverse complement strand
ATAATAACAGTATTATTATGTTATATAGTAAATATACAGGATATGTTAATAAAGACATTATATATATAACAGGTATATGTTATATAGTAATATAGTAATATATACTATTTTACCATAGATGAAGGGAAAACAATCGGTTCATGACTTTCATCTTCTTTTCTTTTCT
This sequence comes from Doryteuthis pealeii, assembly GCA_023376005.1. Lineage (NCBI taxonomy): Eukaryota > Metazoa > Mollusca > Cephalopoda > Myopsida > Loliginidae > Doryteuthis > Doryteuthis pealeii. The sequence goes on along the minus strand of CM042149.1, from coordinate 110,124,211 downwards.
TTTTTTTTTTTTTTCTTTTTGTTTTTGAGATTCGTTTTTGTTTTTTTCTCATTTTTGATCTTGGAGGTATTTTCCAATTTTATTTCCAGTGGAGACAGCAATGATCGGCTTCTATATTTCAACAAGAAACTTTTCAACCACCCCCAACACCCACCTCTTTTCCGCCCATGTTGTGTCAGCCATCGAAACTGAACTTAGCCAGTAAACAGGGCGAATTAAACAAAGAATTCACCTTGAATCTAATTAAAGATTGTAGATCCTTATGATCCTTGCACCCCCCCCACACACAAACGACACACCTGTACCCAACCCCATTTTCCATTTGGCAAGATTTTAATTCAGTTCTCCTATTCCCTTTTTTACGATTAAAACCGTTACGCAACGAGCGCATTCACAATTACACCTTGTGTACAATATTTACATTTCATTTCTTGGCTACGATTTTAATGCAGCAGTTTTGGGTATCTCTTTTATTTTTTGCAACTCATGATCATTTTTAAGGATTACGTCAGAACTGCCGGTTCCAAATTCGGCAGGAGAACCAGAGTCCAAGAGATCAAGAGTCTTAAATCTTTGGGTTGGCTATAAAAAGACCTTTATACTATTCTAAACCGGCCCCATTATCTTCTAGTTAAGCATTCAAGTCACACAATCACCTACCGGCCGCTTTTTTATTCAGAAGGTGCCTACCACCGAAATATAAAGAGGGGTGATTTAACTTCATCTTATCACACAACAAAGATCAGAATCTAACCAGGCCCGCTGTAAAAACGACCTAAACAGTGACCTTTCTTCTGAAAAATCAAAAAAACATGTTTTTATATTGTGCCCTCAAATAGCTCCCGCGTTGTCCGCAAACGCATACTTTTAAACAGAGAACGATTTCTATATTTTCGTAATAATAATAATAGAAAAGCAACAATAAAAAAAAAAGAAGGTTTTCTCTGTTTTGTGATTAAGTTAGCCAGGCAGAGTGCCAAGTGTTTGAGAACGGCCGCAGGGCCGGGGTTTATATTTGTCTGATCTGTTGCCAACATCGATGGGCACTGTTTTGAAACAGGACAAGCGGGGTCAAGCGAGGGGCTACATAATTGAACTAGTGGCTGTAGAGATCTGGGCAAGAGAAAAACAACCTTCCATTCCACCAGCATCACCCACCCCTCTTCCATGGGGCCCCGCTCTCTCGTTCGAAAATGACATTGTTGATTTTGCACTTTTCCTCCTCTGTTGTTTCTTTGGTTGGTTGATATTTCTATAAGAGTCGTGTTAGAGAAGTACCCCGAACTCATTCGAGAAGATAATTAATGAGAGGTCTTAAACTCGTCATGTCTGCGGAATCTAAAGAATTTTATCTGAAATATTTTTGTCTTTTGGGTTCTCTTTCAATCTTGGCAGAAGATGCTGGCCAGCAGAAAGGTATTTGAGTTACTTTGATAATTATATATAATACTATATATATATATATATATATATATATATATATAAGATTTTGGATGTTTGTTTTTTTAGAAGCATTGTTGAATAAATTATTATTTATATTTTGCTTGAAGGCAATTATAATGCATGTATCGCATAAAATTCGATAATTATAGAAAATAATCAAGATTATTTTCTATAATTATCGAATTTTATGCGATACATGCATTATAATTGCCTTCAAGCAAAATATAAATAATATATATATATATATATAGTTTTTTTCCGTAGTTAGGGTCTTTCCATGTGTGGTTTAACCAAGCTGATGCAGGAACTTTGGGAAATTCTCAGTAAGAGTCATGTTCTTGTGATTACCTGAAGATGCCGTATTAATACGGTTGAAATAAATTATTGTGATGAAGCAAGTTTAGAGTTTTTCTTCATTTACTATATATATATATATATATATATATATATATGTGTGTTTTGTGTGTGTGTGTGTGTGTGTGTGTGTGTGCGTGTGTGTGTGTTTGTGTGTGTAAAAATGGAAATTGGAAATGAATCTGACAATATGAGGAAGAATGAATAAAGAAAAGAAAGAATGGAATTGATAATAAAAGATGAATTTAATCAATATCACTTACACATGTGTTTCGGTCAGTTCATCTCTGTGTACTCGGTTCAAACTATTATTATCATTGAATAAATAAATGAAATGAAATAATAATAATAATAGGAAAATGTGAAAATATTCCGCACACAGAGAAGATTCGACCTTCATCAGAGTGAAATTTTATTTTGAATGAAAAAATTCGATGTGGAAAAACGGAGAATTTTTAGAAATGTTCTAAGAGAATTTTTTTAAAATCACTTTTGGAACGCTGAAATAGACCGTTAGAATTTGGATATTTGATTTTTTCTAGGGGTTATGGTAGAAAATAATTTTGTATTGCAAAAATTAAAGTGTTATTATTTATCCCTAACATATTGAAAATTTCTCGGAACCTAGTGTATGTTATTGTTTTGAAAAAAAAAAACAAAAAAAAAAAAAAACGGTGAAAAACATTAAAAAGGTATTCGTTCATAAAAAGAACCTAACTTTGATAATAGATAATTCTTTTAATGTTATTTTTTATTTTAATGTTTTCGTAAGATGGTCATGTTTGGTGTGTATATATTATATATATATATATATAATATATATATTCATTTTTTATTTAATTTCTAAACTCCGACAGTATAAAAAGAAACTATCGGCTTTAAGTTTGTAATTACACAATACAAACTTTTACCTGGAGAAAAAATATATACAAAAGAAAAGACTAAATCATATGCACCTCCTGAAAAAAATAAGATGGACTTAAAAATGGACAAAAGAAAAAAAATACTTTAAGAGTTGCCTAAGTTAAATATACTAAAGTGATCAATACAAAAGGTAAAGCAATAAATAATAGAGTAAGCCTAATTAGTCAGAGAATATCTACCTAGGTTTCTCCTATCGGATCATCAGGATAAGTCTGAGAGAATTATTCCTGATATATATATATATATATATATATATATATATTATATATGATGGTGTGTGTTGTGTGTGTGCGTGTGTGTGTCATCCACACAATTAAACACTCCACAAATAAACGTGAAATCCAACGCCGGGTGTTTACAAAATACGTTGTCAACAATCTGATAAGGTCTACACGCTTTAAAATTCCAGAAATAAAAACGATATATATACATATACGTGTGTGTTGTGTGTGTGTGTGTGTGTGTGCGTGTGCCTTTATATTATATATATATATATATTATATATATATATATATATATATATATATATATATATATATATATATATATTATATATATTGCAAAATAAAAAAAGAACCCTCTGAGCGACGTAAAATAATATTGCCTGAGGGATGGGAGTTGAAAATTTAATATCAGAGAGTTTGTATTATAAGTAAAGTAAAATCATCAAATTTATTAAAGGAGTAAAAAATAAAATAAATTCAATAAAGGATTAAAAAATAAAACAATTTGAAATGTAAACTTTAAATATATATTAAAATAAAACAAACTATATATAGATAGATAATATCAGGTATGTATTTATTAAAACTTGTTTAAAAAAAAACAATGAGGACTGTCTAACATTGCATGCTATTATGAGTGTTATTTATCTACGTTATGACGTTTTAAGTACTGGACGTAACAGTGACGTAGTTTTTGTTACAGACAAAAACGGGAAGCGAATCTCCATTATTAATATATATATATATAATATATATATATATATATATATATATATATAGAGAGAGAGAGAGAGAGAGAGAGAGAGAGATAGATAGAATAGATAAGTTTGTGTAGCGAAGGCATAAAATCAACGGCACTTGGTAATTGGCATATATAATATATATATATATATATATATATATATATATATATATATATATATATATATATGAAAAGAAAAAATGGATATATACATAAGGTGGCCAAAAAGTCTCGAGATTTTTTGTACTTTTTGACACACCTTGTATTCTGAAAAAAATAACGTTCCGTTCATTTTTTTTTTCAGAATACAAGGTGTGTCAAAAAAGTAACAAGTTTAAAGCTGTATTTACCAAGAAATAAATGAAGAATGAATGGAACGATATTTTTTTTCAGAATACAAGGTGCGTTAAAAAGTACAAAAAATCTCGATATTTATGTGACACACCTTGGATATATATATACGTGTTTGTATGTATGTGCGTGTACGTGTATGTGTGCATATATATATATATATATATATATATATATATATATATATATATATATATATGCACACATACACGTAACACTCACATACATATATCAACTATATATATATATATATTATATATATATATATATATATATATATATATATATATAGATATTAGAAAAACAACAAATTAAGTCAAAGATTGACTCACAGATAGCCGACGCTAAAGCGTTTCGGTTTTAATAAAAACCATCAACGGGGCTTAACATATTAATATAGATTGTATAAAAACAAGCAAAAAATTTGTAAGCCTTAATTTGCGATGTTAGAAGGCTCACTCGCAACCGAAATGCAAAAAAATATCAAAATTAAATGTCACGCGGTGTAAGCGTTTACATTCAAATGGTTGATAATGTCATTATCCTTATTATCATTATTATTAAAACTAACTTCATCTTCATCCTGACCCCTTTATCTTCTTCACTGTGAAATTTAAGGTTAGTGTTTGATAAGGGTCGAAATAAACCGTTAAAAATTGTATTTATCTATCTATCTATCTATCTATATCTCTATCGATTTATCTATCTATCAATCTATTATTATTATTATCTTATTATTTTGTTATTTAATTCCTTCTCCTCCTCCTTCTCCTCCTCCTCCTACTACTACTACTACTAGTAGTAGTAGTAGTAGTAGTAGTAGTAGTAGTAGTCATTACTAATTTTTGATATTTTTGATCAGTGTGTGTTGTTTTGTGAAACACAGGTTTTCGTAAGTGCATCAACCCTCCATGCTTATCACGCCTAGTTCCCAGTGATGTTTTTACTCTTTGTCTACTTTAAACCGCTCACAGCAGCTTTCACACCACTGTGGTTCTACCGTAAGCCACTGGCAGCAGTTATTGCACGTTCATTATGATTGAGCAGAAGGACTCAGATTACAATAATAACCAGACTTTATTTGAATAGAAGGAGTTCTGAGGTGAATAGATAGTGAACTTTGAATTATCCCATCATACAGGTAAAAGTTACCAAGAACATTTGCTACAGCCGTGGGGGAAATTTGGTAGGCAAAGAGTTAATGTCTCTTAAACTGAAAGTCATCTCTAGATTAAGAGATCTGAATAAGTGGATAACATGAAAAAATACGATAACACAGTTCAAACCATCTGAGGTGCTTCGACAATTGAACAACTCGCTGGAATGCCAAGGGAACTATTCTGAAGAAAATTAACATTTCATTCATTATTCAAAAATAATTTTCATTCATTGTTCTTTCTCGATTCATTTATTTGCACACCTCATAAAATACTACCCCTGTCCCATAATGGGTCTTGCATTTAGTTATAAAATGTATATAGAAAAGTACCAACTATTACGGTATAAAAATTATTTTCATTTAATTCATTTCTATCCTGGTCAATACAGATTCAGTCACGACTCGTTTTTTAGCTCACCTCACAAAATATTACGTCTGTCCCATAATGGATGTTACATTTAGTACAGAAATGTATATTGAAATGTACACCTATTATGGGATATATTTATTTTCGTTTATTATTCATTTCTCTCTTGGTAAATGCAGCTTCAGTCTTGACTATTTTTTAGCTCACCTACAAAATATTGCGTCTGTCCCATACATGGATGTTACATTTAGCTATAAAGAAATGTAGATCGAAAATGTAATCTCACTATTATGGGACCGAAAATAGCTTTATTCATTTCTGTCTTGCTAAATACAGCTTCTGTTTTGATCATTTTTAACGCACCTCATAAAATACTACATTTGTCCGATAAAGAATGTTACGTTTATTATAAGGAATGTGTATTGAAATGTATCAAGTATTATGGAACCGAAAATAGCTTTGTCTTAATATTACGTCTGTCCCATAAAGGATTAACATCCAGATATACAGAAATGTGATATTGATATGCTTATCAACCTTATTTGGCCGACGAAAATAGCTTTAAGTCACTTGTTCATTTCTCTGTTGGTAACATGCTGATTCAGTCTCTATCGCTTTCCTTCGCACAACTTTACAAAACACCACGTCTGTCCCATAAGGTATGTCACAAATTAGTATTAAAAATGGTGGACACGCCCAACCACCACAACACTCCTACCCGTACATCATAGAGATTCCCCCTACTCAAGCCCTCGCCACAACCTTTATGATTCTGTGGAGCGAAAAAAAGAACACCCGTGTTAGGTATATGATATGTATCAAATATTATGCGGACGAAAGAGTAGCTTTATTTATTGTTTCATTCTGTCTTGCTAAATGACTCGCTATCGTGTCTCTGATCTTCTATTTTCCTGTTAAAGCAACGCACAAGTAATCTTATTATACGTCGTGTTTGTCCCATAAATGAATCTGAGCTATTAGCTATAAATGAGAAGAGAATTGTGTATCAGATAGCTTTTGATTACCGTGTAGTGCAACTATGTTGGTGAAACGAATAAGCTTGCTATGTACAATTTTTTTATGTTTAAGGGGTGTCTTGCCTCACGCTTAAATACAGATTCGAGTTCTCGATCCTTTTTGTCTCAGCAGATTCGACACGACCAGATATTTATCGTATCTCGTTTAGAGTTGTCTCCATTATAAGCGTGGGTCATTGGACATTTAGCAGTATATAAATAAATGTATATGTTATGTATCAACTATGATTAGTGTGGACGAAAAGCTGTTAACATTTTTCATATTCTCTTCTTTTTAGGTGGTGTTAAGCATTTATCAGTCTTATGCCGGCTATGCTTATCGTTATGTCATTTTTGTGCTGAAACATCACCTTCTATAGGCGTATATTAGGTCTAGGATAATAAATGGAATTACCAAAAATCGTATATGCTCGCATACGGACAGCAGTTTCACATATCTAGCCAGAGCCATGATGTTAGTATACTTTCATGTGTCTAGCGGCCCTGTGCTTTTAACTCACAATATCTGCAATTACCGTTTTATCAATTTCTTAATAGTGGAAATATAAAATTCTACGGTGAGGTGCTTCGAACACTTTCTTTACAAAAGCAATCTATTAACCCTTACTCATACAAGTAGAAAGCCACATCTTAAATCATCGTAACTTAAATCCCTCGATAAGTGAGGTTTCATTCAGAAATCAACGCGACCCCACCGACGCTCGTTTCAGTTTTCTTGTTCCTGACAACAGTAATTGCTCTATGACGATCGATCTTATGAATGCGAAATTGTTGGTGAATATATCTGGGGCTATAATATAACATTTGCTAAGACTTGTACTCTACTTGCCAGCGGTCTCACCCAGTCGGTTTTACCCAGAATCTTTATTCCCTCGCTTTAAATCTCGCACCTTGCCCAAAGTTTGGGCGATTACAAAAAAGAAGCGGAAGACTAATCCGTGCCTATGAATGCACTGAACATAACAAAGTTGAAATGTATTGAAAAATATATGTTCGCTTAAAATATTGAACATTACTCCCTCCCATTGTCATGCTTTTACTGGCGAGAGTTTAATGGTTTGATTCAGTAAGATTCCCAAATCTACTCTTTACGTCTCTCTCATTATGGGTGATTTTGGTTCTTTTTTATCATCTTTTCTTAAAAAAAAATCCTTTTATTACACCAGAACGGCACTAATACAAAACCTGGTTAAGTGAGTGAACGTAACCAGTAAGTCGACACTTTGTTGTCGGTTTCTTCCGAGGAAAAAGGGTTTTCCTTGTATCTTTAAGTGTCGGTGCTTCCATACATTCAATTTTCTTTTTTAAATGTGAAGCAACATATTGAAACAATACATGAATATAAACCAACGGTGAAAACAAATTCACCAAAATGGAACTAAATCAGAGTCCAAATAGCACCTATGAGACGGAATATTACAAAATATGCGCCAGAATAAAAAGAGCACTTCAAGGCAAAATAACCCAAGTAACGACACAAAACTAGTGAAGCTGCGTACAATACTCTCTCATCAGATATACAGCGGGCTGGATCCCAAAAAATGCGAGACTTTTCTCTTGACAATCATGGGTGCCCTTTTTTTCGTTGGTTAGCCCCATGATTGACAATATATAGTACAATATTATATTATATCATATTATATATATAGGATATAATATACATATATATGTAAATCTAATGAGTAGACAAACCAACATAAAGTTATCGCTTAATTGTCTCACTTCAGTCGCGATCTTAGCCTCTGAAAGCATTAAGCAGTCTATACCCATTTCAGTAACGCGTACTTGAGTCTGAACTCATCGAGATTAATAATATCTATATTTGCATCTAACTTAAGGTATTGTGCCCTTTTTACTAATTTTAGCATTTATTTACCTGGCGTGATTGGAATTAAATAAGTTCCTATATAAATATATATGTTTTTTATATATAGTGGATATACATATAAATTGTTTACACACACACAGTTGGGACCACAAATATTGTTTAGCTATTGCAATATGATTATTTTTTGGTTGTACGTATCTTATTCTTGGTCTTTTCTCTCTCCATGTTTTTCCAAAAATTTTTTTTTCTCCCGTCAGGGTTAATGCTGTTATTTTTGGTCAGTATATTCTTACAACATGCCTTACGAAACCTATCATTGGCTGATTTTTTTTCCTCACGCATCCGAAGCCAAGGTTTCAATTCCAATAAGCTTTGGTTATATAATATAATAATATATATATATATATATTATATATATAATATATATATATATAATACAAGTTATATCAATATACATATATATTGAGTTAAGAATAAGGAAATGAATACGACGGTTTATATGTATCATCGAATAGTTATGCAAAAACACATATGTGGTGTTCAAAAATACCAATATATTTTAAATATCATTTGCGTTGCTAAATCCCCGAAACAATACACATTTTCTCCAAGATTTAATAAAAAAAATCAATCATACAGAGCATAATGGTACAAACAATACCTCCCAGTTTAAAAAATCGAACACATATTTCTATCTTATTGTCTGTGCATGATGATTTTTTATGAATTCGAAAGATTGTCAATATTACAGCAACGAAAATGCATATAAAAAATGATATTTATTTTAACATTATCAATGCTGTTTTCTCATATACCTTTATAATATATATATATAATTACTAATATTATTATATAATATATTAGGCTGTTCAACATTGCCCTTCATGATGCACATCTGGTGGTTGAGAACTCTTTCACAACATGTGGAACTTCACAGTCAACAGAGACGCTGTAACGTTCACAAGGGCACCAACACACTATAAATTTCATACGTACTTGCCGAGACTGGACAATGCCCATACTACAGACAGAGTGACCCAAAAGTCAGGCCGCTTTTCCCTTTTAACTAAGTTGCTGGTTACCTATTCGAAAGGTAAGTATATACTAATAGCCTATTCGTATCACGAAATAGGATGTGACACAAGTTGCACGATATGGGGCATCCAGTGATGATCAAACTCAGCATATTCACTAAGAAATAGATGACCCGGCAGAAACATCGACCGGTCAATCATGTATAGTTATTTATTGTACTGAACAACTCTTTAGCATTTGACTCATTCTGTAGTTATTCTTGGTCTAACTACCTAAGAGTAATATCACTACACATACGCTACCAGTAGTTGCATTCCATGATTTTCGGAGCCGCTGTTCTCTCCTGCGCCATTTCCGCAGCAAAATATTCCTGTCAAACGTTGTAGCACACATCACTACTACAATTGTAATAACAAATATCTAATACATAAATTCATTATATCCCTCTCTCTCTCTCTCTTTATTTCTAATCCACGGGGGAATAAGATGAATCTCTCTGGGACGGCCATCTTAGTCCGAATTATTCATTATCCGGGCGGGCGGTTTATCCTGTTTCTATGCCTTTATCCAAACCCTATAGCGGAGGTAGAGATGTTAAACCCATCGTATTACAGATATTATTCTCTTATGTTACAGAATAGCCCTGACACAGGAGGTCTCAACCCTGTAGCTATAGAGAAACTTTCACTTACGATCAATAAGTGTTAGCACTTAACTCCTGTGGTATCCACTAGCCTATAGTGTCCAACGTGTGTCCACAGTTTATTCTTACATTATGCCGACGAAGCCATACCCCTATTGGTCCGAATAATACCAAAGCCATAATACTAAATTAACTCAAGCCCTTACCCTAATAAAATTCCGCTTGAATTGAAATTAGCATGTATGAAATTAGTCTCCCCGTGAAGTAACCGAGTGTCTACTTGCACTTCTGCTCACTATAACTAATTAATATTTCAACCCCTTATGTTGCTTACTTATCCATGATCCGTATTAATACTGATAAAACACTAAGCGTAACATTCTCTCAAGTTTGCTAATTCCACCATTATTCTATGAGCATGTAATTTATACTCATATGCAGTATGTGTTCATTCTTGTTCATCTATTTCTAAGAAATAATTTGCCTTTAATCTAATTCGATGATTACAACATCAAAGAAAACCTGTGATTACAGTGAAACACTAATCTGCGCAGTGCGTAGGACGCTTATAAAATAACTGAAACTTGTTCTTTTATTAGTTTTTATTTACTGTTAAAAGCTAGGCGGCGACATCCTCTAAAGTTATCGTTAAAGTCGTCTGGGTGGCCTAAAGTCGGTGCATCAACCCATACACGAGGGATTCTATCCCTTTCACAAGCGGCTAGACCCCGATCAGTTTGGGCGTTTGAGACGGCAGTGCCACTTTACCATCTACGTCTCCTCCACTTCTTCGCACAATATCCAATGTGCGCTACGATACGCGCATCTGGGCCGAGGGTGTCGGGATCGAACCAGGAACTCGAAGATCCAGTCGGACATCTCTACCGCACTGATGCTAGCCGGTTTTAAATGTGGGCGGCCCCGCGCCATGAGAACTATCCCTCTAAATGCGCTAATTCCACCATTTTTTTTTTGTCATGGGTTTCAGTATTGGAATTGATCGCTTTGTGTCCATTCTTTGTAAGAAAATAAACTTGTATTCGCTATTAACTATAAGATACAACAAGAAAATTGATGATAAGATACCAAACCAGAAGCCTGTTTATTTATGAGAAAAGTAGTTCTCGACTGTTTCTTTAATGTGATAATAATGTGTGAGAATTTGCCGACTTATTTGTTATTAGACTTTACAGCCTCAAACGGCCAGGCGGTAAACATTCTTCTAAGTCGCTAATTTCATCATTTGTTTTTGCAGCGGGTGTTAGTTAATATGGTTAGATAATTCATTTTTTTCTAAGATAGATAACTTGCTATCAATCTAATTTTAGACTACAATCCCTGAAAACATTTGTGATTATCAGTGTGGAACATTCAATTTGATACCGTGAACGAACCAAATAATATTAATTTGCGACTAATTATTAGTTTATTTCTTCGTCAATCAACAGCCATAATGCGTGGCTAGTTGACTACTTAATCACTGATACTGATAGGCGTCCCAATGTGCAACCATTAACGAAGAAACTTACAATACGAAAGAGAACCAATGGATTATTTACCAAGGATTTCCGCTGGAGAAGCACTCTTGCTTAAAGCCTAAACGATGGCCCATTGATAACTCGGGAAAAGGAGATAGACTCCCTCGCTGTTTGGCTGATACCGATTTTAGGCCACCCAACGCTTTTTTTATTACAGGAACATACATAGACACAGAAAACACCATTGACATATTTAGTTATAAGTGTGCTGATACACGTGCGACGAGGCCAGTGTTATAGAGAGCATCTACGCCTTGTTTTGTCATATGGGTATTTAATTGTGGATAAAGAAGCCACTGCGCATGACCAAAGGATTTGCAAGGCGGCAGATTTGAGCCTTCTGGCAATAATCTCGTCCTATTATTAATTCTGTGTTCAGTGAAACTCAAATAAAGCGTACTAATACAAAAAAGTTGAACAATAAAAAACAAAGCAAAAATGAAAAGATTTTTTGACTATACGTTGTTTTATATGACACAAGGTTACATTTTTTGTAAAATAACTAATTCACTGATAGGTCAACCGACGCACCAATGGTTTCAAATCTACTGAGTTAGATACAATATAAAGTGCAATAGGAAGTATAAACAAAAACTATAATAAAGAAGATGTAATATTTACTCATTTTTTTGACAATATAGTTCTGTGGTTCTTTTTTCTGTGGTGACGCAACATCTTAAATCACTCTGGTAGTGGGACTTTAGATACGCATAATCTATCCCCTGCTGGGGAGTAAGACCCAATCCCATTCCGAAACAAGGTGTCCTGTGTGTGACACTAAACTACTTTCGCACTACTAAAATAATTAATAGATAGATGGATAGATAGATAGATAGATAGATATGAACATACTGAGATAAATAGATATTAATAGACTGATATATATACATATATATATTATATATATATATATATATATAGAGAGAGAGAGAGAGAGAGAGGAGATAGGACTAGATAGATAGATAGATAGATAGATAGGAAGATAATAGCTTAGAGAGATTGATGAAATAGATAGATAGATAGATAGACTATAACGGTGCTTAGATTAGAATGATTAATAGATAGATAATAGAATATGACACAGACCGAGATAGATAGGATAAGATAGATCATAAACGACCGAGATAGCATAGATATAACTATATAGATAGATAGGAACAGACGAGATAGTAGATATATAGATAGATATCGAACAGGACGAGATAGATAGATAGATATAGATAGAGTAGATAGATTAGGAACCAGACCGAGATAGATAGATAGATAGATAGATAGATAGATAGATAGGGACAGACGAGAAGGATAGATATGATAAGGATAGATAGATAGATATGAACAGACCGAGATAGATAGATAAGCATGATAATAGGAACAGGCCGAGATAGATTAAATAGATAGATAGACTAGAGATAGCATATGAAACAGCACCGAGATAGATAGATTAGAATAGATAGCATAGATTAGATAGATAGAATAGGGAAAGACCCCGAGATAGATAGACATAGAATAGATAGATAGATAGATATGAACAGACCGAGAAGATAGATAGACAGCATAGATAGATAAATTACGATATGAACAGACCGACGCGATAGATAGATAGCGAACATGACCGAGATAGATAGATAGATAGATAGTATGACAACAGACTGAGATAGCATAGATTAGCTATAGATAGATAGATCATGAACAACCGAGATATAAGATAGACCTAGAGGAGATAAAATCACTAGAACAGACCGCAATATGATTAAGAAGAACGCATAGATAGATAGATAGATATGAACAGACCGAGATAGATAGATAGCATAAGATAGAAAATAGATAGGATAGGAACAGACCGAGATAGATAGATTAGATAGATAGATTAGGAACAGACCGAGATCAGATAGTTAGATAGATAGATAGATACTGAACAGACCGAGATAGATAGATGATAGATAGAGGAAGCCAGACCGAGAGAGATAGATAAATAGATAAGATACGATAGATAGATATGAAACAGACCAGGATAATAGATAGATAGATAGATAGATAGACAGACGAGATAGAAGATAGGATAGATAGATATGAACAGACGAGATAGCATAGATAGATAGATAGATAGATAGATAAATAGATATGAACAGACGAGATAGATAGATATAGATAGATAGATATGAACAGGACCGATAAGATAGATAGATAGATAAATAGAGATTGAACAGCCCGAGATGAGATAGAGTAGGAAACAGACCGAGATAGATAGATAGATAGATAGATACGATAGATTAACAGACCGGGATAGATAGATAGATAGATATGAACAGACTCGAGAAGATAGATAGATCAGATGTATGAACAGACCGAGATAGCATAGATAGATAGATAGATAGAATAGATAAGAAGATATGAAACAGACCGAGATAGATAAATAGAAGATTAGTACTAGGGATACTGGGTTCCATGTTTTTTTATGGGCCGATTAGGAAAACAACAAATTTGAATTTTCTAAAAATTGATATTTTCTACAATCTTTTTCATAGACCTGTCGGCAGGACTTATAATACCCTGAATTTATCCCCTGCATAGTCTCCACCTAAGAAATTGTGGTCCGGGTATGACCATCTGATGGTGAGGCTCCAAGTAAAACTTTATAACAATTATTCTCAGTCCCACTCTGACCTGTAGTGGTAATACATATTAGGGTCCCACCAATGGGTCAAATAAATCTGTTTGAAAAGTTATTCGCATTCGATAGGACCGTGTGAAAAATAAACCTCTTAAGAAACAACTTCACAAAGAAATTGAATATTAACGTATAATAAGCGCAATTCCCCAACCGTTTCAATGTGTATTCAACGGAATATAAAGCGTCGTTCATACGTGATTAGTTTCAATTCATTGTGTAACAACATCGAGTCACAGTATTCATTAGACCTGAGTACTATGTTTGAGTTACGTATAAGCAAGCGATCAGGGATAGAGCTTCTGAAAAAATATAAGACATTTTTTCGCGTTTATTTTGATTGGTGAAGCCTTTCAGAAAGACATCCCTCTAAAAAAAACAACTTGGGAATTCAGTATTTCCATATACTATCTATCTATCTATCTATCTATTGATCTCGTCTGTTCATATCTATCTATCTTATCTATCTCAGTCTGTTCATATCTATCTATCTATCTATCTACTATCTATCTCGTCTGTTCATATCTATTATCTATCTATCTATCTATTCTCGGTCTGTTCCATATCTATCTATCTATCTATCTATCTCGGATCTGTTCCATATTCGTATCTATCATCTATCTATTCTCGATCTTTACTCATATCTATCTATTGACTCTATCGTCAACGATCACCTGTCGAACATACCCTATAATCCCACAAGACAAGGATCACCTACTCTAGTCCTACTCTATCCGATCCTGTTCGCATAAGTATCTATCTATTCAACCAAGCACTATCTTAAGCACCCGTACTCCCTATCCTATCATACCTCATCATACTATCCCTACTTAATAGCCGTATATCTATTCACAATCTCTCT
The DNA here is from genome assembly GCA_023376005.1 of Doryteuthis pealeii. Taxonomy (NCBI): domain Eukaryota; kingdom Metazoa; phylum Mollusca; class Cephalopoda; order Myopsida; family Loliginidae; genus Doryteuthis; species Doryteuthis pealeii. Next base: position 110,109,036 of record CM042149.1, on the reverse strand, counting down.
AAGCCATATTCTTTCTTCTTCGATCTATCTATCTATTGTTTTCAATCTCTCTAAGCCTATTCTTTCTATCTAGCTATCTATCTGATCTATCTATCTATTCATCAATCTCTCTAGCCTATTCTTTCTATCTATCTTCTATCATCTATCTATCTATTCATCAATCTATCAAAGTGGGCTATTCTTTCTTCATCTATCTAAAACTATGCTATTCATCGAATCTCTCTAAGCCTATTCTTTCTTTCTACTATATCATATCTATCTATCATTGTCTATCTATCTATCTATCTGTTTATCAATCTCTCTAAGCCTATCTTTCTTTCTTATCTATTCTATCTATCCTATCATTCATCAATCTCTCTTAAGCTTTCGTTCTTTCATATCTAATCTATCTATTTATCAATCTCTCTAAGCCTACCTTTTTCTTTCATCTATTCTATCTACTCTATCTCGATCTGTTTCATATCAGTATCTATCTATCTATCTATCTATCTCGATCTGTTCATATCTATCTATCTATTAATCAATCTATCTATCTAAGCCCGTTCTATCTATTCTATCTATCTATCTATCTATCTATACTATATATCTATTCATCCAACTCTCTAAGCCTATTCTTTCTATCTATTCTATCATCTATCTATCTATCTACTATCTGTTACAATCTCTCAAGCCTATTACTTCTTTCATATCATCTATCTTATCTATCTATTTATTCATCAATCTCTCTAAGCCTATTATTTCCTTTCTATCTATCTATCTATCTATTCTGTTTATCAATCTTCTCTAAGCCTATTCTTTCTTCTATCTATCTATTCTATCTATCTATCTATCATCAAATCTCTCTAAGCCTATTTTTCTTTCCTATCGTATCTATCTATCATATCTAATCTATCTATCTGTTTAACATCTCTCTAAAGCCCTATCTTGTCTTTCTATCTATCTATCTATGCTATCTATCTATCTCATCTCTTATGCAATCTCTCTAAGGCCGTATTCCTTCGTTTCTATCCTATCTATTATTCTACTCCTATTCAATCAATCTTCGAAGCTCTATCTATTTTCTTTCTATCTTCTATCTACTCTTATCTATTTATCTGTTTATCAATCTCCTAATGCTTATTCTTTCGTTCTATCTATTCTATACTATTCATCAATCTCTCTCAAGCCTATTCTTTCTTTCTATCTATTATCTATCTCATCCTATTCATCAATCTCTCTAAGCCTTTCTTCTCATCTAGTCTATCTATGACTATCTATCCTATCTATTTATCGATCTCTCTTAGCCTATTCTTTCTTTCTTTCTATGCTATCTATCATCTATCTATCTATCTATTCATCCGATCTCTCTAAGCCTATTCTTCTATCTATCTACTACTATCTAGCCTATTCTTTCTTTCTATCTATCTATCTATTCATCAATCTATCTTAAGTATTCTTCTTTCTTCTATCGATCTATCATCTATCTATCTTATTCATCGATCTCCTCTAAGGCCTGATTCTTTCTATCTATCTATCTATCTATATCTCTCTTAAGCTTATCTCTTCTTCTATCTATCTATCTATTCATCAATCTCTAAGCCTAATTCTTTCTTTTTATCTAATCAACTATTATTCATCAATCTTCTCTAGCCTTATTCTTTCTTTCATATCTATCTATCTAGTCTATCTATCCTATCTCTCTAAAGCACTATTCTTTCTATTCTATCTATTCTACTCTACTATCCATCTATCTATTCATCAATCTCTCTAAGCTATTCTTTCTTTCTACTATCTATTCTATTTATAATCCTCTAAGCCTTTTCGTTCCTTTACATTTACTATCTATCTATCTATCATATTATCAATCTCCAAGCCTACTCTTTCTACTCTAGTCTATCTATCTATCTAATCTATCTATCTATCTATATATATATATATATATATATATATATATATTATATAATATATTATATATACTATATATATCCCAAACAAAAAACAAAATATACATCCAGATATTTTCAATTTCCCGCATTTTAAAATATTGACACTTAGCTCAAATGAGGATCCAGTTTTCAGATGTTCACATATATATATTGAAACATAGGTTGATGCAGGATCCACCAGCATAGTAAAATTAGTGAAAAAGTAGTTGACATATAGCTAGATACACACCAGTTGCACGATTTATAACATTGTTCGATCTAACAGACTTTGACATATAGGCTCATGATTATCTCCCGTTTAAGAGATATATTATTATTGACATTGTAGCGCTGATTATTATCAGCCTATGTGTTAATACTTTTTTTAAAGTAATTGACACACTAGGTCTGATAATACATTACAAGTTTTTCCAAAGTTTAGAAAATATCTGAAACATATAGGCTGATCCAATTTCACCCGGATTTGTCAAGATGTGTTACACAGTTTTTAAAAATTTAAAGACAAAGATTTTTTAAAATTTGTCAGCATTATCAAGAAAACCATTGACACAGGCCGAATTGAATATCAACAGTTTTTTCTTTTCAAAACATTATTGTCTACGCTACAAACTAGATCTATCTATCAATCTACTTCTATCTATGTCCTTCCTTCTCTCTCTCTCTATGTAGTATATAACTATATATATATATATATGATACTCTATATCATATTATATATATATATTTATTTGGTGTGGGAGAATATGTGCTTAATTGATAGTCGTACCTAATTTTTGAAGTGATATTAATAATTAACTAATTAATTAGGCGGGAATTACCTATTTAAATGTAAGGCTAAACAAATCGAGAGAAAAATCAATCTCTGTTTTAGCCTTACATGTTAAATAGTATTCCGCCCTAATTAAATTAATTAATAATTAACTTTTCAAAAAATTAGGTACGGACTAATTTAAGGCACAGTATTCTCCCAAAATCGTAACGGCTAAAAAAGCCATATCATAAACATATCGAGCTAATTGTGTATTTACTTATCGATATATATACTATATATATATATAATATTATATATATATATATTATATTGGAAGCTACACCCCACAAAAAGCATTGTTAGCGGCCACTTACCTCCTATCACACAACCATCCAGAATAAAAGAAGAATAATACATCAATACAAGAACACACCAGTGTAAGCACCAATCAATAAAATTTCTACATCTATAAACACTCTTTCTAATGAGTTTAAAAAGACCATGTCAGTGGCGATTGGACTGATAGTGACGGGTGGCGAGGAGTCATGAAATCTCTGATAATGATGATGATTATAGTGATATAAAATATTATATATATATATATATTATATATAATTATAATATATATACAAGAAAAAAATGTGTTTATGTGTAAGAAATACTAGAAGATTGTGTAAATTTTGACATATCTTGCATTCTGTAAAAATTAACGTTCTATTCATTGTTCATTTCTATTTTGGTAAATACAGCTTCAAATTCGGTACTTTTATGACACACGTTGTATTCTGAAAAAAAAATTCCATACATTGTTTATTTCTATATTGGTAAATACAGTCTCAATACTTTTATGACACTCTCGCTCTATATATATATATATATATATATATATATATATATATATATATATATATGGCTGAACTTGCACAAAAGTGTCAAAATTAGGGTGACCCGGCAAAAACAGAACCCAAATTATTTATTTATTTTTACATTAAACTCACCTTAAACCCTAACCCTAACCCTAACCCTAAACCGCCCTAGTTAAAATTATCAGTTTTATTACAAAATTTGTGTGCTCTGTTTTTTCTGGGTCACCGGTATACAGGGTGACCCAGAAAAAACAGAACCCAAATTATTTATTCATTTTCCCATTAAACTAACCCTAAACCCTAACCCTAACCCTAACCCTAACACTAAACCCTAACCCTAGACCCTAATAGTTAAAATTAACAGTTTCATTACAAAATTTGTGGGTTATGATTTTTCTGGGTCAACCTAATTTTGACCCCTTTGTGCAAGTTTAGCTATATATATATATATATATATATATATATATATATATATATATATTCCCTCCATCCCTTCCATTTATATACGCTTTATTTTCTAGCCAATATGAAACCTTCTCATATATTATACTCATTTCTTTTTGTAATATATAAATACCTTATTTAATTTTACACCACAAAAAATATTTCCTCTTTTTTTATTGTGTTTCTTTCATTTTTGTCGCCTTTGATTGTTTGACTGTTTCATATTTCCCCTCTTATTATTGTATATTAAATGCGAAACCCGAAGAAAATAATCTCCGTTTTATTAATGTCTTCCTCTCCACCCACCTCTTTGTCTTTATCTCTCCCCTCTTCTTTCTCCACCTTTTCCTCTTCATTATGTATATCGATACGACATCCCGATTACCCCCGAGTTGACTACACAAGACGACCTTTTCTCCTTCTGTTGGAGACATTACTACTCACCAATTTTAAAAACGGTATCTTATTTCGCAATATCAAACAAGTTGCGTTGCCTTAAAAACAACAGTTTCCTTCCGGCAAAATTAAATAAATGAATGAACAAATGGACAGATTTTTTTTAAAGAAATGAAATAAAATAGAAATAAAATAGAAAATAAAATAGAAATAAGTGTTTGCGGTATTGAGCTGAACAGAAAGATTTTTTTAAACTATAGTTGATTTGAAGAAAATACGAAACAAAAAAACAGCAAAAACAGAAACAGAATATATAGAAAAAAAGAAAGAAATAAAAAAAAGAAATAAAAAAATATATTTCAAAAAAAGAAAATGAAATAAATAAAAAATAAACTATATTGAATATTTTTCGTTATCCAATTTTATTTTATTTTTTTTTTTTTTTTCGATAATGCATTTTTTTTTTTTTTGATAATGTTTTTTTTTTTGATAATGTATTATTTTTTTATAATGTATTTTTTTAATAATGTATCTTTTTTTAAATAATGTATTTTATTTCTGAAAAAAAAAAAAAATGACAAACAAAACTTACGTGCAGATTAGTGGCAATTCTTTTCCCTACGGCAAAATTTTTCTCCTAAAAAGAACAGATTAATATATTTAATCATATTTTTCCCCTCTCCTTTCTCTACCTTCATTTCTGCTTAAAATTCAATAATAATAAAATGAACCCCCAGAAACAAAACGTCTACGTTATTGATTTTAGTTTCACACGATTTGTTCCCGTGCCAATATTTATTTCCTTTCCTTTTTTCATTAATTTTCTTTATATAATAATAGAAATACAATTATTTTATATTCTCTTTTCATAGTATTTCCTCATTTTTCTATAATAAACATTGCAATAACAAGACATTGTGTTTATATTAATGTCTATTTTTCTCAACCCAGGCTTCCTGGAAAGAAAAACAAGCCCAAACATATTTTAAACGTAACTGATAGTCACATAAAAGGTTAAGACAGTGAAATAAATGAAATCTAAAGTATATAAGTATAATATATATATATATATATATGTAAAAAAAAATGAATAAAAAGTTTTTAAAAATACAGAAGACAGTATGTAAAATCGTATTCAGGTGATTTGCTATAGGGATAGCGTAATGAAATTTAAGCGTAACAAGGGAGGGCAGTGTGCATGTATTGTTGGCATCCATCCACCCATCTACTAAAGACGATGGCGTAATGTCCACTTTTTTTATTTGCAACTGCGTGAATGGCTGAACAGACCAATTTTTGAATGGCAATCTCTGGTGCAGTGACTGCAAACAAAGAGTGATGCTTGCCGGAGTTGCTGTTGTCTCTCTTTCCTTTTGACTCTGTTTTCTGTGGCGGCTTCTTTCCTCTCTTTTTCACTCCTTCTCGTTCCTTGTTTGACGAGGAAGTGCCAGATCGCACGGTCTTATGCACACGCCTCCCATGTGTTGGTATTGATGTGGCATGTCTTCATGTCCCTCTTGCAGATATCTTTAAAGCACAGACGCGGTCTCCCTACCGATCGGGTGCCCTCTACTAATTCACCATATAGTAGGTATTTGGGGATGCGGCCTTTGTTCATCCTCCTGACGTGATTGACAAATGCCACATATATATATATATATATATATATATATAATATATATATATATATATATATATATATATATAAAGAAGGTACGCAAGATGGATTATGCTTTTTTTAAAATGTAATTATTATTTTACATTAGCGACACGTGTATCAGATCTTCTGATATCTTCTTTAGGGGTTAATTAACCACATTATATATATATATATATATATATATATATATATTATATATATGTGTGTGTGTGTGTGTGTGTGTGTGTGTGTGTATTGGGCAGCATTCTTTTTTATATATGTAGAATTAAACAAAAGATACATCTCCTGTTTAACAATTTTATTTTTGATCTTTTCGAGTTTTCTGGCCAACTTTTTAATATTTGGGTGGAATTCGTGGATAAGTCCACCAAAGTTCAGGTCCCGAGTACTTTCGGCACTACGAAGTGCCATCATCAGGGGTGATGTGTTCCATTTTTGTTTGTTTTTTAGATGAAATTTGGTGGACTTATCCACGAATTCCACCCAAATATTAAAAAGTTGGCCAGAAAACTCGAAAAGATCAAAATAAAATTGTTAAACAGGAGATGTATCTTTTGTTTAATTCTACATATATAAATGAAAGAATGCTGCCCAAATATACACACACACCTATATATATATATATATATATATATATATATATTATAATTTTTCTTATGATGTATACATTTACTGACTGGTTGATTACCGTCGGTTTCAAATGATTACATGCTTATCTTCAGACAAATCGTCTTGTAAATGACATCCAAATGTATTTACGCTGTGAATATCGTTATCGCTTTATTTGACCACATGTCCTCCTAGTGTGTGTGTGTGTGAGTGAGATGTTAATATAACATTCGAAAATATTTGCCCTTTTAAAGCGGTTGATTCTCTGTTGTTATTCAAATTAAAAAAATAATTAATTAAAGAAAAACTGATTAAACATAATCTCGGCATGCACTTGTGTAACAATAATTGTCGTCTGAAATGAAATCGGCGACCCGAGGTTCGATTCCGACTGAAGCCGTTTGCATTTCCCTTTAACGCTGATGCTCATGGCAAAGGCATGAATCTATCTGTTCACCCTGCTAGTATGGGCAAATAGTAGAACAGACTGTTCTCTAGCCTTGGAAGGCAACCAATCTGAAAGAAGGAAAGCTCTGAATTCTGATTTGATTAAAAATAATTGACTTTTTATCCCATCCTGCTCGTAGCCCATCCTGTCTGCTGGAGCAGTAGAATACACCGACTGCACCTCTGCAGAGGGGTACAATCCTCCAATAGGGCTGTCTGTTTTTCGTAGGTGGCGACCGATGATGCTTAAGGACAGAATCTTTGTGACTAAGCATTTAGTATGAGGTATATGCTTGCTTTTTTTTTTTTACTCCAATTCTTTGTTATATTTTCGACAAAGATACACACAGTTCACTTTCCACGAGTTTAGGTCTGAAATTGGTCATCATATTTAAAAAGATCTGAAAATGCCCTTTCGCAGGATGCATCACAAGATCAAATTAATAGAGCCGGTTTAGCTCAGTCGGCAGAGTCTCCGACTGGGAACCTTAAGGTTCCTGGTTCGATACCAGCCCTCGCCAACTTAGCGTATGAGTAGCGCAGAGATCTATGCAGTAAAGTGAGGAGCTGATGGTAGCTGTGGCGCTCCGTCTCAGACTCTAAAAAATCCCCTTGGACTACCACTAGTGAAAAGGGGATAGACTCCCTCGCTGTCTGGCTGATACCGACTTTAGGCCACCCCGGCGACTTTACCTTACTTTTTTTATAACTAGTTAGAGAATTGACCTTATTAACAGAGAGAGAGAGAGAGAGAGAGAGAGAGTGAGAGAGAGAGGGAGAGAGAGAGAGAGAGAGAGGGGGAGAGAGGGCAAGAGAGAGGGGGGTCTCATCTCCAGCGAAGTCAACTTGACGTGCATTTGAGTCCGGAATAAATTCTATTTAAAGTTCATCGGCTTATTTTTAACTCAATTAGTCTCTAACTAGGAACCTTCAAGACAAAAAAAAAAAAAAAACAAGACTAAAATGTTAAACATTTTTTCTCACTTTCTGACTCTGGTAAAAGAACGAAGAATAAAATGGATGAAACCTTTGTCAGGCACCGTCTTCAGCTCGAAGACGTTCTACCAAGTTGTCAATCTTTACATTCTCATTCCATGAGAATCTTATTTCTTTTTTTTTTTTTTATTATTTCCTTTTTTTTTTATTTGGTTCCTCTAAACGAAATTTTTTATCGCATGATTTCTGCTGCAGGCAATCGCTCGGGGCAAGACTTTTGATCAGAGCACCCCTACCACCCTTCCTCTCTCTCTCTCTCTCTCTCTCTCTCTCTCTCTCTCTCTCTCTCCCGCCATATTCATTCATTTAATACTGAAAGGTTTTGCACATTTCTATGTGTGCATACATGCAATCGGGTGAGCCAACAATTCTTACTGCACTTTCGCAGTTCATTATAAGCATGTATAGACGAATATCTACATCCCTATAAGACTATAACGCACAAAAATATGGACATGCAAACGTGGGACGCCCACCTACATTGACCAACTATGCGTGGATGCTGGTTGCTGTGCAGAAGACCACTCCAGGGGCAATGAATGATAGGGAAGGTTGGCGAGAGATTGTCATGGATATCCGTGCTGCATGCGCGACATGATGATGATGATGATATGTGCTAGAGCTTTTGCAGTTTTTGATGCTTATAGATGAGGTTTCTCCTTGCGTATTAGTTTTTAATTTGTTGGATACATGTGTGGGTTTATATATATATATATATATATATATATATATATATATATATATATATATATATATGAATAAGATATAATGAAAAAACAAACGATGTTTACAACTGAAATAGGCTCATCAGAAGAGAAAGTGTGCAAACCGTTTCGGGGCCAATTCTCTTGACGGTTTTAAAAAGCAACACTCGGCCCATCCTCAACTAATATGAGGACCCTATTGCATTATAATGTATCAACTGCACGTGGGTCGGTCATCAACAAAACAAGACGGGAAAAAGACCGTTAAAAAACAGAACGCTGCTAGTCAAACGTTGGAATTAATAAAAAAAAAAAAAAAATTGTGCTGTCTGCATTGAAAATAATATGAATTTTATTTAAAAATAAAATGAATTTTATTTAAAAATAAAATGAATCTCATTTTCAATTTTGAAAATAATCAGAAGCATTATAGTAATGAAATAAGACTCAAAAAAGTCTGATGTAAAGTTATAGAAAAGTGTAAAATACGTATAAAAAGTGTATATGGAATATCAAAATTATTGTAATACAATCCAACTGTAAAATAAGTAGCCCACATTTATAGGTAAATCCGTGGTGTTAATGGATATCATCAGAAAGGGGTAAACATTCAAATGTAAAGTTTTTTCAAGGTCAAGTATGTGAAAAATAAATGGAAATTAATCCGACAGTATGAATAAGATATAATGAAAAACAAACGATGTTTACAACTGAATAGGCTCATCAGAAGAGAAAGTGTGCAAACCGTTTCGGGGCCAATTCTCTTGACGGTTTAAAAATATTATATATAATATATATATATATATATATATATATATATATATATATATATATATATAAAAAGTTTGTTTCTTTATAGTATCTTTGAAGCATTGTGTGTATGTGTAATATAAAGATTTTGAAGGCAATTTACAATGCAATATGTGTTGATTTTATTTAACTTTTTTTTTTTTTTTTTTTCAAAACTAAATATTTTCGGAAGTAAAATTCCATCTTCAGAGTTATTGAAAGTACTAGGTGTTTTTTTTATAGTACTTATCCCACGGCGATATTGTAATCATCTGTTGTTTAAGAAGTAATCATCTGTTGTTTACTTCTTAAACAACAGATGATTACAATATCGCCGTGGGATAAGTACTATAAAAAAACACCTGTACTTTCAATAACTCTGAAGATGGAATTTTACTTCCGAAAAATATTTAGTTTTGAAAAAAAAAAAAGTTAAATAAATTCAACACTATTGCATTGTAAATTGCCTTCAATCTTTATATTATATATATATATATATATATATATATATATATATATATATATATATATATATATATAAGTAAAGAAATAACAAAAGACTTAGAGATTTAGCGTTATAGTCTATTTCAGGGAGCTTAGACAAAGTGTCTAACTCTCCCGGCTCATCAGATGAGTCAGGAGAGTTAGACACTTTGTCTAAGCTCCCTGAAATAGACTATAATGCTAAATCTCTAAGTCTTTTGTTATTTCTTTACTTATATATTTGCTCTGTGATTCTAACATTAAGAGCACACATTGAGCTCTCAAACTGCGACAGGTTTTTAAAATAAAACTCTTGTGTCGTAAGGAGATTTCTTCACTGGACTTTTGGATTATATATATATATATATATATATATATATATATATATATATATATATATATATATATATATATATAAGTTAAGAGAAAGGAAATGAATCCGACGGTATGAGTATAGATAAAAGGATATGAAAACAACACAATATGGTGTTAAAGTGACAAGATTTTATATCATATTCATAGCTATTTTATATTTTTCATATTATTTTCGTCTCCGCTATTGATAAGTCTGGAGTATAAACAAGCTCTGAAGATGATTTTTATAAATCGAAATATTGTTCAATATTAGCTATGAATATGATATAAGATCTTTTCACTTTAACAGCATATTGTGTTGTTTTCATATCCTTTTATCTATACTCATATATATATATATATATATAATATATATATATATATATATATATAACTTTCAAAAAGAAAAAAAACAAACTTTATCCTGTTATATTTTTATTTCGGCCAGAAACTCAAAATGAGTCCAGCCTCATCAGACGGGTTTATAGATTTGTAAAACCCGTCTGATGAGGCTAGACTCATTTTTGAGTTACTGGTCGAAATAGAAATATAACGGGATAATGGCTTGTTAAGTATTTCTTTCTTTGAAGGATATATATTGCTCTGCATATAATTTAATTTATTGATTATTATACATTGAGCTCTTTTTAGGGATTGATAAAATTCCTTGTATATATGTTTGCACCTACAAGAGCATACAGTATGATTATACAGTGAGATTTCGATGATCCCAAATAGAATAATTCCTTACTTACCAGTCATTTGGATTACCTTACACACACACACACACACACACACACACACACACACACATATATATATATATATATATATATATATATATATATATATATATATATATATATGAAAACCTTGATTTATCAGAAATGAATTTATTTCAGCTACATTCTAATTTCATAATCTTACGAAGTCAGATTTTAAGAGACAATGTTAGCCGAAATCAATTTATGAGAAATAAAGGTTTTCATATATCATTTTATGATACACACTGTATTTTTAGAAGAAGCATTGTCAACTATTATTATTAATTTTGATTAATATTTTCTTTCATTTTAATATTTAGATAAAGCATTGTTAACCATTATAATTAATTTTGACTAGTATTTTCTTTCATCTTAATTTTTAGATAAAGCATTGTTAACCATTATAATCAATTTTGACTAGTATTTCTTTCATCTTAATTTTTAGATAAAGCATTGTTAACCATTATAATCAATTTTGACTAGTATTTTCTTTCATCTTAATTTTTAGATAAGCATTGTTAACCATTATAATCAATTTTGACTAGTATTTTCTTTCATCTTAATTTTTAGATGAAGCATTGTTTACCATTATTATTAATTTTGACTAGTATTTTCTTTCATCTTAATTTTTAGATAAAGCATTGTTAACCATTATAATCAATTTTGACTAGTATTTTCTTTCATCTTTTTTTAGATAAAGCATTGTTAACCATTATAATTAATTTTGACTAGTTTTCTTTCATCTTAATTTTTAGATAAAGCATTGTTAACCATTATAATCAATTTTGACTAGTATTTCTTTCATCTTAATTTTTAGATAAAGCATTGTTAACCATTATAATTAATTTTGACTAGTATTTTCTTTCATCTTAATTTTTAGATGAAGCATTGTTAACCATTATTATTAATTTTGACTAGTATTTTCTTTCATCTTAATTTTTAGATGAAGCATTGTCAACCATTATTATTAATTTTGAGTAGTATTATCTTTCATCTTAATTTTTAGATGAAGCATTGTTAACCATTATTATTAATTTTGACTAGTATTTTCTTTCATCTTAATTTTTAGATAAAGCATTGTTAACCATTATTATTAATTTTGACTAGTATTTTCTTTCATCTTAATTATTAGATAAAGCATTGTTAACCATTATTATTAATTTTGACTAGTATTTTCTTTCATCTTAATTTTTAGATGAAGCATTGTTAACCATTATTATTAATTTTGACTAGTATTTTCTTTCATCTTAATTATTAGATAAAGCATTGTCAACCATTATTATTAATTTTGACTAGTATTTTCTTTCATCTTAATTATTAGATAAAGCATTGTCAACCATTATTATTAATTTTGACTAGTATTTTCTTTCATCTTAATTTTTAGATAAAGCATTGTTAACCATTATTATTAATTTTGACTAGTATTTTCTTTCATCTTAATTTTTAGATAAAGCATTGTTAACCATTATTATCAATTTTGACTAGTATTTTCTTTCATCTTAATTTTTAGATAAAGCATTGTTAACCATTATTATTAATTTTGACTAGTATTTTCTTTCATCTTAATTTTTAGATAAGCATTGTTAACCATTATTATCAATTTGACTAGTATTTCTTTCATCTTAATTTTTAGATAAAGCATTGTTAACCATTATATAATTTTGACTAGTATTTTCTTTCATCTTAATTTTTAGATAAAGCATTGTTAACCATTATAATCAATTTTGACTAGTATTTTCTTTCATCTTAATTTTTAGATGAAGCATTGTTAACCATTATTATTAATTTTGACTAGTATTTTCTTTCATCTTAATTATTAGATAAAGCATTGTCAACCATTATTATTAATTTGACTAGTATTTTCTTTCATCTTAATTTTTAGATAAAGCATTGTTAACCATTATTATTAATTTTGACTAGTATTTTCTTTCATCTTAATTTTAGATAAAGCATTTTAACCATTATTATCAATTTTGACTAGTATTTTCTTTCATCTTAATTTTTAGCTGAAGCATTGTCAACCATTATTATTAATTTTAACTAGTATTTTCTCCCATCTTAATTATTAGATGAAGCATTGTTAACCATTATTATTAATTTTGACTAGTATTTTCTTTTAACTTAATCTTTGGATAAGACATTTTAACCATTATTATTAATTTTGACTAGTATTTTCTTTCATCTTATTTTTTAGATGAAGCATTTTCAACCATTATTATTAATTTTAACTAGTATCTTTCATTCTATATTTTCTTTCTTTTTTATCACACCCACTCTGAGTATCAATCTAGGACAACAAGAAAACTGTTGGTTATAACTAATAAACGATAAGCTCTTGGTGAGAGACAAACTCACATACGTACTTTTGCCTTGTGATGTCAGCTTCCAATGCACTAGTTGCCCTAACCACCCAGAAGCACGAAGCTAACCTTTTAAAATCATCATCAACTTTTTCTGATCTTTCTCAGTGCAATATTTATTATTATGTTTTTATATTAGTAGCGTTAGCAGTGGCCCTCTTTTTACAATCCTTCATCTAAAATTAAAAATAAATAAAATGTTATATTTATACAGCTTGCCAATTGCAAATTTCACTGTTTTTGTCAGAAGGTTAAAACAATATCATCTATCAACTCGCAAATGTTTTCTGTCTTTGGTTTTATGACATTGTAGCATTTATTTTTCTATTTGTGTGGATTGTGGTGTCACAATTTCAGTGCAAATATTGGTGAACTCAGTTATGACTGCTTAGGTATTCATTAGTTGGTTGGCTGGCTGGTTGGTTGGTTTTTATTGCATGTCAACCCCCCATGGGTTATGTTATGGGTTATGAATGTTTTTTGTTTTATTTTTTCTTGTTGTACATTCAAAATTTTTTTGAAACTTATTCTTTTAAACACATTTTTTAAACTCATTTTTTATCTATTTAAGCCATAGATGGTACCCTAACGTACCGCCACTTCGGGTCAGTGTGGACCTGGGATTAATGGTAATGAAGGGGTACTCCATATACTCCAGAGCTTCAATATTGGCACCTCACTACTAAATGCAGTTTAATGTCATATTCTGAGCTACCACCTTCTTGTATATATATATATATATATATATATATATATATATATATATATGGTGTTGTGTGTGTGTGTGTGTGTGTGTGTATGAAAAAATGTGTTGGGGCTTGACATAAGAGCAATACAGTCGGGAAAATAATAAAAAAGCTAGCGATTGACGTATTGAACCATTTAGCACAAGTAAAGGGCAAAGTGATGCTGCTCAGCCATATATATATATATATATATATATATATATATATATATATATATATATATATATATATTATATATATATATGAGGAAAAATGAGTAAAGAAAGAAAAGTAAATGGATAAAATGAATTTAATCGATATCACATTAATCGATATCACTTACACATGTGTTTCGGTCAGTTTATGTGTGTGAAAATATTTCGCACACATACAAGAATCGACCTGTTTGAATGTGTGCGAAATATTTTCACACACATAAACTGACCGAAACACATGTGTAAGTGATATCGATTAATGTGATATCGATTAATTCATTTTATCCATTTACTTTTCTTTTCTTTACTCATTTTTCCTCATAGTGTCGGATTCAATTCCTTTTCCATTTTTACATATATATATATATATATATATATATATATATATATATATATATATGTAACATGTTTATTAGGATAGCATGTATAGTAATCCAAACTATGATAATGAATGGGAGACAGAAAGGAGAGATTAAGTGGGGAGATAAGATTACTTTTTATATCTAATTCAATTTATCTTTTTATATTTTATAATATTTTAAATATATATATATATATATATTTAATTTATTATTTAATTTTTCCTTAACAACTAGTGTGCAATGGCTTTGTGTGTTGTATGTGTGGGCGAGATGTTGGGCTATATATATATATATATATATATATATATTGGCAGTGATAATATAGTCTGCTATATTTATGTGTAAAGAGTTCTCAATATAATTGATAGAGCATAGATTCAAGTTGATTTTAAAATTGCATAGGCAAAAAATTGACCATTACCAAGCGCTTTTGACTTCATGTCTTCGTTACCCTATCTTAGACAAACACATACACACACACACACGCACACACACATACACACAAACATACACATAAACACACACACACACACACACACACACACACACACACACACATATATATATATATATATATTATATATATATATATATATTTGTTTGGAGAAAAGGTTTTTCTCTGTACCACGGTTTCGGTGTTCAAGTTACACCTTCCTCAGGAAAACTCTCATGGGGAAGGTGTAACTTGAACACTGAAACCGTGGTAGAGAGAAAACCTTTTTCTGCAACTGTAAATGCTCTATATTTTTCGAAATATATTGAGCCATTTTGGATTAACTACAATGCAACTACAATGAAAACGTGGTAGTAATTTTCTGATGAATATATGTGTGTATATATATATATATATATATATTATATATATATTATATATATAATTATATATATAATTTTGCTATGTTTATAAGAAAGGAGTGCTAAAAATATTGACAAAGTATCCAAACTATATATAATATATATATATATATATTGTGTGTGTGTGTGTGTGTGTGTGTGTGTTCTTTTATCATAGTTTGAAGTCTTCCATTCACTAGTTGGAGATGTTAGTGTTAGACCTAAATACACACACGTGCATACGCACACACAAGCAAATATATATATTGTGTGTATGTATGTATATATATATATAATATATAAATATATATATTGTGTGTGTGTGTGTGTTGTGTGTGTGTGTGTGGTTTGCTATATTTATAAGGAGTGATAAGTATTATTGATATTGCATGTTTTAAAAATCGCATAGTCGAAAACTGATTGTAATCCAAGCGCCATTGACTTTATATCCTCACTATGCTAACTATATATATATGTGTGTGTTGTGTGTGTGTGTGGTGTATTGTGTGTGTGTGTGTATGTGTGTGTGTGTGCTTACACACGCAAACATATATATATATATGTATTGTGGGGGCCCGTGCGTTTGTGTGGGCATGTCATGTGTGTACTCTTGTAATAGGCACTTAAGTAAATATATATACGTATTTGCATCTCTCTCTCTCTCTCTCTCTCTCTCTCTCTCTCTCTCTCTCTCTCTCTCTCTCTCTCTCTCTCTCTCTCACTGTGTGTGAGTGTGTATGTGCGTAAATCTTGGCTATCCATTGGTTCTGACAATGGCCGATCAATGTCCGCTTTCTTTTTATTGGCCACTGACGGCTTCTTCTTGTTGTTGGAAAGTTTGACAGAGAGTCTACAAAGTTCCGCTCTGTGACACGAGACGAACAGACAGCAGCCTCCTTTTCTGACAGTCAGGGGCCATCACTCCATCACAACACCCAGTTCAAATGCTTTCCACTTCATCCTTCTTCGGAAAACTTCCCCTTCCTCCTCTTCTCGTTTTTCTCTTCTTTCCCGCTTAAAATTCAACAGCCTGTTTTTTCGCTTTTGCACCTCTGGTTTTTTTAGGTTCTTTTTTTTCCTTTCTTTTCTCTTTTTCTTTTTTTTCTTTTTTTTTTTTTTATTTGCCGGGTCCCAAAATCCTTTTTATTACAGTCCTCTTCTATTACTTAATATCCTTTCTTGCTTTTTCCGGGACAGCTTCTTTGCCGTACCAAACCGTTTTAGCGCAGAAACTTACTTACATACTCGATTTACGATTGATTCTTAGTGATAGAGTTTTGTTGATTTGTTTTTCGCTGTATTTTTTTTCTCTTTTCTTTTCCGTTTTTTTTTCTTTTTTTATTTCTTATTCTTATTTTCTTTCTGGCACTTACCTTACTCCACGCCATTTAATCATTGTTATTTCGTAAGTACTTTTCTCTCTTTATCATAGTTTGAAGTCTTCCATCACGAGTTGCAGATCAGTTCCTTTTGGCATCAGTTAAACTACTTGTTTACCATCCGCTTATATATATATATATATATATATATATATATATATATATATATATATATAGGTGTGTCAAAAGAGTATCGAGATTTTTTTGTACTTTTTGACACACCTTGTATTCTGAAAAAAAAAAATAACGTTCCATTCATTCTTCGTTTCTATCTGGTAAATACAGCCCCAATCTCGATTTTTTGACACACCTTGTATATATATATATATATATATATATATATATATTTATATATATGTGTGTGTGTGTGTGGTGTGTGTGTGTGTGTGTGTGTGTGTGTGTCAGTTGAAAATGGAAATAAAATATGTTGAAAGGATAAATAAATAAAGAAAAGAAAATGTTGAATGGATAAAATTGACTTAATTTGAGTTACCAACAACGTGTTTCGGCCAGGAATTTGTTCATGTATACATGTATTCTATTAATTATTATTTTAAATATAAAATCAATAATAACGATAATAACAGAAATTATAAAATGTTGAAGTATAACAAGGAAAAGGCCTTCTTCAGGGTAAAATGTTTGATATTTGAAGTTAAAACGGTCAAAATACAGAGAGAGAGAGAGAGAGAGAGAGAGAGAGAGGAGAGAGAGAGAGAGAGAGAGAAGAGAGAGAGAGAGAGAGAGTACCAATCCACGAATCGCAACGTTCCCTGTTCGATACCAGTCCCCGCCAATTCAGCACATGAGTGTCACAGATTAGGTAAAATATCTACCTGGTCTAGTGCTAGCAAAAGGGGGGTTACTCTCTCGCTGTAAGGCTGATACCGACAATAGGCCACTCCACCAACTTCGTACAATCTTTACAGTGCTTAATAAATCAAAATGTTGAGCAATATCATAATATATTACCAATCATATTAAAATTATGAGGCAGGGGGAAAAAACTGACAGCAGTACCTTAAGTTACGAGTTTAATTCGTTCCACTCGTAGCTCAATGTCCTCGTATATCAAAGCAATTTTCCTTATTGAAATATCATTATCCGTTACGTTTTTTAGATAATAAAAAATAGCACAGTCTTGTATAAAAACAGAATAAAATACAATGTAATGAATTATGTGCTGTAACATGTTTTAATGTTTACTTTTTCATAAGTAACATTTTTCTTTGGTGTAATAAATTTGGAAATTTAGTGAACTTAGGGACATAAGCGTATCTGAAGCTCGCGTCTACATCAAGTTTTAGCTCTCAATTCAATGCAAAAAATCGACTAATCGACAGTTTACAACTTGAAAAACTCTTCATTTAGAGCACTCGTAAGTCAATGTATTACTGTATATACATTATGGTTAAATTATATGAAATTAGTACCTTTAAATCGTTAAAAATTCACAGCATATTATATATAATATATATATATATATATATATATATATGTATATATATATATAAAAAAAAATGTTTTTTTAAAATTGGGCGTTATTGTGAAGCATTAAAATAAATAAATGAATGAACTCGATATTATGGAGTATTGGATTCACTTATTTTTTAATTATTTTTTTCTCATAAATTTTCAGGTTCGTTAGATACCCTTTGTCAAATGTTATTACTGTTCAACGGTTTCTTTGTCTCTGTTGTTATCGACAGTGGCAGCGTTTGTGAAATATTTGTAATAACGGAGAATTCCGATTCTGCGTTTAATCCCTTCACGTGCGTTTGTAATTTTATATATATATATATATATATAATATATATATATATATATATATATATATATATATATAATCAAAAAGTTCATAGAAGAAATCTTCCTTACGACATAGGAGTTTTTTTTTAAAAACCCTGTCGCAGTTTGCAGAGCTCAATGTATGCTCTTATTGTTAGAGTCACAGAGCTATTTTATAAGTAAAAATATAACAAAAGACTTAGAATGTTTGCATTATAGTCTATTTCAAGGAAGCTTAGACAAATTCATCAGATGCGAATGATGAATTCTTTATTACTTTTAAGGCATTTGAAAACAGATTTTTTTTATTGTCCTGTTACTCTCAGCTGTGGGGTAATAAAAATGTTTTTGACCATTTGTTGTCGGTAATTTGTTAGGAATTTCTGTTAGATCAATCTATTCCAGATTTCAACTAAAAGACCACCCCACTTCATTTAGATTTTATTTATTTATTTGTTTATTTCTTCCTCATATCTTCCTATTTTCCTTAATTTCCTTTTATCTTATTTTATTTTATTTTTCTTCTTTTTCTAAACTACTATATATATAATATATATATATATATATATAATATATATATATATATATATATATATAATCCAAAAGTCCAGAGAAGAAAAATCTTCCTTACGACATAGGAATTTTTTTTAAACAACTTATCGCAGTTTGAGAGCTCAATGTGTGCTCTTATTGTTAGAGTCACAGAGCAAATTTATAATTAAAGAAATAACAAAAGACTTAGAGATTTTGCATTTTATCTTATTTCGGGGAGCTTAGACAAAGTGTCTAATTCTCCCGACTCATCAGATGAGTCGGGAGAATTAGACAATCAAAGTGTACACCACACTCCCCACATCT
Organism: Doryteuthis pealeii; assembly: GCA_023376005.1. Lineage (NCBI taxonomy): Eukaryota > Metazoa > Mollusca > Cephalopoda > Myopsida > Loliginidae > Doryteuthis > Doryteuthis pealeii. The sequence goes on along the minus strand of CM042149.1, from coordinate 110,089,327 downwards.
CCAAACCTGGATCCTCATTATCAGATATAGTTTTGGCGGCGATGCAGTCGGTGTAATTTAAGTCCCACCGACGGGTCGTTAGAAGGAAAGAGAAAAAAAAATTAGAAGAATAAAAGAAATGATAATTTCAATAAGGAGCAGATGGAAATGAAAGGCCTCATTTTGCATAAAATAAAAAGGATTTACACTTAAATCCTACCTAACAGACATAAATTCCACCATCGTATGTCAATCTGCTGAAAGAAAAAAATACTAAAAATCAGAGGATTAACCGAATGTAATGGAATTTTCAGTCTTGATACATTAATGAATAAGAAATATAATGCACCAGTTATTTTATTTGAATAACTCATTTTCAGGTCAGTTAACATTGAACCACGTATCTTTGAGGCGTCACACAGATTCACAAACATACGTGATTCAAAGTTAATTGGCCTGAAAAAAATGTAAAGCTTTTTAAATAAAATAACTGATGCATTATATCTTTTATTCATTAATGTATCAACACTGGAAATTTCATTAAATTTGGTTAATTCCTTGATTTTTAGTATTTTTTTCTTTCAGCGCGGCGACATACGATGGCGGAATTTATGTCCGTTAAATAGGTTTTAACCGGATTTACTTTAGCTGGATTCCAGGGATTCGAACGCGTTTCCCCGATTAATTTTCCAGTCTTTCGTGCACTGACTTAGCCACTCAATACAATTTTAAACTCAAACGTCCATTTCCCTTTGCCCTTTCTCAATCGTACACAGTAAATGAAGATATTTGATAATTGAGATTAGGGAAAAGGAAGTTAGCAAAGCAAATAATTCTTTTTTTAAAAATACGGCCGGACGAAACCTTAAAATCATCTTGTTAGTTTTCTAAGAAAGGGAATGTTTGACATCATTTAAGCTACGGGGTACTGATTGTGAAATTTAACATGGAAATACATTTCAAATTCTCCCCCCCCTTCTCCGTCTCTCTCTCTGTCTCTGTCTCTCTTTCTCCAGAGAAATTAACATTATATAGCGAGGAGGTAGTCAAGAGATATATATAGAGGGGAAGAGAGTGAAAAACAGAGAATAAATTAAGAGATTGATCGGTTTTTGATTTAATTGCAAATTACGACTAATTAGAACCCATTAAAACATAATTCAATCCTAAAAGTGAAGAATAATTTTGGATAATTTTCGTGTCATTAAATAGATAAAAAAATCCTTTAGGAAGCAAAAATTGATTAACCCAGCTTGTTAAGTCCGTTTACTTACTGGCACGAGGCCCATCGAGCTCTCGCTGGGGTCTACTTGTATCACTAAGGCTAGTCTACGCATGGAATGATCCCCATTACCACAAACCTCTACACCGTAGAATTTAGAAGTAAACACACACCACACACATATAATATATATATATATATATATATATATATATATGAGTTGAACATTCAGACCTCAGCCTGGCATGCAGTATTACACTAGAATTCTTCCTTGTATATTATATATATATATATATATATATAATATATAGGGTCATCCACAGACACGTGTTCGACTTATCAAGTTCCTCAGTGTGGCTAGACATTTGTAAGCTACCTACAGCCGGAATTGAAATCCGATCGGTTGGTGTCAGTCCGGCACCGTAACCATTAGGCTGTCTTCACTTACAGAATGGGAAGGGAATTTTTAACTGTTTTAATACACACATCGCTTTGCCTGTAAATATATATATATATATATATATATATATATATATATATATATATATATATATATATATATATATAAATATATATATATATATATATATATATAATATATATATTTATATATATATATATATATATATATATATATATATATATATATATATATATATTATATATATATATATATATATATATATATATATATATATATATATATATATATATATATATATATATATATAATATATATATATATATAATTATATTACACGCAAAGCGATGTGTGTATTAAAACAGTTAAAATTCCCTTCCCATTCTGTAAGTGAAGACAGTTTGTCCTTATGGCATTATTATGTGCAGTAATTATTAGTGATTCAGTTTCTCTTTTGAGGTTTCCTTTTCTTAACCATATCCAGGTTTTTTCATGTGCAACCTTGTTTGTATACAGTTATATGGTTCAAGTATTTGTATCTAATACTAATGATTTTCCATCAGAACTGTTGGATCCATAGATGGGACCCTAGCAAGCACAAGGGTTAGATTGGATCTGGGAGTAAGGACAATCAAATATGAATGTTATTCTATGTTATGACGATTTTTGGCATGTTCATATTTTGAGTCTAATTATTCAATAAATACACTGAAAATTTGAACATGCAACATTAGACAGTCCTCATTGTTTTTGAAACAAGTTTTAATAAATACATGACTGGTATTATATATCTATATATAGTTTGTTTTATTTTAATACATATTTAAAGTTTACATTTCAAATTGTTTTATTTTTTTAATCCTTTAACGAATTTGATGATTTTACTTACTTAGGGTACAAACTCGCTGACATTGAATTTTTTTTACTCCCACCCCTCAGGCAATATGTTTCAAAAATCTATTTTTACATCGCCGGGTGGGGGGCGTTTTTTTCTTTTGTCCTAGTACTTCCAAACATCAGGAGAAAATACTAAATTTGCATCGTAAACTGAGCTTGCGGGCAAAAATGAACATTCGTTCAGCTGTTGTTAGTTATGGGAAAAATCCTTCAAAAGTTTTGTGTGAGTTTATATCTTTATTTATTGCACTATTTTCTTTTAAACTTATTTTTGACAACACTTTTCTTTTCTAATAAACCACCTTTTAATTTTTTTTTAACTATGTTCAATATTATTTTATTTAGTTAGTCTTTATCAAGCTTAATTGAATATTTCTTTATATCTATTAATGATAAATATCTTCTATCTGTTTTAGAATACATAGTAATGGAAATATTAAAATATATGTAACTATCTTTTCTTCTTTTCTTTTATATTTTAGTTTCTTTAAAAAAAATCTTCATATAAAAATGCAATATCAAAGGAAAAAAATCTTTTTGAATAGATATAATTATATTTATTTAAATATTTTTCTATTAAAAAAAATAAATAAAATAAAAACTATCATCTAATTTGAAAAAAAAATTAAGTCCAATATATCTGTTAATTTTATGACAAGTATAACTAATTTTTCTCACAACTGTCATAATTACCCTAAGAGCAGATACACTTAATGCTAAAGAGTTGCTTCCCTTGAAGCAAAAAATAAAAAACAAAATAAAATAAACAAACGTGCCTAATTTTAGAATAAATCTTAACAACATTTTATTTCTGAAAAGAGAAGATTATATTCATTGAAACGATATTTGTGTCAGATATTAGATTAATGATTCCTTCATTGTTCATTTCTGTATTGATAAATACAGATTCCGTCTAGAATTTGAACTCGGGTCGCCATGTCCATTTCCTAAGATGATAACCGTTTAATTATACACTTCCACATAACTAGCTGGCCTGTGTTGGCATGGTCATGTCAGGGGGGTGGACAAAGTCCGCATCCGCGAATTAGCAGAAGGCACCCGACCAATAGGGAGGCCACGCCTACGATTTAAAGACGTCAGCAAGAAGGACATGAAGACATGCTACATTAACATCAACAAATGGGAGGTTGGTGCAGAAAACCGAGCGGCCTGGCACCTTCTTCTCAGACAAGGGACGAAAAGGAACGAAAAAGAGAGTAAATAAGACGCCACAGAAAAGAGAGCCAGAAGGAAGGAGAGACAACAGCAACTCCAGCAAGCACCACTGCTTGTTTGCAATCACTACACCAGAGATTGCCATTCAAAAATTGGCATGTTAGGCCACTCGCGCAGATGCAGTTTAAAAGAATGGATCCTACGCCATCGTCTTTAGTAGACGGGAGGATGTCAACAACAACAACAAAATTAGCATATGCGGTTCACTCATAGAGCACCCCCTTCATCATCAGAAATCTGAACATGTCTTTCATATTCAAAATTCAATTTACAAATTCATGCGTTTTTCAAGGGAGGTGCCGTGGTGTACTGGTTAGAGTCGTAGGTAATGGATTCGTCGACTCGAGTTCAAGCCACAGTTCAAATAGGGCTAATACCCTTGGGGAAGGTATGAATCCAACTATTCTTCCTCCAGCTATGAGAAATAGTAGAGCAGACTGGGCTCTCTTTAACCTTGGTTAGACAACAGAATACGAGAAGGAAAACTCTTAACTTAAACCTTTTAAATCTCTTGTGGGTGGTCACTGCTAGAAAAGTCAGTCCTACTTAGTGATCTATTTCATTTAAAATATATATATTTTAAAGAAAAAAAAATGATATTTGAAAAGACCCAGGAGCTGGCGCACGTATTCAGATTTTTTTAAATTCTTTGCACATGTCAAAAGTTAAACACCAAACATACAAAACGACCGCCTTTATCTAAATATAAAAATAAAATTCAAAACAAATGAAAATTTTTTAAATGAGAATCCAAATACAGTACAAATGAAAACCAAAATGGTACAGGCAGAAAAAGGAAGAGAGAGAGAGAAGAGAGAGGACTGTGTGTGTGTGAAATTAAAAGTAAAAGTGAAAGAGAGAGAGAGAAAGTGAAAGAGAGAAGAAAGTGAAAAAGAGAGAGAGAGAAGACAAAATTGAAAAAGATGAGGGTGGAGAGAGGTAGTGAGAGAGCAATAATCAAAAGAGTTTTACTAGATTTTCCGTAAGTGTCTGCTTGTTCCGGTTTTCCACTTAGTTCTGATTCATTGCTACCAGTGGAGCAGCCCGCGGACCCATCAGGTAGCAAAAAGCCTCGGGGCCATCTTCGATCACTGGCATAAATCGTCCCTTTAACCAACAACGCCCAAAGCCAAAAATTCAAGAGAAGGGACAAAGAAAGAGTATAAAGTACATACGATTATATATCGTCAATCATTGCTCTTCCTTCTTTTTTTTCTTTTTACTTCCTTTTTTTTTTTCTCTTCACTTCCCAGAATCACTTCTTCCGCTATTCACAGTGGCCAGACAGTTCATTTTCCCCGCGTTAACGTAATGACTGGCTGTCAGGCTTCCTTTTCAAGTCGATCGCCATCTTTGGCACGCTGCGCCATCGATTTGGGCTCTCGAAACTATTCCTTTTTACCGCCTCCTCTTAAAATGACCCACTTGGCTGTCACTGTCCCGGTCTTTATGTTTGTCTCCGCCCAAAAATGTATCAATCCGTTCTTTGCTCACGAAACATTTAGAGATATTAACGTGAAGGTTGATTTTCACCTGTTGTTTTATTTATTTATTTATTTATCTTTTACTTTTTTTCTTTTTTTTTTTTACTTAGACCTGACATTATTGTCCAAAGATTTTAGTACTCTGTCTCCAGTTTCTAGCGAGAGTGCCAAGACACGAACAAATAAAATTACAGATATTCCTGTGCCAATTTGGACGTAGAGACGACAAATATTTGTATTCTAACACGTCGTCAATATTGGTTGGCAAGATGGCTAGTTGGCTGGTTGGTTGGTTGGTTGGTTTTACGTTACGTAGACCCTTGTTCGGCTGGGAATCACAAGGTTCTTGTTTCGATACCGACCCTCACCAATTCAGCGTATGAGTTGCACAGAGAGCTCTGCGGTAAAGCGATGAGCTGATGGTAGGTGTGGCGCTCCACCTCAGATGCTGAAATAATCTCCTTAGTCTAGCACTAGTGGAAAGGGCATAGATTTCCTCGCCGTATGGCTGATACCGACATTAGGCCGCCTCGACGACTTTATTTACTTTTAACCCAGACATTTTGCATACAGTTGTTTTTTGTTTTTTTGTTTGTTTTTTTTGTTTTTTTTTTGTTTTGTTTCAAATTACTACTGATAACTTCTCTCGTGTTTGCTAAGATACGAATAAATAAAATTAGTGATATTTTTAGCCCATATGGATGTGATTACGACAAATATTTTAACATGTCTTCGATATTGATTGGTTGGTTGGTTGGTTAGTTGATTTTATGGTATGGTAACTCGTTGACATCCTATTGGTACACATATGTATTACTATATATTTTACTGATGTACGTCCACACAGTCAGTTGGGACATTAAAATACACCGACTGCACCTCTGCAGAGGGGTAAATCTGTTGCCGTGGGTGCTGACCCATGATGCTTATGGATAAATCTGGTGGCTGAGCAGTCCATGACATGCAACTTTCCACTTTGTTCCTTACTTAGGAGACAGGGACGGAGAGGCCCATTCCGACCAATCGGCTGGTCACGTCGAGCCATAGCACATATTATGATTGTCCCCAACTTTATTTCCATTATTGTAAGTCCCAATCCTTTTATATACTACATTGCTAGAAGCCAGGGCTGAGGGTCTTAATATCCTATTGTTATGACGTTAAACTCTGAATGGTGAAATTCCAATTCTTGAAGCTCTGGGAACGTTGAATATCCCTTCATCACCCTTACTCCCAGGTTCATTCTAACACGGTGAGGATAATACTTGTAAGGGTCCCATCTATGGGTTAGATAGAAAAACATGAGTTTATATAAAAGTGTCATTTAAAAAAATTGAATGAAACAAACACCTTGGCCATTGAAATAACTCAACAAATGTATGACATGCCGTACAAAATCAAACTAACCAACTCAGATACTCACTGTGTCAAATCTTGCCTTACATTGACAATATATTATGTTGATGTGCAGACGGGTAGATTGCTGCATGGCAAACTGCTCGTCTTCCCGTGCTGACTTCGCCCATACTATGTTCTGGCTTAGGCCGAATCCATGGACACGCGATACGAACGGTCGCAGCCAATATAGTTATTGAATGTGCATTATTTCATATTTGAATTTATTTTTCTTTCGTCCTGCGGTCAGTATATTGCTAAAGAAAATATAGGGACCTGATCCCTTTATTAATTCGTCTCGCTGTATCACGAAAAAACAAGTCAGGAATTCTTGTGCCCGCCCGGGAATCATTTTTGCTACTTTTCTCAAAGATCAGAAAAATCAAATTTTTAGGATGAGTCTGCGCAATATTTCCTCTATGGCGCATAACAATGGGCCTAATACAGTTGGATGAAAAGTACCCTCCCCCCCATATAAAAGTTGATAATATGCAGTAAGCATGCTACATTGCCAACAGTTAGTTATCATGAATTCTCTCTCTACTAGTATTCATTATCATGGACTTATATTATTAGACTCATAAAAATGCGTTGTTACCTCTGCACATATATTTATTAACTGTTGAATGCTATCTGAATTCTATATCCAATCGAGAGATATTTTAAGTGACAGATGTCGTAAGGCAACATGATGTTAACTGACATGTGATTATCTCCATATTTGAACGCGTAGTAGTGGGTTCGAGTCCTCTACCGTACTACATCAATAGTAGGATATTCATTGATACTGAACCATATCTCTACATTTTTTTCTTT
>CM042149.1:110054497-110081777 GCA_023376005.1 Doryteuthis pealeii | reverse complement strand
CATATTATTTTAATGCAGACAGCACATTTATTTTTTTTATTAATTCCAACGTTGACTTAGCAGCGTTCTGTTATTACTAACGGTCTTTTTCCCGATCTTGTTTTTGCTTGATGACCGACCCAACGTTCGCGTTGATACAATAGCAATAGCGTCCTCATATTAGTTAGATGCCGATGTGCTTTTTAAAACCGTCAAGAGAATTGCCCCGAAACGTTTGCACACTCTTTCTCTTCTGATGAGCACTATTTCATTGTGTAAACATCGTTGTTTTTTCATTAATCTTATTCAGTATAATATATATATACTATAATATATATATAATATATAAACCCACACATGTATCCAACCAAAATTTAAAACTAATACACAAGAGAAACCTCATCTATAAGCATCAAACAACTGCAAAAGCCTCTAAGCCACTATTCATCATCATCATCAGTCGCGATGCAGCACGGAGAATCCATGACAATCTCTCGCCAACCTTCCCTATCATTCATTCCACTGGAGTGTCTTAATGCACCAGCAACCAGCATCCTCGCATAGTGCAATGTAGTGGGCACCCCACGTTTGCAATGTCCATATTTGTCGTGTATAGTCTTATAGGATGTAAGATATTCGTCTATACATGCTTATAATGAACTGCAAGTGCATAAGAATTTCTTGCTTATGTTGGCTTCACCCGATTGCATGTCATGGCACCACATACAAATGCTGCAAAACCTTTCAGCTATTAAATGATGAATATGGCGGAGAGAGAGAGCGAGAGAGAGAGCGAAGAGAGAGAGAGAAGAAGAAGAGACGAGAAAGAGAAGGTGCGTACGGGTGCTCTGATCAAAAGTCTTGCCCCGAGCGATCCTCCGCAGAAATCATGCGATAAAAAATTTCGTTTAGAAACCAAATAGAAAAAAAGGAAATAATAAATAAAAAAAAAAATAATTTCAGGAATGAGAATTAAAGATTACACCTTGTAGAACGTCTTTCGCAAGCATGAAGCACGTGACCCGACAAAGTTTTCATCCATTTTATTCTCGTTCTTTTAACCGAGTCAAAAAATAAAAAAATGTTAACATTTTAGTCTGTTTTTTTTTTTTTTGTCTTGAAGTTCCTAGTTAGAGACTAATTGAGTTAAACAATAAAGCCGATGCAACTTTAAATAGGAATTATTCCGACTCAAATGCAGTCAAGTTGACTTCACTGAGATGACCCCCCACTCTCTTCCCTCTCCCTCCCCTCTCTCTCTCTCTCTCTCTCTCTCTCTCTCTTCTTCTCCCTCTCTCTCTCTCTCTCTGTTAATAAGGTCAATTCTTAACCTAGTTATAAAAAAGTAAGGTAAAAGTCATCGGTGCCTAAAGTCGTATCAGCCAGACATTCGAAGGAGGGTCTATCTATCCCCTTTTCACTAGCCTAGACAAGGAATTGTTTCGCCATCTGAGGTTGGAGCACCACATCTACATCAGCTCCTCACTTTACGCATAGATCGATCGCTACTCAAATACGTGAGTTGCGAAGGCTGCGTATCAACCAGGAACCTTAAGGTTCCCAGCCGAGACTCCTGCGCACTGAGCTAAATAACGGCTCAATTACATTTGATCTTGCTGATGCATCCCCGCGAAAGAGCATTTTCAGATTTTTTAAATATGATGACCAATTTCAACCTAAAACTCGTGGAAAGTAAATTGGTGTATCTGTGCGAAATTATAACCAAAAATGCGAGTAAAAAAAAAAAAGAACAAGCAATATACCTCATACTAAATGCTTTAGCTCACAAAGATTCGTCCTTAAGCACATCGGTTGCAACCTACGAAAAACAGACAGCCCTATTGAGATTGACCCTCTGCAGAGGTGCAGGCGGATATTCTACTGCTTGCAGCAGACAGGACGGGCTACGAACAGATGGATAAAAAGTCAATTATTTTTAATCAAATCAGAATTCAGAGCTTTGCCTTCTTTCAATTGTTGCCTTCCAAGGACTAGAGAAGAACAGTCTGTTCTACTATTTAGCCCATGACTAGCAGTTGACAGAAGATCAGCCTTGCCCATGAGCAATCAGGCGTTAAAGAGGAAATGCAAACGCTGCAGTCGAATCGAACCGCGATCACCGATTTTATTTCAGCCGGCAATTATTGTTATACAAGTGCATGTCGGGTTTTGTTTCATCAGTTTTTTCTTTAATTAATTATTTTTAAATTTTAAATAACAACAGAAAACAAACCGCTTTAAAAGGCAAATATTTCCGAGTTTATATTAACATCAACACACACACACACACACACACACACACACACCACACACACGAGGAGACAGTGGTCAAATAAAGCGAGAACGCTATTCCACACGTAAATACATTTGGATGTCCATTACAAACGATTTGTCTGAAATAACATGTAATCATTAACGACGGTAAATCAACCAGTCAGTAAAGTATACATTCATAAGAAAATTAATATATATATATATATATATATATAATATATATATATATTATGCTATTGTGTTGTGTATTTGGCAACATTCTGTCATTTACACATGTTAGAATTAAACAAGACACATTCCTGTTTTAACAATTTTATTTTATCTTTTTCGAGTTTTCTGCCCAACTTTTTAATATTTGGGTAGAATTCCTGGATTAGCCCACCAAAGTTCATCTAAAAAAAAACGGAAAACACATCACCCCTGCATGATGCACTTCGAGTGCCGAAAAACTCGACCTGAACTTGTGGACTAATCACGAATTCCACCCAAATATTAAAAAGTTGGCCAGAAAACTTCGAAAAGGATCAAAAATAAAATTGTTAAACAGAGATGTTTCTTTGTTTAATTACACACACACACAACACACACCCACACACACACCACAACTTAATATCTATTATATATTAATGTGTAATTAACGCCTAAAGAAGATATCAGAAATCTGAAAACACAGTCGCTAATGCTAAAATAATAAATTAGATTTAAAAAAAAGCATAATCCATCTTGCGTACCTTCTTTATATATATATAATATATAGTATATAATATATACTATATAATGCGGCCTTTGTCAATCACGTCAGAGATGAACAAAGGCCGCATCCCAAAACCTACATGTATGGTGAATTAGTAGAGGCACCCGATCGTAAGGCAGACCGCCCTGTGCTTTAAAGATATCTGCAAGAGGACATGAAGACATCCACCATCAATGACCAAACACATGAGCTTGTGCCATAAGACCGTCGACTGCACTCCTCCGTCAAACAAGGAACGAAAGGAGTGGAAAAAGAAGGAAAGTAGCCGCCACAGAAAGAAGCAGAAGAAGAGAGAGACAAACAGCAAAACTCCAGCAAGCATCACTGTTTGTTTGATCACTGCACCAGATATTGCCATTCAAAAATTGTTTCTGTTCAGCCATTCACGCACTTGCAAATAAAAAAATTGACAATTACGCCATCGTCTTTAGTAGATGGGTGAGGATTGCCAACAATACATGCACACTGCCCGCCCTTGTTACACTTAGAATTTCATTAGCTATCCCTATAGCAAATCACCTGAATACGATTTTACATACTGTCTTCTGTATTTAAAAACTTTTTATTCTTTTATTCATTTTATTTTTACATATCTATATATATTTTTATACTTTATATATTTTAGATTTCATTTATTTCACTGTCTAACCTTTTATGTGACTATCATTACGTTTAATAATATGTTTGCTTGTTTTTCTTTTCCCAGAGCCTGTTGAGAAAAAAACATTAAATAAACACAAGTGTCTTGTTATGCCAATGTTTTAATAAGAAAATGAGAAATACTATGAAAAGAAATATAAAATAATTATTCTATTAGTATATAACAGAAAATAATGTGAAAAAAGGAAAGAAATAAATATTGCACGAACCAAATCGTGTGAAACTAAAATCAATAAACGTAGACGTTTTGTTCTGGGCGTTCATTTTTATTATTATGAATTTTAAGCCAGAAATAATAGAGAAAGGAGAGGGGAAAAATCATGATTAAAATATATTAAACTTCTTTTTAGCGAGAAAAATTTGCCTAGGGAAAAGAATGCCCACTACTGCACGTAAGTTTGTTTTCCATTTTTCTTTTTTTTCAGAAATAAAATACATTATTTAAAAAAAAAATACAATTATTAAAAAAAATACATTATAAAAAAAAATAATACATTATCAAAAAAAAAATACATTAACAAAAAAAAAAAAAAAATCATTATCGAAAAAAAAAAAAAGCAAAAAATAAAAATTGAAACGAAAAATATTCCAATATAGTTATTTTCTACTTATTCCATTTTCTTTTTTTGAAATATATTTTATTCTTTTTTTTATTTCTCTTTTTTTTCTATATTTCTGTTCTGTTTGCTTGTTTGTTTGTCGTATTTCTTCAAATCAACTATGAGTTCAAAAAAAAGTCTTTCTTTCAGCGCTCAATACCGAAACACTTATTTCTATTTTATTTCTATTTTATTTCTATTTTATTATCATTTCTTTTAAAAAAATTGAATCCATTTTCTCATTTATTTAATTTGCCGAAGGAAACGTGTTTTTAAGCAACGGCAACTGTTGGATATTGCGAAATAAGAGATACCGTTTAAAAGGTGAGTAGTAATGTCTCCAACAGAAGGAGAAAAGTCGTCTGTGTAGTCAAACTCGGGTAATCGGCGATGTCTAATCGATATTACATAATGAGAGGAAAAGGTGGGAGAAAAGAGGGAGAGATAAAGACAAAGAGGTGGTGGAGAGCGCAAGACATAATAAAACGAAGATATTTTCTTCGGTTTCGCATTTAATATACAATAATAAGAGGAAATATAAACAGTCTCAAACAATCAAAGCGACAAAAATAAAGAAACACAATAAAAAGAAATAGAGGAAATATTTTTGTAGTGTAAAAATTAAATAAGTATTTATGTATATTACAAAAAGAACATGAATCTAATATATGAGAAGGTTTCATAATTGGCTAGAAAATAAAGCGTATATAAATGAAGGATGGAGAATATATATATATATAGTATATATATATAATATATATAATATATATATATAGCTAAAACTTGCCCCACAAAGGTGTCAAAATCTAGGGACCCAGAAAAAAACAAACCAACAATAATTGTAATAAAAACTGTTAATTTATAACTATTAGGTCTTAGTTAGGTTAGGATTTAGGTTAGGTTAGGTTGGTTTAGGTTAGTTAATGGAAATGAATAAATATTTGGTTCTGTTTTTTCTGGGTCACTTGATAACCGTGACCCAGAAAAAACAGGAACACACAAATTTTGTAATAAAACTGATAATTTTAACTAGGGTGTTTAGTTAGGGTTAGTTAGTGTTAGGTTATGTTAGGTTGTTGGTTTAAGGTTAGTTTAAGGGCAAATAAATAAATATTTAGGTCTGTTTTTTCCGGTCACCCTAATTTGACACCTTTGTGCAAAGTTCAGCCATATATATATACTATATATATATATATAAATACTATATATATAATATATACGGTGTCAAAATATAGGGTGAACCGGAAAAAACAGAACCTAAATTATTTATTATTTTCCACATAAACTAACCTTAACCCCAACCCGCACCCTACACCATAACCCCTTAACCCTAACCCTTAACCCTAACCCTTAAACACCCCCTAGTGAAAATTATCAGTGTTTATTACAAAAATTGTGCTGTTCGTATTTTTCTGGGTCACCGTATACAAAGTGACCCAGAAAAAAACAAACCAAAATTATTTATTCATTTTCCATTAAACTAACCCTAAACCCAACCCTAACCTAACCCTAATCCTAAACCCTAACCCTAGACCCTAATAATTTAAATTAACAGTTTTATTATCTAAAATTTGTGGTTCGTTTTTTTCGTGTCACCCTAATTTGACACCTTTTGTGCAAGTTAGCATATATATATATATTATATATACTATATATATATATAGTATATATAGATATTCCCTCCAGTCCCTTCCATTTATATACGCTTTATTTCTACCAATATAAACCTTCTCATATATTAGACTCATTCTTTTGTAATATATAAATACCTTATTTAAATTACACTACAAAAAATATTTCTCTTTTTTTTATTGCTTTCTTTCATTTTTGTGCCTTGATTGTTTGACTGTTTACATATTTCCCCTTTATTATGATCATCTAAATGCGAAACCCGAAGGGAAAATTAATCTTCGTTGTATTAATGTCTTTCCTCTCCACCCCACCTCTTTGTCTTATCTCGTCACCCTCTTCTTTCTCCAACCTTTTCCTCTTCATTATGTTATCCATACGACATCCCGATTACCCCCGAGTTACTACACAGACACCTTTTCTCCTTCTGTTGGAGACCATTACTACTCACAATTTAAAAAACGGGATTCTTATCGCACCAATATCCCAAACAATCGTTGCCTTAAAAAACAACAGTTTTCCTTCGGCAAAATTAAATAAATGAATGAACAAATGGACAATTTTTTAAAGAAATGAAATTAAAATAGAAATAAAATAGAAATAAATAGAAATAATGTGCGGAGCGTATTTGAGCTAACAGAAATATTTTTGAAAACTATTAGTGATTTGAAAGAAAAACGAAAACAAAAAAACAGCAAAAACAAAACAGAAATATATAGAAAAAAAAGAAAAATAAAAAAAAGAAATAAAAAATATATTCCAAAAAGAAAAATTGAAATAAATAAAAAATAACTATAATTAATATTTTCACCGCTATCAATTTTATTTTTTGCTCTTTTTTTTTCGATAATGCATTTTTTTTTTTTCTTGTCAATGTATTTTTTTTTTGATAATAGTTATTATTTTTATAATGTATTTTTTAAATAATGTATCTTTTTTTAAATAATTTATTTTATTTCGATAAAAAAAAAAAAATGACCCAAACAAAAAACTTACGTGCAGATTAGGAGCAATTCTTTTCAACTACGCAAAAAATTCTTTCCCTAAAAGAACAGATTAAATATTTAATCATATTTTTCCCCTCTCCTTCTCTACCTTTCATTTCTCTTAAAATTCAATAATAATAAAATGAACCCCCAGAAACAAAAGCGTCTACTTATTGATTTGATTTATCACACGATTTGTTCCCGTGCCAATATTTATTCCTTTCCTTTCTTTCATTAATTTCTTATATAATAATAGAAATTACAATTATTTTATATTCTCTTTTCATAGATTCCTCATTTTTCATAATAAACATGCAATAACAGACATTGTGTTTATATTAATGTCTATTTCTCAACCCAGGCTTCCTGGAAAAAAAAAACAAGCCCAAACATATTTTAAACGTAAACTGATCACATAAAAGGTTAAGACAGTGAAATAATGAAGTCTAAAATATATCAAGCGTATACACACAAAATATATAGATATGTAAAAAAATAAAATGAATAAAATGAATAAAAAGTTTTTTAAAAAAACACGAAACCAGTATGTAAAATCGTATTCAGTGATTTCTATAGATAGCGTCAATGAAATTAAGTTGTAACAAGGGAGGCAGTGTGCAGTATTGTTGGCATCCATCCACCATCTACTAAAGACGATGGCGTATGCCACTTTTTTATTTGCAACTGCTGAATGGCTGAACAGACCATTTGTGAATGCATCTTCTGTGCATGACTCCAAACAAACAGGATGCTTGCGAGTTCGCTGTTGTCTCTCCTCCTTCTCCTCTCTTTTCTGTGGCGGCGGATACTTCCTCTCTTTTTCACTCCTTCTCGCTCCTTAAATTTGACGAGAAGTGCCAGATCGCAGCTTCTTATGCACAAAGCCTCCATGTTGTATGTGATGTGGCATGTCTCATGTCCCTCTTGCAGATATCTTTAAAGCACAGCACGCAGGTCTTCCCACCGACGGGTGCCCATAATTCACCATACATAGGTATTGGATTGACGTCCTTTGTTAATCCTCCTACCGTGATTGACAAATCCGCATATATATATACTATATATATCATATAATATATATAATATATAAAAGAAGTACGCAAGATGATTAGCTTTTTTAAAATCTAATTATTATTTACATTTACCGAACATTGTTTCAGATCTTTCTTGATATCTTCTTTAGCGTTAATTAACCACATATATATATATGTTATATTATTATTATTGTTCTGTGTTGTTGTTGTGTGTGTGTGCTAATTAAACAAAAAGAAACATCCTTCCTTTTTAACAATTTTAATTTTATCTTTTCGATTTCTGGCCAACTTTTTTAATATTTGGTGGGAATTCTGATTAGTCACCAAAGTTCAGTCCCGAGTACTTCGCCCTCGAAGTGCCATCATCAGGGTGTGATGTGTTCCGTTTTTTTTTTTTTTAGATGAACTTTGGTGGGCTAATCCAGGAATTCTACCCAAATATTAAAAATTGGCCAGAAAACTCGAAAAGATCAAAAATAAAATTGTTAAACAAGATTGTGTCTTGTTTAATTCTACATGTGTAAATGACAGAATGTGCCAAATACACACACACACATACATATATAATATATATATATATATATATATACTATATATAATATTTTTCTTATGATGTAACATTTACTGACTGGTTGATTACCGTCGTTTCAAATGATACATGCTTATCTTCAACAAATGCGTCTTGTAAAATGACATCAAATGTATTTACGCTGTGAATAGCGTCTCGCTTATTTGACCACATGTCCTCCTCGTGTGTTTGTGTGTGGTGTGTGGTGTGTGTGTGTGTGTTGATGTTAATATAACACTCGGGAATATTTGCCCTTTTAAGCGGTGATTTTCTTTAGTTATTTAAATTTAAAAAATAATTAATTAAAGAAAAAAACTGATGAAAACAAAACCCGACATGCACTTGTATAACAATAATTTAGCCGTCTGAAATAAAATCGGTGATCCGCGGTTCGATTCCGACTGAAGCCGTTTGCATTTCTCTTTAACGCTGATGCTCATCAAAGCATGAATCTATCTGTTCACCCTGCTAGTATGGGCAAATAGTAGAACAGACTGTTCTCTTAGCCTTGGAAGGCACCAATCTGAAAGAAGGAAACCTCTGAATTCTGATTTGATTAAAAATAATTGACTTTTTATCCCATCCTGCTCGTAGCCCGTCCTGTCTGCTGAAGCAGTAGAATACTCCGACTGCACCTCTGCAGAGGGGTTACAATCCTCCAATAGGGCTGTCTGTTTTCGTAGGTTGCAACCCGATGATGCTTAAGGACAGAATCTTTGTGACTAAGCATTTAGTATGAGGTATATGCTTGCTTCTTTTTTTTTTTACTCCAATTCTTTGTTATATTTTCGACAAAGATACACACAATTTACTTTCCACGAGTTTAGGTCTGAAATTGGTCATCATATTTAAAAAAATCTGAAAATGCTCTTTCGCGGGATGCATCACAAGATCAAATTAATTGAGCCGGTTTAGCTCAGTCGGCAGAGTCTCCGGCTGGGAACCTTAAGGTTCCTGGTTCGATACCAGCCCTCGCCAACTCAGCGTATGAGTAGCGCATAGATCTATGCGGTAAAGTGAGGAGCTGATGGTAGATGTGGTGCTCCACCTCAGATGCCGAAACAATCTCCTTGGTCTAGCGCTAGTGAAAAGGGGATAGATAGACTCCCTCGCTGTCTGGCTGATACCGACTTTAGGCCACCCCGATGACTTTACCTTACTTTTTTTATAACTAGTTAGAGAATTGACCTTATTAACAGAGAGAGAGAGAGAGAGAGAGAGAGAGAGAGAGAGAGAGAGAAGAGAGAAGAGAGAGGAGGGAGAGCAAAGAGAGTGGGGGGTCTCATCTCCAGTGAAGTCAACTTGACGTGCATTTGAGTCCGGAATAAATTCTATTTAAAGTTCATCGGTTATTTTTAACTCAATTAGTCTCTAACTAGAACCTTCAAGACAAAAAAAAAAAAAAAAACAAGACTAAATGTTAAACATTTTTTCTCACTTTTGACTCTGGTAAAAGAACGAAGAAATAAAATGGATGAACCTTTGTCAGGCACCGTCTTCAGCTCGAAGACGTCTTACCAAGTTGTCAATCTTTACATTCTCATTCCATGAGAGATCTTATTTCTTTTTTTTTTATTTATTATTTCCTTTTTTTTTATTTGGTTCCTCTAACGAAATTTTTTATCGCATGATTTCTGCTGCAGGCAATCGCTCGGGGCAAGACTTTTGATCAGAGCACCCCTACCACCCTTCCTCTCTCTCTCTCTCTCTCTCTCTCTCTCTCTCTTCTCGCTCTCTCCTCTCGCTCTCTCTCTCCGCCATATTTCATTCATTTAATACTGAAAGGTTTTGCACATTTGTATGTGTGCATACATGCATCGGTGAGCCAACAATTCTTACTGCACTTTCGCAGTTCATTATAAGCATGTATAGACGAATATCTACATCCCTATAAGACTATAACGCACAAAAATATGGACATGCAAACGTGGGGTGCCCACCTACATTGACCAACTATGCGAGGATGCTGGTTGCTGTGCAGAAGACCACTCCAGTGGCAATGAATGATAGGAAGGTTGGCGAGAGATTGTCATGGATTTCGTGCTGCATGCGCGACATGATGATGATGATGATAGTGCTAGAGCTTTTGCAGTTTTTGATGCTTATAGATGAGTTCTCCTTGTGTATTAGTTTTAATTTGTTGGATACATGTGTGGGTTAATATATAATATATAATATATATAATAATATTATTATATATATCAGATTATAATGAAAAAACAAACGATGTCTTTAGAAATAGCCTCCATCAGAAGAAAAGTGTGCAAACCGTTTCGGGCCAATTCTCTTGACGGTTTTTAAAAAGCAAACACTCGCCCCATCCTCAACTAATTGAGACCCTATGCATTATAATGTATCAACCGCACGTGGCGGTCATCAACAAAAACAAGACGGAAAAAGACGTTAGTAAAAACAGAACGCTGCTAGTCAAAACGTTGGAATTAATAAAAAAAATTAAAATTTGTTGTCTGCATTAAAATATGATTTTTATTTAAAAATAAATATGAATTTATTTAAAAAAAAAAATGAATCTCATTTTCAATTTTGAAAATAATCAGAAGCATTATAGTAATGAAATAAGAACTCAAAAAAGTCTGATGTAAATTATAGAAAGTGTAAAATACTATAAAAAGTATATGGAATATCAAAATTATTGAATACAATCCAACTGTAAAATAAGTAACCCACATTTATAGGTAAATCCTGTGTTAATGGATATCATCCAGAAAGGGTAAACATTCAAATGTAAAGTTTTTCAAGGTCAAGTATTGAAAATAAAATGAAATTAATCCGACAGTATGAATAAGACTATAATGAGAAAAACAAACGATGTTTACAACTGAAATAGGCTCATCAGAAGAGAAAGTGTGCAAACCTTTTCGGCCAATTCTCTTGACGGTTTTAAAAAGATATAATATATATATAATATATATATTATATATAATATATATAATATATATATATAAAGTTTGTTTCTTTATAGTATCTTGAAGCATTGTGTGTATGTGTAATATAAAGATTTTGAAGGCAATTTACAATGCAATATGTGTTGAATTTATTTAACTTTTTTTTTTTCAAAACTAAATATTTTCGGAAGTAAAATTCCATCTTCAGAGTTATTGAAAGTACTAGTGTTTTTTATAGTACTTATCCCATCGATATTGTAATTAATCTGTTTTAGAAGTAAGAACAGTTAAATAAATTCAACACATATTGCATTGTAAATTGCCTCAAAATCTTTATATTAACACACACACACATATATATATATATATATAGTAAAAAATAACAAAAGACTTAGAGATTTAGCGTTATAGTCTATTTCAGGGAGCTTAGACAAAGTGTCTAACTCTCCGACTCATCAGATGAGTCAGAGAGTTAGACACACACACACACACACATATATATATATAATATATAATATATAATTATAATATATATATATATATATATATATGAAAACCTTGATTTATCAGAAATGAATTTATTTCGGCTACATTCTAATTTCATATCTTACGAAGTCCAGATTTAAGAGACAATGTTAGCCGAAATCAATTTATGAGAAATAAAGGTTTGCATTATATCATTTTATGATACACACTTATTTTAGAAGAAGCATTGTCAACATTATTATTAATTTTGACTAATATTTTCTTCATCTAATATTAGATAAAGCATTGTAGACTAGTATTTTCTTTCATTTAACCTTTTGTAGATGATAAAGCATGTTAACCATATATCAATTTTTGACTAGTATTTCTTTCATCCATTACCATTTTATCATTTTGACTAGTATTTTCTTTCATCTTAATTTTTAGATAAAGCATTGTTAACCATTATTATCAATTTTGACTAAGTTTTTCATCTTAATTTTAGATAAAGCATTGTTAACATATTATCAATTACTAGTATTTTCTCTTAATTTTTAGATAAAGCATTGTAACCACTAGTATTTCTTTCATCTTTAATTTTAGATAAAGCATTGTTAACCATTATTATCAATTTTGAAGTATTTTCTTTCATCTTAATTTTAGATAAAAGCATTGTTAACCATTATTATCAATTTTGACTTAGTATTTTCTTTCATCTTAATTTTAGATAAAGCCATTGTTAACCATTATTATCAATTTTGACTAGTATTTCTTTCATCTTAATTTTTAGATAAAGCATTGTTAACCATTATTATCAATTTTGACTAGTATTTCTTTCATCTTAATTCTTAGATAAAGCATTGTTAACCATTATTATAATTTGACTAGTATTTTCTTTCATCTTAATTTAAAATAAAGCATTGTTAACCATTATTATTCAATTTTGACTATATTTTCTTTTCTCTTAATTTAGATAAAGCATTGTTAACCATTATTATCAATTTTGACTAGTATTTTCTTTCATCTTAATTTTAGAATAAAGCATGTTAACCATTTTATCAATTTGACTAGTATTTTCTTTCATCTTAATTTTTAGATAAAGCATTGTTAACCATTATTATCAATTTTGACTAGTATTTTCTTTCATCTTAATTTTAATAAAAGCATTGTTAACCATTATTATCAATTTTGACTAGTATTTTCTTTCATCTAACTTCATAAAGCATTTAACCATATTATTAATTTAGACAGTAATTCTTAATTTTAGATAAAGCATTGTTAACCATTATATCAATTTTGACTAGTATTTTCTTCATTCTTAATTTTTAGATAAAGCATTGTAACCATTATTATCAATTTTGACTAGTATTTTCTTTCATCTAATTTTAGATAAAGCATTGTTAACCATTATTATCAATTTTTGACTAGTATTTCTTTCATCTTAATTTTTATCATTGTTAACCATTATTATCAATTTTGACTAGTATTTTTCTTTCATCTTAATTTTTAGATGAAGCATTGTTAACCATTAATTATTAATTTTGACTAGTATTTCTTTCATCTTAATTTTAGATAAAGCATGTTAACCATTATTATCAATTTTGACTAGTATTCTTTCATCTAATTATTAGATAAAGCATTTTAACCATTATTATCAATTTTGACTAATATTTTCTTTCATCTTAATTTTTAGCTGAAGCATGTCAACCATTATTATTAATTTTAACTAGATTTTCTCTCATCTTAATTATTAGATGAAGCATTGTTAATCATTATTATTAATTTTGAATAGTATTTTCTTTCATCTTAATTTTTAGATGAAGCATTGTCAACCATTATTATTAATTTTGACTAATATTTTCTTTTAACTTAATCTTTAGATAAGACATTTTTAACCATTATTATCAATTTTGACTAGTAATTTGTTTCATCTTATTTTTTAGATGAAGCATTTTCAACCATTATTATTAATTTTAACTAGTATCTTTCATTCTATATTTTCTTTCTTTTTTATTACACCCACTCTGAATATTAATCTAGGACAACAAGAAAACTGTTGGTTATAACTAATAAACGATAAAGCTCTTGGTGAGAGACAAACTCACATACACTTTTGCCTTTGATGTCAGCTTCCAATGCACTAGTTGCCCTAACCACCCAGAAGCACGAAGCTAACCTTTAAAAATCATCATCAACTTTTTTCTGATCTTTCTCAGTGCAAATTTATTATTATGTTTTATATAGTAGCGTTAGCAGTGGCCCTCTTTTTACAATCCTTCATCTAAAATTAAAAATAAATAAAATGTTATATTATACAGCTTGCCAATTGCAAATTTCACTGTTTTTGTCAGAAGGTTAAAACAATATCATCTATCAACTCGCAAATGTTTTCTGTCTTTGGTTATGACATTGTAGCATTTATTTTTCTATTGTGTGATTGTGGTTCACAATTTCAGTGCAAAATATTGGTAACTCAGTTATTAACTGCTTAGGTATTCATTAGTTGGTTGGCTGGTTGGTTGGTTGGTTTTTATTGCATGTCAACCCCCATGGGTTATTTTATGGGTTATGAATGTTTTTTGTTTTATTTTTTCTTGTTGTACATTCAAAATCTTTTGAAACTTATTCTTTTAAACACATTTTTAAACTCATTTTTTATCTATTTAAGCCATAGATGGTATCCTAACGTACTGCCACTTCGGGTCAGTGTTGACCTGGGATTAATGGCAATGAAGGGGTACTCCATATACTCCAGAGCTCCAATATTGGCACCTCACTAATAGATGCAGTTTAATGTCATATTCTGAGCTACTGCCTTCTTATATATAATATATAATATATATATATATTATATATATATATATATATATATATATATATATATATATATATATATATAATATAAAAAATAACAAAAGACTTAGAGATTTAGCATTATAGTCTATTTCAGAGAGCTTAGACAATCTGACGAGTCGGGGAGTTTGACAATTTGTCTAAGCTCCATGAAATAGACTAAAATGCTAAATCTCTAAGTCTTTTGTTATTTCTTACTTATATATTTGCTCTGTGACTCTAACATTAAGAGCACACATTTTGAACTCTCAAACTGCGACAGATTTTTTAAATAAAACTCTGTGTCGTAAGGAAGATTCTTCTCTGGACTTTGATTATATATATATATATATATATATATAATATTATATATATATTTATATATATATAATATATATATATATATGAAAAGAAAATATTTTAAAAATATAACAAACACAGGATTTACGATCAGGAAACAATTTTTAGTGTCAATACTTAAGCATTTCGTATTTCATACCATCTTCAGGACACTGTTAGGTGATGTTTTATGTGAGGAACAAAAATGAAAGATGTAAGTGTATAGTGGTTGTGTGAATCTGATTTTCTTTTTAATATTGTCGGATTAATTTCCTCATCGTATTTCCATAAATATATATATATATATATGAAAAAAGTTTATTTAAAAAAACTGACCATTACCAAACGCTTTTGACTTCAGGTCTTCGTTACCCTATCTTAGACACACACACAAACACACACATATATATATATAAACACACACACACACACACGCACGCACACACACGCACATATATATATATATATATATATATATATATATATATATATATATATATATATATATATATATTTGCTTGGAGAAGATTTTTTCTCTGTACGACGGTTTCAGTGTTCAAGTTAAACTGAGGAAAACTCTCATGAATAAGGTGTAACTTGAACACCGAAACCGTAGTAGAGAGAAAAAGGTTTTCTTCATGTATAAATGCTCTATATTTAACGAAATATATTTAGCCTTTTTTGATTAACTATTTATGCTACTACAATGAAAACGTGGTAGTAATTTTCTGATGAATATATGTGTTATATATATATATATATATATATAATATATAATATATATATTATATATATATATAATTTGCTATGTTTATAAGAAAGGAGTGCTAAAAAATATTGACAAAGTATCCAAACTATATATATATATATATATGTGTTGTGGTGTGTTGTGTGTGTTTCTTTTTATCATAGTTTGAAGTCTTCCATTCACTAGTTGGAGATGTTAGTGTTAGACCTAAATACACACACGTGCATACGCACACACAAGCAAATATATATATTGTGTGTATGTATGTAATATATATATATATTATATATATATATGTGTGTGTGTGTGTGTGTGTGTGTGTGTGTGGTTTGCTATATTTATAAGGAGTGATAAGTATTATTATATTGCATGTTTAAAAATCGCATAGTCGAAAACTGATTGTAATCCAAGCGCCATTGACTTTATATCCTCACTATGCTAACTATATTATATAATGTGTTGGTGTGTGTGTTGTGTGTGTATTTGTGTGTGTGTATGTGTGTGTGTGTGCTTACACACGCAAACATATATATATATATGTATTGTGGGGCCCGTGCGTTTGTGTGGCATGTCATGTTGTTACTCTTGTAATAGGCACTTAAGTAAATATATATAGTATTGCATCTCTCTCTCCTCTCTCTCTCTTTCTCTCTCTCTCTCTCTCTCTCTCTCTCTCTCTCTCTCTCTCTCTCTCTCTCTCTCCACTGTGTGTGAGTGTGTATGTGCGTAAATCTTGGCTATCCATTGGTTCTGACAATGCCGATCAATGTCCGCTTTCTTTTTATTGGCACTGACGGCTTCTTCTTGTTGTTGGAAAGTTTGACAGAGAGTCTACAAAGTTCCGCTCTGTGACACGAGACGAACAGACAGCAGCCTCCTTTTCTGACAGTCAGGGGCCATCACTCCATCACAACACCCAGTTCAATGCTTTCACTTCATCCTTCTTCGGAAAACTTCCCCTTCCTCCTCCTTCTCGTTTTTCTCTCTTTTCCCGCTTAAAATTCAACAGCCTGTTTTTCGCTTTTTCACCCTCTGATTTTTAGTTCTTTTTTTTTCCTTCTTTTCTCTTTTCTTTTTCTTTTTTTTTTTTTTTTGCCGGGGTCCCAAAATCCTTTTATATTACAGTCCTCTTCTATTACTTAATATCCTTTCTTGCTTTTTCGGGACAGCTTCTTTGCCGTACCAAACCGTTTTAGCGCAGAAACTTACTTACATACTCGATTTTACGATTGATCTTAGTGATAGAGTTTGTTGATTTGTTTTTCGCTGTATTTTTTTCTCTCTTTTCTTTTCCTTTTTTTTTCTTTTTTATTTCTTATTCTTATTTTCTTTCTGGCACTTACCTTACTCCACGCCATTTAATCATTGTTATTTCGTAAGTACTTTTTCTCTCTTTATCATAGTTTGAAGTCTTCCATTCACGAGTTGCAGATCAGTTCCTTTGGGCATCAGTTAAACTACTGTTTACCATCTGCTTATATATATATATATATATATATATATATATATATATATATATATATATATATATGTATGTATATATTATATATAAGGTGTGTCAAAAAAATATCGAGATTTTTTGTACTTTTTGACACACCTTGTATTCTGAAAAAAAAACGTTCCATTCATTCTTCCTTTCTATCTTGGTAAATACAGCTTCAATCTCGATAATTTTTGACACACCATGTATATATATATATATATATATATATATATATATATATATATAATATATATGTGTGTGTGTGTGTGTGTGTGTGTGTGTGTGTGTGAGTTGAAAATGGAAATGAATCCGACAATATGTTGAAAGGATAAATAAATAAAAAATGTTGAATGGATAAAATTGATTTAATTTGAGTTACCAACACGTGTTTCGGCCAGGACTTTATTCATGTACACGTGTATTCTATTTATTATTATTTTAAATATAAAATAAATAAGAACGATAATAATAGAAAATTATAAAACGTTTAAGTATACAAAGAAAAACGGCCTTCTTCAGCGTAAAATGTTTGATATTTAAGTTAAAACGATCAAAATACAGAAGAGAGAGAGAGAGAGGAGAAGAGAGAGAGAGAGAGAGAGAAGAAGAGAGAAGAGAGAGAGCACCAATCCACGAATCGCAACGTTCCCTGTTCGATACCGGTCCCCGCCAATTCAGCACATGAGTATCACAGATTAGGTAAAATATCTACCTGGTCTAGTGCTAGCAAAAGGGGGGTTACTCTCTCGCTGTCAGGCAGATACCGACAATAGGCCACTCCACCAACTTTGTACAATCTTTACAGTGCTTAATAAATCAAAATTTTGAGCAATATCACAATATATTACCAATTATATTAAAATCATGAGGCAGGGGAAAAAAATGACAGCAGTATCTTAAGTTACGAGTTTAATTCGTTCCACTCGTAGCTCAATGTCCTCGTATATCAAAGCAATTTTCCTTATTGGAAAAAATTGAAATATCATTAATCCGTTACGTTTTTTAGATAAGAAAAATAACACTGTCTTGTATAAAAACACAATAAAATACAATGTAATGAATTATGTGCTGTAACATGTTTTAATGTTTACTTTTTCATAAGTAACCTTTTTCTTTGGTGTAATAAATTTGGAAATTTAGTGAACTTAGGGACATAAGCGCATCTGAAGCTCGCGTGTACATCAAGTTTTAGCTCTCAATTCAAAGCAAAAAATCGACTAACCGACAGTTCGCAACTTGAAAAACTCTTCATTTGGAGCACTTGTAAGTCAATGTATCACTGTATATACATTATGCTTAAATTATATGGAATTAGCACCTTTAAATCGTTAAAAATTTACAGCAATATATATATATATATATATATATATATATATATATATATAATCAAAAAGTTCATAGAAGAAATCTTCCTTACGACATAGGAGTTTTTTTAGTTTTTTTAAAACCCTGTCGCAGTTTGCAAAGCTCAATGTATGCTCTTATTGTTAGAGTCACAGAGCTATTTTATAAGTAAAAATATAACAAAAGACTTAGAATTTTTGCATGATAGTCTATTTCAAGGAAGCTTAGACAAATTCATCAGATGCGAATGATGAATTCTTTATTACTTTTAAGGCATTTGAAAACAGATTTTTTATTGTCCTGTTACTCTCAGCTGTGGGGTAATAAAAAGGTTTTTGACCATTTGTTGTTGGTAATTTGTTAGGAATTTCTGTTAGATCAATCTATTCCAGATTTCAACTAAAAGGACCACCCCAGTTCATTTAGATTTTATTTATTTATTTGTTTATTTCTTCCTCATATCTTCCTATTTTCCTTAATTTCCTTTTATCTTATTTTATTTTATTTTTCATTTTTTTTCTAAACTACTTATATATATATATTCCGTTTTCAGCATTTTGAGAATTTCCATCATTGGATTAAGAACTATATCCAAGTCCTGAAGATGGTCTAATAAGAGACCTAAACGTTGCACCGTCGACAATAAACATCAAGTTTCCATAACATCCCGTGTTTGTCTACTTTGCTCCACATACTGTCGATTAACCTCCTCACATTTCTACCATATATATATATATATATATATACACACACACACACACACACACACACATATATATAATATATATATATATATATATATATATATATATATAATCAAAAGTCCAGAGAAGAAATCTTCCTTTACGACATAGGAATTTTTTAAACAACTATCGCAGTTGAGAGCTCAATGTGTGCTCTTATTGTTAGAGACACAGAGCAAAATATATAAGTAAAGAAATAAACAAGACTTAGAGATTAGCATTATAGACTATTTCGGGGAGCTTAGACAAAGTGTCTAACTCTCCCGACTCATCGCATCTGATGAGTCGGAGATTAGACACTTTGTCTAAGCTCTATAATGCAAAATCTCTAATCTTTTGTTTTGTTTCTAATTATATATATATATATATATAATATAATATATATATATATATATATATATATAAATGAAGATCCAAGAAAAACTGTTTTATCTACTTACTTATTTAACTAATTCAAAATATACATATACATATATATATACAATCCATACACATACACACATGTCCATAACAATATATATATATATATATATATAATATATATATGAAAGTAAGTAAACAAACAATGTGTTTATTTTTTATTTTTGATATGGCCTTTTTAGCCGACAATTTTTGGAGGATATGTGCTTAATTGAAGTCATACCTAATTTTTTAAATTAATTAGTTAATAATTAATGAATTTAGACGGGCATATATGTTCAAATGTAAGGCTAAATATTTTCTCGATTTGTTTAGCCTAACATTTGAACATATATGCCCGCCTAAATTAATTAATTATTAACTGATTAATTTTAAAAAATTAGGTATGACTGCAATTAAGCAGATATCATATATAATATATATATATATATATATATATTATATATATTATATATATAATAACTATACAAGGAGAATTCTAGCGTAATACTGCATGCCAGGTTGAGGTCTGAATGTTTCAACTCATATATATATATATATATATATATTATATATAATATATATATGTGGTGTGTGTGTTGTGTGTGTGTGTGTGTGTGTGTTTACTTCTAAATTCTATACCGGTGTAGAGGTTTGTGGTAATGGGGATCATTCCATGCGAGACTAGCCTAGTATACAGTAGACCACAGCGAGAGCTCAATGGGCTCGTGCCAGTAAGGTGAACGGACTTAACAAGTGGTTAATCAATTTTTGTTTCCTAAAGGATTTTTTATTTATTTAATGACACGAAAATTATCCTAAATTATTCTTCACTTTTAGGATTGAATTATGTTTGAAAAAAAAATCTGTTTTAATGGGTTCTAATTAGTCGTAATTTGCAATTAAGTCAAAAACCGATCGATCTCTTACTTAATTCTCTGTCTATCACTCTCTTCCCCTCTATATATCTCTCTTGACTACCTCCTCGCTATATAATGTTAATTTCTCTGGAGAAAGAGAGAGACAGAGACAGAGACAGAGACAGAGAAAGAGAGATAGAGAA
The DNA here is from genome assembly GCA_023376005.1 of Doryteuthis pealeii. Classification (NCBI taxonomy): domain Eukaryota; kingdom Metazoa; phylum Mollusca; class Cephalopoda; order Myopsida; family Loliginidae; genus Doryteuthis; species Doryteuthis pealeii. Next base: position 110,060,972 of record CM042149.1, on the reverse strand, counting down.
AGGGGGGACGGGAGAATTTGAAATGTATTTCCATGTTAAATTTCACAATCAGCAACCTATAGCTTAAATGATGTCAAATATTCCCTTTCTTAGAAAGCTCACAAAATGATTTTAAGGTTTTGTCCGGCCGTATTTAAAAAAAAATTTTATTCGCTTTGCTAACCCCCTTTTCCCTATTCTCAATTATCTACCCAGAGCTGAATGGGTAACTCAACGGGTCACGTTTTGTCTAGTTCTCTCTTAAATATCAAATATCTTCATTTACTGTGTACGATTGAGAAGGGCAAAGGGAAATGGACGTTTGAGTTAAAAACTGTATTGAGTCGCTAAGTCAGTGCACGAAAGCCTGGAAAATTAGTCGGGGGAACGCGTTCGAATCCCTGGAATCCAGCTAAAGTAAATCTTGTTAAAACCTATTTAACGGACATAAATTCCACCATCGTATGTCGCCGCGCTGAAAGAAAAAAATACTAAAAATCAAGGAATTAACCAAATTTAATGAAATTTTCAGTGGTGATACATTAAGGAATAAAATATATAATGCATCAGTTATTTTATTTAAAAAGCTTTACATTTTTTCAGGTCAGTTAATTTTGAATCCCGCATGTTTGTGAATCTGTGTTACGCCTCAAAGATACGCGGTTCAAAGTTAACTGACCTTAAAAAAAGTCATTCAAATAAAATAACTGGTGCATTATATTTTTTATTCATTAATGTATCAAGACTGAACATTTCATTACATTCGGTTAATTCTCTGATTTTTATTATTTTTTTCTTTCGGCAGAGTGACATACGATGGTGGAATTTATGTCCGTTATGTAGGATTTAAGTGTAAATCCTTTTTATTTTATGCAAAATGAAGCCTTTCATTTCCATCTGCTCCTTATTGAAATTATCATTTCTTTTATTCTTCTAATTTTTTTCTCTTTCCTTCTAACGACCCGTCGGTGGGACTTAAATTACACCGACTGCATCGCCGCCAAAATTATATCTGATAATGAGGATCCATGTCTGGAGATCTGGGGAGTGTGGTGTACACTTTGATTGTCCTTACTCCCAGATCCAATCTAACCCCTGTGCTTGCTAGGGTCCCATCTATGGATCCAACAGTTCCGTTGGAAAATCATTAGTATTAGATATTAGATACAAACCATATAACTGTATACAAACAAGGTTGCACATGAAAAACCTGGATATGGTTAAGAAAAGGAAACCTCAAAAGAGAAACTGAATCACTAATAGTTGCGGCACAGAATAATGCCATACGGACAAACTATATCAAAGCAAAAATTGATAAGACCCAACAAAATAGTAAATGTAGACTATGCGGTGACAGAGATGAGATTGTAAACCATGTACTAAACGAATGTAGCAAACTAGCACAACGAGAATACAAAACCAGACACGACTGGGTTGGAAAGATGATCCATTGGAAATTATGCAAAAAATTTAATTTTGACCATACAACAAAATGGTATATGCATAAACCAGAATCTGTTCTTGAGAACGAAATGCATAAAAATCTCTGGGACTTTGAAATAAAAACGGATCACCTTATCCCAGCAAGAAGACCAGACCTAGTGTTGATTAACAAAAAAGAAAGAACTTGTCAACTGGTTGATTTTGCAGTTCCAGCAGATCACAGGGTGAAAATGAAGGAAAATGAAAAAATGGACAAATACCTGGACCTTGCCAGAGAACTGAAAAAGTTATGAAATTGTAGTTGGTGCACTTGGAACGGTACCAAAAAGATTGGAAAAAAGTTTGGAAAATCTGGGAATCAGAGGGAGAATCGAGACCATCCAGAAACTGCAATGCTGCAATTTGCCAGAATAATCAGAAAAGTCCTGGAGAACTGAGGAGACTTGTTGTCCCTCACTCCAGTGAAAGGGCATCAGCTAATGTCACATTACCCAAAATCGTCATAACATAGAATAAAATTTATTCTATGTTATGACGATTTTTGCTATGTTCAAATTTTGAGTGTATTTATTCAATAAATACACTCAAAATTAGAACATGCAGCATTAGACAGTCCTCATTGTCTTTTAAAACATGTTTTAATAAATACATGACTGGAATTATATATCTATATATAGTTTGTTTTATTTTAATACATATTTAAAGTTTACATTTCAAATTGTTTTATTTTTTTAATCCTTTAATGAATTTGATGATTTTACTTACTTAGGGTACAAACTCGCTGACATTGATTTTTTTACTCCCACCACTCAGGCAATATGTTTCAAAAATCTATTTTTACATCGCCCGGAGGACGTTTTTTTTCTTTTGTACTAGTACTTCCAAATATCAGGAGAAAATACTAAATTTGCATCGTAAACTGATCTTGCGGGCAAAAATGAACATTCGTTCAGCTGTTGTTATTTATGGGAAAAAATCCTTCAAAAGTTTTGTGTGAGTTTATATCTTTATTTATTGCTCTATTTTCTTTTAAACTTATTTTTGACAACACTTTTCTTTTCTAATAAACCACCTGCCTCAATTTCAATTTTTTTTTAAACTATGTTAAAGATTATTTTATTTTGTTAGTCTTTATCAAGCTTCATTGAATATTTCTTTATATCTATTAATGATAAATATCTTCTATCTGTTTTAGAATACATAGTAATGATAATATTAAAATATATGTAAATATCTTTTGTTCTTTTCTTTTATATTTTAGTTTCTTTAAAAGAAATGTTCATATACAAATTCAGTATCAAAGGAAAAAAATCTTTTTGAATAGATATAATTATATTTATTTAAATATTTTTCTATAAAAAACACACAAAAAAAACTATCATCTCATTTGAAAAAAAAATTAAGTCCAATATATCCGTTAATTTTATGACAAGTATAACTAATTTTTCTCACAACTGTCATAATTACCCTAAGAGCAGATACACTTAATGCTAAAGAGTTGCTTCCCTTGAAGCAAAAAATAAAAAACAAAATAAAATAAACAAACGTGCCTAATTTTAGAATAAATCTTAACAACATTTTATTTCTGAAAAGAGAAGATTATATTCATTGAAAACATATTCGTGTCAGATATTAAATAGATTAATGATTCCTTCATTGTTCATTTCTGTATTGGTAAATACAGCTTCCGTATAGAATTTGAACTCGGGTCGCCATGTCCATTTCTTAAGATGATAACCGTTTAATTATACACTTCCACATAACTAGCTGGCCTGTGTTGGCATGGTCATGTCAGGGTGGTGGACAAAGTCCGCATCCGCATTAGCAGAAGACACCTGACTAGTAGGGAGGCCACGCCTACGATTTAAAGACGTCAGCAAGAAGGACATGAAGACATGCTACATTAACGTCAACAAATGGGAGGTTGGTGCAGAAAACCGAACGGCCTGGCACCTCCTTCTCAGACAAGGGACGAAAAGGAATGAAAAAGAGAGTAAATAGGACGCCACAAAAAAGAGAGCCAGAAGGAAGGAGAGACAACAGCAACTCCAGCAAGCATCACTGCTTGTTTGCAGTCACTACACCAGAGATTACCATTCAAAAATTGGCATGTTAAGCCACTTGCGCAGATGCAGTTTATAAAAATGGTTACTACGCCATCGTTTTTAGTAGACGGGAGGATGTCAACAACAACAACAACAACAACATAATTAGCATATGCGGTTCACTAATAGAGCATTCCCTTCATCAACGGAAATCTGAAAGTGTATTTCATATTCAAAATTCAATTTACAAATTCATTGCGTTTTATCAAGGGAAGCGCGTGGTGTACTGCTTAGAGTCGTAGGTAATGGATTGTCGACTCGAGTTCAAGCCACAGTTCAAATAGCGCTGATACCCTTGGGAAAGGTATGAATACAACTATTCTTCCTCCAGCTATGAGAAAATAGTAGAGCAGACTGGGCTCTTTAACCTTGGTTAGACAACCAGAATACGAGAAGGAAAACTCTTAACTTAAACCTTTTAAATCTCTGTTGGGGTGGTCACTGCTAGAAAAGTCAGTCCTACTTAGTGATCTATTTCATTTAAAAAATATATATTTAAAGAAAAAAGATGATATTTGAAAAGACCCAGAGAGCTGGCGCACGTATTCAGATTTTTTTTTAAATTCTTTGACATGTCAGAAAGTTAAACACCAAACATACAAACGACCGCCTTTATCTAAATATAAAAATAAAATTCAAAACAAATGAAAAATTTTAAATATAAAATAAAAATCTCAAATACAGTACAAATGAAAACTCAGAATGGTGACAGGCAGAAAAGGAGAGAGAGAGAGAGAGAGAGAGAGAGAGGGGAGAGAGAGAAAGTGTGAAATTAAAAGTAAAAGTGAAAGAGAGAGCGATAAAGTGAAAGAGAGAGAAAGTGAAAGAGAGAAAGGGTGGAGAGAGGTAGTGGGAGAGCAATAATCAAAGAGTTTTACTAGATTTTCCGTAAGTGTCTGCTTGTTCCGGTTTTCCACTTAGTTCTGATTCATTGCTACCAGTGGAGCAGCCCGCGGACCCATCAGGTAGCAAAAGCCTCGGGGCCATCTTCGATCACTGGCATAAATCGTCCCTTTAACCAACAACGCCCAAAGCCAAAAATTCAAGAGAAGAGACAAAGAAAGAGTATAAAGTACATACGATTATATATCGTCAATCATTGCTTCCTTCTTTTTTTTCTTTTTTACTTTCCTTTCTTTTTTTGTTCTCTTCACTTCCAGAATCACTTCTTCCGCTATTCACAGTGGCCAGACAGTTCTTATTTTCCCGCGTTAACGTAATGACTGGCTGTCAGGCTTCCTTTCAAGTCGATCGCCATCTTTGGCACGCTGCGCCATCGATTTGGGCTCTCGAAACTATTCCTTTTTACCGCCTCCTCTTAAAATGACCCACTTGGCTGTCACTGTCCCGGTCTTTATGTTTGTCTCCGCCCCAAAAATGTATCAATCCGCTTCTTTGCTCACGAAACATTTAGAGATATTAACGTGAAGGTTGATGTTTTCACCTGTTGTTTTATTTATCTTTTCTTTTTTTTTTTTTTTTTTTTTTTTACTTAGACCTGACATTATTGTCCAAAGATTTTAGTACTCTGTCTCCAGTTTCTAGCGAGAGTGCCAAGACACGAACAAATAAAATTACAGATATTCCTATGCCAATTTGGACGTAGAGACGACAAATATTTGTATTCTAACACGTCGTCAATATTGGTTGGCAAGATGGCTAGTTGGCTGGTTGGTTGGTTGGTTGGTTTTACGTTACGTAGACCCTTGTTCGGCTGGGAATCACAAGGTTCTTGTTTCGATACCGGCCCTCGCTAACTCAGCGTATAAGTTGCACATGGGGCTGTGCGGTAAAGTGAGGAGTTGATGGTAGGTGTGGCGCTCCACCTCAGATGCTGAAATAATCTCCTTAGTCTAGCGCCAGTGGAAAGGGCATAGATTCCCTCGATGTGTGGCTGATACCAACATTAGGCCACTCCGACGAGTTTATTTACTTTTAACCCTTGCTGGGTTATTTGATGCCGAAGTCAGACATTTTGCATATAGTTGGGATTTTTTTTTCAAATAACTACTGATAACTTCTCTCGTGTTTGCTAAGATACGAATAAATAAAATTAGTGATATTTTTAGCCCATATGGATGTGATTACGACAAATATTTTAACACGTCTTCGATATTGGTTGGTTGGTTGGTTGGTTGGTTGGTTGGTTTTATGGTATGGTAACTCATTGACAACCTATTGGTACATATATGTATTACTATATATATTGCTGATGTACGTCCACACAGTCAGTTGGGACATTAAAATACACCGACTGCACCTCTGCAGAGGGGTAAATCTGTTGGCCGTGGGTGCTGACCCGTGATGCTTATGGATAGAACCCTGGTGGCTGAGCAGTCCATGACATGCAACTTCCACTTTGTTCCTTACTTAGGCTAGACGGGCGGACGGAGAGGCCCATTCCGATCAATCGGCTGGTCACGTCAAGCCCTAGCACATATATGATTGTCCCAACTTTATTTCCATTATTGTAAGTCCCAATCCTTTTTATACTACATGTGCTAGAAGGCTGTGGCTGAGGGTCTTAATATCCTATTGTATGACGTTAAACTCTGATGGTGAAATTCCAATTCTTGAGCTCTGGGGAACGTTGAATATCCCTTCATCACCCTTACTCCCAGGTTCATTCTAACACGGTGGGATAATACTTGTAAGGGTCCCATCTATGGGTTAGATAGAAAAACATGAGTTTATAAAAATGTCATTAAAAAAATTGAATGAAACAACACCTTGGCATGAAATAACTCAACAAATGTTGACATGCCGTAAAATCAAACTAACCAACTCAGATACTACACTGTGTCAAATCTTGCCCTTACATTGGACAATATATTATGTTATGTGCAGACGGGAGATTAGCTGCATGGGCAACTGCTCGTCTTCCGTGCTGACTTGCCCATGACTATGTTCTGGCTTAGGCGCGAATCCATGGACACGCGATACGAACG
>CM042149.1:110036997-110049497 GCA_023376005.1 Doryteuthis pealeii | reverse complement strand
GGCGCTCCACCTCAGACGCTAAAATAATCTCCTTGGTCTAGCGCTCCATCGCTGCATTGCTGATACCGACATTAGGCCGCCCCGAAGACTTACTTTTTTATAAGGGTAATAAACTCTATTTATTCCTGTATCTGGTGTTATAGTTAACATACCATATAATCGAATGGAAGAAATATGACATGAACATCAAAAGTTTAGCACATATATGATAAAAAGGGTTGGGAGTTTGCCATAAGGGCAATATGGTCGGAATAATCATATAGGTGTTAGAGCCTGGCGTGACTAGCCGATTTATTGGAGGGGGGCTCTTTGGCCGCCCGTCTTGCCTAAGTACGGGATAAAGTGCAGTTTTGCATGTTATGGACTGCTCCAACAACAGGATTTCGTCCTTTACCATCACAGGTTGCAATCCACGACCAACATTTCACCCCATTTGGGGGGCTTTTGCAGAGGTGCAGTCGGTCTATTGGAGCGGGGCTCTTTGGCCGTCCGTTTTGCCTAAGTAAGGGATGAAGTGCAGTTTTGCGTGTTATGGACTGCTCAACCAACAGGATTTCGTTCTTAACCATCCACGGCCAACAGGTGGCCCCATTTGGGAGGATGTTGCAGAGGTGCAGCCGGTGTATTCTTCAGTCTCAGCCGACAGGACGGAAAAAAACATTCTAACTGAGTTACCTTGTTGTTTCACGTTGTAAAGTTTGTTTAGCATTAGGCACTCCATTTTCGTGCGTCGTATACCAACATTTCATTTTTTTTAAACAATGTGTAGAAGAATGGAATTATTTTGGCCCAAAGAAGCTCATTCGTTCGTTAATTGTGGAATAGAGACCGAACAACGCGTTCAAGCGTCGTTTAATACCATTCAATTAATCGGGTGCTAATTTGGAGCGAAGGCGTCACTACAATTATCTTGTTAATTAATCAAGTAAATTTCTATAAAAAAAAATTCTCTCGTCATTTCTTGATTTGAATAATAACGAGAAGGAAAGAAAGAGAGAGAGGGAGAAAGAAAGAAACATGGGGTGTGGGGAGGAAAAAGACAGAGAAAAAGAGGAGAAATAAAGAGAAGGGGAGAGAAGAGAAAGAGTTCATTTTTTTTTCCAAATGATAAGAGAAAAGGCAAGATAGAAACGACTGCGAAACGGTGTGTTTGCTGTATATTAATCTAATGTCTCCCTCTCTTTCTGTCTCCGCATCTGTAACTCTGTCTCTGTCTGTCTGTCTGTCTGTCTGTCTCTCTGTCTCTCCCTCTCTCTCTCTCTCTCTCTATATATATATATATATATATATATATATATATATATATATGATGGACTCTCCCGTCGATTTCGACGTATGAGTGTCTAAATGCAAAATCAACTCGAATGTTTATGGTGATTGTGAGATTTCATATATATATATATATATATATATATATATATATATATATATATATATATATATATATATAGGAGAGAGAGGGGTTCGTGTAGGTTTTTTCAAATGGCAAAAAGTAATGTGTTTATATATAATATATATATATATATATATATATTATATATATATATATATATATATATATATATAGAAGAAGTACCCAGTCCATGACAGGAATAAAATAATTTTAGAAACATCGAGGAGTGAGATAGAGGGAAGAGAGGATTAAGAGGAAAACCATTTATTAAATTCTTTATCAAATTAAATCGCTAACAATTCGCGTATTACAATGTTCATTTATTGTAGAAATTGTTGTTTTTGTTTACATTTTAAGTTTATTTTTAAATATGTAACCCTAAACTAGTGAGAGTTTTGAAACAAAAATAATTTTTCTGTAAACTCTTTCTGTGCCTATGACAAAAAAATAATTTCACTTCTTAATGGCTTGCGATAAAAAGTGAATTAGTTCAATTTCTTATTTTTAACCTATAAAAATGTAACAATAAAAAGTTATACGTGCTTTTTTTTCTTATTTATGAAGAACATGTGGAATTCTACAAATCGATTGATTTATAATTATTGAATTATATTCTTTAATCAGAAAAAAATCCAAAAATATTTTTTACTTTTCCTTATTAAAAAATATTAAAGTGTTTGTGCGATATATATATATATATATATATATATATATATATATATATATATATATATATATATATATATATATATATGCGATATGTTTAAAAAATTAATTTTCTCAATATATTTTTCGATTATTTTCGCTGCATTAAATTATGAATGAATAAAAAGATCTGGGCATTTTTTTATTACTTTTACTAATAACTAGTAAACTCATCTTACTATAATAGAGATTTGTGCGTCTTCCTGTCTGTATCCGAAACTATATTACTACTCAAGTCATAATTACTTTAGTTATTTACGTCACATTCTCTATGATTTTAACTTTTATTAAATCATCAATTTTACATTACTACTGTTGACCATATCTACATACTAATAACATGCAATTGTATTTATATATACAACAAAAACGGTTTACAGTGTGAACTGGAAGGATAATTAGCATATTGGTATTAAAAATTTGATTTTAATAAATATGTGCTTAGTATTATTGATTTCTAACTGTTTGGTTTTATCTTAATGAATAAGAGCAAGCATTTCGGGGATAAATCTTAAATTAAATCCATTAACAAGAAAAAAATAGCTGTATTTCTTCTTTACTTCCTATTTTAACTAAATAGTTAAATTAGGAAAGTTTAGCAATGAAATACGGAAGTGATGGAAGAGTAAGTTTCAGTTGTTCTATTTTTCTATTATACTGTTTCAAATCGTTTTATTTGTATTCTTATCTAGTTTCGTTAACCTTTCTAATCTCATATAATATTTTATTACATGAAAACTGAAACACTTGCACCCGGAGTATGCATATATTTGCTAGTAAAATTAATAAAATCTAAATAAAATATTCATAAAAATATAGCAAATACAAAAATCAAATAATATTATAATAAGTTTGGTTTGGTTATTATATTTGTTTAATCAGTGTATTTGTAAGGTGTCTACGAAGAAAATAGATTTTTTTTAATGGAATTGTTTTCAGATCTTTTCACAGTGCCGTTCCTTGCATATTACTCCCGAAGAAGGCCGGAGAATGTACCGCTCGAATTTTCGTATCAACATGAGAAATAAGGGGTTCAATTGCTAGAACAATTTTGAATTGAAAATTGTCGGCATTATTTGGATTATTCAGTCTATTGTCCTCACCGTAGAGCACCTGGGCCGAAACGTTGTACAGATAACAATGAAGATGAGGACAATAGTCCGAATAATCCGAATAATACTAATTATCAAGCCTCATTTCAAAAATTCAGAAAAATAGAAGATTGTTGGGTTGTTTAAATATTTATGAGCAGTACATATGAATCCCTTTTTAAGCCAACGTAATCAAACTATAAATCCATATTGTATACAAAATCATCTATATATTCATACTCTTGTTCCTTAAACTTCCGATCGTTATCATTTTGCAATATCCTCTGGTTAAAAAAATGAGACAGTCCAAGATGAAATGCAAAAATGTAAGTCCTCATTATCTGCCGAATTCTTATTACTTATGGATGTAGTCATCTCAGCAAAATAATGGACAATTTCGTTTTTATTAGAAAGAGGGCATGCTACACAGAAAGAGTATTTGTAATCAGTCTACTAATCTATATTGAGTAAGAAATCGTCGACCCGAGTTCAACTCCTGGACGAAGCTGTTTGCATTTCACATGGCGCTAGGGAAAGGTATGACTGGATGGTTCCAAATCTATGTAAAACCTATATAGTTCAGTTCGGAACCATCTATCTATCTATCTATCTATCTATCTGCTTCTGTCAAAGTTGACTACGATAGCAACAGCTTTTTGTCGCTTCTGCTTCGGCAGGTAAATTACTTATAGAAGAGCAGTTTGTTCTGTCTTCACCGTCAGTATTGTGTAACAGAACGATATATGTCGCATAGAGCCAAGTTCGAGTTGTAGTAGTAGTTTAGTAGTAGTACTCGTCGTTAGTTCAGAAACAACATAACCAAGTCGTATAGTCACAGGGGACTGTTTATTTTTTCCTAGGCTCATCGGTTCTTTTCAGAGAGAGAGAGAGAGAGAGAGAGAGAGAGAGAGAGAGAGAGAGAGAGAGAGAGAGTGTGTGTGTGTGTGTGTGTGTGTGTGTGTGTGTGTGTGTGTATGGTCACATTAGTCTATCTTCTAACATAGTATCATGGTCTGTACTACTATCCCCAAACCCATACGGGGAACCGGGAGCTACGTCTGACTCCCACCAGAGTCCAGCCGAAAAAGGACCGAATTTTCTCTTCTTCCGTTTCTCGTCCCAGGGGTAACATCCGTTTCCGGTCAAAACCCGGAACTTCCGTTTTTATTTTTAAATCTATTTCCGGGGTCATTCGTCGGTAAAATTACTGGCACTCTGTTGAGGGTTTACTCTTCTAAATTTTAACCTCTGTTTGTTCTTGTTTCTTTTTCCTCTCTGTCTCCAGAAAAACGAATACCGTTTTATTTTCAATCCCCAAATTCCCGGTAGACCATAATAATTACGCTACATATTATACCATTCCAGTAATGGTAAAATATACAGAGGTTAATAAGTTTAAAAGTCAGTGCTGCATAACAAAATAAAATAACACACAAAAACAAAACAATACTAAAAAACAACTTAGCAACAAATAAACAAGGAAATAAGAGAGGCCAGAAGCGTTTACAAAGATCTCCAATCTCTAAGGCGTCATTAGCAACATTGTATCCACATCTGATAAACAGACACACAAGTATTTAATACGTAAATCATGTCAGTCTGGAGATGTAAGTTAGTGCAATTTAACTTCAGAGGCACCTACCCTGGAGACACCCCCCTCCATTTCCATAGTCCCCTATTTGTCCAATACCAATAAAACAGTCACACCCATCAAAAGATTTAATCCCACCTTCACGGAATTGATAAAATTGTTAAGCTCTTTATTTGAATGTTTCATTTCTGACAATCGTATAAAAAACGTTTTAATATTATCATATTATTTACAAAGCTTTACTTAGTCTGGTACACAGACCGAAAGTTGATTAGAGTGGCTATTGCTAGTAAGTGGTCGCCTATTTAACTAGTGAGTAAGGTCCTCGTTGCTTGTGTTCTGGGTATGCCACTAAACTGCATCTGTTATATACTGTATATACCCTTCTGGTATACTCGGGTATATAATAGAGAGAGAAAAGGAGAGAGACAGAGACAGAGATATATTATATATATTTTATATATTATTATAAGTTAAGAGAAAGGAAATGAATCCGACAGTATGAGTATAGATACAAGGACATGAAAACAACACAATATGCTGTTAAAGTGAAAAGATTTTATATCATATTCATAGCTAATATTGAACAATATTTCGATTTATAAAAATCATCCCCAAAGCTTGTTTATACTCCAGACTTATCAATAGCGGAGACGAAAATAATATGAATTTAAAAAAAAGTTCTGAAGATGATTTTTATAAATCGAAATATTGTTCAATATTAGCTATGAATATGATAAAAAATCTTTTTCACTTTAACAGCATATTGTGTTGTTTTCATATCCTTTGATCTATACTCATATATTATTATATGTACTAGCAAATATATGCACCCTCCGGGTGCAAGTATTTAAGTTTTAATGTAATAAAATATTTATTAAATTAGAAAGGCTAATGAAACTAAATAAGAAAGCAGATAAAAAGATTTGAAACAGAGGGGAGTATAATAAAGAAATAGAACAACTGAAACTTACTCTTCCCTCACTCCCGTCTTTCATTGCTAAATGTTCCTAATTTAACTATTTAGTTAAATTAGGAAGTAAAGAATAAAATTACAGTTATTTTTTCTTGTTAATGGATTTCTTTTAAGATTTATCCCTGAGATTTTAGATAATATTCATTAAGATAAAACCAAACAATTAGAAATCAATAATACTAAGTACATATTTATTAAAATCAGATTTTTAATATCAATATGCAAATTAGCCTTCCCATTCACACTGTAAACTGCTATTTTGTTGTATATATAAATACAATTGCATGTTATTAGTATGTAGATATTACCTACAGTATTAATAATGTAGAACAATTTTATTAATAATTGAGGTTAAAATTAAAATAAAATCCTGTAGAAGGTGACGTAAATAACTAAGGGGATTGTTACTTGAGTAGTAATATAGTTTCGGTTACAGACAGAAAAACACACAATCGCCATTATAATAAGATTATAAATACTAGCAAATATATGCACCCCCCGGGTGCAAGTATTTAAGTTTTAATGTAATAGAATATATTAAATTAGAAAGGCTAATGAAACGAAATAAGAATGCAGATAAAATGATTTGAAACAGAGGGGTGTATAATCGAAAAATAGAACATCTGAAACTTACACTTCTATCACTCTCGTCTTTCATTGTTAAATCTTCATAATTTAATAACTTAGTTAAAATAGGAAGTAAAGAATAAAATCAGAATTATTTCTTCTCGTTAATCGATTTCTTTTAAGATTTATTGAAGAGATTTTTTATAATATTCATTAAGATGAAACCATACGATTAAAAATCAATAATACTAAGCACATATTTATTAAAATCCAATTTTCAATTTCAATATGCAAATAAGCCTTCCTGTTCACACTGTTAACTGCTATTTTAGTGTATATATAGATACAATTGCATATTATTTATTTGTAGATGTAGATATGATTAACAGTATTAATAATGTAAAACAATTTTATTAGAAAATTGAGGTTTAAATAAAAATAAAATCATGGAGAATGTGACGTAAATAACAAAGGGAATTGTGACTTGAGTAGTGATATAATTTCAGTTACAGACAGAAAAACACACAATCTCCATTATAATAAGATATTAGATTAGAGATGGTGGTCTTACCTGGTACTCTGCTGGTTACTTACTTCTTCTATCTTGTCATCCGCCATATTATCTAGTTGACTTCTATCTGCTGGGGTTGATTTTCTTCCTTGTTAATTCTTCTTAGGGCTGGCCTAAGCTGGTGACTGGGCTCTTTAACCTTGGTTAGGCAACCGGTCTAGGAGAAGGAAAACTCTGAATTCAAACCTGTTGAATTCCGCTTAAGAAATTGACCTTGTGTTGCATCCTGCTCGTGCAGAGGAGTTGGTATATATATAATACTATTCAAGTCACAATTCCCTTATTTATTTACACCCCATTCTCCATGAATCGTATTTTTAATTAAAACTCAATTATTAATCAAATCATTTTACATTATCAAAATCGTTGGCCTTATCTACAGACTAATAATATGCAATTGTATTTATATATACAACAAAATAGCTGTTTACAGTGTAATCGGAATGGCTAATTTGCATATTGATAATAAAAAATTTGCATATTGATAATAAAGATTTGATTTTAATAAATATGTTCTTGGTATTATTGATTTCTAATTGTCTGATTTTGTCTAAATGAATATGGGCAAACATCTCGGGTATAAATCTAAAAAGAAATCCATTAACAAGAAGAAATAACTGTAATTTTATTCTTTACTTCCTATTTTAACTAAATAGTTAAATTAGGAAAATTTAGCAAGGAGAGACATGAGTGATGGAAGAGTTAGTTTAAGTTGTTCTATTTTTCGATTATACCCCATTCTGTTTCAAATCTTTTTATCTGCATTCTTATTTAGTTTCATTAGCCTTTCTAATTTAATATGATATTTTATTACATTGATACTTGCAGGTGGGGGGGTGCATATATTTGCTAGTGAATTTAATGAAAATTCTAACATAAAAATTATTTATAATAACTAGCAACGGGCGTCGTAAAAATTAATTTTTGAAAGACATTGCCTGAGGGTGGGAGTTAAAAATTCAATGTTTGTGAGGGTTTGTATCATAAGTAAGACAAATCCTCATATTTATTAAAGGAGTAAAATAAATAAATAAATAAAACAATTTGAAATGAAAACTGAGTCCCATCCCTCTCAAATAAAATGCTGCGTGCATGTAATAATCAAACAATTATTTTAAATATTTTCCAGATCAATTTTCCACAAAATCGTAGGTATTTATTTATATGTAAAATTTTTAGTTAACTTCTTGTTACTGTCAAAAAAAAGGGACGAGAGTAATAAACAATTTCTAAAATTGCTTACTCAAATTTTGGGTGTATATAGCATAAGAATATTGTGACGTAAGCTGTGACGTAGAGCTATGACGTAGTTTTTGTTACAGACAGAAATACAGACAATCTCCATTATTAATACTAGTACAAAATAAAAAAACACCCTCCGGGCGATGTAAAAATAAATTTTTGAAACATATTGCCTGAGGGATGGGAGTAAAAAATTCAATGTCACGAGTTTGTACCCTATGTAAGTAAAATCAACAAATTCATAAAAGGATTAAAAAATAAAACCATTTGAAATGTAAACTTTAAATATGTATTAAAATAAAACAAACTATATATAGATATATAATACCAGTCATGTATTTATTAAAACTTGTTTTAAAAAACAATGAAGACTGTCTAATGCTGCATGTTCAAATTTTGAGTTATGACGATTTTGGGTAATGTGACGTAAGCAGTGTTGTAATTTTTGTTACAGACAAAAAGCGGAAGCGAATCTCCATTATCAATAGATTAATAGAAGATATATTAATACACATTGAGTTAATGTAAATTATTTCTACCTGTTTATAAAACCAAACCAAACATAAATATGTATCTACGAAGTATTCAGTTACAAATATAGAAGAAAGAAGAAGAAGAAGAAGAAGAAGAAGAAGAAGAAGAAGAAGAAGAAGAATGACGAGGACGATGAGGGGAAAGAGGGGAGGTGGAATCTTAAAAAAAGAAAGTAGAACTAGTTTAATATAAAATATAAGCAGGAACAACATGAAGGAGGGATATATATATATATATATATATATATATATATATATATATATATATATAGTTTAGCTCAGTTGGTAGTGGTCCATCTCGGTTTGATACCAGCCCTCACCAACTCAGTGTATCAGTAGCATAGCTTCTGTACGGATAAAGTGGAGAGCTGACAGTCGGTGTAGCGCTCCGCCTCTGCAAAACGCTAACTCCGTAGTCTAGCAAAAGCGAAAAGAGAATAGACTCCCTCGATAACAGGATGATATCACTTTAAATATTGTTGTATTGGATGTGATGAGAAAGGTGATTTAGTTAGTATGGCATTCTGGGAAGGGTCTCCATTTTGTACTGCGTGGTTATTTATGTGACAATGTTGTATTAATTTTGTAATTTATTTGTTTATTTACTCTATTTTTAGTTTCTAATGTTTCATATATTTTTAAAAAATCAATAACACCAAGTAAGTATTCGTTTTTGTACCTGTGTTTGTAAATATTTTTTTTAAATATTAATATCGGGCAAAGCTAAAAAATCTTACTGCTTATGAAACTTAACATACAAATACGTTTTACACTCTCCAATCTCTCTCTCTCTCTCTCTCTCTCTCTCTCTCTCTCTCTCTCTCTCTCTCTCTCTCTCTCTCTCTCTCTCTCTCTCTCTACCCCCACTGAGAAAATAACATATATAACGAGGAGGTAATCAAGATATAGATAGAGAGGGGGAAAGTGACAGGCAGAATGTGAAGAAGAAGTAAAAGACAGGTAAGTTTTTGACTTTGTTTGTTTATTTTGTTTTACGGCATATCAACCTCAGTGGGTCATTTAATGCCGATAAAGTTTTGAAATAAATCAATTCTTTATGGATAATGCAATTTTTTTATGAATACATTTTTCTATTTAACCCATAGATGGTACCCTAACAGGTACTACCACTCCGGGTCAGAGTGGAGCAGGGAGAAATGGTGATGAAGGGGTGCTCCAAATTCCCCAAACATCCAAAACTGGAACCTCACCATCTGATAAAGTTTAACGTCATTCCCAGGACATGGTCTTCTTCTAGTACCCATATGATAAAAAGGGCTTGGAGCTTGCCATAAAGGCAATAGGGTTGAGAAATCATATAGGTGCTAGGGTTGACGTGACCAGCCGATTGATCGGAAGGGGCCTCTCCGACCGCCCGTCTAGCCGAAGATTGGAGTATTGCATTCATGAATTGCACATCCTCCTGGGCTCTATCCTTAAGCATCACTGGTCGCCACCCACGGCCAACAGGTGGCCCCATTGGGGGAGTCTTACCCATCTGCAGAGGTGCAGTCGGTGCATTCTAACGCTCCAGCCGACAGGCGGAAGTTTTTTGACTTAATTGCAAATTACGACATTAGAACCAAATCAAATATAATTTTGTTCAAACATAATTCAATCCTGAAACTAAGGAATAATTTAGTATAACTTTCGTGTCATTAAACTAAACAGTAAAAAAGACTTTATGAGACAAACATTGATTTCTCAGCTTTACTACAATAACTGATGTATATATTCACATGGGTGTGGTTGCTGTGTTTTAGAAAAATAGAAGCTCCCACCCTTATTTGAGTAAAATTATGAAAAGTTAATTTAACAGAAATATATTTATTTCGACAATCATTATCTCTTCAAGTCTTTTTTTTTAAATCAGACTTGAAGAACCAAATGTTGCCGAAATAAATTTATTCCTGATGGAGTAATGTTTCACACCCACACCCACACAGACACACACATACACACACACACACACACACACACACATATATATATATATATGTATATATATATATATATATATATGAAAGTAAGTAAACAAACAATGTATTTATTTTTTATATGGCCTTTTTAACCGACAATTTTTGGAGGGTATGTGCTTTTGGAGGGTATGTGTAAGGTAAATGACTGGTTGTAAGGGATGATTCTATTTGGGATCTTTAAAATCGCATTTCTGGTTGAAATGTATTATAACGGGATGACGGTTTATTAAGTTTTTCTTTCTTTAAAAGTTATATATATATATATATATATATATATATATATATATATATATATATATTGGGGGGAGGGTATGTGCTTAATTGAAGTCATACCTAATTTTGAAAATTAATTAGTTAATAATTAATGAATTTAGGCGGGCATATATGTTCAAATGAATTGTTTAGCCTTACATTTGAACATATATGCCCGCCTAAGTTCATTAATTATTAACTAATTAATTTTCAAAATTAGCTATGACTTCAATTAAACACATATCCTCCCCCTCCCAATATATATATATATATATATATATATATATATATATATATTATATATATAATTTTCAAAGAAAGAAAAACTTAATTAACCGTCACCTCGTTATAATTTATTTCAACCAGAAATGAGATTTTCAAGATCCCAAATAGAATCATCCCTTACAACCAGTCATTTACCTTACACACACACACACACACACACACACACACACACACGCACGCACACACACACACGCACGCACGCACACACACACACACACATGTATATATATATATATATATATATATATATATATATATATATATATATATATATATATATATATATAAAAGTTTGTAGAAAAAACAAGATGTTAATAGTTTTGCTGACAGAATCTGTTTCGACCATATAAAGCGGTCTTTATCAAAGCAACTATGTATCATAGGAATAATATAATATAATATAATAATATACATAGTTGCATTGATAAAGACCGCTTTATATGGTCGAAACAGATTCTGTCAGCAAAACTATTAACATCTTGTTTTTTCTACAAACTTTCTACACATACTGTCGGATTCATATCCATTTTACTTTTCATATATATATATATATGTAAGGTAAAGCAAATGACTGGTTGTAAGCAATGATTCTATTTGGGATCTTTAAAATCTCATTTCTGGTTGAAATATATATATATATATATATATATATATATATATATATATATATATATATATATATATATATATATATGAGAAGTAAATACAAACGCGGTGTGTTTATGATATGGCTTTTTTAGCCGACAATTTTTGGGAGAATATGTGTTTAATTGAAGTCGTACCTAATTTTGAAAGTTAGTTAATTAATAATTAATTAATTAGGCGGGCATACCTATTTAAATGTAAGGCTAAACAAATGGAGAAAAATCAATCTCTGTATGTACATTTTGGCCTATCTATAGCTCTGCTGATAAGGCCTAATAGGCCGAAATGTACATACAGAGATTGATTTTTCTCGATTTGTTTAGCCTTACATTTAAATAGGTATGCCCGCCTAATTAATTAATTAACTTTCAAAATTAGGTACGACTTCAATTAAGCACATATTCTCCCAAATATATATATATATATATATATTATATATATATATATAATATATATACATGGGGTACGGTTGTTGTATTGTAGAAAAGTAGAATGTAAAACCCCCCTATCTGAGGAATATTATGAAAAGTTTCATATAAACATATTCTCTGTGGATAGATAAACAAATTAATTATCTTTATATGTTTTCTTTTCTTTGACGAAAATAGCCGAAAGAGTTATGAAAAGTAAATGACTTCTTGTTTTGAACATAAATAACTGAGAGAAAAAA
>CM042149.1:110026997-110029497 GCA_023376005.1 Doryteuthis pealeii | reverse complement strand
TCTGTATATTATTTTATATACTGTTTTGTCTAATATCTGTATTTTATTATATACACATATTAAAATATAATTGTAACATATAATATATTATTATTTATATATTTTTAAGGCAATTACAATGCGTATATCGTATAGAATTCGATAATTATTGAAAATGATCATAACAAGCAAACCCAGCGAATAATGTGCGAACACTGTACAGCTGTTTCAACTTTATCAAGTCTTATCAGCGGTGTATACTTACGATCTCCTTCCGACAGAGATCGAAACCAGGAACCCAACACGCAGAGTCAGAAACTCAATATCTGGGCCACGATACATGCCGAAAATAAATATATATGCATTTTTTATATATTAATTATTTTTATATATGTTTTTATATATTATATAAATATATATCTTTTTATATTTATATAAACATATTAAAATATAATTAACATATTTATATTATATTAGGCTCGGTTGAGCGTTCGGCTAGAAGCCACAAGGTTCCTAGTTCGATACCGGCCCTCGCCAATTCAGCGTATGAGTAACACAGGGATTTGTGCGGTAAAATAAGGAGCTGATAGTAGGTGTGGTGCTCCACCTCAGACGCTAAAAAAATCTCCTTGGTCTAGCCCTAGGGAAAAGGGGATATACTCCCTCGCCTTCAGGCTGATACAAACATTAGGCCGCCCCGACGATGACTTTATAATATATTATATTATATACGGTTTTGTCTAATATCTGTATATTATTTTATATCTATTAATAATGGAGATTCGCTTCCGGTTTTTGTCAGTAACAAAAACGACGTCACTGATTACGTCGCACTACCTAAAACGTCATAACGTAGAATAAATACACTCAAAATTTGAGCATGCAGTGTTAGACAGTCCTCTGGCTTTTTAAACAAGTTTTAATAAATACATATCTGGTATTATTTGTATATATATATATATATAATATATATATATAGTTTGTTTTATTTTGATATATATTTAAAGTTATCAGAACTAAGTTTCCATTTCAATTTTTTAAATATTTTTTACTCCTTTAATAAATTTATTTTATTTTTTACTCCTTTAATAAATTTGATGATTTTACTTTACTTATGATACAAACTCTCTGATATTAAATTTTCAACTCCAGTCCCTTCAGGCAATATTATTTTACGTCGCCCAGAGGGTGTTTTTTTATTTTGCTAGTACAATAAATGAATATATTTTGGTTCGTTTCGTTTTGTCTCGTTTTGCCGTGTTTCGTTTCGTTTCGTTTATTCTTATTTTGCCAATCCAGTGTTTATAAATAGATTCTTTCTATTTGATGTGTTGATTTAGTGTTGTTTTTCATTTTCCAGTTTCTTGGGAATGTTCCACCGCTTCACGACGACGACGACGACGACGACGATGATATGCATGCTGTTTGCGATGGAAAAATATCTCATTAACAGAGAAGCCAAGGTTTGACGTTTCATTTCCAAAATCAAAATGACATGGAAGAGAAACACATCCAGCTACCCACCAGGAACGAATAGATAGGTGGACGACATCAGAGAGATACAGCACAGAGAGATGGGCACACAGACACCCAGATAAACAGATAAACAAACGCATATACATCTACAAAACCGTACACCACTGTGAGCATACAGACAAATATGCAACCGTCAATACATACACTGTTGTATATGAGATGAGTATATTTAAATAAATACTTACAAACAAACAGACACACACATACGTATATAAATTTCCTCTATTTTCAACCACATATATATACATATATATATATATGTGTGTGTGTGTGTGTGTGTGTCCGTCCGTAGAAGTTGTGTATATTTATGTAAATCCTTGTGTTTCTAAGTGATTGCGTGCGTGCGTGCGTATGTCTGTGTGTCCTTGTATGTGCTCACGTGCGTATGTGCGTATATGCTAGGTGTACCCGTGAAAGATGTGTATATTTATGTAAATTCTTATATATATATATATATATATATATATATATATATATATTCGACTTATCAAGTCTCTTCAGTGTGGCTAGACAATCTGTGAGCTACCTACAGCCGGGTTAGAAATCCGATCGTTTCATCAGCAGTTGGTCAGCTTACCTTCTCGGCTATCATTACCCACAGAATATGAAGGGGATTTTAACTCTTTTAATACACACATCTGTATGTATGTAAAGGTCGTCATAGAGTGCTCCATCCCATTTTATAGGAGAGCGTCGTGTTTACGATTTATTTGGTTATAAATATATATATATATATATATATATATATATATATATATATATATATATATGTCTGAATCTTTTCATATGAGGCTTGACAATTTGTATTATTTGGATTTTTCAGACGTATCCTCGTCTTTATAGTTATATACACCGGGTTTCAGTCGATTTATCTGGTCAAGGTTAACGGAATGAGAAAAAAATCTACTCCAACGGATTAAATAAGGTGTTCGGTTCACCGTTCCGTGGTAGTTCCGATACCAACGAGAAAACTCCAAAGTTCAAC
>CM042149.1:110016997-110024497 GCA_023376005.1 Doryteuthis pealeii | reverse complement strand
CAAATAATGCGCAAGCATAATTAAGAACACATTTCATGATATTTTCGTATGTTTTACATGCAGTTGTAATGATTCGAACAAATTCGTATTTTCAGTGAAGATTTACAGTGAAATGAAAATGGCTGACCAAAACATACGGCTTCCTCAAAGTGAAACAAACAAGGGGTGTTAATCTCATTGATGTAACTAATGTTCAGATTATCGATAAATGACTGATGAAAAAAGAAATAGAATGAATGAAATAGAGAAAAAGAAACGAGTGACTGAATGAGAAAAAGTGACAGTGACCGATGAAAGACAAAATGGAATGGAAAAAAGAAAGAAAAAAAGAAAGAAAGTTGATTAATGAATGAAGGAAAAAGGAAGAAAGCGACTGAATGAAGGATTGAAAATGAAGGACAAAATTAATGGATCAAAGAAACAAGGAAACCAAGAAGAAAAAAACAAATGGTATAGTTGAAAGAATAAAAGAATGAATGAATGAAAATTCAAAGAGAAAAAGAATGAATGAAAAAACGGAAAAAAAAGAAAAAAATAGAATCAATTAATGAAAAGAATAAAAGAATAAACGAATAAATCAATGAAAACGAAAACGAACAATGAACGAAGAAAATACCAACATGAATTATTGAAAGAAAGATAGAAAGAAAGAATGAAAGAAGACATGAACGACAAAAAAGAACAATGAAAACGACAAAAAACAATGAATGAAGAAAAGACAAAATTAATGTATCAAAGAAAGAAAGAAAGAAGGAAGGAAGGAAGGAAAAAAGAAAGAAAGAAAAATAGAATGAATGAAAGAACAGATGAATGACGAAAAAGAACAATGAAAACGAAAAAGAACAATGAACGAAGAAAAGACAAAATGAATGGACCAAAGAAAGAAAGAAAGATAGAAAGAAAGAAAGAATGAAAGAAAGAAAGAATTAAAGAAGACATGAACGACGACAAAGAACAATGAAAACGAAAAAAAACGAATGAAGAAAAGAGAAAATGAATGTATCAAAGAACGAAAGAAAGAAAGAAAGAAAGAAAGAAAGAAAGAAGGAAGGAAGGAAAAAAGAAAGAAATATAGAATGAATGAAAGAACAGATGAACGACGAAAAAGAACAATGAAAACGAAAAAGAACAATGAACGAAGAAAAGACAAAATGAATGGACCAAAGAAAGTAAAAAAGAAAGAAAGAAAGAAAAAGAGAATGAACGGAAGAAGACATGGCGTGAGAATTCAATAAACAAAATAAAGATAAAAATAACAACAAAAAAATAAACAACAAAAAAAGCAAATAATAAAAAATAAAACAAAAAACAAATGCTAGCAACTTCGAGATTATGTTTACTAATTCCAAATCTTTTGTTCTTACGTCTGTAATTGTTTTATTTAACTTCTTTTTCTGTAAAATTCATTTATCGCTCTCCCACTGTTTTTACTCCTTCTTACTCTCCCCTATTTAACCAGCTCTCCATTTTTTTTTCTTTCTACCCCCAAAACGCCACTGCTACTATTTACACAGAAAGTCCCTCGCAATACACAACAATTACTGTCACCAGTCTTGCCAGATAAACTAAGAAATATTTGTATTCTTTTGTACAACAAATAATCAACGTAGATGGGCATCTTTTAGCAGATCCCTCTTGTCTTCTTTTTCCTGAAAAAAAAGTGTATGTTTACATTTCTGCATGAGAGGTGGTGTCCAGCGGACCGTGATATAGTGTCAATAAGGCCGAGTCTGACAGATACCTCCTGGTCCTCGGCGGATCAGGACAAATACGCCACTCGAGGCGAGACAACGGCTTGCATCACTAATTAACCTCATTGTCACCAAGGAGATGGTACAATACCAACACCAGTGCAGCGTCCGCATAATCATTCGAAAAAACAACCGAGGAACGTCTAAAACAATGTTTACAAAATAACAAATAAAGAAAAAAGAAAATGAAAGATCACCCCCAGGGAAAAGAGGCTGAGTTTAAAGAACAATAACCGTGCGTCTCTTGTCTCAACATCAAAACCCCGTCTCTTCGCAGTTCTGTTTAATAACACCAGAGGGGGTACCCACTCGCCGCGGGTTCTCGCGTTAGTTCCGGCCGTTCAGATCTAACGGTGAATTGAAAACGAGAGATCCGTCAAAAGATGTCAATTTTATTACTTCGTTGCTTCTTTTGTTACTTACTGGCAATATCGCGGTTCTTGAAACCGTATCAATTGGGTATCTCCTTAAGTAGGTCTTGTTTGTCTTTCCTTTTTTACAATCTATCTATATTATAACTTTGCTTGAGCGTCCCATCGTGGCATAACGGTTAGCAAGCTAGTCTCTACATCTATTACCACTGAATAGCGATCTTGAACACAACGGACTGGTGAAAAAAGGTCGTCCAATCGTGATACATTAGTTAGAAAGCCAGTCTCAGAGTTCCATTGCTACTTAATAGTGAGTTCATGATGGGGAATCCAGAGAGGACTGAACTCACTATTCAATAGTAATGGATCTGTGAGACTAGCTTGCTAAATATTTCACGATGGGACACCCTTTTTTACCAAACACGTTCGCCACGGGTAGGATGTGACACAAAATCGCAGGTTGAGTTCGATCCTTGCTGAATGATTAAGAATGCAGCGAAGATTGAACTCACTATTAAGTAGTAATGGATCAGTTAGAAAGCCAGTCTCAGAGATGATGGGGCATCCAGTGAGGATCGAACGCAACTTGCGATTTTGTGTCATATCCTACCCGTAGTGGCATAATGGTTAGCAAGCTAATCTCACAGATACATTACTACTTAATAGCCATCTCAATCCTCACTGGATGCCCCATACTTGCGACCTTGTGCCACATCCCATTCGTGGCGAACGGGTTGGGTGAAAAAGGTCGTTTGGACGTGATACAATATTTAGCAAGATAGTCTCAAATATCCTTACTATTGAAGAGTGAGTTCGATACTCACGGATGCCCCATTATCCAACGACGATCGAACCCAACTTGCGACTTTGGGTCACATCCTACCCGTAGTGAACGGGGTTGGTAAGAAAGAAAGGACGTCCCATTGTGGCACAATGGTTAGCAAGCTAATCTCACAGATCCATTACTACTGAATAGCCATCTCAATCCTCACTGGATGCCCCATACTTGCGACCTTGTGCCACATCCTATTTGTGGCGAACGGATCGGATAGAAAAAAGGGCGTCCCATCGTGGCACAAAGGTTAGCAAGCTAGTCTCTTATATCCATTTCCACTGAATAGCGATCTTGAATCTCGCACGCGACCTTGTGCCAAATCCCATTCGTAGCGAACGGGTTGGATGAAAAAAAAGGTCTCCCGATCGTGATGCAATAGTTAGCAAGCTAGTCTCCCAGATCCATTACTATTTAATAGTGAGTTCAGCGAGGATCGAATGCAACTTGCGACTTTGTGTCACATCCTAACCGTAGTGAACGGAATAGGTAAAAAAAAGCACGCCCCATCGTGGCAGAATGGTTAGCAAGCTAATCTCACAGATCAGTTACTACTGAATAGTGATTTCAATAATTCGCTAGATGCCCCATACTTGCGACCTTGTGCCACATCCTATTCGGGGTGAACGGGTCGGATAGAAAAAAGGCGTCCCATCGTGGCACATTGGTTAGCAAGCTCGTGTCACATATCCATTACCACTGAATAGCGATCTTGATCTTCGCTTAGATGTCCCATACTTGCGACCTTGTGCCACATCCCATTCGTGGCGAGCTGGTTGGATGAAAAAGGGTCGTCCGATTGTGATACAATGTTTAGCAAGCTAGTCTCACTGATCCATTACTACTTAATAGTGAGTTCAATCTTCTCTGCATGCTTAATCATCCAGCGAGGATTGAACTCAACCTGCGATTTTCTGTCACATCCTACCCGTGGCGAATGTGTTTGGTAAAAAAAGGGTGTCCTATCGTGGAAATATTTAGCAAGCTAGTCTCACAGATCCATTACTATTGAATAGTGAGTTCAGTCCTCTCTGGATGCCCCATTATCCAACGAGGACGAAATCAACTTGCATTTTGTGTCACCGTAGTGAACGGGATTGATAAAAGAGAAAAGACGTCCCATTGTGGCACAGTGGTTAGCAAACTAATCTCACAGTTCAATTACTACTGAATACTGACATCAATCTTCATTGGATGCCCCATACTTGCGACCTTGTGCCACATCCAATCGTGGCGAACGAGTCGGATAGAAAAAAAGGCATCCTATCGTGGCATAATGGTTAGCAAGCTAGTCTCGTATATCCATTACTACTGAATAGCAATCTCGATCCTCACTGGATGCCCCATACTTGCGACTTTGTATCCATTCTACCTCTGGTGAACGGGTTGGGTAAAAAAATGGGCGTCCCACCGTGACACTATGGTTAGCAAGCTAGTTTCACAAATCCATTACTACTTAAAGTGAGTTCAATCCTCGCTGCATGCCTAATCGTCCAACGAGGATCGAACTCAACTTGCGACTTTGTGTCACATCCTACCTGTGGTGAACGGGTTGGGTAAAAAAGAAAGGACATCACATCGAGGCACAGTGGTTAGCAAATATATTACACTGAATAGCGATCTCGATCCTCGCTGGATGCCCCATACTTGCGATTTTGTGCTACACGTGGCGAACGGGGCGGATAGAAAAAAAGGGCGTCTCATTGTGGCACAATGGTTAGCGAGCTAGTCTCTTATATCCATTACTAGAAAGAATAAAAAAGATAGATGAAAAAGAAATGATACGATGAAAGAAAAAAGAAAGAAAGAAAGAACGAAAGAAAGAAAGAAAGAAAGAAAGAAAAAATAGAAAGTAGACGAGAAAAGCGATGAATTAGAAAGAAAAATGAAAAAAGATTAATAGATAGAGAGATGAAAGAAATATACAAAGAAGAAAAACGGAAAGTAAAAAAAAGATAGAAGAAAGAAGAAAGAAAAAGAAAGAAAGAAAGAAAGAAGGAAAAAATATAAAATAGATAGAAGAAAGAAAATTATAGAAAGAAAGAAAGAAAAGAAGAGAAGGAAGGAAAATCATAAAGATAGAAATCATAAAATAGAAAAAAGAAGAAAGAAAGAAAAAAGAAGGAAAATAAAAATAGATAGAAAGAAAGAAATCATAAATAGAAAGAAAGAAGAAAGAAAGAAGAAAGAAAGAAAATCAATAAAATAGATAGAAAGAAAAAAATATAGAAATAGAAAGAAAGAAAGAAAGAAAGAAAGAAAGAAAGAAGGAAAATCATAAAATAGATAGAAAGAAAGAATTATGAAAGAAAGAAAGAAGGAAGGAAGGAAGGAATCATAAAATAGATAGAAAGAAGGAAATTATAAAATAGAAAGAAAGAAAGAAAGAAAGAAGGAAAATCATAAATAGATAGAAAGAAAGAAAATTATAATATAGAGAAAGAAAGAAAAGAAAGAAGGAAAATCATAAAATAGATAGAAAGAAAAGAAAATTATAAATAGAAAGAAAGAAAGAAGAAAGAAAGAAAGAAGAAAAGAAAGAAGGAAAATCATAAATAGATAGAAAGAAGAAAATTATAAAATAGATAGAAAGAAAGAAAAAAAAAAGAAAGAAAGAAAGAAAGAAAGAAAGAAAAGAAAGAAAGAAAGAAAATTATAAAATAGATAGAAAGAAGAAAGAAAATTATAAAAGAAAGAAGAAAGAAAGAAAGAAAGAAAGAAAAGTGAAAGTGAAAGTAGATGAAAAAGAGAAAACGATGATTTAGAAAGAAAAGAATAAGAAAAGAGTAATATGTATATAGATAGACGAAAAAAATAATACAAATAAAGAAAAGCAGAAAGAAAAAAAAAGGAAGAAAGAAAATAATAGAAATAGATAGAGAGAGAAAAGAAAGAAAGAAAGAAAGAAAGAAAGAAAGAAAGGTGTATTACTAAAAAAATCTGTGTTAAAAAAAAGCTACATGTTACTGAAGTTAGAAAAGAGAAAATGTCTTTCTCCATTTCTCTGTTGGTGATTGATTGCGGTTACAATGTTCAAGTGGTCGTCACACCAGTCAGTCAATCAGTCAGTGTTTCATTCTAATTATAAGTGCGAAGTGATACGCGCTTCTCTGAGCTTCTCTGTGGCCTAATGAGTATTAGTAAGAATAAAGAAAGGGTCTCAATCGAAACTTTCACTAGTGAAAGTGACCAATATGGCGTCCAATTAGGGCCCGCGATAAACGATTATTCAACCACGGCATCTCCTCAATTCCGGTCATTGTGCCAATGGCTACTCTTGAACGCATATACAGTGCCATTGTGATCACTTTCGTACATGGACGTGCTATCTGACATAGCTTTGTGTTATAGCAAGGGACAAATGAATGAGAGGTCTGTTTAGTTGGTTCGTTGGATTTTACGGCATATCAACCCTTGTTATGCCGAAGTCGTTTTGTTTTATACATTCTTGATGCATGTTTTGTTGGACTCAACGCACAATTCTTGTCTGACGAGTTTCTTTTCTATCCTTTCTATCTGGCTATCTTTTTTTATATACATATCAGAGTGGAATTGGTGTATGAATCCACCGAAGGTTCTTATACGAGTACTTTCTGCACTACGTAGTGCCATCATCATTTTTGATGGGTATTATATTTTAAAGCTCAATTTGTTAAACGCGTTTTAAAATTCATTTTTAATGTTTGATATTCATTTATTTGGAGCTTACTACCTTTCGGGGTCAGAGTGGACCTGGGAGTAATGGCTCCAGAATTGGAACTTCACCATTTAAGTGTAAAGCCTTACCCAGGACACTAATATCCTCCACCAGCTTCTTCGTTCTTCAAGGAATAGGACTCTTCTAGTATCTTTGATTGATTCCTTCTCCGTTTGCTGTGAACGATTTTCTCCTCGCACCTTAGCTACCAAATAGCGCCCAATGATTTGGAAAGTTACACACACGCACACATATATATATATATCTTATTATAATAGAGATTGTGTGTTTTTCTGTCTGTAACCAAAACTATATTACTATACAAGTCACAATTCCCTTTGTTATTTACATCACATTCTCCATGACTTTGTTTCTATTTAAACCTTAATTATTAATAAAATTGTTTTTCATCATTAAGACTGTTGACCATATTTACATACTAATAACATGCAATTGTATTTATATATACAACAAAATAGCGGTTTACAGTGTGAATGGGAAGGCTAATTTGCATATTGATATTAAAATTTTGATTTTAATAAATATATGCTTAGTATTATTGATTTCTAATTGTTTGGTTTTATCTTAATGAATATGAGCAAAAATCTCGGTGATAAATATTAAAAGAAATCCATTAGCAAGAAGAAATTACTACAATTTTATTCTTTATTTCCTATTTTAATTAAATAGTTAAATTAGGAAAATTTACAAATAAAAGAAGGGGGTAATGGAAAATGATGGAAGAGTTAGTTTCAAAGTTGTTCTATTTTACAATCATACCCCCCTCTGTTACTAATCTTTTTATCTGCATTCTTATTCAGTTTCATTTGCCTTTCTAATTTAATATGA
>CM042149.1:109989497-110011997 GCA_023376005.1 Doryteuthis pealeii | reverse complement strand
CCTTATCCCAGCAAGAAGACCAGACCTAGTGTTGATTAACAAAAAAGAAAGAACTTGTCAACTGGTGGATTTTGCAGTGCCAGCGGATCACAGGGTGAAGTTAAAGGAAAATGAAAAAAATGACAAATATCTGGACCTTGCCAGAGAACTGAAAAAGTTATGGAATATGAAAGTGAAAGTGATACCAATTGTAGTTGGTGCACTTGGAACAGTCCCAAAAGGATTAGAAAAAGGTTTGGAAAGTTTGGATATCAGAGGAAGGATTGAAACCATTCAGAACACTGCACTGCTGCAATCTGCCAGAATACTCAGAAGAGTCCTGGAGACCTGAGGAGACTTGCTGTCACTCAGACTCCAGTGAAAGACCATCAGCTAACACTGATGTGAAAACTCAAAAGGAGTAAATAATAATGGCAGCCAGCGACAGCAGATGCAATATATGAATAAACAGAA
Organism: Doryteuthis pealeii; assembly: GCA_023376005.1. Lineage (NCBI taxonomy): Eukaryota > Metazoa > Mollusca > Cephalopoda > Myopsida > Loliginidae > Doryteuthis > Doryteuthis pealeii. The sequence goes on along the minus strand of CM042149.1, from coordinate 110,011,544 downwards.
AAACAATGAAAACTAGAAAACAAAGATGGGAAGAAGAAAGAATCATATGGATACTTCAAACGACAAATCGGGGAGGCTGAAGATAAAAATATTTGGACATAGTTAAGAAGAGGAAACCTCAAAAAAGAAACTGAATCACTAATAATCGCTGCACAAAATAATGCCTTAAGAACAAATTATATCAAAGCAAAAATTGATAAGATGCAACAAAACGGTAAATGTAGACTGTGCAGTGACAGAGATGAGACTGTAAACCATATTCTAAGCGAATGTAACAAACTAGCACAATGGGAATACAAAACTAGGCATGACTGGGTTGGGAAGATGATCCACTGCGAATTATGCAAAAAATTACATTTTGACCATACAACAAAATGGTATATGCATAAACCAGAATCTGTTCTTGAGAACGAAACGCATAAAATTCTCTGGGACTTTGAAATAAAAACGGATCACCTTATCCCAGCAAGAAGACCAGACCTAGTGATGATTAACAAAAAGAAAGAACTTGTCAACTGGTGGATTTTGCAGTTCCAGCAGATCACAGTGTGAAGATGAAGGAAAACGAAAAGATGGACAAATACCTGGACCTTGTCAGAGAACTGAAAAAGCTATGGTATATGAAAGTCAAAGTGATACCAATTGTAGTTGGTGTACTTGGAACGGTCCCAAAAATCTTGGAAAAAAGACTGGAAAATCTGGAAATCAGAGGAAGAATTGAGACCATCCAGAATACTGCACAGCTGCAATCTGCCAGAATACCCAGAAGAGTCCTGGAGATCTGAGGAGACTTGTTGTCACTCAGACTCCAGAGAAATACCATCAGCTAATGCTGGTGTGAAAAACTAATAATGATAATAAAAATAATAATAATAGAACTGAGAAGACTGGAACATGAGGGTGAAGGTCATACAAATTGCAATTGGTGGCCTTGGAACGATTCCCAGGCGTCCGGAAAAAAATCCGGATGAATTGGAAATCAAAGAAAGAATGGAGACCATCCAGACTACAGCATTGTTAAGATCAGCTGCAATACGCAGAAGAGACCTGGAGACCTGAGGAGACTTGCTGTTACTTAGCCTCCAGTAAACCAGCGGCTACGACAGGTGTGAAAAACTTGAATGGGGTGAAATGATAATAATAATAATAATAATAATAATAATAATAATAATTTTTAATTGCAAAATGTGCCATGCTAGTGATGAAGAAGGTGGAAAGAAAATTAATGGATGGAATACAAATACCAAATTAGGATACTAAAAACAATTTGAGAAAAAGAAAGTTACAATTACTTAGGAATTCAAGAAGCGAACACCATCAAGAAAACAGAGATGAAAGGAAAAGTTTTAAGAAAAAATATTTCAAGAGAACATGAAAACTCCTAGAAACCAAGCTTTGCAGCAGAAATCTCATCAAAGGAATAAATACCTGGGCCGTCCCCATTATAAGATACTGTGGGCCGTTCTTAAAATGGACAAGACAGGAACTCAGACAGATTGAACAAAAGACTAGAAAATTAATGACAATGCACGTAGCGTTACACCTTAGAGGCGACAGAGATAGGCTATATGTATCAAAAAAGGAAGGTGGAAGAGGTTTTGCCAAGAGAGTGGATTGCGTAGATGCTACAATCCAAGGCCTTTAAGAACGCGCAAAAAAGTGCAAAGAAAGATTACTTATAGCAGCCAATAGTTCCAGCAGTTCACTGGGTGAAGATGAAAGAAAACGAAAAAATAGACAAATACCTAGACCTTGGTAGACATGCTGCTTAAACTCCGCTTAAAGGCCGGTTTTTGCAGCCATTAAGTTTCATGTTGAGTGATATCACTTTTTTTTCAGAATGTTCCGATTACAAGAACGTTCCCGTGTTGGAAACGAAGGTTTCCGAGTTTGAGAAGGCTTCCAAGTCCGACAAGAAATACCTGAAGAAGGCCGAAAGGCACATCGGCCGAAACGTTGTACAGATAACAATAAAGCTGAGGTAATCCAAATAATGCTAATTATCAAGCCTCATATCAAAGATTCAGAGAAATAGTAAAATCATAATTAATTGCAAATAAACGTATACACAAGTATTGTATAATTAGCATTTAACAGTTATCTACCCTAATAAATCATAATGATCGGCGCGAGCGCAAGCTATTGCAATTTAATTAAAGTTTGAAATGGAGATGACCTTATTCTCTATCTATGTTATGTTATTAACTGGTTTCATTGGGGAGTTTTGGGTCTTCCAACATAATACCCCCTCCGCCAGTCAGATCCCATTAGAGATGATCAAACCCTAATTCGCTGCCTGTTTGTTCAACGCCAACAGAAAAATGGCTTAACTAGAGTATGCCAACGCAGTCCTCGGCATCTGTAAATCTAGTTGGCTAATTCTACAGTCAATCATCGTTCAGAGTAGTTTTTAAAATCATGATCGCGTGGCTCAGACATTTTTTTAAATAATTCATTGGCATTGGGACGATACACTTGGTGTAAAATTTAATGGAGAAGTAGAAGAAAGGAAATAAAAACATTGCATATGTGAGACAGAACGGAATGTAAGTAATAAAAATTGAGAAGCCTCTCATCCCCCAGCTACGGGCTAAATAGAACCACTACTGTTCTTCTACAAGGATGATTAATTTTAGAAAAGAAGAAATTAGATATATTGCCACCAGAAACAATTTAAAGAAAGTAACATCCTTGTGAATATTCATTCTTATTTAATTAAATTTGAATTTTTTTTTTTTTTTTTTTATTCTAAAAATTCTATAAGATTTGTGAATACATTTCTAGTTTGGGCTTTAAAAAATAGATGGTGTCGTAGCGTAGTGGCTAACACACGACTGCGAAATCGAAATAAGCGAGTTACACAGTTAGCATAAGAAGAGTGTTGGTATACCAAAATAATAACTTCTTTTTTTTAAACCAAAATAGAAAGATACAAAATATCCCATATTCAATATGGTCGAAATTGATCACGGGTTTCAATTTTAATTTTTACGACATGCAATTCGAATAACTGAAAGCATATACACGTAGTTAAGAAGGGATTTTTTTTTTAAATAAAAAAAAAAATAGAATTAAAATCGAATAAAATGAAGTGTGAAATTGCGTTTAATATTTGTACAAAGTAATTCATTTTAATACTATTGCGCTATTAAAAACACGCCACGACATGCCATTTTTTTGTATTATGGTAACATACCTAAAATCGGATAATTGTTATACGGATATATCTCTTCCCTTTTTTTTTATAACATAGTGTTATTTGTAAATCGACCTGTTAAGTGTCGACGCACGAAGATGATTCCACGACCATCACCCCCCCCCCCAGCACCAAGTATATAGTTTTCCAAATTACTTTTCTATCTGTCATGCGTGCTTATGTCTTATTTTTGGCCCAAGGAAAATACAAAGAAATAAAAACGTATAACTGTGTATTAAAGTCGACAACGATGTTTGTGTTAAGGCTTACAGGCTGGTTGTTCTTTCTTTGTTTGATTGTGTATATTGCCTGTGACCATAAACCCTCAGAGCTGTAAATTATAAGAGCCGTATGTGACCATCATTGAGACGTGAAAGCAATAGCGTAGTGTAAAGATATAACCCATTCTCATTCACCCGACATAGCACAGTATCCATGCACCTTCTGTCTGGGTCGTGGTTTTATCATTTCCCTTTGAGATTTTATGTCGAGTAGGCGTCTTTCTTTCTCTTTCTCTTGCATTTTTTAAAAAGCCAACTAGCAGAGCTACCCGTTGTTGCCCGGGATTTAAAAAGTTTTCAAAAATAAATATATAATCTATACTAGCAAAAATATGCGCCATTAGGTGCAAGTATTTCAGTTTTAATGAACATATATACATTAAATTTATATATATATTTATATATATATATATGTGTGTGTATGTGTGTGTGTGTATATAAATCTAATACATATATATATATGTATATGTATATATACATATATAAATCTAATACATATATATAAATCTAATATATATATATGTATATATATAAAACATCTAATATACGTATATATATAAAAATCTAATATATATATATATATATATATATATATATATATATATATCAAATTAAATTTAAAGACTCACGAAACTAAACAATAACGCATTTAAAAATATTAAACTTATTTTATTTTAATCGGGTTGATTTACCATGTCTAAGAATAAAACAATAATATTAGAAATCAATAACACTAAATAATTATTTATTAAAATCAATTTCGTTAAAACCAGTGTACAAATTGTCCACACAATATACTATGCAAACCTTTATTTCTTAGTGAAATATAAAACACATTGCAGGATTTTAAACTCATTGATAACATGTATTGTTTTGAAGCAAATCTAACTCAGCTAGACCTTCATAGAGACATCGTTAATAGATAAGATTCTAATTAAGATTAAATAATGATTATTTAATAATCATTGAGAATATAATGTAAAAAACGGAGATTGATATGCCGTTAAATAAAGAAACGAAACTAAACTAAACAGAACCAAACAGTAATTAGTATTATCTGCGTTATTCGGACTATTGGAAAAGCACTAATTTATTCACATTAGCTGGAAGTCCCTGATCTATGACCTGACTAAAAGCCTTTTTAGGAACACCAGGGAATGTGAGAGAAAGGAGTATGAGGAAAATAATTTAGCAAATTCCTTATCAAATTAAAAAAGGAATCACTAAACATTTTAAATATTAAAAAGAATGTGACCTTAATCTCGTGAATGTCTTGAAACAATTTTATTTTTCTAAAAGCTATTTTTCTACATATGAAAAATATTTAATTTCAGTACTTAATTTAGTGTTGAGTTGAAGTGATAAAAATGTATCGTTTTTTATTTTTTATCCCTAAATATGTAACAATAAAAAGAAAGTAAGAATTAAAAATGTCCTTTTTTCTAGGTGTAAAATTTTGCGTATTAATTAAAAAATTTTTTTTTTCGTTTATTATATCAATAACTTATTTCCTTTTATTTTTAGTTTTTGGGTTACTCTGATTAAAATTTAATATATTTTGCTGTAATAGATAAAAGTGCTCGTTTAAAAAAACAGTTTTTGAATCATCGATAAACAATGTTTTTGTATAAGTAAAATTTTTCGTGTAACAACTTTTTTTTTATACATTTAAAATATTCTGAAAATAAACTCTGATGATGAAGCTTATTCTGAAAATAAACTCTGATGATGAAGCTCATGCTTCGAAATCAATAAGACAAAAATAACATCTTTTTGTTTTTATTTTTCATACGCATTGTACTGGCCTTCAAAATATTAATATATTATAACATACTTAACAATGCTTCAAGCAAATTACCAATTGCTTTTATTTAAAATAGTATTTAAAAAAAAGGTATCCCTCGGTTTGAAACATTTTTATGATTTTGATTCTCAAAAAATATTAAGAATTTTATTTTTACAATTAGTACTAAATTGCAAAACAATATTTTTTGAAAAAACATTAAATTCAGATTTTGCCAGTGGAATCTATATGAAATTGAAACATGCACAGCTAGAAATAGGGTAATAACTAAAATAGAACGCAGGAAGATCTGTATACAATGAACGAAACAGGAAGAAAAATGTGCCAAGTAGGAATCACCTGTCGGGATTTTGGTATTTCTTTATGAAGAACTGTGAAGAATTCCACAAATCGATTGATTTTTAATTATTGAATTAATCGGTAAAAATCAAAAAATAGATTTTATACTTTTCCATATTATGAAATTATTAAAGTGTATGCATGATTTTTAATATATATATATATATATATATAAGATTTTTGGATGTTTGTTTATTTAGAAACGTTGCTGATAAAGTATATATTAAATTTTTACTTGAAGGCACTTACAACGCATGTATCGCATAAAATTCGATACTATTTCTTATAAAAAATAAACTTGACAAGTGTAATCCCAACAAAGGATGGCTCGATGTGTAGAATACCGTACAGACTGTTTCGACTTTATTAAGTCTCATCAGCGATATATACTAACGATTTCCCTCCGACAGAAATCGAAACCGGGACTTCAGCAGACACAGTGAAACACTAGTGAAACACATTATCGCCTCGGCCACAGTACACAGCTGACCATCCTAGCGAAATTAAGCTTGTCAAACGATACTCACGCCTCTATCATAATAGGTAAGGGGGCGCTATTGAGAGAATAATAACAACAAACAGACCGTTTGCCCTTCGGCGAAGTGAATAAGATTTTTGGATGTTTGTTTATTTAGAAACGTTGCTGATAAAGTATATATTAAATTTTTACTTGAAGGCACTTACAACGCATGTATCGCATAAAATTCGAAGTATCGAATTTTATGCGATACATGCGTTGTAAGTGCCTTCAAGTAAAAATTTAATATATATATATATATATATATATATATATATATAATATATATATATGTATATATATATATATCATGTCTGTCTCTATCCTCCCTCCCTTCACTTCCGCTACTAACTCACCCCCTCACCAAATCACATGTACTTGTACGTAATTTTGCTTTCAATAAAAATCTTTGGCTGATGATGTCCGAATAAATCGGACGAAATATTTCAACTCTTAGATTTGTTTTGAGTTATCATTTCTTGTTCACTATCCTTTTACCTACCTCATACTGTCGGATTCTACTACATCCATCCTATATATATATATATATATATATATATATATATATATATATATATATGAATTAAATTTTTTGAAAAAACAAATGATGCTATTAGTTCGCTGACAGAATCTGTTTCGACCTTTTAATAAATCGGTCTTCTTCAAGAGCGAAATATTTATTTATTTATTTTTCCATCTTTCAAATATTTATTTATTTATTGTTCCATCTGTCTTCAATTGCGCTGTGGACTTTTAACTTGCTTTTTTGTGGCTGGAATCATGAACATTTTTTATACATTTTTTATACATTTTTATATATTTTTACAACAAACTCTTTTGAGTTTTCTTGTGGATTATAATGCTTCTGATTTTTAAAAATGAATTTTATTTTATTTTTAACACAGAATATGCATTTTCAAAATTTAAAAAATTCCGGCTCCGAACATGAACGTTCGTTTGTACCCCTCCTGTTTTTAACGGTTTACTTATTCCGTCTCTCCATCATAAATATTTCGCTCTTGAAGAAGACCGCTTTATTAAAAGGTCGAAACAGATTCTGTCAGCGAACTAATAATATCATTTGTTTTTTCAAAAAATGTTTAATTCATACTGTCGGATTCATTTCCATTTACTTCATATATATATATATATATATATATATATATATATATATATATATGGTAAAATAAGGAATGATAGAACAAAACTCAGTCAAAAGTGTGTAGTATATTTCGCTGGAGTTTGAACACAGCTTCTTCTGCTTTTATTGAATCATTAGGATCATACAAGTGTTTTATAGAAGGGGAAGTGGGTAGGTGGGTAAGTTTTGTGGTGAGGGAAAGATTTGATAGGTTATATGGGACATCTTTGGGGAAGAGAAGAAGGGAATCAGAAGGAAGAGAGTTGATGGTGGTAGGTAGAAAAAATGAATGGTGAGAAATACCTGATAAGGGAGGGGAGTAGCCATTTCTTGGAGAGAGATTTGAGTACAGGAAGTAGCAAATGGGAGCAATACAAGGAGGGTGGTTAGATGACCATAAAATCAAAATCAAACCTGTTTGTTAGTATGTGGGTATTGGCCAAAATAGGTCAGCAAGTGAGGGTCAACAGGAGAGGTTAGGTTAGTTGGGGTTGGGAAAGTGATTTCCTTCTGAATCTGTGATCTGTGCGGTAAAGTGAGGAGGTGATGGTAGGTGTGGCGCTCCACTTTATATGCAAAGACAATCTCCTTGGTATAGCGCTAGTGAAAAGGGAATAGACTCCCTCGCTGTTTGACTGATACAGACATTAGGCCACCCCAACGACTTTACTTACTTTACATTTATAATGGAATTATAAGCTTTAAAGGTTGGTTGCTTGGTTGGATTTTACGGCATGTCAACCCTTCTTGAGTTATTTCATGCCGAAGACGTTTTGCCTATTCATTCCTAATGTGTATTCAATTTTTAATCCCATTTTTTTAATTCATTTTTTCTTTTTAACCCAAAAATGGGACCTTAACAGGTACTACCATTCCATGGCAATGTGGACCTGAGAGTAATGGTGATGAAGGAGTACTTCATACTCCTCAGAGCTTTAAAATTGGAACTTCCCCAATAAAAGTTTTAAAGGTGTACTAGCATGACCTGTCGATATACCACAGTATGATGATTTAATTATTACAACGTTTGATATGTTTACTTAAGAGCTATTACCAATAGTCCAATAAGAAAAAAGAATAATTATCTTGATTTAATTCTGCCTAACTTTTTTCTTTCTTTCTTTCTTTCTTTTCATCTTTTCGTTATGTTTGATTGAAACAGATTAGCGTTATCGCTTCCGCGCGCTCACCTCCTCTCTATATTTTCCTCTACTCTCTTTCTTTCTTTCTTATTACATTTTCTGTGTATCATGTTCTCTTTCTGTCCTCTCTTTATTTGAATGGTCAATTATCTAGCTCAGGTGATAACACTCGTGAGAAGTAAGAATGCGGCGGATAAGCGACACCAGATAATCAGAATTTACATTTCTGCATTTTATATTGGACGATCTAAACGGTCTCCTTTTCAACCAGACAGAGGGTGTTTGTTGTAAGATGATAACGGTCGTGCAATTAAGGAACACGAGTATTAGTATATAGATGGAAATTAGAACTGAATCACCCCCACAAGACCTCTCGGTATACATTCCAATGATTTTTGTTTGTTTGTTTTGTTTTGTTTTGTTTTACGGCATATCAACCTCAGTGGGTCATTTAATGCCGATAAAGTTTTGAAATAAATCAATTCTTAATGCATAATACAATTTTTTTTTAAATACATTTTTCTATTTAACCCATAGATGGGACCCTAACAGGTACTACCACTCCGGGTCAGAGTGGACCAGGGAGCAATGGTGATGAAGGGGTGCTCCACATTCCCCAAATCTGGAACCTCACCATCAGATGGAGTTTAACGTCATTCCTAGGACATGTAGACCCGCAGCCACCGCCTTCTAGCACCCATATGATAAAAAGGGGTTGGGGCTTGCCATAAAGGCAATATGGTTGGGAAAATCATATAGGTGCTAGGGCTTGACGTGACCAGCCGATTGATCGGAGGGGGCCTCTCCGACCACCCGTCTAGCCCAAGATAGGGCCAAAGTGGGGTATTGCATGTCATGAACGGCTCATCCACCTGGGCTCTATCCTTAAGCATCACGGGTCGCCACCCACGGACAACAGGTGGCCCCATTGGGGGAGTCTTACCCCTCTGCAGAGGTGCAGTCGGTGGATTCTAACGCCCCAGCCGACAGGGCGGTCCAATGATTTGAATACAAAAATGATTTGAATACAAAAAAGCAACACTGATTCAATACGCATGAAATATTTATTCAAATACAGAATAAAGACTACTTTGATAATAAATATTAATAACAAAAAGTCCGTCATCAAACTTGTATAACTTTTTTCAATGCAATGGCATTTCTAAGACTTCGTGGATTTTAGTTTAAGTGAAAGAAAAAAGCGAGAGAAAAACGGACAAAGAAAAAACAAGTGATAATCTTTCATTTAATGAGCAACTCAGAAAGAAAGAAGAAAAGCGAAAGCGGGGTGGAGATGATGACGATGGTATTTCAGGGAGAATGAATGTTGGGGTGGGAACGGGGTACGTTGGAAAGAAAAACCCGCTTCATTTATCCTAATGCAAATGCCTTTTATTTGCAGTTGGCTGTCGACCGGAAATGACGTCACACAAAATGCCGGAAGTGTTGCTGGCGGTGTGCTGAGTAACGACAGCGAAAGAGAGCGAGAGAGAGTTTTTCTAATGCACTATGGGATCGTTTCCTGATCGTCATTACTAAGAATTACCAAGATAATGTCGACGACGCTAACAAACAGAGCAACATTTTCGAAAATGAAATAAAAAAATAAAAAATAAAAAAAGGCAACAGAAATTATTTTTTTTGTTCTTGTTTCTTTTTCTTTTCTTTTTTTTTTTTGTTTATTTCGTGATCGACTTTTATTTTTTTTTAAATTTTTGTCCGCCATTTTTATATATTTATTTTTTCATTCATTTCTTTTTTAATTTTTTTTTTTTATATAAAATGCCTTTCAAACTCCTCGTTTCTTTTCTTGGGATTTTTTTTTATTTTCATTAAATAAGATAAACAAAACTGAACAAAATCCCGTTATGGTTTTACTATGTTTTCATTAAATGAGCGACAAAAGAGAATTTCTTCACTTTCTTTTATAAAATTTTAAAATAGTTTTACAATATTTTCCTTTATCTTTTTTACTTGTATTCTATTCTTTTTTAATCCTCCCCTTCTCCTCCCCGTCTCCTTCTCCTCCTCCTCCTCCTCCTCCTTCTTCTTCTTCTTCTTCTTCTCACCAATGACTTTTCTTAGCTCTCTTTCTCTCGAAATACCGTACGTATATATATATATATATATATATATATATATATATATATAAGTCTGTGTATATATATATGTGTGTGTAAATATATACATATATATACATATATATATTTATGCGTGTATATATATATATATATATATATATATATATATATATATATATTTATGCGTGTATATATATATATATATATATATATATATGTCTGTATATATATATGTATACATATATATATCGGATATATGTGTCTGTATATATATATATATATATATATATATATAAATATATATATGTGTGTGTGTGTGTGTGTGTGTGTGTGTGTGTGTGTGTGTGTGTGCATATATATATATATATATCGGATTCACTTCCACTTTTTCTTCACACACACACACACACACACACACACATATATATATATATATATATATATATATATATATATATAGAGAGAGAGAGAGAGAGAGAGAGAGTACGAGTGCATGCATGTTCTTTTGCATTCTGACACTCAATTCCCCTCCAAACGAATTAGCACAAAACATGTGTCTACTGACAAGTACGCACACAGAAAAACAGATTCGAAATTAACGTGTTCATCTATTAAGTTTTGAAGATTTTCAATCCTGGCAATCGAAGAACTCTTAAAAGTTCCCTGATTGCTTCCAATTTAATTACAGCCGAATTTAGCCCAGTGGTAAAAGCAGCGAATAAGAGGATTAACACCTGCAGATGTTTTAACATGTCTTAAACACTTGCATTTAGAAGGGGAAACAGTAATTTTTTTTTAATGAAGACAAATACGTTCCCTTTCTTCTATGCAGGAAATCGAATCACTGTAAAAAAAAAAACTTTTATTAGCACCAGAGGAACTTTACCATTTCTTGGTTGGTTGGTTGGTTGGTTGGTTGTTTAGTTTGATGGCATGAGAACTCTTTTTGTTAGTATTATTTGAATTATTCGGACTATTGTCCTCATCTATATTGTTATCGGTACAACGTTTCGGTCGATGTGCACTCCGACATTCTTCAGGTATTTTTTGTCCGACTCGGGAACTTTCTTTTCAAACTCGGGAACCTTCTTGTCTTGATCGGGAGCCATCACGGAACTTTTCCTGTTCTCATTCAGCTAATCATAGCTGGGGTACAGGTGTTAAGCTGTGTTAATTATTCTATGTTACTGCTGCCCCTGACCAGGATTGAATTTGCTGTCTAGAGATAACTGTCACTTAGAAATGTCTTTACCTAACTCCTTTATCCACTAGGCTATGTGTCCAATTAGACAATTCAGTGTAAATTTTGGGCACATCGGCCGAAACGTTGTACAGATAACAATGAAGATGAGGACAATAGTCCGAATAATCCAAATGATACTAATTATCAAGCCTCATCTAAAAAATTCCGAGAAATAGTAAAATATCGATACTTTTTTGGCACACAATCTATAATATCTTTGTACAAACAATTTCAAACATCTATTTGACCCATAGAAGGCATCTTAAATGTACTAACACTCCAGACCAGGGTGAACATGGTAGTAATGCCAATGGAGGTGTACTCCACACACCCCAGAGCTTCAGAACTAGAGCCTCACCACCAAAATGCAGTTTAGTGTCGTGCCCAGAACAGAGAGAATAACTTTATTAACCCTTAAGAAAAGCATTCACTAGTTTAAGAAGCACTTCTTGGTTATATCCCTGGATAATCCCCATAATCTATGTTTGCTGAAACTGTTGAAGAGCATTAAATATAAAGTCGTCCTAATCTCAGATAAGCAGATAAGCACATCTCACTAGAAGCAGCTACCCAGCGTCACCTCGGTAGAAGGGGGGGGGTAAAACCCTGGTTTATTGATTTGTTTACTTTTGAGATTTACAAATGCTGGAGAGTTGAAGTTGAAGTGAAGGTGTTTAATATTTAACTTTTCAAATGAGACAATCAATTACAGTTCAACTTCACTGCGAAACTTTTCAACGGTCATAATTGCATTATTCACTTCCGCAATTTGCGTGTAATTGATCAATATCTTGATTATTCATTGTAATTAACCCTGAAGATCCGTATGGTCAAACTTGAGTAGGTTATTTCTATATACACTTTAATACTAAACCCGCTCTACTAATGTATTGAGCACTTTATATTCGTTATAACACTGACTTATTCGGTTAATACTTGTATCGACAATCAATTATGCGATTAACTGAATATTTTAATCTCTGGTAAGTCATCTTCTTTATCATTATATATATATATATATGACAACCAGTATATATATATATATATATATATATATATATATATATATATATATATAAGTTTGTTTCTTTATAGTATCTTTGAAGCATTGTGTGTATGTGTAATATAAAGATTTTGAAGGCAATTTACAATGCAATATGTGTTGAATTTATTTAACTTTTGTTTTTTTTTCAAAAGTAATTATTTTCGGAAGTAAAATTCCATCTTCAGAGTTATTGAAAGTACTAGGTGTTTTTTTATAGTACGTATCCCACGGCGATATTGTAATCATCTGTTGTTTAAGAAGTTGAGGAACGCCGTATATTTGAAAAAAATTTTCCATGATGTTAAATCGGCTAATTCCGTGATGTTAACTCGGCTCGGCTGCTCCCGCGCGTGGAAATGAGGAGGTTAATCCGACAATATGTGGAGAAAAGTAGACAAACACGGGATGTTATGGAAACTGGATGTTTATTGTTGACGATGCAGCGTTTCGGTCATTTTGACCTTCTTCAGGACACAAATATAGTTCTAGCTTCAATAAAGGGCATTTTCAAAAATCATCCAGTTTCCATAACATCCCGTGTTTGTCTACTTTTCTCCATATATATATATATATATATATATATGTGTGTGTGTGTGTGTGTGTGTGTGTGTGTGTGTGTGTGCGTGTGTGTTGGTTGTCATATTTTGTTTTTGGGGGAGGGAGTTCATAGTTCAGTTCCAGTAGCAGTTGACACTGTATCCTTGTGTTTTCTCAGATGACTCTCCAGGCCAACCCTGGAGAGACATACTCTTCCACATAAACTACATATTGGAACTTCTCCACTTTGAATGTTGCTGGACTGAAAAATTACCCTTTCTAATAGCCCGCTTCAATTTTTGGTGTTTAATTCGTTTGGACTCAAATTATTTCACAGATGGTGGCTCTCCCGCCTGCTCTATTACAAGCTAGCTTCCTTCAGGGCGGAGAAAATACCTGGGTTCGTATCCAGGTGTGTAGCAAGACCACTTGAGGTATCCTTGTCTTGCAGTCTTGTCGAAGTTGTTTGTCACACTGTCTCTCTGACTCTGATTACCAAAAAGTGGATCTAAGTTCCGTGCACACTATATTATATCCATTAAAAATATCCACTTCAGCGCAGGTATTTCCTGATTTATTTTTTTCTCCTAAAAGTCCAGTGGCGATGAGGGTGTAGCGAAGCGTATATATATACACAAACACACACACACACACTCACACACACACACATATATATATATAAATATATATATATATATATATATATATATATATATGTTGAAAGAATGAATAAAGGGAAGAAAGTAAAGAAAGGATAATAAAGGATAATTTTAATCAATATCACTTACACGTGTTTCGGTCAGGAGTTTCCGAAAAACGTGTAAGTGATATTGATTAAAATTATAGCGTTTTAACTCGGAATATATTTCAATTTCTAAATTTCATTATCCAGGCTACAAAAGTAAAGTTTTTAGGAAATAATGGCTATTTTCTATACTTGTTTAGATCAGTCGATAGAGCGTTGATTAAGAACCACAAGGTTCTTGGTTCGATACCGGCCCTCGCCAACTCAACGTATCAGTAACACAGGCATCTGTGCGGTAAAGTGAGGAGCTGATGGTAGGTGTGGCGCTCCACCTCAGACGCCAAAACAATCTCCTTGGTCTAGCGCTATTGAAAAGGGATAGACTCCCTCGCTGTCTGACTGATACCAACTTTAGGCCACCACGACGACTTTTACATCAAAAATTCAAAAATAATCTATACTATACAGAAACAAAATGTTCCTTACATAGTTTTATCTAGTGAAAACAAAAGTTTGAAGGGAATAAAGGTAATTTTCTATACTTTTATAATATAAGTAATTAGGAAATAACATGCAATAGTATTGTGCTCGACCAGGGATCACTAAACGGTTTTTTCACGGTGGGTCGGATGATTGAAAAAATAACGAGCGCGGCCCACATTATTATTGTGTTCAATACTTGCTAGCCAGAACGAAAGCTTTGAGAAAAGGATATAAAACAAAATGTACCTCCCCATGTTATATTCATGTATGAGCGGCGTAAGATGTACAAAAACTAATTTAACCAACATATTTATTTTCAAAACATCATCAAAGAACGCAACATTAGCAGAAAGGTTTAGTGAGATTTGTGAAACTGAAATTTTTGCCTTTCATGATATCGTCAATGTTTGGTTTGGAATTTGCTACATCCAATCAAGAGAATTGCTTTCAAATATTTATCAGTCAATTTCGGTGGATAGGTAGATTTCACATATTTCAGTTTTGAAATAATTGTTTTGAAATAACTGTTTTGAAATTGCTCGCATACATAAGTTATTCTTTTTTTAAGAAACAGATTCAACTACTGTCGGTGGGTCTGAAAAAATGTCTTCGCGGGCCGGATCCGACCCGCGGGCCGTAGTTTGGTGCCCCCTGTGCTAGACAATAGATTTGGCTGACGGTTTAGTTTTATCCAATTATACTTTTTTTTAAGGAATAATGACCATTTAGTATATTTTACAACATAATAAATTAATAACATATACTATCCAGTAACAAAATTTATGTTACATCTACACATATATAAAGGACAGTTTGTGTTTATGTATGTCCGGAGGAAACTGATGACAAAGTAAATATATATATACACATTCACTGTCACCAGATCTTGCCTTTTGAGCAAAAATAATGAAGGTTTGATTTATATTCGTAAAGATAATTAGAAAATAAAATTCAAATGATAACAGCATGGTATTCTTTTTAACATTTGATATTTTAAATAGGAGACATTAATTTTTCTCTTCGGAGTGTCTGGATCAGTACAAGGTCTTTTTTATCTAGGGATTTTAATGGGGCATCCTGCGAGGATCCAACACGCGATTCAAAAATGATGGATCTGTGAGATTACCTTTTAACCCCCCTTCTACCCAGGTTACGCCGGGTAGCCGTGTTATCAAGGACAGAAAAAGAACAAAGGTAGGGGAATAATGACCGTTTTCTATATTTTACAACATAACTAATTGATAATTAACACATACTATCCTGTAATAAAATGTATCTTACATAGTGTTACCAAGGACAGAAAAATAATATTTTGTGTTTAGTTCAGTCGGTAGAGCGTTCCGCAAGGCAATCACAAGGTTTCTGGTTCGATACCGGCCCTCGCCAACTCAGCGTATGAGTAGCACAGGGATCTGTGCGGTAAAGTGAGGAGCTGATGGTAGGTGTGGAGCTCCACCTCAGATGCCAAAACAATCTCCTTGGTCTAGTGCTAGTGAAAAGGGGATAGACTCCCTCGCTGTCTAACTGATACCGAGTTTAGGCCACCCCGACGACTTTTACATCAAAAATTCCAAAATAACCTATACTATACAGAAACAAAATGTTCCTTACATAGTTTTATCTAGTGAAAAAAAAAATGTTTGAAGGGAATAAAGGTAATTTTCTATACTTTTATAACATAAGTAATTAGGAAATAGCATGCAATAGTATTGTGCTAGACCAGGGAGCGTATGAATAGCACAGGGATCTGTGCGGTAAAGTTAGGAGCTGATGGTGGGTGTGACGCTCCACCTCAGACAGTAAAATAATCTCCTTGGTCTAGCGCTAGTGAAAAGGGGATAGACTCCCTTGCTGTCTGACTGATACCGATATTAGGCCACCCCGACGACTTTACTATATTTTACAGCATAAACAATTAAGAAATAACCCATACTTTCCAGAAAAAAAAAATTGTGCCACATAGTGTTACAGATGAAAGAAAGAAAGAAAGAAAAGAAAAGAATGCGAAATCAAAAAAGGAAGGAAGGAAGAAAAAAAAAACGTGGACATATTGAATAATTATTGAATAAAAAAAAGTGAAAGAATTGACCACATTTATCAAAGTTATATAGTTTGATTGTTTTATAATGTCACTTGTTGAAAACACGTATTTTGAGTATAAATAACTATATCGTTATATAATTATACTAGAAGCAGCTACCCGGCGTCGCCTGGGTAGAGAGGGTAATTTTTTCAAAAGTTAGTCTCACAGGTCTGAATTGGGCGTTGGATTTCCGAAGGATGCCCCATTAAAATCCCCACGTAAAAAAAATGACCTTGTGTTGATCAAGCCACTCTAAAAAGAAAAAAGTAATGTCTACTATTTACAATATCAAATGCAAAAAAAAATCCATACTATCAATTAAATTTTATCTTTTAATTATCTCCACAAATATAAATAAAATTTTCTTTATTCTATTCAAAAAGCAAGCTCTGGTGATAGTGAATGTGTACCAATATTGACTTTGTCGTTAATTGCTTTATTTTTGTAGTTTCCTCCGGACATACATATATACAAACTGTCTTTTATATATGTATAGATTTTGACTATATTTAACTATAAAATTATGTTTTGGACTATATTTAACTATATAATTATATTTTTACTGTATATAACTATATAACTCACTATCATTCATGGCTATATATATATATATATATATATATATATAATATATATATATATATATATATATATAGTTACATTATAGACATTATTATCCAACAAGTTAATCGTAAAATTTTCAGAGTTCCCGGACTTAAATTAAAATCACAGAGTAGTCAATATATTCGCGTCATTCGGATGGCTAGATTTTACCTGGGGGACGTATTATTATTTTTTTCTAAGGGGCCACTATCGGAAATGCCTACTACTTTTGTAGATTATATCGTTAAAAATGAATGAAATATTGTCTTGACCCTTTTATAACCTTATTATTTTGTTTTGTTTTATTTTTTTTATTTTTTTTATTTTTTGGTTTTGGTTTTTAATTATTTTTTTGCCTTTAATAATGTAAAAAAAAGGGCTCTTAAAAACTACAGACGAAAATTATTGGTTCTGTTTAGCGACACGAAAAGTTATAACGTGCTTTAAGAAATTGTTTTTTAGCAGAAGAGTGGATTTATTAATCAGCCAACATGAGATAAATTAATTCCTAGACCATCGCAATCCGTTCACTCCAATAATTCAACTGCAGATGTTTTGGGGGTGCGAGGAGTAGGCGTGACGACCGACGAGAAAGAGTGTTGCTGGGGTAAACATTGACAAAAAATAAGAGAGAGAGAGAGAGAGAGAGAGAGAGAGAGAGAGAGAGAGAGAGAGAGAGAGAGAGAGAGAGAGAGAGGTTTAGGTAACGAGTAGAATTGAGTTTTTCAGGGTCTCTTCGCCTCCGCGCTTTCCTCTCCCTCCTCCCCGACTTCCTCCACACCACACCCTCAAAGAAAATCAAATATCCTTTCTTCAGGGGTAACATCCATCAGCGTTTCTCGAGGCTGAAACTACAGCGCGAATTCATAGTGAGGTTGCTTTCCGATCATGGCAGCAATGGTGGTGGTGATGGTGGCGGTGGTCTGATTGTCACGGTAAACAGGGAGGAGTTAAATGGTTGAGGGGGGTCATATGAGGCGAAATGTTTTGTGGGTGCCGGAAAATGATTGAAGATGAATATGAGCGAAGGAGAATTATGGAATTTGGCTCGAAGACAGGTTAATGGAAGGGGCAGTCTTCGGGGGGAAAAAGAGGTGGAAAGTGAAGGAGAACAACGAGACGGCAAGATGAGGAAGAAAAACAAGAAAACAAGAAAAAGAGTGATGGGTAAAAATGCCTGAAGACAAAATATGGAGGGAAAAAAATCTGATGATTGAGAAAGAAAAAAAAAATGAAAGAAAGAAAGAAGAAAAAAATGAAGGAAGAAATTAAAGAAGAAAAACAATTCCTTAACGGGTGGAATGATGAAAGAATAGAAATAATAAATAAAGGTGAAATAATCAGGAAGGAATGATTGGAAAGAAAAACTGAAAATGAATGAAAAACAAATGAGTGAAAGTTGAATGATGAAAAATAATGAATGAAAAAAGAAAAAGAAAAGAAAGGGCAAAATTCATTAACAAACTGAATGATAAAAAATAATTTTAGAAAATGAAGAATTTTAGAAAATGAACGGAACAAAAGAAAATTAATAAATATATCAAATGATGAATGAATAAAAGAAAAAATGAAGAAAAGAAGAAAAAATACACTATGGACCAATTTAATGATGACAGAATAAAAATGAATGAAGGTGAGAAGAAATTTACGATGTATTGATTAATGAATGAAGAAAGAATTTAAGAAAAAGAACAATGCATTGACGAATATAATGATGTAAGAATAAAAATGAAGGAAGGGAAGAAGAAATTTATAAATGTATTGATTAATGAATGAAGAAAAACAGAAGGAAAGAAAAACAATGCGTTGACGAATTTAACGATAAAAGAATAAAAATCAATGAAGAAAAGTATAAATGTATGTATGTATTGAATCATGAATGAAAAAAAAAAGAAAAAGAAAACAAAAAAGGAAGTGAAGAAGAAATCATGAACAATTTAAATGTTGAAACCTTTTTTTTTTTAAATGAAAGACAAAAATTCATGAGCGGATGTAATGATAAAAGAATGAAAAGGAATGAAATAAAAAAGAAAATGGATGAATAATAAACGAATAAAAAATGAAAGAAAGAAGAAAATTAAAAACAATTCATGGACGGATTGAATGATGAAAGAATAAAAAATAAATGAAAGAAAGAAGGAAATTTATGAATTTATTGAATGATGAATGAATTTTTAAAGATGAAAGAAGTCAGGAAATAAAAATCAGCTGGAATAATAAGAAAAAATGAATGAAAAAAAGAAGAAAAATTGTGAATTCATTTAAATGATAAATGAATAATAAAAATGAAAGAAAAACAATTCAGTTGAATAATAAAAGAATAATAATAAATGAAAGAAAAAGGAATTTATTGAATGAGGAATGAAGAAAAAATAAAATAAGTGATAAAAACAAAACAATTGAAGAACATATTAAGATGATGAATGAAGGAAAAAAAGAAAATTTATTGAATGTGAATGAATAAAAAAATGAAAAGAAGGACAGAAAACAATTAATGGATCGAATGAATTAATAAAAATGAAAGAAAAATTAAATAGAGAAAGAATTAATAAAATTAATGATTAACTGAATAATGAAAGAGAAAAAGAAGGAAAGAAAAAAGGAAAAATTAAAAACGACAGGGTGTTCGGGATAAATTTGACATATTTATATTTGGTTATTTTTCTCCTTAGGTTGGAGGTATTGACGCACACTACGCAATGTACTTATAAACAGAAAACGTGACATCGAGCTAAACTCAAACTTACTCCATTATCTAAAGCAGTGGTTCCCAACGTGGGGGTTACGCCTCATAGAGCGGCAATTTGATTTTCGGGGGGGGGCAATTGAGACTAACGAAGTCAAATATAGAAATTTTCTTTATTATTTTGTGTATTAGTTGGCATCCGTCCGTCTACTGAAGGCGATGGCGTAGTGTCCACTTTTTTTTTTTTTCATTATTATTTATTTGCAGCTGCGTGAGTGGCTGATCAGAACAATTTTTGAATGGTAATCTCTGGTGCAGTGACCACGTTGTTTATTATCTTTTGTTTATTTCATTTTTAATTTTCAAAGATGGCTTGCTCTTTTGAGACTTGTTTAAACGGTTTAGCTCAGTCGGTAGAGCGTTCGGCTAGGAATCCCAAGGTTCCTGGTTCGATAACAGCCTTCGCCAACTCAGCATATGAGTAGCACAGGGATATGTGCGCTAAAATGAGAAGTGGTAGGTGTGGCGCCTCACTTCAGACGCCAAAATAATCTCTTTGGTCTAGCGCTAGTGAAAAGGGGATAGACTCCCTCGTTGTCTGGCTGATATCGACATTAGACCGCCCCGACGACTTTACTTACTTTTACTTTTATATGATATATCAACTACTTCTGTTTGAGACGCCTTCTCCGATCAATCGGCTGGTCACGTCAAGCCCTAGCACCTATATGATTATCCCAACCTTATTGCCCCTATGGCAATCCCCAACCCGTTTTATCATATATATATATTTACCAACCCCTCCGCACGAGCAGGATGAGACACAAGGTCAATTTCTTAAGCGGAGTTGAACAGGTTTGAATTTAGAGTTTTCCTTCTCCTAGACCGGGTGCCTAATCAAGGCTAAAGAGTCCTGTCTGCCCTACTATTTACCCATAGCTGGAGGGAGAGTAGGATTCATACCATTCCCAAGGGTATTAGCGCACATACTGTTTATCATATATGTGCTAGAAAGCGATGTCTGAGGGACTTTTGTGTTTTGACTATAACGTTAAACTGCATCTAATGGTAAAGTTCCAGATTTGGAGCTCCGGAGAATGTGTAATACCCCTTAATCACCATTACTCCCAGGTCCACTCTAACCCCGAGGGTAGTACTTGTTAGGGTCTCATCTATGGGTGGAATAGAAAAAAAGAGTTTTGAAAAATGTGTTTAAAGAATTGAGTTTTGAAAAAAATTGAATACCCACCAAGCATGAATAGAACAAAATGTCTTCAGCATAAAATAACCCAACAATGGTTGGCATGCCGTAAAATGTGACAAACCAAACATAGCCAGACCAACTCCCTCGGTGACATAGAGGCTAACCTTTTTGACTGCGACATCGTAGTAAGTGCGTTCGAACCCCAGTCTCGCTATTACGTTCACTTTCGGTCTAATACCCTTGGAAAGGGATAAACGCCGTCATCTCCC
The DNA here is from genome assembly GCA_023376005.1 of Doryteuthis pealeii. Classification (NCBI taxonomy): domain Eukaryota; kingdom Metazoa; phylum Mollusca; class Cephalopoda; order Myopsida; family Loliginidae; genus Doryteuthis; species Doryteuthis pealeii. Next base: position 109,990,145 of record CM042149.1, on the reverse strand, counting down.
CAGCTATGGGTAAAATAGTATCACTACTATTCTTCTACAAGTTTGGCCTTGTCTCTAGTATGACAATGAATGTTGACTCAAGACAATTCATACATTGAGAAATGTATGAACCCACTTATCCATCCCATCAATAGATTAGATAGTACCACTACTATTCTTCCACAAGGAGGGATTAAATTACTCAAGCTTAATATGCCATTAAGAAAAGTAACCAAAACAAATAATTTGCATGCAGTATTTTGGTTTCAAGTATTCTTATCTAATACTATTAATTATACTACTAAATCATTTCAAGTAATTATTTATGTTTAATAAGTCATTTGTTTGCAATTTTGTTATCGCCTGTAGCCCAGATCGTCTAGTGAGGTACCTTGCAAAAATTTCTTTCTTTCTAGGAAAGGTTGACGAGATATCTTTGTTGCCCATATGACTGACGAGATATCTCGGGCTAAACTTCTTTGTTTTGTTTGGTTTGGTTTGTTTTGTTTTACGGCATATCAACCTCAGTGGGTCATTTAATGCTGATAAAGTTTTGAAATAAATCAATTCTTAATGGATAATACAATTATTTATAGATACATTTTTCTATTTAACCCATAGATGGGATCCTAACGTGTACTACCACTCCGGGTCAGAGTGGACCAGGGA
>CM042149.1:109964497-109979497 GCA_023376005.1 Doryteuthis pealeii | reverse complement strand
CGTATTCAGAGCCTGTAAAATAATGAGAGGTGTGATGTCAGCGGCGGATTGACGTGTTATGCAAGTGTTACTTATAATGGAAAAACAGAATAAGAAAAGTGATACGTGTGAATAACTGATTGGACAGAATAAGGCGAGAACGTGAGTGAGTGTGAAAGAGATAGACAGAAATTTGAGAGTCTGTCGGAGGTGTTTGGAAGGAGACGGACGGAGAGAGTTGGGTGGATGTTTGCAGAGACAGACGCAAAATGAGGGTCTGTCCTCCGAGAGCATTTATTAAGGTCGAAATAGAGCTCTGAAAAAAAAAATCAAGTTTGTGTTCGTTACTAAAAATTAACTACGGATGCAAGGACAGAAAGGACCCAATAAAAAACCATGTAGTTCCAGAACAGAATAACAGAGAGAATGTCAGCCCATCAGTAGATCCAGCTCAAGTATCGGTAAAACATCAATAAGTAGTGTCTGTTTGTCTGTCTGTAATCGAAACTATATGACAATTCAATCCACACTTCCCTTAGTTATTTACGTTAAATTCTCTATGATTTTATTTTTGTTTAAACGTCAATTATATTGATAAAATTGTTTTACATTATTGATACTGTTGACCATATCTACATACTTGATATTTCCCACGTCCCCCACGTGTACGGTTTAGGCACAAGACCATACACGCTAACATCTTGTTGAAACCGGAGTTAGATAGGTATTTGCCTCTCATCCCACTTATGAGGGCATGAAACAAGGACATTTTTATGTGGGCCCACCCGCAAGCTGAAGCTCATGAGTGGTAGGCACAAAAATACGTTGATCCCGTCGGCATTCCCTCTCAAGGGGGCGATTCAAGCAATGGGCAGTAAACCCAGGCCTGTTCCTTTAAATCAAGGTGACCGGTATTGTCTGGGCGGATTGCCCCCTGGGATCAATGATGTTAACTTATAAGGTTCAGCGGCCGAAGCTCACTGGACCCCAATCGAAACCGGAAGTTCGATAGGTATTTGCATCTCATCCCACTTACGAGGGCGTGACACAATGACATTTTTATGTGGGCCCACCCACAAGCCGAAGCTCATGGGTGGTAGGCACAAAAAATGCATCGATCCCGAAGGCGCTGTGCAATAAACCCAGCCCTGCCCCCCTAAGGAGGCAGGTATTGCCTGGGGATAACCCCCTGAGATCGACGCTATTAACTTGCTAGGTTCAGCGGCTGAAGCTCACTGGACCCCCGGTCGAAACCGGAAGTTCGATATATTTGCCTCATACCCCACTTGTATGGGCTGCGTACAAGGCCTCGTTTTAACGCGGGCCCACCCACAAGCCGAAGCTCTTGGGTGGGAAAGAACAAAAATAAGTGTAATTTTAGTCTATCAAATTTGAGGAGCTGATGGTAGGAGTGGCGCTCCACCTCAGACGCCAAAACAATCTCCTTGGTCTAGCCCTAGTAAAAAAGGGATAGACTCCTTCTGTCTGGCTGATACAGACTATAGCCACCCCCGACGAATAGTTAAATTAGAAACATTTAGCAATGAAAGACGGGAGTGATGAAAGAGGAAGTTTCAATTGTTCTATTTTTCGATTATACCCCCCTCTGTTTCAAATCTTTTTATCTGCATTCTTATTTAGTTTCATTAGCCTTTCTAATTCAATAGAATATTTAATTAGATTAAAACTTAAATACTATTTTCTCTTTATTTTTTTTTTTCTATTTGTCAGTTTCTCATTTTTGTTTTTTCTTTCTTGATCACTTCTTCCTTTTTCTTTCTCCTTTCCTTTTTCTCTTTCATTTTTTTCTTTCTTTTTTTCTTTCTTTCCGTATTTCTTTCTATTTGTATATTTCTTTCTTTCTTTAAATTTCTTTCTCTTTATCTTCCCTTTCTTCCAATCTCTTTTTCTTTCTTTCTCTTTATATGTTCCTGTTTTCTTTATTTATTGCCTCTCCCTTTCTTTCTTTTTTCTTCTCATTCCTTCCTTCATTATTTCCCATCTCTTTCTGTATTCTCTCTCTCTCTCTCTTCTCTCTCTCTCTCTCTCTCTATCTCTCTATCTCTTTCTTTCTATCTTTCTTTTCTTATTAACTACCCTCACCTTTCTTTTAGATTTCTTACCAACAAAGCTAATCTCTTTCCCCCCCACCACCACCACTTCAATGTTTCTCTTTTATTATTATTTATCCCTCCCCCTTAATTAGTCACACTTCCCTAAACACTTACTCCCTTTCACTCTTTATTCAACCGCCCCCCCCCCTCTTTCACTTTCCCCTTGCTCTCCCTTTGCGCTGCTCTTCTTTCTCTCTGAATCACTCCCTAGTCCTTACTCTCCCGCACTAGAACAAATATTTACCCACCAACAACAGCCCCATCCTTTGTGTAAATGTTTTAAGTTCATGTCCTTTGATAAGCCCACAAAACCCGGATCAAGTTTGAAGATAGTGACCCGCCACACCTGGGGACATAAGGCCGAGTGAGGAGCTTACACTTACGGGGCTTCTTTTTTCGCGACACAACTTCGGCTAAGAACCCCCCCCCCCAGACTCAGCCATTGTCCTGAATAGCAAGTAACAAGCAAGGAGCAGGTTTCGACCGCCGATGACAAGGGAGGAGGAACAGACAGTTAACACTACCACCCGTCACTTAGCACCCTATGCGAGAGACGTCACCAGACTGTACCGAGTTATTTGACGGGGGTGGATCAATAAGTTTGCAGCCTGCACTGTGAGCAGCTAAATGTCGACCAGAAATTAGCAGTGAATAATTTTCGAGCGGAAAAAAAAAGTTATGCAAAGTGCATATATATATATATATATATATATATATATATATATATATAACATTTTTACTTATAAACTCTACCGGTGAGGGAAAAAATGCTGAAGAACCATTCAGGTGAAACTTAGGTAGATACTGTCTGACTCATGTAGGTCCTTATATATATAGCCCTACATTTGAACATATATGCCCGCCTAAATTCATTAATTATTAACTAATTAATTTTCAAAATTAGGTATGACTTCAATTAAGCACATGTCCTCCAAAAATTGTCGGCTAAAAAAAGCCATATAAAAAATAAAACATCGTTTGTTTACTTACTTTCATATATATATATATATATATATATATATATATGTATATATTGTGTGTTGTGTGTGAGTGTGTGTGTGCGTGTGTGTGTGTGTGTATATATGTATACATATATCTATGAATTTATAGATATGTATATCTGTATATATATGTGTGTATATCTGTATATAAACATGTATATATAAGTATATTATATGTATGTGTGTATATATATATGTGTGTGTTTGTGTGTATATAAATATTATATATATATATGTGTATATATATACATGTATGTATATATACATATATGTACACATATAAACAATTATATATATATATATATGTGTGTGTGTGTGTGTGTGTGTGTGTGTGTGTGTGTGTGTGTGTGTGTGTGTGTAGTATATTAAGAAAATTGAAAAAACACAGGTTTAAATAAGTTGAGTTGCAAGTTTATTGGCCGACGCTGCAGTGTTTCGATCTATTAATTAGATCATCTTCAGGGCATTTGTTGGTATAAGGAAGGTGATAAAAAATTTTTCATCACAGAATAACGAGAAAAGCAAGCGATAGTCCTTGTTTATCAATCTATTCAAAATTTGAAATCTGAAGAAAGGACGCTGAAAAATGTACGGTTTGAAATGTGACGTCAAATATTCTCTTTTACGGTGTGAGTATGAGAGTGTATATTTATATATAATGGTACCGTGACTGTCGATTTTTTGCTTTGTATTGTGAGCAAAAATATGAGGTACGAACGAGATTCTGTTACGCTTATTTTTAAAAGTTCAACAAAAATATTCAAGTTTCCAAATTTATTGTGCCAAAGAAAATATTATTTATAAAAAATAAACACTAAATCATTTTACGGCACATAATTCTTTACATTCTATTTTATTACGTTTTTATAAAATACAATGTTATTTTTCTCATTTAAGGAACGTAACAAAAACTTTGGGTTTTTTTAATCTTTTTTTTTTGTTTGTTTTTTTTTTTTGTGGGTGGCTCGAATGGATTAATGACATTTCAGTTCATTTCAATAGGGGGAATTTATTTGATATACATGGAAATTGAGTTACGAGCGGAACGAATTAAACTTGTAAGACAATGTACCACTATATATATATTATATATATATATATATATTATATATATTATATATATATGTGTGTGTGTGTGTGTGTGTGTGTGTGTGTGTGTAAAAATGGAAAAGGAATTGAATCCGACAATATGAGGAAAAATGAGTAAAGAAAGAAATGTAAATGAATAAAAGGAATTTAATCGATATCACATTAATCGATATCACTTACACATGTGTTTCGGTCAGTATATGTGTGGGAAAATATTTCGCACACATAAAAGAATCGACCTTCATCAGAGTGAACATTTATTTTTCATTCAAAATAAATGTTCACTCTGATGAAGGTCGATTCTTCTATGTGTGCGAAATATTTTCACACACATAAACTGACCGAAACACATGTGTAAGTGATATCGATTAATGTGATATCGATTAAATTCATTTTATCCATTTACATTTCTTTTCTTTACTCATTTTTCCTCATATATATATATATATATATATGAGGTTAAGATAATTTGCTTTAGAAGCATTGTTGAGTAAAATATATTATTATTTATATTTTTGCTTGAAGGCAGTTACAACGCGTATATCGTATAAAATTCAATAATTAATGAAAATAATCATGACAAGCGAGCTCGGCAAATATCGACCCCTACGTAGAACCTCATACAGCTGTTTCAACTTTATTAAGTCTCATCAGCGATGTATACTTACGATTTCCCTCCGACAGAAATCGAAACCGGGATAATCCAAAACTCCGGAGAAGAAATCTTCCTTACGACATAGAATTTTTTTTTAAGTGTTGTAGTTTGCTGAGCTCAATGTGTGCTCTTATTGTCAGATTCACAGAACAAAATTATATAAGTAAAAAATATAACAGAAGCTTTAGATTTTTAGCATTATAGCCTATAAAAATCTAAATCTTCTGTTATATTTTTTGCTTTATATATATATATATATATTTTTATTTTTGTTTTTTAGAAGCATTGTTGAATAGAGTATATATTATTATTTATATTTTTGCTTGAAGGCAATTACAATGCGTATATCGCATAAAATTCGATAATTATAGAAAATAATCACGACAAGTGAATCTCGGCAAAGGATCGTGGTCGAAGCTGTATGGTCTCTGACTATGCCTGCCGAAGTCCCGGTTTCGATTTCTGTCGGAGGAAAATCGTTAGTATATATCGCTGATGAGACTTAATAAAGTCGAAACAGTCTGTACGATGTTCTACACAACGGGCGATCCTTCAGATTCACTTGTCATGATTATTTTCTATAATTATCGAATTTCATGCGATATACGCATTGTAATTGCCTTCAAGCAAAAATATAAATAATAATAATAATAATAATAATAATATATATATATATATATATATATATATATATATATATATATATATATATATAATTATTATTTCTACATTTATAAAAATTATTTCCACAGTTTACTGGTACACATGAGATAAGTTAAAAATCTAACATAACCACAACTTTACTTATTAATACAGTGGAGTTATTTCTTCAAATTTATTGATACATGTGAATTTAATGAAAATTATTTCTGCCAATTTGTTTATACGTATGAAGTTAATGCAAAATCTAATATAACATCATTTCTACTAGTTTATAAAATAAAATCAATCAAACATATTTACCAGAAAACTGTTTGCTAACAAGTCCTATAAATATAGAATGACAAGAAGCGCGTGGTGTAATGGTTAAAGTCATGGGAAATGGACTCGTCGCCCCGAGTTCAAATCCTGGACGTGGTAATTGCATTTCACTTCGCGCTAATACCATTGGGAAATATATGAATCCTACTCTCCTTCCAGCTATGGGTAAATAGCAGGGCAGACTGGGTTCTTTAACCATGGCTAGGTAACCAGTCTAGGAGAAGGAAAACTCAAACCTATTGAACTCCGCTTAAGAAATTGACCTTGTGTCACATCCTGCTCGTGCGGAAGGGTTGGTAAATATATATAAAGAATGAAAAGATTTGGCACTGTGTTGATAGGTCATTAAACACCAACCAACCAACCATCATAAATGAGTCAAATAAATAAATTTCACTCGAATTCGATAATGGGATGTTCTTATGTGTATTTTGTTTGACATTTTCTTCTGGGTTGATTCCTTTTTTTGCTCAGCCGGGTGGTCTGTGCTAATTTCTTTTTTTGTAATAGTCAAGCAAGATTTGGTTATTTTACAAGACGTCTTTATTTAAAAAAAACCCTGTTATGATTTTCGTGGCCATTTTTTGGCTTCAATTGAGAGCACTTTCCAGTGGAGATCCGTTGTGTTAAGCAGAGGCTGATTCTCAGTGAAGAAACCTTTGGTTGTTCCCAGTGTCCCTTACTGTTGGTACAATCCTTGGTTGTTCCTCAGTGTCCCTTAGTGTTGGGTACAATCCCTTGGTTGTTCCTCAGTGTCCCTTAGTGTTGGGTACAATCCCTTGGTTGTTCCTCAGTGTCCCTTAGTGTTGGGTACAATCCCTTGGTTGTTCCTCAGTGTCCTTAGTGTTGGGTACAATCCCTTGGTTGTTCCTCAGTGTCCCTTAGTGTTGGGTACAATCCCTTGGTTGTTCCTCAGTGTCCCTTAGTGTTGGGGTAAATCCTTGCATTGAGCAAAACCCTTGGCTGCAGGTCCATTCATCAATGTCGCATATATGCAAATGAACAGCTTTCAATATCAGCAATTAAATAGTTAATTAACCACGTATTCAGTAGTCGATTGGCTGGCTGTAATCCACGTGTCCACGCTGAGTCTATAAGTTTTGTGTCATAGTAGAGGGGTTGGTATATACATATATAATTCTGAACAAAAATAAATTTATTTCTTTTATTTTCTTTATATTGAAATTGTTGTGTTTTATTGTTTGGAGAGAGAAGAAAAAATCGAAATGAGATGTTAACAGAGGTCAAGTCTTAGAAAGCAATTGCTAAAAATATGTGCAAAAAAGACACTACACGAAAAGTGCACATATGACTGTACAATGAATATGATTCTCTAACATCTAGACATAAAATAATCCTATACGGATTGACGTGCCGTTAAAATCTATCAGTCTGCTCTTTAAAAGTCAACTAAACTAATTGATTGCAATTCTATTACGTTCAGAATTTAATTCATAGACGGAGGGAATACCGGGGCGTGGTGACTAACGTGCTGGACTGCGATATCATTATAAACGAGTCCGCCCTGTCGGCTGGGGCGTTAGAATGCACCGACTGCACCTCTGCAGAAGGGTAAGACTCCCCCAATGGGGCCACCTGTTGGCCGTGGGTGGCGACCTGTGATGCTTAAGGATAGAACCCAGGAGGATGAGCAGTCCTTGGGCTAGACGGGCGGTCGGAGAGGCCCCCTCCGATCAATCGGCTGGACACGTCAAGCCCTAGCACCTATATGATTGCCTCAACCCTATTGCCCTTACGGCAACCCTCAATCCTTCTTATCATATGGGTGCTAGAAGGCGGTGACTGTGGGTCTACATGTCCTGGGAATGACGTTAAACTCTATCTGATGGTGAGGTTCCAGTTCTGGAGGTTTGGGGAATGTAGAGCACCCCTTCATCACCATAGCTCCTTATTCCACTCTGACACGGAGTGGTAATACCCGTTTGGGTCCCATCTATGGGTTGAATAGAAAAACATGAGTTTATAAACAAAATTGTATTATGCATTAAGAAAGAATTTATTTCACAACTTTGTCGGCATTAAATGACCCACCGAGGTTGATATGCCGTAAAAAAACAAAAACAAACCATAAACGAGTTCAAACTCTTGTCACGGTATTACGTTAACTTTCGGATTAATATCCTTTTGGAAGGTATTAACACCACCATTCCCAATTGGTGTGGGTTAAACAATACCACTATTGCTCTTCTACAAAAATGGCTTTGGAATCAAATAACCCAGCGGGGTTGATATGCCATTAAACAAACAAACAACGAAGCAATAATTTATAGATGACACTTCTTTTGTTTCTGTATACCGCAGAGGACAGATATGTTTTTTAATTTCAAGATGGGAATAATTATTTTTGCTCTCGGCTGGATCTGTAGAATACACCGACTGCACCTCTGCAGATAGGTAAAATCCCCTCGGTGGAGACCCCTGTTGGCCGTGTTACTTAAGGACGGAATTCGGGTGCGGAGAGACCCCTTCCAATCAATCGACTGTCCACGTCAAGCCCTAGCATCTATATGATTTTCCCAACCTTATTACCCTTTTGGCAAGTCTCCAACACTTTTTATCGTATATGTACTAGAAGGCGGTGGCTGGGGGTCTTAGTGTCCTGGGTATGACGATAAAGTGCATCTAATGGTGAAGTTCAATTCTATAGTTCTGAAGAGTGTGGAGTACCTCTTTATCGCCATTACTCCCAGGTCCACTCTAACCCGGAGTGTTAGTACCTGATAATGATCCATCTATGAGGGGAAAGAAAGAATTTTTTTTAAATGTGTTTGAAAAGATTTAGTTTGAAAAGAAAATTGAATACCGTGAAATCCAAACCAACCAATTTCTCAACTGGCTTTTTTCAGAAAAATCGATATTGGCAATATCGTGTAATTTACACGAGTCAAGCTAGTATATATAATATATATATATATATATAATATATATATATATCCGAAACTTTTAAAGCGTCGATAAATAAATTCATCTTAATTTCGGAACATTCGTTTTTTTCAAATTTTAATATATATATATATATATATATATATATATATATAATATATATATATATATATATATTAAGAAATTTGAAAAACGAATTGTTCCGAAATTAAGATGAATTTATTTATCGACGCTTAAAAGTTTTGGTTTATTTAAACCTTCATCAGGATAGATAATGGAGTGAAGAAATTGATGAAGGTTTTGTAGATGACAGGAGTCAGAAAAATATTTATAAAAAATTTGTAACTGTATCCATCAATTTCTTCACCCCATAATCTATCCTGATGAAGGTTTAAATAAACCGAAACGCTTAAGCGTCGATAAATAAATTCATCTTAATTTTGGAACACTTCGTTTATCAAATTTCTTAATATTGTCGCATTTATTTCCATATTTACTCCCATATATATAATATATATATATATATATATATATATATATATATGTTGAAAGATACATGGAAAAAATGTTGTATGGGTAAAAAATATATTTATTGAAATGCCACTACGTGTTTCGACCAAGATTTTGTCCTTTGATACATTGTATCCTATTTAGTAATATTTTAAATATAAGATAAAATTATACATATATATATATATATATATATATATATATTATGGAAAAGGTGACTTACCGGTAAATATGGTCACAATGGTTAGTTGGTACAAAATTCAGAAAGGTAAGACAGCGATATAACAAATAAAAAGTGCTCAATACGTTAGTAGAGCAAATATATATATATGCGTGTGTGTCTATATATATATATATATATATAGTATGTTGTGTGTGTGTGTGTGTGTGTGTGCCGGCGGCGCGCGATAGAGTTATACTTTTATATTTTAGATATGCAATTGTTTTTAACGTTGAGTTCAATATTCACATAAATTTAACGTAACATCCTGCAGCGTGAATGTTGAAAACGAAGAAACGTGTTAATAAGAGAAGCGAAAGAAAAGGTTTCTTTTTGCCCTGAAGACGAGGAGAGAGAGAGAGAGAGAGAGAGAGAGAGAGAGAGAGGGGGGGGAGAGACAAAAATTATTTTGTGCAACGGATTACACTTGTACGAGCACTCGGTTATTCACTCCTCGTCGAGTTTAAATATGTCCACGTGTGTTTTTGCGCTGAGGGTGTAGTGTACGTGCATGAGTGCCTACATCTGCCGGGCCTTATGCACATTCGTCAAAAGCTACACCTAGCCCGAATACCCGGTCGTCAAGCCCCAGGCTGAAGCGATCAGGTCGCACGCACGCACACCGTCAAAAATGGGCTTTCTGACACTATTGTGATGTTCTTTGCGCACGCGGATTAACAAAATGTTCTCGCCCGTTCATTCAATCATATTGATGCTGTCAAACCCTGTTTAAAAAAATAGTAACAGCAGTATCGACGACTGTGGTGAAACAACATCTACAATACCCATATCAACACTCTGTATTTACTGAAGGTAATTTGATTAAAGACCGCCTCTGAAGGCAATTAAGTTCGAGATCGAGTGCTCTCTTATTTACAAAATTTTTTAAACACAGGAATGATTCACACTTGTGGCCTCGAGTCGTATTCAATTCAGAGAATCTGAGAAAATGTGCCTCTCTATGTAGAACGGCCGGGTTAGCTCAGTCGGTAGAGCGTTCGACTAGAAACCACAAGGATCCTAGTTCGATACCGGCCCTCGCCAACTCAGCGTATGAGTAGCACAGGGAATATGTGCGGTAAAGTAAGGAGCTGATGTTAGGTGTGGCGCTCCATCTCAGACCCTAAAAACAATCTCTTTGATCTAGCGTAAGTGAAAAGGGGATAGACTCCCTCACTGATTGGCTGATGCCGACTTTAGGCCACCCCGACGAATTTACTTTTTTATGTAGCAATGGTTATGAAGCTTGTTTAATACTGTATTGAACAAGTTCCTCACTGAGTGCCTTCATTGATAGCCTCCTGCTAGTGTAGCATTATAAAAAGTTGCGTAAGAATTATCGGTGTGTTAACTCGTAGCTAACATCTATAAGGCATTAGGTTATCCAACAGAGGGTAATCTAACACATAATATTCGGTAGGGAAAAGACAAGGCAATAAATACAATATAACATTTAATTATACATCAGACAAAGAGGGAACCAAATTCAATCCCCAAACCAAAAACGAGTCATAAGCAAACATGACGAAAGGTTTAGACAACAAATGGGTGGAAACCTCTTACTATTTTTAAGGAGGTCTGAGAACGAAGACCAAAAGACAACATTTTTTACTTCCAGCCTCGCGTTGATATAAGAGGGTGATTCAACAGGTTCGTCTTGTCACGTGACCAAAACGGTCATATGACATAGGAGAACTCTTTCAATGTATAAAGTGAGACCATTCTATTTTGTCTCCCAATGGGGCCGGTTTAGCTCAGTCGGTAGAGCATTTGCCTGGGAATCGCAATGTTCCTGATTCGATACCGGTCTTCGCCAACTCAGCGTATGAGTAGCACGGGGATCTGTGCGGTAAAGTAAGGAGCTGGTGTTAGGTGTGGTGCTGGCCCTCAGACGCAAAAACAATCTCCTTGGTCTAGCGCTCGTGAAAAGGAGATAGACTCTCTCGCTGTCTGACTGATAGCGAGTTTAGGCCACCCTCCGATACGACTTTTTACATAAAATTCGAAAAGTAACCTCTACTATAAAGACGAAATGTTCCTTACAGTAGTTTTATCTAGTGAAAAAAAATGTTTGAGTAGGGAATAAGTAATTTTCTATACTTTTATAACGATAAGTAATTAGGAAATAATGACACCATGCATAGTATTCTTGGCTAGATCCAGGGATCACTAAACTGGTTTTTTCACAGTGGTGTCGGATGATTGAAACGAAATAATAACGGAGAGCGCGCCACATTTGATTTGTGTTCAATCTTTGGCTAGCCAGAACGAAAGCTTTGAAGAAAAAGTTAAAACAGAAATGTACCTTTCATGTTATATTCATGTATGAGGGCGTGAGATGTACTCTTATAGCTCTTGGCTGATACCCGATAATAGGCGTCCTGATAATTTACTTACTTACTGTTATATGTAGGGTGACTTTTAAAATGTTGAACAGTTTGTTGATCGTCGACCGGGACACTTGGCAAAATGGAACCCCTGTGACATGTCCAGGATAACTTGCTTTTGTTTTTCGTTAATTTTTGAGGGGGGGTTGTCTCAGGGAAGGGATGCGTTAGCCTTCCTTCGGTTGTGATGTGTTCGTTGGTTGCGGAAGTAATGAGAAAAGAAACGCAGAGACTTCCGGACAAGTCTCCAATAATGGGCACCTCCAATCACCCCAGTAATTAAATCCGCTTCCGATTATTTTGTAAACAGACGGATTTTTTGCAGACATTGTATTCTGAATTAGAATTTTCTTGTAATTTTCAGTATATCGAGTTTATAATAAATAAGAGATTTATATTTTGTTTATTGGTTGTTCAGCATTGTGAAATATATGAAGGTTTTATTTGGCATATTTTTTAAATTAGCCTTTTTCATTTTATCATAGTTTCATGGGTATTATTGCTCTTACAGATAATTATGTACAATAGTTAGTTCATGACATTTATAACAAACTGAGCTTTAATTGCTGGGGTGATAAATGAAAGTGTTTGCAAGACATTATTGTATTTATTATTTTAGGGGGTTATATTATTGATTGAGGTAATGCGACCTTTTACTTGACCTCCTCCCACTTCACCAATGGAAACCTGAGAATGAAAATTAAGGTTTCAGTTAGTCAGAATTTTGGCCGTTAGTCCAGAAGAAGCAGACGTAAGGAACGTTTGTTCCAAGTTGATCCATTCTCGATGTTGAGGGGCATCGATCCACTGCGGAAGTTCTTGCGACATGGAGCCCAGACGATCACCAGTATGTCCAAGAGAGTACTGGCAGCATTTTGTTTCGTTCAGTGCTAAGAAGTAGCGGATGAAGATGATTAAAGAATATAGGCAAATTATACAAAATAAAAATAATTACAAACATGGGTGTTCGGGAAGTTATAATTTGACAGTTTTCATAAGGGAAAAAGAAAAAAGGGATGCTTGAAAAAAAGTGCGAAGATGACACAAACCGTTCAACAATATTTCTCTCAAATAACCACATTAGCGTGTCAGCAGTCTCAATACTGTTCCGTTGCCTGGGAGCAACTGATATTACGAGTTTCTGGCGAAAAACTTGTATGCTATGATGATCTTGGCGCCGGCCATCAAAATTAAGATATTAATGGTTGCTGCCAAATGCTTCCTGAACCTGTAAAGAGAACAATTCAGGCTGAGCTGGAGAAATATACAAATGGTGAGGACTATGAGGCTGCGGCTAGAAGAAAGTAACATCACAGCGATTTCCGATTTGTTGCGTTGGTACAGGATCAGAATCCTCGAAAATCTACAGGAGAGAAAAAGTGTTCGGGACTGCGGGCATGGAATTCGGGCGTTTGTCATGTGATGTTGAAATGTTCCGGCCTCTATCATGAAGCTTGCACTCAATTGAAGACCTTTCGGCACTGACTCATACAAGGCATCCGCAGAAGGTTAACTGTCGTCCGCCAGAAAAGGCTTCGTAAAATCGGTTCCGTGAAACAAAGGCGAAGAAACTTCTGATGCAGAATTTTGAAACATCCCTGAACTAAAAACGATACTGATTCTTTTCGATGCCGAAAACTGTTGCGTAGGATGCACAACTACACAGCGAGAAATTAAGCAAGATGACTTGCATACAGTCCTAAAGGAAACTTCTTCGTGTCATGGCAGACTAAATTTACCAGCAAACTTTGTTGCTTTTTCTGATGTGTGTTGCTCTGAGGGTGATGTATGCCGTCGCGCATTTTTTTCAGAGAGGGTCTCAGGTTGAGTTTCAGAAATGGCCTAATGGAGTAGCTAAACCTACCAGGTCCATAGCTCTGGAGACAAGGGTACCAATAATCAGGACACGATATGTATGGAGCAGTATTCGGCCCTGCCAAACCTGGAAAAGATTTTATAAAATGGTTGTCGGGCGAATTTTTACGACTACACCAGTCCCAATGGTTGGTCCTCTCGAACGTCCAGCCAGATCTAACTCCATGGATTATTAGTGTATGTGGGCTGGTTGTGAATGACACCAAAATTGTCCGTGTAGTACTAGACAAAAAGCACATGTTAATCGACAGAATATTGAAGGTTAGGGTTGTTTGAGACATTTCCAAGGGAAATGTAGACGGAGATAGCTTGCTCCAGGTTCCGGAGCAAGCGATTGAGGCTCGTATTCGAGACCTAATGGTAGGTTATTTTGAGTGAAACACTTGCTGAACAGTAGTGTGATGGTCCAGTACTGTCGAATTTATTTAGCAATAGATTAAATTTTGTAGGTCACCAAAGCACTTTTCTTATAAATTGGTCAGAATTTGTCCCTACGAACCACTGTAAGCTTAATTTTTTGACTTGGTAAATAAAATTTACTACAATACCGATTTTTGAAACATTTTGTGTATTGAAATGCTACCCTAATGTATTTACTTTGATGTCAATGATCTTTATTACTCATGTAAGTAGACGAATTATGATAATGATTGTTAACAACAGTAATCTGTTAGTACTATATCCTATAACTTATGGTACTTATTGCTAGAAACCAAATGGCTGTTATAATTTGCAGGGTCGGAGACCGGACCCTTGAAGGATTGAGTGACATCGGCTTGAACCGTTCTATAACTGAATCCTCCTTACTGTGGATACGTGAGAATCGGTGAAGGAGGCCCTTCCGCGTATAGATTAGAAAGAGAGTTAGTTAGGTAGGCCGAACTTTCAATGGGAGCATGGTAGCGGCTAGGGTACTGGTTGCCTTCACGCTCTGCGCAGTTGTTGGTGAGATATTCGGAATAAAAAATATGATCTAAGCAATCGAAGTCTGTGTTATTATCATAAAACTAACCCAATTGGACGACAGGGGCTTCTGATAGATGAGAAAGTTACCAATAGGAAGATCCTGGAGGCCATAGAAAGCCAATGATGAAGTCCAGACGCATGAGATGAGAAGAACATAAGATACAAAAGAATTGATCAGAAAGAATAATGATGTTTTTGTTACCCTTTTTTTTACTGTACTTCTACAGTTGCGTTCTATCCTGGGCGTCTTTTGGCATCTTGGATGATTAAGAAGTAGGAGTTTATATCCTAACAGTCGTCTGTCCGGTTCTTGTTTGTC
>CM042149.1:109943037-109964397 GCA_023376005.1 Doryteuthis pealeii | reverse complement strand
CCCACAAGGAAAAGAGGGATAATTATTATTTTTTTTGTTTTAATTTGTTTGTTAAGGCATTTTGGTGAATAATTGAAAGTTTTAGGCATTTTTTTTTAATTAAGACTGTTATTTCATTTTAAATCATAAGTTCATGGGTATTTTGCTCTTACGATAATTATGTAAATAGTTAGTTCATGACATTATAAACAAAACTGAGCTTTTAATTGCTGGAGTGATTAAATGAAAGTGTTGAAGACATTAATTGTATTTATTATTTAGGGGGTTATATTATTGATAGGTAATGACCTTTACTTGACCTCCTCCCCAACTTCCACCAATGGGAAAACGTGAGAATGAAAATTAAGTTTAGTTAGTCAAATTTTGGCCGTTAGTCAGAAGAAGCAGACGTAAGGAACGTTTGTTCCAAGTTGATCCCATTCTTCGATGTGAGGGGCATCATCCACTGCGAGTTCTTGCCACAGAGCCAGACGATCAACCAGTATGTCCACAAAGAGATACTGCAGCATTTGTTTCGTTCAGTGCATAAGAAGTAGCGGATGAAGCATGATTAAGAATATAGGCAAATATACAAACATAAAAATATTAACAAACATGGGTGTTCGGGATAAATTTGACAGTTTCATAAGGAAAAAGAAAAAGTGCTTGAAAAAGTGCGAAGATGACACAACCGTCAACAACTTTCTCTCAAAATAACCACCATTAGCGTCGATCACAGTCTCAAACTGTTCCGTTGCCTGGAGCAAGCTGATATTACAGTTTCCCTGGGAACAACTTGTATCATGATGATCTGCGCCGGCCATCAAAATTAAGTAATTATGGTTGCTGCCCAATGCTCCCTGAACACTGTAAAAACAATCAGGCATGAACTGGAGAATTACAATGGAGACTATGAGGCTGCGGCTAGAAGAAAGTAACATAACAGACGATCCGATTGCGTTGGTACATCAGAATTCCTCGAAAATCTACAGAAAAAGTGTTCGAGGACCCCGGCAGTGGAATTCGGGCTTTGTCATGTGAATTGAATGTTTCAGCCTCTATCATGAAGCTTGCACTCAATGAAGACCTTCGTCACTACTCATACAAGCATCGCAGAGGTCAACTGCTCCCAGAAAAGGCTCGTAAAAATCGTCTGACAAAGGCGAAGAAACTTCTGAGCAAATTGAAACATCCCCCTGAACTACAAACAATCTGGTTCTTTTCCGATGCGAAAAACTGTTGCTAGGATCAACAACACAACACGCAGAATAACAGATGACTTGCATACAGTCTAAAGGACACTCCTCGTGTCATGCAGACTAAATTTACCCAAACTTTGTTGCTTTTCTGATGTGTGCTCTGAGGGTGATGTAATGCCTCCGCATTTTTTCAGAGAGGGTCTCAGGTTGAATTCAGATGCCTACATGGAGTAGCTAAACACTACAGTCAAGCCCTGGATAACAAGGGTAACCAATAATAGGACATATGTATGGCAGCAGTATTCGGCCCCCTGCCACAACTCTGGAAAAATTTTAAAATGGTTGTCGGCGAATTTTTACGACTACACCAGTCCCAATGGTTGGCCTCCGAACTCCCCAGATCTTAACCCCATGGATTATTATGTATGTGGCGCTGTTGTGAAAGACACCAATTGTCGTGTCAGTACTACAAAAGCACAGTTAATCGACAGAATTAAAGTAGTTTTTGAGACCATTTCCAGGGAAACTGTAACATCAGCTTGCTCCAGGTTCCGGAGCAGGATTGAGGCTGTGATCGACGCTAATGGTGGTTATTTTGAGTGAAACTTGCTGACAGTAGTGTGATGTCCATACCTGTCGAATTTATTTACAATCGATTAAATTTTGTAGTCACCAAGCACTTTTTCTTATGAAACTGTCAAATTTATCCCTAACACCCTGTACAGCTTAATTTTTTTCTTGGTAAATAAAATTTCTACCAAATACTTTTTGAACATATTTTGTATTAATGCTCCTAATTGTATTTACTTTGATGTCATACTTTAAATTACTCATAAGTAGACAGAATATGATAATATTGTTACATAATTGTTAGTACCCTAACACTTATGTACAATTAGTGTAGAAACCAAAATGGCTGTTATAATTTGCAGTCGGCGGCCTTGAAGGATTGAGTGACACGGCTTGACCTCATACTGATCCTCTTCTGGTGGATACCGTGAGAATCGGTGAAGGAGGCCCTCTTCCGGTTTAGATTAGAAAGAGAGTTTAGTTAGTATCGGCCGAACTTCAGTGAGAGCAGGTCGCGCCTAGGTACGTTGCCATACTCACGCTCTGCGCAGTTGTCTGGTGAGATTTCGGAATAAAATATGATCTAAAGCAAATCGAAGTCTTGTGTTATTATCTAAAAACTACCAATGACACAGGGCTTCTGATAGATGAGAAATCCCCAATGGAAGACCAGGCATGAAATCCCCAAGATGAAGTCCAGACGCTAGAAGAAGAACATAAGATACCAAAAGATGATCAGAAGAATAATATGTTGTATACCCTTTTTTTACTTACTTCTATTCTTCTTCTGGGGTCTTTGATATTTTTAAGAGCGTCAACATCGTCTTGGTTGTCGGTCGCACTTAATCATTTCTTCTTCTATATCAGTCTTGTTACCAAAGACATTCACCAACCACAAAACTGTGTTATTTTCTTAAGCTTTTATTTACTTAACTAAACATTTCATGTAATAAACATCTGACTAACATAGCGGCGTATGCAGTGAGTTCCAGTTAAGGCAGGACATCTTCTCTGCCCGACGTCCAAACTGAAACTGAGGACCAACCAGGTCCACGTGACTTCACGTATTTCGCGGGCTTTCTGTAATCTTCATGGAAAGTCCCGCCCGTAATATGAAAGGGCCATCCTTTAGAAATACAGGGGATTGACAATAATCTTATGGAACCGCATAGATTATGTAACAAATAGAAGTAAAGAGAGTATACAACATATACGTTTATTGGTATACAACAATATTCACAAAATTACAAGCAGGGTTACCTGGTGTTGCTCGGGGAAAAAGATAAGAGACAAAGTGTTTAATGAAATAATTCTAATATATCAGAAATATTCTGTGGAAAAAGCTTTTTAAACGACAAGGAAAACTGATTAATTTTAACGCTGTAGGCTCAGTGTATACCGCCAAGAAGGGTAAACTTCTCCACCACCAACAACATTACCAAAAATGGGTATGTCTTAGGTGTATACACTAAACTGCATTTGCTGGTGAGGCCCTAGTTTTAGAGATCTGGGGAGTGTGTAGTACCCCTTGATTGTCATTACTCCCAGGTCCACTGTGACCTGGATTGATAGTACCTATTCGCCCCATCTAGTGGTCAAATAGATCTATTTAGAAATTATTCGTTTTTCATACGAACGTGTGCAGATTGGTAGGTTGGTTTGTTTTTTTGTTTTACGGCATATCAACCTTTTTAGGGTCATTTAATGCCAAATCAATCAATTTGTTATCAGGTTGCTTACAGTACCTGCTGTTGCTTAAATGGTCACCATCTAAGTATTGAACAGGCCCATCGTTGCTTAAATTTGTTGATCTAGCAGAAAACGATGCATTGAGCGTGACTTGACCGTATAGGCTACAGTCCCGTCGGATGTAAAAGATGTAAAGATGGTTCAATAATCTTTACGTAATGATTAAGATAAAATCACAAAAAGAGTAGACTTACTTTTCGCACATAGGTTTCTTGGTTTTATAATTCATTAATTAAGTTTTAAATGAGTAAAAAGATTTTAGTTTCGTCTGCTTGTTTCGTAACCGCAGTTCTGATTGGCTGATTATAAAATGGCAGATAAAATCACAAATCTCATTGGCTAAATTTCTTCTTTTTTTTAAGCTGAATCTATTTTAGCTTTATAAATTCAGTTTTTTAAAAAACACATTTGTTTAACTCCCCTTTATTCATGCATTTTATAGTAAAAATCATTCTTAATGCATTTTTATAGTAAATATGGCTCAATAATTTTTACGTAATGATTAAGATAAAATCACAAAAAGAGTATAGTCACTAATCTCATTGGCTAATTTTCATTTCGGAGCTAAGTAGTTTTTTAACGTATTTTACTCATTTAAGATTTAATTGATTAATTATGAACCCAAGAAACCTATGTGAGAAAAATAACTAAACACTTTTTGTGATTTTATCTCAATCATTACGTAAAAATTATTGAACCATCTTTTACATCCGACAGAACTGAACGAAAATCTCTTTGGGACTGTGGTCTTAGTAAGCGAACGTGCGCAGAAAATATCTTAAAAAACAAGTAAAGGAACATGTACATTTGAATGTACAATGAACGCGATTCCCTAACTCTTTGCATAAGATAAACCTAGACGGGTTGATATACCTTTAAATTAAATCAATCTTTTACACTTTTGAGGAGAGTCCCCGTAGCATAGCGGGTAACGTGCTGGACTGGATATCTTATTAAGAGAGTTTGAACTCCAGTCGCGCTATTATGTTCACTCTCAGATTAATACTCTTGGGAAAGGTATGAATCCCTCATCCCCCAGCAATGGTGCTATTTATCTCACTGCTGGGGGATGAGGGGATTCATAACTTTCCCATGAGTTCGTCCCTGCTTCTTCAGCAGTGTCTAGCATATCTTGATCGTATTTACAATGGAATTTTGAAATATAAATAGTATCATAATCAAACATTTACAAATAAATCAAATTTCAGAATTAAATAACCCATAAGGGGTTGATATGCCGATAAATAAACCAAACCTAACCAAGTTATTATTAGCAGGTTCAATTTTCACCAGGTGCGCTATACTCTTGATAAAAAAAATATGGTGTACAAAATTTCTACCCGTTTGCCTTTGACAATGTCGTCTACACAATATTCTGGTAGGACCTATCAAAATAATTAATATCATTTCGTAATCTAATAACTTGACCAATTTTTTAATATATATATATATATATTATATATATTATATGTGTGTGTGTGTGTGTGTGTGTGTGTGTGTGTGTGTGTGTGCGTATTTATATATATGTGTATTTATATATAATCAAATAAAAAAAGAAGAGGAAGACAAAAACAACAAAAATAAAATGTGTTACATAATCTATGCGGTTGCATAAGATTATTGTCAATCCCCTGTATTTCTTAGGGGATGACCCTTTTCATCCATGGCCGGGTCTTCCATGGAAAATTACAGAAGCCCGCCAAAATACGTGAAGTCACGTGGGACCTGTTCGGTCCCCAGTTTGCAGTTTGACGTCAGGTAGAGCAGTCGGCCATTTTAGGTCCTGCCTAAAACTGGAACTCACTCGCGCGATGTTAGTTAGCAGATGTCTGGGCTGAGGATTGAAAATAAGTAACATCAAAATAAATCGAAGTCTTGTGTTTATTGTCTAAAAACTAACAATGACACAGGGCTTCTGATAAAGAGAAATCCCCAATAGAAAACCAGACACGAAATCCCCAAGAAAAGTCCAGACCTTAGAAGATTCCCAAAAGACGACCAGAAGAACAGAAGAAATACCAAAGACGATCAGAATACTAAAGACGGCCAGGAAATAGAATCTAAGAAAGAGGTATACAACATTATAATTATTTAGTGCCAGTGAAGAAGGCGCTATGTAACAAATATTGTCGAAGCCTCGGAACATAAGCCCAAGTACAGTGGGTTTCAAAATCTTTTATGTCATTTGTGATGTACAGGGTGTTTCAAAAACGATTTCTATCATTTGAAATGCACAGAGAGTTTCAGAAAACTTTATATCGATTCGTATTCTGATAACAATTCAATGCTGTTAAAATTTGAGATCCTTTGAACTAGAATTCCTCAAGTTATTAGATTACGAAATGTTGTTTTCTGAGATTGTTTTTGAAACACCTATACATCACAAAGGACATAAGAGATTTTGAAACACTTTGGCACCACAGCACCCCACAAAGAAGCAACTGTATGGCCACCTGCCCCCATCTCACAAACCATACGAGTAAGACAGGCTAGGCATGCGGGACACTGCAGGAGAAGCAGGGATGAGCTCATAAGCGACGTACTACTGTGGCCGCCCAGCCAGAACCTACATTGACCAACTATGTAAGGATGCTGGCTGCTTCGCGGAGGAGCTCCCAGAGTCGATGAATGATAGGGAAGGTTGGCGAGAGATCGTCATGGATATCCGTTTGTTTGTTTTGTTTTGTTTTACGGCATATCAATCTCAGTAGGTTATTTAATGCCGATAAAGTTTTGAAATAAATCAATTCTTAATGGATAATACAATTTTTTTATAAATACATTTTTCTATTTAACCCATAGATGGGACCCTAACATGTACTACCACTCCGGGTCAGAGTGGACCAGGGAGCAATGTTGATGAAGGGGTGTTCCACATTCCCCAAACATCCAAAACCTCACCATCAGATAGAGTTTAACGTCATTCCCAGGACATGTAGACCCGCAGCCACCGCCTTCTAGCACCCATATGATAAAGAGGGGTTGGGGCTTGCCATAAAGGCAATAGGGTTGGGACAATCATATAGGTGCTAGGGCTTGACATGACCAACCGATTGATCGGAGGGGGCCTCTCCGACCGACCGTCAAGCCCAAGATAGGGCCAAAGTGGAGTATTGCATGTCATGAACTGCTCATCCACCTGGGTTCTATCCTTAAGTATCACGGGTCGCCACCCACGGCCAACAGGTGACCCCATTGGTGGAGTCTTACCCCTCTGCAGAGGTGCAGTCAGTGCATTCTAACGCCCCAGCCGTCAGGGCGGATGGATATCCGTGCAAACAGCGCGTCATGATGAGGATGATGAAAGTGGTCTCAGTTCGTAGAGTCATAGATGTTTCTATGATTCTCACTGTTTTGTCACTTATCGAAGCTTATTTATATGTTTATAACTTATATTCCGAGGCTTTGACAGTATATCCTTATTGTTATTGTTTTTAGTCTTCCTCTTCTTCTTTTTTATTATTATTGCCGAAAGAACTTAGAGAGCGAATACAAATGATTCTTTTGTGCTATCTAGATTTGTTCATTAAAAAGTTTGCCTACAGATATGACACAGTGGAGTGGGTTAAGCGGCCACACACGCATTTTCTACCTTTTTCTACACACGCTTCGATAAACCGGTGTTGGCAAATCGAGGAGGACAAAAAGAATCTTGAGAAGTGGTTTAACACGCAAGCAGACTATCAAAGTAACAAAAGAAGAAGAAAATGAAAGACAATGATAATTTTAATACGTAGAAAATGTTACAATCAAAATAAACCATCAATGTAAAAAAATAAGAAAGAAAGAAAGAAAGAAAGAAAGAAAGAAAGAAAGAAGAAGAAGAAGAAGAAGAAGAAGAAGAAGAAGAAGAAGAAGAAGAAGAAGAAGAAAATGTTACAATCAAAATAAACCATCCATGTAAAAGAAAGAAAGAAAAAAAGAAAGAAAGAAAGAAAAAAGAAAGAAGAAGAAGAAGAAGAAGAAGAAGAAGAAGAAAGAAGAAGAAGAAAATGTTACAATCAAAATAAACCATCAACGTAAAAGAAGAAGAAGAAGAAGAAGAAGAAGAAGAAGAAGAAGAAGAAGAAGAAGAAGAAGAAGAAGAAGATTACCATCTTGCAACAATACAAAAGAGAAGTGTACCTTTCATCCCTTTATGAATTTGCATTGTATTTTCATATTTGCTATTTCTTTAATCTTTTCTTCATTTCTTTTATTTAATCACCATTTTATTTTTCACTTTCTTCACCATTTTTCTTTCTCCCATTCTCTTCCACTTTCTTCTTCTTCTTCTTCTTCTTCTTCTTCTTCTTCTTCTTCTTCTTTCTTTCTTTCTTCTTCGTTTCCTCTTCCGTTATCTTTTTCTTCCCTGTATTTTTCTTCTTTTCTTCTTCTTTCTTTCATGTTTGCTCTTTCTTTCTCTTGCTATCCGTTCTTTTTTTTCTTTCTTCCTTTGTTCTTTGTTGTTGTTGTTGTTTTTCTTTCTTTCTTTCTTTCTTTCTTTCTTTCTCTTTATTCTCCCTTTCTTTATCCGTCGTTTTCTTTTCCGATATCTTTTTCTTCCCTTCTATTCTTCTTCTCTTCTTTCTTTCACGTTTGCTCCTTCTTTTTCTTGCTATCCGTTCTTTTACTTCCTTTCTTCCTCCTCCCCCTTCTTCTTCTTCTTCTTCTTTTTTCCGTTTATTCCCCCTTCTCTTGCTGCTCCTCTTTTTCTTTACTTATCCCCTTTTTATCTTCCTTATTTTCTTCATAGTTTCCTTGTCCCTTTTCTCTCCTCCTCAATCTCGTCTTCATTTTACTCCCTCTTCTTTTCTCCTCATTCTCTCTCTTTTGTCTCTCTCCCTCTTTTCCCTTATTCTAATTTCAGTCTCCTCTCTTCCTCCTCCCCCCCAAACCCTTTGTATTTTCTCAACATTTTAAAAATGCCATATTGGCTCTTTTTCTTTATACTTTATATATTTCCCTCTTCCTTCTTAGCTTCCTCCTCCTCTTCTTTCTTTATATCTTTTTTAATAAACCCAGTTTTGTTAAAACCGGTATGCAAATTGACCACAACATATTTCCATTATTTCTTAGTGATATATAACACACACAGCAGAATTTTAAACACACGAATAATATGGACTGTTTTGAGGCAAATTTAACTCAGATTTTCATAGAGACATCGTTAAAGAATAAGGTTTATTCTATGTACAAATGATTTTGACTATAAATTAAACACTCATTGATAAATATGTAATTCCTGGGGGTATTTTCGCGTAAGCAGTGACGTATTTTCGGTTACAGACAAACAGATACCGAATCCCCATTATAAGATTTTTAATTTTCTTCATAGTCTCTTTTCTCTCCCCCTTAATTTCCTCTTCCTTTTACTTCTCTTATTTCTTTATATCTTTTTTAAAAACATATCTATATATTTTCCCACCCTTTTTTTAGTTGTTATTTTCTTACTAAATCAAATTATTAGGAATAAATATAAACAGATAAAATGTGAAAGGGTTATGCAAACCCGATTGGGAAACAGGCCAAGGAGAGAAAGCGAATAAAAGGGACGCCCATTAGCTAGGCACTCGAATTGGGCTTTGATTTCAAGATCAACAGAATCAGGCAGAGGATTCTAGTATGGCCGCGAGACTACCGGTACTTCTCTGATACAGCGAGAGAGAGAGAGAGAGAGAGGGGGGGGAAGAGAGAGAGAGGGGGAGAGGGAGGGGGAACAATATGAAGAAGAGGAAAAACAGGAAGAAGATGCAAAAAAAGGATGAGGAAGAGGAAGAGGAAGAGGAAGAAGAGTCAATAAAGGGGGGGGGCGTTGAATCTGAATATGGAATATGTATTCCAATTTGGCTTTGAATGTAACATCAATTAAAACAGGCCGAAGATTCTATTAGGGTCCCAAGACCACTGGTACTTCTCTGATACAGCGGGAAAAAACCTAATAATATAAAGAAGATAAACAAGAAAAAGATTAGAAAAAGGAGAAAGAGGAGAAAGAGTCAGTTGTAATAAAGGGAAGGTACATCTGAATATGGCATATGCAATCGAGTTGAGCTTTGAATGTAACTGAAACTGGTAGTAGTGCCCCGAGGACCACGGGTACTTCTCTGATACGACGAGAGAGAGAAAATGATAATATAAAGAAGAAGGAGAAAAACAAGAAAAAGAGGAGAAAAAGAGGAAGAGGAGAAAGAGGAAAAGGGGGAAGAGTCAGTTATAAATAAAGGAAGGTGGATCTGAATATGGCATATGCACTCAAATTGAGCTTTGAATGCAGCATTAACTAAAACTGGTAACAGATATTAGTAAGGCCCCGAGAACACCGGTAATTTTTTGATACAGCAATAAAGAGAGGGAAAACAAGATGAAAAAGAGAAATAACAGGAAAAATCACGGTACTTTGAACCCAACCCTTTATTCAGTCTACGGGGGTATCCTGTTCTCAATCCGCTAACCATAGCTGGGGTAGAGGCGTTAAGCTGTGTTAATTATTATTCTATGTTACTGCTTCCCCTTGGACATATGGCCTAGTGGATAAAGGAGTAAGGTTAAGACATTTCTAAGTGACAGTTATCTCTAGACTGCAGGTTCAATTCTGGTCAGGGGCAACAATAACATAGAATAATAATTAACACAGCTTAACGCCTCTACCCCAGCTATGGTTAGCGGATTGAGAACAGGATACCCCCATGGACTGAATAAAGGGTTGAGTTCAAAGTTCCGTGATGGCTCCTGATTACGACAAGAAGGTTCCCGATTATGACAAGAAGTTTCCCGAGTTCGAGATGGCTCCGGAGTCCGAGAAGGTTCCCGAGTCCGACAAGAAATACCTGAAGAAGGCCGGAGAGCACATCGACCAAAAATTTGTACAGATAACAATGAAGATGAGGACAGTAGTCCGAATAATACAAATAATACAAATCATCAAGCCGTATCTCAAAAATTCAGAAAAACAGGAAAAAGAGAGGAAAAAGGAGGAGGAAAAAGAGGAAAAGGAAGAAGAGTCTGTCGTCTTAAAGGAAAAGGTTGGTTGGTTGGTTGGTTGGTGGAGTTTTACGGCATGCCAACCCAGTGGGTTATTTTATGCCGATGTTGTTATTCATGTTGGATGGGTCCAATTAGTATTAAACACATATTTCTATTCAACCCATAGATGGGACCTTAACATGCACTGCCATTCTGGATCATAATTAACCTGTGTCAGTAACCTGTGTTTTGTTTTATGGCATATTAACTACGGTGGGTCATTTAATGCCGGCAAAGGAGGAAGGTGAATCTAAATGTGGCATATGCACTCAAATTGAGCTTTGAATGCAAGATCAACTAAAACTAATAAAATATATTAGTAGGGACGCGAGACCACCTGTACTTCTCAAATAAACCGAGAAAAAATACTAAAATAAAGAAGAAAGAGAAAAACAAGAAGAAGGGGAGAAAAAGATCAAGAGAAGAAACGGGAAGGGGAGGAAGAGTCAATTGTAGTATAGGGGAGGGTGGATCCGAATATGGTTTGCAATAAGGAGGATGAGCGACTTCATCAGACCCTTACGTAAACAATGTCAAGCAAGCCCTGTGAATTACAAATTACCTGACGGGGCACTTATAGTAGAAATAAATAGTAGTTGTTGCAATATCACCTATCAACCATATGGCTCTTTCAGATTGGATTTCGTTTGAAATCAGAAGAAAAGTTTTGATCGTACAATTGCAGATAATGATAGACTAAAGTTCGCCTAGTAACGGGGACAACAAAGCACGAAGAAAGATGCTATTAAGTGGAAATAAAAGAGTTAAAAGAGAATAAGAGATAATAAAAGGGAAAGAAATATAGAGAAATAAGCTATAATCAAAAAATGATAGACAAAGAAAGAAAAGAAAGAAGGAAGCAAAGAAAGAAAAAAGGAAAGAAAGAAGGAAGGCAGGAAGGATAAAAAGAAAGAAAGAAAGAAAGAAAGAAAGAACGGATGGTAAAATGAAAGAAGAGAATAAAGAAAGAGAAGGAAAGAGAGAAAGACAGGAGAAAAAGAAAGAAAGAAAGAAATAAGGGATGGTAAAATGAAAGAAGAAAACAAAGAAAGAAAGAAAGAAAGAAAGAAATGAAAGAGAGAAGAAAGAAATAGTAACGGGACAATAATGCACGAAGGAAGATGCTATTAAGTGAAAATAAAAGTGTTAAAAGAGGAAAAGAGATAATAAAAGGGAACGAAATATAGAGGAATAAGATTTAATAAAATAATGATAGACAAAGAAAGAAAGAAAGAAAGAAAGAAAGAAATGAGAAAAGAAAGAAAGAAAAAAGAAAGAAGGGATGGTAAAATGAAAGAAGAATATAAACAGCAAAGAAAGAAAGAAAGAAAGAAAGAAGGAGTAATAAAAAGTAAGGACGAAAACAAAGATAAAACTTAGATGTAAGAAAGACGAAATACTAAAAAGAAAACTGAACAGAAAGATGAAGCTTAGAAGAAGAAAAAACAAAGAAAAGAAGAAAAAGATAAGAAAGAAAAAAGGTAAATAAAAAGAAAGAAAGAAAGAAAGAAGCGATGATAAAATCAAAGAAGAATATAAATAACAGAAAAGAAAGAAAGAAGGGGTAATAAAAATAAAGAAGGAAACAAAGATAAAACTTAGAAGAAAGAAAGAAAGAAAGAAAGAAAGAAAAAATGAAAGAAAGGTGGCATAATTAAAAAGAAAACAGAAGATGTGGATAAAAACTTTGAAAGAAAGTAAGAAAGAAAAAGAAAGAAAGAAAAAAGAGAGAAGGAAGAGATATTGAATAGAAAGCAGAAAAGAAAGATAAAACTTTTAAAGAATGAAGGCAGTGCTTAGAAAGAATGAAATAAAGAAAGAAAGAAAGAAAGAAAGAAAGAAAGAAAGAAAGAAAGAAAGAAAATGAAGTATTGTTATTTCTTTAAAGAAAGAAAGTGATGTTTACTAAAAAAATGTAGTATTATTTTTTAAGAAAGAAATACTCGCTTGCAAATGAATAGATAAAGAAAGAAAGAAAGAAAGAAAGAAAGGGAGAAAGAAAGAAGAAAGAAGAAAGAAAGAAAGAAGGAAAGAAAGAAAATGAAGTATTATTATTTCTTTAAAGAAAAAAGTGATGTTTACTAAAAACATATAGTATTATTTTTTAAGAATGAAATACTCGCTTGCAAATGAATAGATAAAGAAAGAAAGAAAGGAAGAAAGAAAGAAAGAAAGAAAATGAAGTATTATTATTTCTTTAAAGAAAGAAAGTGATGTTTACTAAAAAAAATGTAGTATTATTTAAAAAAAAGAAATACTCGCTTGCTAATAAATAGAGAAAGAAAGAAAGAAAGAAAGAAAAAAAGAAAGAAAGAAATTTAAAAAAATAGCTGACAGAAGGAAAGAGAAATTGCAATCGGAAGGAGAAAAAAATAGAAACGGACACAATGAAACAAACAAAAAAAAAATATTTAAAAACACAAAAATAAATAAAAATAGACCTACACGCAGATCGACCTAGAAACCGTGATTAGTAATTTACGAGGGAGTTCGAATGCTTACACGATATACAAACCCCATAATTAGGCCAATAAAAACCATTTGCCGGACGCAATGAGTGGATCATGAAGAAGAATTAGAGGAGAAAATAAAATGAACAACTTCGTTAAACAATTAGGAAACATTGAAGATTATTTCATTCTTTTTATTTCATTTTTCTTTTTTTCTTTTCTTTTCTTTTCTTTTCTTTTTTTCTTTGTTTTCTTTATTCTTTTCTTTTTCTTTTTTTCTTTTGCTTTTTTGCTTTTTTTTCCCTCATTTTCTTTGTTCTTTCCTTTCTTTTTTCTTTCATTTCTTTTCTTCGTTTTCTTTGTTCTTTTCTTTCTTTTGCTTTTCTTTTTTTATTTATTTTATTTTTCGTTTACTTTGTTCTTTTCTTTATTTCTTTTTTTGTTTTATTTTTGTTTTATTTGTTTTTGTTTTTTTTTTTTGTTTTCTTTGTTCTTTTCTTTGTTTTGCTTTTTTTTTAGTCACGCAGATGTCTTAAAATAAATCAGATAACAATTATTAATCAAACAAACCTTAATTATTTAACCAGAAGCAACTACCCGGCATTGCCTAGGTAGAGGAGGGGGGGATAATAAAAAGTTAGTCTCGCAGATCCATTGATTGTTTTGGTCTTACATAATTGATATATGTTTTAATAATGAACACCACCAATGACTTTCCCTTTTCTTACTAATTAAATCCTAATTTTTAAATATCTTTCCTGGTATGAATAAAATCTTCATTATTTTTTGCACAAAAACCAAGCTCCGGTGATAGTGAATGTGTATATATATTTACTTTGTCATTATCTTTTTTTATTTCCGTAGTTTCATCCGGACATACATAATATATACATAAATTGTCCTTTCCATATGTATAGATTTTTCATATACCACAGTCGGCGGGGCTTAGAATAGGCTGACTGTGTCCCCTTGAAGAGAGTGGAGGCGTGTGGCGTAATGGTTATCATCGTAAAAAATGGACACGGAGAAATGAGTTCAAATCCTGGACGAGGCTGTTTGCACTTCACATAGCGCCATTCCCTACTCGGGGAAGGTATGATTCCAACTATTCCTCCAGCTATAGGTAAATAGTAGAGAAGACTATATATATAGTAAAATGCTATAGTGAAATAACCTACTCGAATTTTATCATGAGGATCATCAGGGTTACACTGCAATGAAATAATCAATTAATTTTACATTTCCTGTTGTCACCCACTTTATATATATATATATATATATATATATATATATATATATATATATTAAATTTTTACTTGAAGGCACTTACAACGCATGTATCGCATAAAATTCGATACTTTTTCTTATAGAAAATGAACTTGACAAGTGTAATCCCAGCAAAGGATGGCTCGATGTGTAGAATACCGTACAGACTGTTTCGACTTTATTAAGTCTCATCAGCGGTATATACTTTGCTGGGATTACACTTGTCAAGTTCATTTTCTATAAGAAAAAGTATCGAATTTTATGCGATACATGCGTTGTAAGTGCCTTCAAGTAAAAATTTAATATATACTTTATTCAGCAACGTTTCTAAATAAACAAACATCCAAAAATCTTATATATATATATATATATATATATATCCGTACATGGGTTACCAAGTCAGTTGGTATTAGGATGATTCTAAGTTGGACCCTCCTCTCTCTCTCTCTCTCTCTCTCTCTCTCTCTCTCTCTCTCTCTCTCTCTCTCTCTCTCTCTCTCTCTCTGTGTGTGTGTGTGTGCGTACTTGGTAGATATATGATATGCTAACCGCATTATTTCTTGGTATCTTTGATTGTATCTTAATTGTAAAAAAGTTACATTATACACACATACACATATATACATACACACATACACACACACTTAAATACACACACACTTACATACACCCATATATATATATATATATATATATATATATATATATTATACTAGCAAAAATATATGCACCCTCCGGGTGCAAATATTAATGTCATAAAATATATTAAATTAGAAAGTCTAAAGAAACTAAATAAGAATGCAGATAAAATGATTTGAAACAGAGGGGGGTATAATCGAAAAAATATAACAGCTGTAGCTTCCTCTTCCATCACCTCCGTCTTTCCTTGCTAAACTTTTCTAATTTAACTATTTAGTTAAGTTAAAAAGTAAAGAATAAAATTACAGTTATTTCTTTTTATTAATTGATTTCTTTTAAGATTTGTCTCCGAGATTTTTGCTCATATTCATTAAGATAAGATCAAATCATTAGAAAACAATAATACTAAGCACATATTTATTAAAATCAAATTTTAAATATCAATATGCAAATTAGGCTTGCCGTTCACACTGTAAACCGCTATTTGTTGTACATATAAATACAATTGCATGTTATTAGTACGTAGATATGGCCAGCAGTATTAATAATGAAAAACAATTTTATTAATAATTGAGGCTTAAATAAAAATGATTCATGGAGAATGTGATGTATATTAACTAAGTGGATAGTGACTTGAGTAGTGATATAATTTCGGTTACACACAAACAAACACATAATCTCCATTATAATAAGATATATATATATATATATATATATATATATATATATATATATATGTATATATAGTATCTGCTCAGAAAATTGACCTCCTACTTATGCAGAGGGGAAGGGAAATGCAGAGAAGTAAGATCCCACAAAAAAAATGGACCTGTCCCGGGAATGACACTGCTGCGTAATGCTTATTACCATAGGAAATGGATTCGGCGACCCATGTTCAAATCCTGGACGAAGCTGTTTGCATTTCACATGGAGCTACGCCGTTCTCCCTCCAGCTATGGGTAAATCGTAGGGCAGACTGGGCTCTTCAACTTTTTTTAGGCAACCGGTCTAGGAGAATTAAAATTCCGTTTAAGAAATTGACCTGCAACTCGTGGAGAAGGGTTGGTAAATCCGTATTCAAAAAAATGGATGTGAACCTGAACTGCATCTGATCGTCGGCTGGTTGGTTGGCTGGTTGGTTGATTGGTTGAATTTCACGGCCGGTTTGGCTCAGTCGGTAGAACGTTCGCCCGGGAACCATAAGGTTCCTGGTTCGTTAGAAGACATTTTGTTTTATTTATTCTAAGAGTAGGATCTTAGCCCTGAAGAGCACTAAGCGAAACTTTTAATAGGTTTATCTGACTCATTAGATTTATCTTTATTATTTGCTCTACTTAGTTATTGAGCACTTTTACTTATTAGCATTAGTTTCCTGGCGGTTTGTATGAATATATAATATAATATATATATATATATATATATATATATATATATATATATATACATACATATAAATTGTTTTTTCTTTTGGCCAAATATTGTACCAATAGATTATTTTTGGTTGGTACGATTATCTTGGTCTTTTCTTTTTTTCCAAACTTTTTTTTCTCCCCTGGTGATGTTTGGTAGTATATTTTTACAATCAAACTATTTGCTTGTTTTTTTTCTCACCGCGAGGATTTACCAACAAGTTTGCTATTATATATATATATTAATGATTTGAAGGCAATTACAATGCGTATAAAAAATAAAAATAAAAAGATCTTATTTTTTCTCTTATCGATTTCAAAGGAACTTTATCTTCTAAGATAAAGTTTCGTTGAAATCGATAAGACAAAAATAACATCTTTTTGTTTTTATTTTTATACGCATTGTAATTGCCTTCAAATCATTAATATATTATAACATACTTAACAATGCTTCAAGCAAATTACCAATTACTATATATATATATATATATATATATATATATATATATATATATAGGGGGTGCAGCTATTAGTACCTGCGTGTGTGCCTGCTTTTGTTTATGTGTGTATCAGAGCCTTAGAAAACGAGGACATCAACACTTGAAAGTCATGGTGCAGATGCACATACAATCATTGTTTAGATGCATTCATATTTGAATTTATTCTTCGGCACCTTCAGCTTAACGCCTTCGGCCCTCCACTGATCACCTTTCCGTAAATGTATACCAACGGTCAACTACGTTAGATTAGTAGTCACAATAAGGTAACAAAAAGAAAAAAAAATATAATCCCCCCAAAGCAGGGCGATCGTTTTAAAGGTTTCCCTAACCTAACCTTATTTAGTCAATGTTTAGCAACTGGAATCTAAATTCTCAATGCCCTTTTCTTTTTGAGCCCGAGGCGAGTGTGAACATTGCGAAGGACTTCACACGAGTTTTGGATTAATTCTTAGCATCCGGGCTTTTTATTCCGACATCCCATAGTTCTCTTGTCCCTTAGATGTGTCAGAGTAAAGGGATTAAACACTGGTCCTTTATACTCTCTCTCCCCCGACTGCACCTATGCGGCTTCTCGAGGGCAAACGTAAAGAAAAATTTGCCGCCGGCCTTTCTTAAGTGAATCCTAGAATCCATACTATTGGAGATCGCAGATTTTCGTGTACTTTCATCGTTAACCTAATAGCTTTTTGTTTGACCCCTCGGGCAGGTCGCGTTTTCTGTAGGTATGGAACTCACAACCCCTTCAAGGGTTTGCGCCGCCTCCGTTCAGTGCGGTGGGTGATTAACTTAAAAGATTATAAACCTCTTGTCTCATTGACCCGGCATCGCTAAAAGCGTAAAAAAATATCCCCAACCAAAGAAAAACAAAAACAAAACCAACACTGTCTCCGCGGAAGAACAGCATAGTGAACAGAACATTTCTCCCAGACTTTCGCCATTTTTTAACCGAATCATCGAGGTCAAATGATTCCCGACATTCTAAGCATTGTAATTATCACTTGATCCCGATATTGATATTTGTATCATAAACCACACATAGAAGAACGTCACTTATGAGTTCGTCCCTGCTTCTCCAGCAGTGTCTTGTTCGTCTTACACGGATGGTTTGTGTGATATGTGGCAAGTTTCCGTACAGCTGTTTTCTCGTGGGGTGATGTTTCCACGTCCTGTTTCAGATTGCACGCAGCTCCCATTTAGCTAATTCTAAGTAGTGCAGCCACACAGTAGTACTGATGCAACTTCGACTTGGAAGAACTTGTCAGTGAGATCGGATTTCCATATGACTAGCAATGTGTTTATATAAGGAAAAGTACCTGTGGATCAAAGTTAAAGGCAACCCGTAAAAAAGATATACTTTTTAAAGATTGCACGCAGCATTTTTGTGCAGCTCCCATCTAATTAATTCTCTAGGCGCTTCGTTAGGGTCAAAAGGGTGCAACTATACAGTCATGGGTACGCCAGTGTGGGCCGTCTAGCAAAGTACATTGGTCAGCTCTGCGCGGATGCTGGATGCTGCGCAGAAGACCTCCCCGGGGCAATGAATCATAGGGACGAGAGATTGTCATGAATATCCATGCAAATAGCTCGACATGATGATGATGATCATCATCATAAACAACTAAGACTTGAACCAGATTAAATCTTGATGTCGTGTCACATTCCATTTTGTGGCTTACGATCGAATCACGTTGATAGCACGGTGGGGGGGGCAGGTCTGTTATAAAGCCACTTCTTGTTTTTACTTGCCGCTCACCGGCGTAAAAACGCACCAGCTTAGATATTTACAGTGTGCAGGTGTATATTTATTTATGTTATCTGAGTTTTAATTTCTATTTTATCCGGGTAGGAAACGTCGTAAAAGAAAAATAATATCTAAATTGTTTTCCCGATAAAAAGCAAAAGAGAAAGGCGCACGTTATGAAAATTGTTTTGAAATTTGAATTTGTGATTTTGTAAAAATATATTGTAAAAATATTGTATTTTATTCAGCGGATTATAAAGTATCTTAATTATTTTGCCGATAAAAAGCGAGTCTAATCTAAACTGACCCTGTACCGGTTCCCGCTAGATCAGAGATTCTCAACGTTTTTTTTTTTTTACATATGGACCCTTTTGATTGCCATTTTACTCGGGTTGACCCCCATAGTCTTTCGATATTTAAAAATTCTATTGTATTTTTGAAATTAGATATTTTTGCTTGCCCCAAAATATGCTATATGGTACTCGAATTACGCTTCAAACATATTTATAAACAAAACAAACTGATTTTTTTTTCATTTATACTGTATCAAATTTTAAAAATTGCAAAAATCACGTTTATGACTATTTTTCAACACTAATGATAAAAAAACCAAAGACCCTTTTTATACTAAAATAGTTTTTAGTTGATCATAAGAGAAATACAGACAATTTTTATTTACAAAATATTTTTATGTTTATTTAAATAAAAGAATGTTGTTCAGAAATAGTATCACACAATTTGTAAAATTCTCCTTTTTTTTTTTGTCAGATACACTATAAGTGCAAAAAATCGTCAGTTTGTTTATAATTATGTTTGAAGTGAAACTTACCGGTGACGAGTAAAAATGTGAACCTTTCAATAACTTGAGATGCTGGGTGCTTATTGGAGACTTGATCCAAAACTTTTATCGGGTTTTTATCGACTAAAAATACAGATCTATACAGTTTACATATGTTTAAAAAAAGATATAGATCATAGATATCATAGATATAACATACATTCGGTCATACCGTTCTGTGATACACGTCGCAAAATAAAAAGTCAATATTTAGTTTTTGTTTAGCCCTAACTTTTTGGTTTACAAATATGGAAAATTATCGTGTTATACACGAATAAATATGGTGCTTGGATATATATGTCTACACAATGACGACAGCACCTAACACCATTTTAAAGTTTGAACATGTATCTATCTTTATAAAAAAAATTGTTAAAAAACAGTTGCATCATAATATCAGGATAATTCTAAAGGTAAGATCTCTAAATATTTAGAAATCTCAGAAATGTTAATTGTTTATTGTCAATGGTGTTTACATCATTTTAAAGTTTGAACATGTATCTATTTTTCTGCATTATCAGCATTTGACTCAATGCGCCTCCCTTGAGGGGAAATGCCAACGAGATCAACGCATTTTTTGTACCCACCTCCCATTAGCTTCGGTTCGTAGCTGGTCCCACATTAATTGGGCCTTGTGCCTAACCCAGACACATGGGGTACATGGTAAATATTTACCATTTGACTCGATACATTTTTGTTGACATTGTAGCTGTTTTTGTATACCGATAAGACACCAGTTCACTACCATATCATTGAGGAAGTACCGAACCTTGTTGTTGTTGCAAACTCCGTACACTATCAGGTGTTTTCAACATCCATGCATGATTCAAAATATTTAGAAATCACAGAAATGTTTATTGTTTATTGTCAATGATTTATTTCAAATTTTGGACATTTGTCTATTTTTCTATATAATTACCATTCCAGTTGATGTAGTTTTGTAGGCACAGTGGGAGTTTTTGTATGCTCCTGTTATACTAGCTTGTCACAATGTAATGGAGGAAGCACTGAACCCCGTCTTTGTTACAAATTCCCTACACAGGGCCGGTATCGAACCAAGAACCATTAGGTTCTTAGTCAGACGCTCTACCAACTGAGCTATACCAGCTCAACCTGGTGGATGTATGATAAGTGCAATTCCTTAACATCTAAGCGATGAGCCTGTTTGATATTTATCAGTTCACTATCATGTCATTCTGGAAGTACTGAACCTTGTTGTTGTTGCAAACTCCCTACACCACTAGCAGAAAGTTTGAACATGTATCTGATAGCGCTAATACCCTTGGGAAAAGTATGAATCCTACTCTCCCTCCAGCTATGGGTAAATAGCAGGGCAGACCGGGCTCTTTAACCATGGCTAGGTAACCATCTAGGAGAAGGAAAACTCTGAATTCAAACCTGTTGAGCTC
This sequence comes from Doryteuthis pealeii, assembly GCA_023376005.1. NCBI lineage: Eukaryota > Metazoa > Mollusca > Cephalopoda > Myopsida > Loliginidae > Doryteuthis > Doryteuthis pealeii. Next base: position 109,943,643 of record CM042149.1, on the reverse strand, counting down.
CGCTTAAGAAATTAACCTTGTGTCGTATCCTGCTCGTGCGGAGTAGTTGGTAAATATATATAATAGACGTAGCCGGATAAAAAAAATGATATTTACTTCTTGTGTATAATACGCACCCCTTTATTTTTTCAGACATAAAGTATGTGGGGAAAAAGTTCGTGTTCTATAGGAATAAATGCGGTATTTTCATAGATATGCCCTACAGTACTTCACAAACTCTGCGCCACGTAACGTAGTCGCTGTTATTTAGGCGAAGGGAGGAGCTAATCGTTTGAAAGTAGTTATCTCTAAATTTTTGGCACTTCGGTTCAGACAGGCGAAACAAAAACGAATATGTGAAAGGAAAATGTTTTCAGTCAGACTTTCTCACATTGAATACATCTTATGACAGCGTGTGTAAACCTATCTTTTTCAACTTTCACTTTCTTTCATCGGCCGAATCAAAGACACGGAAAAGCGAGACATATTCCATAGCATTCTTTTCAATTCATATTCTAAGCACAAAGTTATCAATTATATATATATATATATATATATATATATATATATATATATATATATATATGATAGAAAGATTAATAGAAATGTTGATAGATAAGGAACAGA
>CM042149.1:109930537-109938037 GCA_023376005.1 Doryteuthis pealeii | reverse complement strand
TCTCTCTCTCTCTCTCTCTCTCTCTCTCTACTTATATACACACATAGAGACACACACACGCACGCATGCACGCACTGTACATGCTCGTATGTAAGTATGTGTGTCTGTCTATATGTTTGTTTATCTGCCTTACGCTCTCTCTCTCTCTCTCTCTCTCTCTCTCTCTCTCTCTCTCTCTCTTGCTATACATATATACACACATACAGACAAAAATACACACAGACACACACATACGCGCGCGCACACGCACGCACACACATATATTGTGGTTAAAATTTAACGCTAAAAGCGCCTTTTTATACAAAATTTGTATACGTAAATATGTTATACAAACAATATATTAAAAAATGTATATGTGTGTGTGTGTGTGTGTGGTGTGTGTGTGTGCGTGAGTGAGATGTATATGCGTTGTGTGTGTATATATGCCCATGTGTGTCTGTGACTGTGTGCATATTTGTATGTGAAGATAGGAGGGTTGGCGTAAATATGACAGGTAAGGTAAAAGGAATAAACAGACTGATGAAGTTCCTCGCTTAAAGCGGAACGAAATATTTCTCTCCTACTTCTACCTGTTTGAGTTATTATTTTTTGTCCATTTTTCCCTTTACCTTACCTCATATTTGTATGTGTGCCCATGTGTGTACGCCAGTTTGTCTGTGTGTGTTTGTGTGTCAGTAGTCATGTGTGTGTGTGTGTTGCGTACTTGTGTGTGTGCGCATGCGTGCCCGTGTGTCTGTGTGTGCCCGTGCGTGTTCATGTATGCGTGCGTGTGCGTGTGTCAGTGCCTGCACACGTGCCTGTGCCCAAACCCATGTGTGTGTGCATGTGTGTGTTCCTGTGACCATGCCCGTGTGTGTGTTGTGTGTTGTGCGTGCGTGCGTGCGTGCGTGCGTGTGTGTGCATGTGCGTGTGTGTATATGTGTGTGCCCGCTCCCGTGCCCGTATGTGTGTCCGATTGTGTGGTCATGTATGCGTGTGTACGTTAGCATAGAAAATCCATGGGCCCACAATATGAACAAATATTTCATCAAAATATGGGAATAAACAAAAAGTATTATTGTTAATTTTTTTCAACTGCATTTACTGATTGAAAAAAAACACATTTTTATATATTAGACACAGCGTCTAATATATAAAAATGTTGTTTTTTAAATCAGTAAATGCATTTGAAAAAAATTAACAATAATACTTTTTGTTTATTCCATATATTTTGATAAAATATTTGTTCATATTGTGGGCCAGTTGACGTTTATACGTAGGTAGATATATAGGTCAGTCGAAACGTCGGATAAAGTTTAATGATGTTGATTAGACACACCTACGATCTCATGTATACGCATATACAGAACGATATATATATATATATATGTATATGTGTGTGGTGTGTGTGTGTGTATGTGTGTGTTGAAAGGATAAATGAATAGAGGAAAAAATGTTGAATGGATAAAATTGGTTTAATGAAGTGCCAACAAGTGTTTCGGCCGAGAGTTTGTTCATGTACACATTGTATTCTATTATTATTATTATTTTAAAATATGAAACAAAATAATAATAATAGAAAAATTATAAAAAAATGTTTAAGTATACAAAAAAAAACGGCCTTCTTCAGGGCATAATGTTTTGACGTTTTGAAGTTAAAACAGTCAAAATACAGAGCGATTTTGAAGTTGTTCGAAAAAAGAATTTTATTGGAACATTTTTTGAGACGCTTACGGTTGGAGAAATAATTTGAAAGTATTTGACTCTTCCGGGGTTCACAAACTATACAAAAAATATTCAGAGTGAAGAGCCCACATATTAGAAAAATTATCTATAACGTACACTATCCATCTATAATTACCAACCCCTCCGCACGACAGCAATGATGTCGAAGACAGTCAATCTCACTTTGAAGAAGCTAGTTTAACAGGGTTTGAATTTCAGAGTTTTCCGTCTCAGACTTGGATAACCTTCTTGCCTAACCAGGTTAAAGAGCCCCCAGTCTGCCCTACTATTTACCCATATAGCTGCTGGCAGCGGAGAATAGATTCATCTACACATTTCCTCCCACGGTGTGCGGTAACTTAGCGCTAAGTGAAATGCCAATTACCACGTCCAGGATTGAACTCGGGGCGGGACGAGTCCATTTCCTATGACTTTAACCATTACACCACGCGCTTCCTACCGTTTTGTTTGAACTTATATATATAAGCTTGTAAACATATCACATAAATCTCTATTATTGTTGGCTGTTTCTCCCTGAACCTGAATGAAGAATAGAGGGGAAGATATTAGTTGAAAGATACTATACATATGATTCAAGCCAGCAGGACCTTTTTATTAAATATCAAAGTGGTATATTATATTTACAACCTCCTCCGCCGTAGGCAGGATGTGACACAAGTCAATTTCTTAAGCGGAGTTTAACAGGTTCGAATTCAGAGTTTTCCTTCTCCTAGACTGGTTACCTAGCCCAGTTAAAGAGCCCAGTTCTGCCCTGCTATTTGCCATAGCTGGAGGAAGATTGGATTCATACCTTTCCCAAGGGTATTAGCGCCATGTGAAATGCAAACAAGTTTCATCCAGGAATTGAACTCGGCAGTCGACGAGTCCATTTCCTACGACTGTAACCATTAGACCACGCACCTTGAAAGTGATATAACCATTCTGAGAGCTCAATGCATAATAATTTCAGACATATAGTTATTAACAAAGTAAGGATCTTCAGACGAAATTTGATTTAATTAAAAACAATTGCGGATGCTAAAAAGAATTAACATATGCCATTAAATTAAAAAGAGTTTGCAGTGAAAGATGAATACGCTAAATATAGTTGATTGCGTCATTCAAAGTTTGCTGTCAAATGACCAAGTGATTGTCCTGACATGAATAACGAAGCTGTTTGGAAATATTTAAAAAAAAAACGTGTATAAAAAGAATAGGCAGCAATTAATCAATTTCATGATAATTCATTACAGTAACCAAATGATTCATTGGGTGAGACTTAAGTTAGGTTATCCATAGATATGCCTTTCCACTAAATCCGTATGTCGGTTAATATTTGTATTCACACACACACACACACACACACACACAACACATATATTGTGGTTAAAATTTAACGCTTAAAAGCGCCTTTTTATACAAAATTGTTATACGTAAATATGTATACAAACAATATATTAAAAAAGTTATATGTTGTGGTGTGTGTGTGGTGTGTGTGTGAGACTGTATGCATATATTGCGTTGTGTGTGTATATATGCCCATGTGTGTCTGTGACTGTGTGTGGATATTGTATGTGAAGATAGGAGGGTGGCGTAAATCCACAGTATGAGGTAGGTAAAAGTAATAAACAGACTGATGAAGTTCCTCGCTTAAAGCGGAACGAAATATTTCTTTTGTGTGTGCTTACCAGTGTGTTTTTGTACGCGTATGTGTGTGTGTGTTTATTCCGTGTGTGTGTGTGTGTTTGTGTGTATGTGTATGGGTTTATCCGTATGTGTATGTGTGTGTGTGTGTATGTGTTGTTTTATCCGTGTGTGTGTGTGTGTATGTGCATGAGTGTGTTTGTGTTGCGTGTGTGTTTTTCCGTGTGTGGTGTGTGTGTGCGTTTATCCGTGTGTGTGTGTGTGTATGTGTGTGTGTTTATACATGTGTGTATGTGCGTGTGTGTATGTTTGAGTGTGTGTATGTGTGTGTGTTTTTCCATGTGTGTGTGTGTGTGTGTGTGTGTGTGTTTATCCGTGTGTGTAAGTGTATGTTTGTGTGTGTGTGTGTGTTCATCCGTGTCTGTGTCTGTGTCTGCGTGTGTACGCACGCGTTTGTTTTACAGAAAACCTTACACCGTATTTCTCCTTGTGCGTGCATTGGATAATGATAAAAAACAAAGTAGAGGTTTTGGCAGAAGTAATCGGGCAGTTAGTAACAACCTTTAATAGTAGGTTTTGGGAGCCAGTTTTTTCTTTATTGTATTTCTTTCTTTATTGTATTTTGTTAAAATAAAAAATCTTATGAGTAAAAATCTTAATAAAATATAATGATAATCATAAAAATCAATAATTAATAAAATTAAAATAATGATAGATAATAATAACTAATGAGAATAATTATAAAAAATTTAAAAAATAATATAATAATAACAACCCTTCGAAACACTAACACAAACAGAGAACCAAACAAAAAACAAAAGCTGGGTGGGAGTTCAGATTGGAAGAACAAATAAAAAAACTATGACAACAAACTACTTTAAAACAAAAACAGAAATACACATGTAATAAAAAGTTAAAAGACAACAGCATATTAAGTTAGAAGTAAATCAAAGATATCGGTATAGAAGGAAGACTCAAAGGCTATCGAGAAAGGACTAAACAGTACAACAAAATAAGACCTTCAAAACAATGAAAGAGATTTTATGAATAAATTAATGGATCAAAAACAAACATTAGTGAACACCAAATGCAACAGAAGCAGAAAAGTTTTGGAGCGATATATAGATGAGGAAAGAACATTATAAACAGTCAAAATGGATAAGTGATATTAAGAATGAACTGATGGAAATTGCGGAAGGACCTATAGCAAGTGTTCATATAATTACACTTAAATCAGTACTCAAGAAAGTAGCAAATTGGAAAACACCAGGCCATGATAGCATACATGGATTCTGGTTCAAAAAATGTACGTCTATCCACAAAAGAATGGCCCAGCAACTGAATAGATGCCTACAAGAAACGGAAGTACCCGAATGAATGACAAAAGGGATAACTACACTAATCCAGAAAGACCCACAAAAAGGAAACGTCCCAAGCAATTATAGACCAATAACTTGTCTACCCATGACGTGGAAAGTATTGACTCCTGTTATAAAAGAATAAATATACTTTTCACTCAATTGGCGGAAACTTCTCCCAGAAGAACAGAAAGGATGCCGCAAGGGAAAAAGAGGAACCCACGATTTACTGTATATAAACCAATACATTCTTAAAGAAGTAAAAAATAGACGGAAAAATATTGCAATGGCCTGGATCGATTACAGAAAAGCCTATAAAATGGTCCCACATACCTGGATTTTAGAATGTTTAAAAATGTACAAAATTTCCAACAACATCATAAACTTCATTAAAAAAGCCATGGAAAACTGGAGAGTTCAATTAAAAGCTGGAAAACAATCCCTGGCAGAAGTAAAAATCCAAAGAGGTATCTTCCAAGGAGACTCGTTATCACCACTATTGTTTATTATAGCAATGATGCCGCTCAATCATATACTTAAAAAATGTACAAGGGGATACAAATTCACTAACTCACAAGAAAAGATACTTCTTGTCTTGTGCCACATCTAAGCTAAGATTAGTAAATGATTATACACTTGATTAACGCAAACTGAGAATAAGTAACTCTTATCCCAAGCGATTATTCTAGTATATCTAGAATGTCAGGAGATCTCTACCCTGTCATAAATAGCTATGCAATTTGGGGTTTGATTCAAATGTGCTGTATCATCAGGTGAAAAGCTTTAAGTATTTAGTCTATTTTTCCTTACTAGCAAATAAAACATATGACGTTTGAGGCTTCAAACGCAGGCTGTCATGAGCCGTGTGTATGAAATCAAATAAACTCTCTCTCTCTCTCTCTCTCTCTCTCTCTCTCTCTCTCTCTCTCTCTCTCTCTCTCTCTCTCTTATATACACACATAGAGACACACACACGCACGCATGCACGCACTGTACATGCTCGTATGTAAGTATGTGTGTCTGTCTATATGTTTGTTTATCTGCCTTACGCTCTCTCTCTCTCTCTCTCTCTCTCTCTCTCTCTCTCTCTCTCTTGCTATACATATATACACACATACAGACAAAAATACACACAGACACACACATACGCGCGCGCACACACACACACACACACACACACACACACACATATATTGTGGTTAAAATTTAACGCTAAAAGCGCCTTTTTATACAAAATTGTTATACGTAAATATGTTATACAAACAATATATTAAAAAATGTATATGTTGTGTGTGTGTGTGTGTGTGTGTGTGAGACTGTATGCATATATGCGTTGTGTGTGTATATATGCCCATGTGTGTCTGTGACTGTGTGTGCATATTTGTATGTGAAGATAGGAGGGTTGGCGTAAATCCGACAGTATGAGGTAAGGTAAAAGTAATAAACAGACTGATGAAGTTCCTCGCTTAAAGCGGAACGAAATATTTCTCTCCTACTTCTACTTGTTTGAGTTATTATTTTTTGTCCATTTTTCCCTTTATCTTACCTCATATTTGTATGTGTGCCCATGTGTGTACGCCAGTTTGTCTGTGTGTGTTTGTGTGTCAGTAGACATGTGTGTGTGTGTGTTGCGTACTTGTGTGTGTGCGCATGCGTGCCCGTGTGTCTGTGTGTGCCCGTATGTCTGTGTGTGCCCGTGCGTGTTCATGTATGCGTGCGTGTGCGTGTGTCAGTGCCTGCACACGTGCCTGTGCCCAAACCCATGTGTGTGCGCATGTGTGTGTACCTGTGACCATGCCCATGTGTGTGTTGGGTGTTGTGCGTGCGTGCGTGCGTGTGTGTGTGCATGTGCGTGTGTGTATATGTGTGTGCCCGCTCCCGTGCCCGTATGTGTGTCCGATTGTGTGGTCACGTATGCGTATGTACGTTAGCATAGAAAATCCATGGGCCCACAATATGAACAAATATTTCATCAAAATATATGGAATAAACAAAAAGTATTATTGTTAATTTTTTGCAACTGCATTTACTGATTGAAAAAAAAAAAATTTATATATTAGACACAGCGTCTAATATATAAAAATGTTGTTTTTTTAATCAGTAAATGCAGTTGAAAAAAATTAACAATAATACTTTTTGTTTATTCCATATATTTTGATAAAATATTTGTTCATATTGTGGGCCAGTTGACGTTTATACGTAGGTAGATATGAAAATAAAATGGAAATTAATCCGACAGTATGAATAAGATATAATGAAAAAACAAACGATGTTTACAACTGAAAAAGGCTCATCAGAAGAGAAAGTGTGCAAACCGTTTCGGGGCCAATTCTCTTGACGGTTTTAAAAAGCAACACTCGGCCCATCCTCAACTATATATAGGTCAGTCGAAACGTCGGATAAAGTTTAATGATCTTGATTAGACACACTTACGATTTCATGTATACGCATATACAGAACGATATATATATATATATGTGTGTGTGTGTGTGTGTGTGTGTGTATGTGTGTGTGTTGAAAGGATAAATGAATAGAGGAAAAAATGTTGAATGGATAAAATTGGTTTAATGAAGTGCCAACAAGTGTTTCGGCCGAGAGTTTGTTCATGTACACATTGTATTCTATTATTATTATTATTTTAAATATGAAACAAAATAATAATAATAGAAAATTATAAAAATGTTTAAGTATACAAAAAAACGGCCTTCTTCAGGGCATAATGTTTGACGTTTGAAGTTAAAACAGTCAAAATACAGAGGATTTTGAAGTGTTCGAAAAAAGAATTTATTTGAAC
>CM042149.1:109910537-109925537 GCA_023376005.1 Doryteuthis pealeii | reverse complement strand
GAGAAGAAGACCGAATGAAATAAAAAGAAGAAAATACCGAATGGAAGTAGAATAATAATAATAATAATAATAATAAGAAGAGAAGAAGAAGAAGAAGAAGAAGAAGAAGAAGAACAACAACAACAACAACAACAAGAAAAAATCGAATGATATGAACGAAGAAGAAAAGACCGAATGAATGAAGAAGAACAAGAACAAGAACAAGAAGAAAAAACCGAATGATATGAATGAAGAAGAAAGGACTGAATGAATGAATGAATTTAAAGAAGAAGAAGAAGAAGAAGAAGAAGAAGAAGAAGAAGAAGAAGAAGAAGAAGAAGAAGAAGAAGAAGAAAGGAGAGAGAGCAAAGTTATAAGAAATTTAAGTGGTTTCTAAGAATGATTAATTGTTGGTAGGTATGCTATAAACAACGTTCTGCGTTATGTCTCAAGCTGTAAACGACCGTAAACTAGTGACAATTAAAATATGGTTGCGTCAAGGAAGATACTTCTTTTTTCCCACCCCGTTCTCTACTCTGTCTGCTGTTGATATTATACTGTCCGTGTTTTCTGTGACTAATTGACATAAGCCACGTGTTATGCCTGTTGATAAATCATCTTTCAACCCTATCGTATATTTATTTCCATCGAGACAGTATCTCATCAACAGCTATATGGCTGTAGTTTCTATTTCCCAACCAACCAGACCCCCCGACCTACCAGCATTTTGACGATCAAGCCGGGCTGGTCGGGGCAAGCATCGCTTCGACAACGAGAACTGTCCATCAACGCAACGACAGTCCACTAAACAAATATTTTCCGAACAAAGTTTTATGGTTGTTCAGACAGCCCGTTTCGCAAGAGGCAACGACTATAAAAATACGAGTTCGGCCATAGCTATTTGATGTCTCATAACTGTCGACATTGACATTGCTGTGGCTATGAAACGCATAAGGGTGTCCTTCAACATCTCGCTAATGCTAGGTACTCTTTCCCCATTTCACAATATTTTACTCTTTCGTTGTCCTCTATTGAAAGTAATATAACGAGATAAGATCAAAAAGTATCGAGACTGAAGTTTCAGTGGCTTTTTTTTAGGTTTGGTTTGTTTTACGGCATATCAACCTCAGTGGATCATTTAATGCCGATAAAGTTTTGAAATTAAGTCATTCTTAATGGGTACTCAATTTTTGAAAAAATACATTTTTCTTTTTAACCCATAGATGGGACCCTAACAGGTACTACCACTCCGGGTCAGAGTAGACCAGGAAGCAATGGTGATGAAGGGGTGCTAAAAATTACTGGTTTTTAAGATCTCGACCATTTGACTCATCTGAGGATTGCATAACCATGAAACTTTAAGTTATGAGTCCAAATCATCCATAATATCATTACTATTGATTATAAATCTGCTCTGCTTTATTAGCATTGAGCACCTTTTCGTGCAATACTTTCTTTCATTTATTCTCTATTCATTCTATTATATTATATATATATATATATATATATATATATATATAATATATATATATGTAAATATTATATATTATATATATATATATATATATATATATAATATATTAAAGTTTTCACGTATGCTTCTAATTATTTTAGTTAAAAATCAATGGCAAACTGAATGAATGGATGAAACAAGATAAGATATATATATACATATGAAAATTCAAACCCATTCTCAACAGATATTTCAAAGGTAAGAGATCAATTTTATCTTCTCTAATAACTTATAAAATAATTATATTAACTCGATGTTTCAAAGGAGTCTAATAATAGTGATAAAAACTTTCTACAGGGACCCCACACTCAAAAAGTGTTTTAATACTTTTGAGAGGGGTCCCTTGGAAATGATTTTTCATTTACCCTCCTCATTTCATTCATTCTTGTTTCATCCATTCATTCATTTTGCCATTGAGTTTTAACTCTCTCTCTCTCTCTCTCTCTCTCTCTATATATATATATATATATATATATATATATATATATATCTTATTATAATGGAGATTGTTTGTTTTTCTGTCTGTAACCGAAACTATATTCCTACTCAAGTCACAATTCTCTTAGTTATTGACATCACATTCTCCATGATTTTATTTTTATCTAAACCTCAATTATTAATAAAATTGTCTTACATTATTAATACTGTTAACTATGTTTACATACTGACAACATGCAATTATATTTATATATACAACAAAATAGCGGTTTACAGTGTGAATGGGAAGGCTAATTTGCATATTAATATTAAAAAATCGAATTTAATAAATATGTGCTTAGTATTATTGATTTCTAACTGTTTGGTTTTATTTTAATGAATATAAGCAAAAATCTCTTCAATGAATCTTAAATGAAATCCATTAACAAGATAAAATAACTGTCATTTTATTCTTTACTTCCTCATATAACTAAATACTTAAATTAGAAAAAATAACAATGAAAGACGAGAGTGATGGAAGAGTAAGTTTCAGTTGTTCCATTTTTTATTATACTCCCTCTGTTTCAAATCTTTTATTATACTCCCTCTGTTTCAAATCTTTTTATCTGTATTCTTATTTAGTTTCATTAACCTTTCTAATTTAATACAATATTTCATTACATTAAAACTTAAATACTTGCACCCGGAGGGTGCATATATTTGCTAGTTATTATAATGGAGATTGTGTGTTTTTATGTCTGTAACCGAAACTATGTAACCACTCAAGTTACAATTCCCTTTGTTATTTACGTCACATTTTCCATGACGTTTACTTAAACCTCAATTATTAGTAAAATCGTTTCACATTATTAATACTTTTGTCCTTACCAACATACTAATATCATGCAATTGTATTTATATATACAAGAAAATAGCGGTTTACAATGTGAACGGGAAGGCTAATTTGCATATTGATATTAAAAATTTGATTTTAATAAATATGTGCTTAGTATTATTAACTTTTAATTGTTTGGTTTTATCTTAATGAATACGAGCAAAGATTTCGGGGATAAATCTTAAAAGAAATCCATTAACAAGAAGAAATAACTGTCATTTTATTCTTTACTTCCTATTTTAACTAAATAGTTAAGTTAAGAAAACTTAGCAATGGCGGAGTGATGGAAGAGTAAATTTCAGTTCTTCTATTTTTCGATTATACCATTTGTTTCAAATCTTTTTATCTGCATTCTTATCTAGTTTCATTAGCCTTTTCTAATTTAATATATCTTATTACATTAAAACATAAATACTTGCACCCGGAGGGTGCATACATTTGCTAGTATATATAATTACATTGATGCTTATCTGGTGGTATAATATATATCCAAAAACTACAAAATGGACCCCATTCTTTTAAACACACACATATACACACATGCACACACACACACACACACACACACACACACACATACACACACACACACACACATTATATATATATATATATATATATATATATATATACATATATTAGGAAGTTAATGAATTAACCTCTTTTGTTAATTTGATACATGAGATATTTATTGATTTAAATATTTTTGCAATTGGTCCTAAATACGCCTTGATACTCTTTAATTAGTTTACCTCTGTTGCTTGAAGTTAATTTAATTAGTAATTGGTATTTAATTAGTTAGTAGTGTTTAATTAACAATTAGTATTTAATTAGATGCAAATGTTTATTCTGGTGAAACAATTTTTCTTTTGATGTTTGGAAATTTTAATTATGTACGATTCGTTACCTTCTGTAAAATCATGGCCTTATACTGACTATTGCTTGTTTAAATATATATATATATATATATATATATATATATATATATATATATATATTACGTTAAAGCTTTCTTCTCGGTCCAATTCTAGTAATCAAATAAGGTATGGATATAATGATTTAAAGACAGAAATCTATGCATATTAAAGAGTAGTTGGTGTGTATGTATATGTGTATGTGCGGATGTAACTATGAAAGTAAAATAATTAACGACGAGTAAATAAGTATATATATATATATATATATATATATATATATATAAACCAACAACCTATATATATATATATATATATATATATATATATATATATATATATAATATATATATATTTAATATACCAAGCGTGTTGGTAGATCCTTGCGGAGAGAAAAAACCCAGCAGAAAGTTTGATTGTAAAAATATACTACCAAACATCAGATTTTAGCCCTGAAGAGCTTTATGCGAAACTAATAGTAGGTTCGTCTGACTCATTAGATTATCTTCTATATATATATATAATATATATATATATATATATATTGGTTTGTTGGTTGGTTTTGAAGGCTATCACAATGCAAATGTAAAGACAAAAGAAGGTAACTGTGGTGTTGTTCGTTAACTTGTGATTTATTCTTAATTTTTAATATTTCGGGATAAAAATCCCTTCTACAGAAGATTACTAGAACTGAAGTTGTTGCTAGTGGCTGTTCATTTGTTCTGTCTCATGTCTTCCTAAGGTTACCTAAGGTGCTTTCTAAGGTTATCACATTTCAACGTATAACCGCACTTCAACGAGGGGCGACCCGGAAGGAGGGCCTGGACATACAACTTGCCCATTACGGACCTTCACTTCGGAGACAACTCTCCAAAAACCGACATAAGAACACCACTAATTGCACACTAGCAAACGGCCCTATCCGCGGCACAGGTATGTGCCATGAAGTGAATGCGGTATACCGCACACAATGTGAAAAATGCAACCAATTCTACATAGGCCACTACACATTAGGATCAAAGAACACTTACAGACACAAGTATCCACATTCCGCAAACACTTAATTAAATGCAACAACACGGAGAGAAGCATTACAGTCAAATAGAGGCCAGGGAAAGAAATCTAGACAACCTCCGAATTAAAGAGGCATTACTAATAGCTAAACTGCCCAGGGATCATAGCAGAACCAAACTCAACGCTGAGTTCATAATACAATAAACCCACAACCAACGCACACACGTACATGTATATGCACACACAAACGCAACATACACCCACCTACACTATAGAGAATTTATAACGCAACAAATCTACAATGAGAAGACAAATGCAAAACACGCACCCACATCCACAGACCAGCACACACACGCGCGCGCGCGCGCGCGCGTGCCAATGCACACTAGTTGTTAACAATTAGGATTTACTCTGATTATTGATGAATTTGACTAAATAATTAACCTTACATTAAAGAATATGAATTCTTTTGCAAATCTCTGAATAATTAATTCATGTGACCAGGCTGTGGATAAAACATATATATGATATATGTATAATAAAATAAAAAAGGAAATCACAGTTTAACCTACCTTTTACATAATCCCTAAAACCAAATCAGTAGAATCTATAATCATAGTTCTTTATAGATATTAGTTTTATTCTAACCTTTTAAAATCCAACACACACACTGGATATACATTGATATGAGCAAGGCAAATAAGAAATTTTGAAAATTTTGAAAAAATAAAAAATAAAATAAAATAAATTAAATAAAATGAGATAAATATAATATTTTTAGAAAATAGAATCTAGCAGGCTCTATAATTACAATTTTTGTTAAAATTAATTTCATTCTAAGCTTCTAAACACACACATATACACATATTAACGTATATGAACAAGGCACGCACGCAAACAGAACACACACACACACACACACACATACACACACATGGTGTTGGGACTTAAGAACAAATACACCGCACACACACAACAGGACAACAAGTGATTTTGATAGACAGTAAATTTATACACCCGCACCCATAAACAATCAAACGATATCTGGAATGTTAATCTCAGACACAGATTAATAAAAAAAAAGGGATCAGATGGTCCTGTTAGTTTTGAACCGAGTCACACGTGTCCATTTTTTATGACGATAACCGTTGCAGATAAAAGTGCGCCTCCATAGATAGATGTATACGGTCATTCATTTTTTAAACTTTTTTACCTTTAGGCATCCCTTTTTGATCTCGATTAAGAAAGGACCTATTTTTCAGTTACACCGTCAATTTTCCGATTGATTGTACGGTTAGGGGTTAGGGTTAGGGTTAGGGGTTAGTTTTATAATTTTTTTTAAATCTCAAAATCGTCTGTTAAAACAACTGGATATTGACGGTGTAAATGAAAAACATGTCCTTTCTTAATCGAGATCAAAAAGGGGTGCCTAAATGTCATATGGTCCCATTTTTTTAATATCTTCTTTTTTTAAGATCACGTGTGTCCACTTGTCAAACTGCGCATGTGCAGTTCTGTTGGTCTGCTCGTCGACACACAGACATGCTTTTTAAGTGAAGTCAAATCCTTTTCAAACTGTGCTTCTTTTCTCATTTAGTTTTCAAACTTTTTTTCTTTTTTTTTCTTCTTTTTTTAAAAAACTTTTTTGTAGGGTTGGAGGAGGGGGGTGTTAGTCTCTGTTCCAACTTTGTTTAAATGTGTTCATGTAATTTCCTGTTACCCCTAATCGAATTTTGCCAGAGAGGCAGTATGTACGGCTTCTGAAAATTGTAGCCCCAGGGTGGCAGGGTTGGGTATTAAATGGAAGAAAAACCCGTGGCTCCTTTACCACCGCCGTCTCAGTACCCCCGCCCCCCTTTCGATTCGTGCAGACGGGGCAGGCAGAAGATGAAGAGACAGTAGCCGGTGCGATACCAGCATTGTACTCGTTTCATTTTTCTTCCACCTTTTTCTTTTGCGTGCTGGGCTTGACTTACTGTCACCTAAAACAACCTTTGTTCATTCAATGTTCGCTTCGTTGCGAAACATTATCGGCCAAAATAGTCTCCATCTATAAACATTGTGATGGACTGCTCAGTGGCGTTCGCTGAGTATAAAGACGAAGAAAGGGATTCACTAATTATGTCCAGAGCAGGTTTTGGCGGGAAAAAGGGAGAGAGAAAGAGAGATTGATAGAGAGAAAGAGAGAGAGAGAGAGAGAGAGAGAAAGACGTAATGATTGGTTCGTTGTACGTCTCTCTCTTTCTCTCTCTCTCTCTCTCTCTCTCTCTCTATATATATATATATATATATATACGCAACCACAGACCTAAAAAATGCACAATGTTTCCTTTCGTTACACACACTTATACCGTCCCATACTCACACCGTAAAATAGAATATTTGACGTCATATTTCAAACCGTCCCCTTTTTTCAAACCTCAAAAATTTTTTAAACAGACTGAATAACAAGGACTACCACTCGCTTTTCTCGTTATTCTGTGATAAAAAAAATTCTCATCACCTTCCATATACCAACAAATGCCCTGAAGATGATCTAATTAATTGATCGAAACACTGCAGCATCGCCAATAAACTCAACACTTAACCCATTTAAACCTGTGTTTTTTCACTTTTCTTAATATACTACATATAACACACGCACACACACATACACACACACACACATATATATATATTATATATATATATATATATATATATATTTATCGTAAAGGTACACGGTATTATTATTATGATATTAGCCATATTACTATTACTATAACATATTATTATTATTATTATTATTATTATTATTATTATTATTATTATAAATTTGCTCTACTAACGTATTGAGCACTTTATATTTGTTATATCGCTGTCTTATCATTGTGAAACTTGAATCAACTAACCACTGTGACCATTTTCACCGGTAAGTCATTTTTCCACAAATACTATATATATATATATATATATATATATATATATATATATATATATATATATATATATATATATATCAGTCATCCATAGACACGTGTTTCGACGTTTACGTCTCATCAGTGCGGCTCGACTTTTTTTAACAGCTTCCTCTGGCCGGAAGCGTAACCCAACAGAATTTTCGTCTGCCAAGTTCCTTACCCTTACACCGACTGCGACTGTCAGTCGGTGTGAACAATTAATTGATACAGAATATATGTTTTTACAGTCACCCAGAGAACGCAAGTTTGTAAACAACAGGCGCGTAAATGCTTATGCAAAACGGTGAAATTTTAATTAATGTCTCCCCTACAGTGATCTACCATGAAAAAATTAGAAGTCATCTACAGACACCCTGTTTCGACGTTTTATGCCTCTTCAGAGTGGCTAGAACCGACTACTTCTAGTCGGGAGCGAAATTCGACTGAATTTCATCAGCCCGGTTCTTTACACTCTCGGTTGTCGGCAGCTGCCTGTAAGGAGCGGTGTTTTAACTGATAAACATACATATGTGTATATATTTTACGATTACCAGAGCGATCAAATCTGTAAACAACGGATGATCATTGTGTTGGCGTTTTGTTTATATAAGGTGTGTGCTAGATGCCCACTTCTACTTATAGACTCGCCAAGAACCATGTGACCATACTCTTGGCCAATCGCTGGCAGTACTCTGCTGTTGATACAATACTTAACCAGAAAGTACTACTCATAACTACTTGAGCCTTCGTGGACGACGGACCTCATAGGATTATATCACTGGACTTTTAACACTACGCAGGATAGGACTATTCACTTACCAAAGGATTCCATAACTCGGGACTTACTTTCTTTAAGTCTTTTTCAACTGGCCAAGGATGGCGTTCAAACACTTAACACATTGCTTTTTAACGCTAGCGGTGAAAGTCAATTAGCGTTTTTATGCATACTGTTTTGAACAAGACGCACATTTCATGTCTGACGAGGTTTTTTTTTCAATCTTTTCTAGATTTCTGGCCACCTTCTCAATATCGGGTGGAGTCTGTTGATTAGTCCACCAAAGTTTTCATCCCTAGTAAGACGATCATGACATACTGGACATTGCTGGAAAAGAAAGGGCGAATTCTTAGGTAACGTTCTCCTGTGGACACCAACACATGGACACACCAGAGTGTAGGCCGCGACAAGCAAAAACCTGGCTGCGTGCAAAAGATCTGCCAGGGTCGATGATTGATAGAGAGGGGTGACGAAAGAGAGAGAGAGAGAGAAAGAGAGAGAGAGAGAGAGAGAGAGTGGGGGGAGTTATGGAAATCCGTGCAGTCACTCCTCGTGGTGTAGTGGCCAAACGTGTCGGACTGCGACATCGTAGTAAATCCGTTGTGCTATTACGTTCACTTTCATACTAATACACTTGGGAAAGGTATGATCCACATCATCTTCTCCAGCTATGGGTTAAATAGTACCATCACTGTTCTTCTACAAGCATGGCATTGGTATCAAATAAACAACGAAGATTGATATGCCCATTAACAAAGAAACCAAGACAAACCTTGCTGACCCAAAATAATTATACTGCTGCTGATTTCATTTTATCAGGCTATTGAAGATCCTGTTTAAATAGAACGTGGTGAGTAAACATTTCTGTATTTGATATTTACAGTGTGTAAGGGTATTTGCCTCATACCCCACTTGTATGGGCTGGGCACAAGGCCTCGTTTTAACGTGGGCCCACCCACAAGCCGAAGCTCATGGGTGGGAAAGAACAAAAATTGCGTCGATCCCCTCGGCATTACCTCTCAAGGAGGGCGCCTCAGGCGCTGAGCAATAAACCCAGCCCTGCCCCCTGGGATCGACGCTATTATATATTACTTAACCTGATCCAGTGGCCGAAGCTCACTGGATCCCCAGCCGAGGCCGGGTATAAAAGGTATTTGCCTGCTCATCCCACTTATGAGGGCTGGACACAAGGTCTCGTTTTTACGTGGGCGCATAAAAATTGCGTCGATCTGGGGGGATGGCCCCCTGGGATCGACGCTATTAATTGTACTTCACAGGTCCAGAGACTGAAGCACACTGGACCCCAGCCGAGGCCGGGTATAAAAGGTAGGATATTTGCCTGCTCATCCCACTATGAGGGCTGGACACAAGGTCTCGTTTTTACGTGGGCACATAAAAATTGCAGGATCTGGGGGGATGGCCCCCCTGGATCGATGCATTAACTGTACTTCACCGGTCCAGAGCCGAAGCACACTGGCCCCAGCGAGGCCGGTATAGAAGGTAAGGGTATTTGCCTGCTCATCCCACTTATGAGGGCTGGACACAAGGTCTCGTTTTACGTGGCACAAAAAATTGCAAGGATCTGGGGGATGGCCCCTGGATCGATGCATTAACTGTACTTCACCGGTCTAGAGGCCGAAGCACACTGGACCCCCAGCCGAGGCCGGGTATAGAAGGTAAGAAGTGTCAAAACATAGAATCTGGAACAGATACTACACTTTGATCCTCCGTTCGACAAAAGAAAGCATAAAGAAAACATAAATCTTCAGTAAGAGTGGTTTTGGCATTAAATGACCCACAAAGGTTGATGTGCCATTAAACAAAGAAATCAAAGATTAAGTAGTCTATCCTTGAAAAAAATTATGGAAAGATTTGGATTTCTATGGCATGATATGTTTTTTAAAAAAAACTAAATTACATTATATATACTAGTACAAAATAAAAAAACACCCTACGGGCGATTTAAAAATAGATTTTTGAAACATATTGCCTGAGGGGTGGGAGTTAAAAATTCAATGTCAGCGAGTTTGTACCCTAAGTAAGTAAAATCATCAAATTAATTAAAGGATTAAAAAATAAAACAATTTGAAATGTAAACTTTAAATTTGTATTAAAATAAAACAAACTATATATAGATATATAATACCAGTCATGTATTTATTAAAACTTGATTTAAAAAACAATGAGGACTGTCTAATGTTGCATGTTCAAATTTTGAGTGTATTTATTCTATGTTATGACGATTTTGGGTAATGTGACGTAAGCAGTGACGTAGTTTTTGTTACAGACAAAAACCGGAAGCGAATCTCCATTTATTTGTAAACTTTTTAGTTAACTTCTTGTTACTGTAAGAAAAAAAAGGGGAGACGAGATAAAAAAAAAAACAATTTTAAAAATTGCTTACTCAAATTTTGGGTGTATATAGCATGAGAATATTGTGACGTAAGCTGTGACGTAGAGCTATGACGTAGTTTTTGTTACAGACAGAAATACAGATAATCTCTATTATGAATAGATATGATTGTTTGATTTTGAGAAGTTTGTAAGAGTTTGAGGTTTTGTTTCAATCATGATTGTGGTCGAATTATTGGGCATGATAATGTATCTGTTTAGTTGGTTATTAGTGGAAGTATAGAGTTGTTTTTATTGTTGATAATACAACCATTATTGAAAAATAAAAACTCAAACAGTTATATATATATTTATATATATATATATATATATATATATATACACACATTTTAAAATAAGTGTATTTTGGCAGCATTTTTCTTTTATACAAGTTTTGTTGAACTGTACAGACAATTCTTGTCGGGCGAGTTTTTGGTTGATCCTTTCTAATTTTCGGGCCATCTTTTTGATGTCGGGGTGTAACTGGTGTAACAGTCCACCAAAGGTTTCGATACGAGCGCTTTCAGCAATACAGTTTGCCATCATCAGACAGGAAACGATGGTATGGTTTCGTGTCTCATTTTTAAGGACAACGAGTAGTAGCAAGGAATTAGAAGTGGGAGGTAATCGAAACCTTTGGTGGACTGTTACACCAGTTACACCCGACACCAAAAAGATGGCCCGAAAATTAGAAAGAATCAACCAAAAACTCGTCCCGACAAGAATTGTCTGTACAGTTCAACAAAACTTGTGTGTGTGTATATATATATATATATATATATATATAACAATTTGGAAGAAATACGACAAAATGTGAAAAATATAAATGGAAAGGTAAATAAATTGATTATGTCGGTTTATCTACCTTTCCATTTATATTTTGACACACACATACGCACACACGCACACACACACACACACACACCACACACACACACATATATATATATACATATATGTGTGATATTTGCGACTGATTTCTTCTCTCTATGGATTAAATAGTATCACTACAGTTGTTTAACAAGGATGACTTTCGCATTGAATAATATTTTGATATGCCATTAAACAAAAATGAATGAATGATGACTTTGGCATTGAATAACCCATGAAGTTTAATATGCCATTAAAAAAAATAAAGTAGAGAAAACCACCAACCCTACCAATCACCCTCAAACTAATGACGATAGCGTACTGTCAAAAAAATTAAATAAATAAACAAAAATAAAAAATAAATAAATTTAATAAAATTAAATAAATAAATAATTATCTGTATATAGATATAAGTTTTTATCAAGCCATTCTCTAATATACATGTTAATTTTCTGATAGATAAAGTTTCAGCATTGTTTGAAATGTTACCATATTAATATGATGATTCGGCATTGAATAACCCACAAAAGTTTAATATGCCATTAAACAAAAAAGCAAAGAAAACCACCAACACTATCAATCACCCTCAAAATTAATGAATGATATTAATAAAGAAGAAAAAAAAAAAAATAAAAAATGAATTAACCCTTTGTATATCTAAGGCCTCTCCACACAATGACACCTCTCAAAGTCTAGCTGCCCCCATTAGTATCTCTTTTTCTATTGTCATCTTTGCTGTTTGCTTGACCCTTGGACATGACGTGTCAATTAATGCTAATGAGAAATATATTGTGTTTTTTTTCTAATAGCGCAATATTTGATAGCGCTGTAAATGTTTACATAACACTTGCAGGTTTTCTTTTCATTTGCGATACCAAGTTATTTTTGAAAAAAAATTGTTTTATCGACGAAGCTTAGAATGTATCGACGGTGTCCACTTTCAGATGGGTACACTACCCCAAGGGGTTTCCTGGATATGACGCTAGAATCCATCCGGTGGTGAGGCTCCACTTCTAGAATTCTGTGGAGTTGTGAAATATCATCTCCAATCCGAAGTCATCTCCTTCTCGAATTGGTAGTACCAGTATG
Organism: Doryteuthis pealeii; assembly: GCA_023376005.1. Lineage (NCBI taxonomy): Eukaryota > Metazoa > Mollusca > Cephalopoda > Myopsida > Loliginidae > Doryteuthis > Doryteuthis pealeii. The sequence goes on along the minus strand of CM042149.1, from coordinate 109,912,741 downwards.
GGACCGATCAATTAAACGGATATTTGAAGTTTTTTTTTTATTTAGATGAGAATTCGTGAAACCACATAAAAGAGTACAAACAAATTACTTATTATTATTATTTACTCCTTTTGTGTTTTCACATCAGTGTTAGCTGATGGTCTTTCACTGGAGTCTGAGTGACAGCAAGTCTCTCAAGTCTCCAGGACTCTTCTGAGCATTCTGGCAGATTTCAGCAGTGCAGTGTTCTGAATGGTTTCAATCCTTTCTTCTGATTTCCAAACTTTCCAAACCTTTCCAACCTTTTGGGGCCGTTCCAAGTGCACCAAGTACAATTGGTATCACTTGACTTTCATATTCCATAACTTTTTCAGTTCTCTGGCAAGGCCAGATATTTGTCCATTTTTTCATTTTCTTTTAGCTTCACCCTGTGATCTGCTGGAACTGCAAAATCCACCAGTTGACAAGTTTTTTTTCTTTTTGTTTATCAACACTAGTTCTGTTCTTCCTGCTGGGATAAGGTGATCCGTTTTTATTTCAAAGTCCCAGAGAATTTTATTATTATTACTATTAGTAGTAGTATCATTTTTTTTGGCATTTCAGTCTCGGAAGACTATAATAAAGTTTTTATGTGCCCCTGAAGTTGCAGCGCTTCTCTGACTGTGAAGTCCGATGTTTGAAAAACATTCTCGACCACAGATTTTGCATTTGAAGGCTGTCCCTGAAGATGTTGATGTTCCGATGCTTTGTTGCCTCTGCTTTCTTCTAGACCTCTTAGCTTATTCTTATTATTATTATTATTATTATTATTATTATTATTATTATTAAATAGGAATAGGTACGCGAAACCATATAATTGTGTATAATTCATTTGTATTAGATGGGAATACTTGAACAAATTGCAAATTATTTTCTCTTCTTCTCATATACACCCTGTCCGCATCTCTCTCTTTCTTTTCGTATGTCTGTCTGTCTGTGTGTGTGTGTGTCTGTCTGTATGTCTCTATCTCCCTCTCTCTCCTCTCTCTCTCTCTCTCTCTTTCTCTCTCTCTCTCTCTCTCTCTCCCTCTTTCATTCCACTTTACATAATCCCTTTCCTTTTCTCCTTTACCCTCCTCTTTCTTTCTTTCTTTCTTTCTTTCTTTCTTTCTCTATCTATCTATACATCCATTTATATATCTTTCTTTCTGCACCTTACACAAACAATATCCATCCCGTCCCTGTCTAGCCTCTCTCTCTCTCTCTCTCTCTCTCTCTCTCTCTCTATCTCTCTCTCTCCTCTCTCTCTCCTCTCTCCTTTCTCCTCTCTCCTCTCTCTCTCTCTCTTGTAGATTCAGTGGTCATTTTTTAACTAACATCACACTCCCTTTTCCAGTCGTATGACATTGTCCACCCTAAATTTACTCTCAAAAAACTTTGCCCCTCTCACCTCTATGGCTCTATCCCCCTCTCTCTCTCTCTCTCCTCTCATCTCTCTCTCATCTCTCTCTCTCCCTCTCTTCTTTGTGCACCTTATTCAATATAGTCTCTCACTCTCCCCTTTCTAAGTCTGTCTGTCTGTCTCCCCCCTCTTCTCTCCCTCTGCCCACAAAGAATATCTCTCCTCTCTCTCTTCTCTCGTCTCTCTCTTTCTCTCTCTCTCTCTCTCTCTGGCAACTTAACCCCAAGAATTTACCCCTTCTCTCTCTCATCTCTCTCATCTCTCTCCTTCTCTCTCTCTCTCCTCCTCTCTCCCTCTCTCTCTCTCGTTTGTGCCGAGAAGACTTTAAATAAAATTAGTCTCTCACTCCTCCTTTCTAAGTCCTGTTCTGTCCTGTCTCCAACCCTCTTCTCTCTCTCTCTCCTCTCTCTCTTTCTTTTCCTCAGTCCTTTCCCCCCCTCTCTCTCTCTTCCTCTATCTCTATTCTTCTCTCTCATCCTCTCCTTCTCCTCTCTCTCTCATTCGTAGTCATTTCTTTCTCTCTTCTATAAACTAACAAAAAGCCATCTCGCCCTCCACCTTTTTTTCCAAACCCACCGTACGAGGACGATGTTGTCACAATACATACCTTTTTTAACACCCAATAAAAAACCTCTTTCCCACTTCCTCCTCTCTCTCTCTTCTTCTCTTCTTGCTCTCTCTCTCTCTCTCTCTGCTGCGCGCGCAGATTATCCGCACCCACTCACGTCTCGTCTTCTCTCTCGTCTCTCTCTCTTCCTTTCCAACTTTCATTTTCCGTGGTCAT
>CM042149.1:109897006-109910527 GCA_023376005.1 Doryteuthis pealeii | reverse complement strand
TATATAACGCTTTGCACCGAAGCCCTTCACAATTCGCCTTCAAACACGGACCCGACCGTGAGTCTCGTCGATTAATCCTCATCCCACCGCTAAGATACAAAAAAAACATACCATTTGTTTATACAACGAGTTTAAAACTCTGTTTCTGTGTTTTCTCACAACACGGAAACACAATTCAATGAAGAAAAAAATAACGATTCTTTTTTGGCTCCGTTTTCCTTTCATTTTTTTTCGAGTTTTAATACTATTTCTTTTAGCCTAAGTAATGACATAGCTTTTCACCTTTTTTTTAAAGAGTAGCCACGAAAGTGCACTGCTTTGTTGATTTTATTAAGCGATCAGTTTGTCCCATTTTGTCAATAATGAAAAGTTGCCTTATGTTATTCTAAAAGAGCAAACATAGAATACGAGGTCTGTGTAAAAGTAAATAGATTGATTCTTTTTTTATATTTCTTTTCGGGTTGGCAACCCTCATTGATTAAAAAATAATGAAAGGTTTGCATTAACTTCAAATTCTTGCTAGCAATAATAAGATAGGAGTAGTAATAATGAGAGAAATTCAAATAAGAAAAGAAAGAAAGAAAGAAAAAGAAAGAAAAGAAATACATAAAACGGAGAATAAGAGAGGAAGAAGAATAATAACGAGAGGAATTCAAGAAAGAAAGAAAGAAAGAAAGAAAGAGAAAATTTGCAATTAGAGAATCAGGAAGGAAGAAGAAAATGTAGAGAGAAAATTCAAATAACTAAGAAAGAAAGACAGAAAGAAAGAAAGAAAGAAAGAAAGGAAGAAGAAGAAATTTGAAATCAGAGAATAAGAAAGGAAGATGAAATCATGAGAGAAAATTCAAATAGAAATAAAAAGAAAGAAGGAAAAAAGGAAAGAAAGAATCAGAGAATAAGAAAGGACAAAGGAAATAATAAGAGAAAATTCAAATAAAAAGCAAAGGAAAAAAAAAGAAAAAAGAAGAGAAGATTCAGCGAATAAGAAAGGACGAGGAAATGATTAGAGAAAATTCAAATAAAGGAAAGAAGAAAGAAAGAAATTTGAAATCAAAGAATAAAAAAGAAGATGAAAATTATGAGAGAAAATTCAAATAAGAAAGAAAGAAAGAGGAAAAGAAGGAAAGAAAGAACCAGAGATAAGAAAGAGACGAAGGAAATGTTAGAGAAAATTCAAATAAGAAAGAAAGAAAGAAAGAAAGAAAAGAAAGAAAGAAAGGAAGAAAGAAGTTTGAAATCAGAGAAAAGAAAGGAGATGAAATCATGAGAGAAATTCAAATAAGAAATAAATAAAGAAAGAAGGAAAAAAGGAAAGAAAGAATCAGAGAATAAGAAAGGACAAGGAAATAATAAGAAAAATTCAAATAAGAAAAGAAAGAAAAAAAAAGAAAGAAAAGTTAGATTCAGCGAATAAGAAAGGACGAAGGAAATGATTAGAGAAAATTCAAAAAGAAAGAAAGAAAAAAGAAATTTGAAATCAAAGAATAAGAAAAGAAGATGAAAATTATGAGAGAAAATTCAAATAAAGAAAGAAAGAAAGAAGGAAAGAAGGAAAGAAAGAACCAGAGAATAAGAAAGGACGAAGAAATGATTAGAGAAAATTCAAATAAGAAAGAAGAAAGAAAGAAAGAAGAAAGGAAGAAAGAAAGTTTGAAATCAGAGAGAATAAGAAGAGGAAGATGAAAATCATGAGAGAAAATTCAAATAAGAAAGAAGGAAAGAAGGAAAGAAGGAAGAAGGAACCAGAGAAGAAGAAAGACGAAGGAATGATTAGAGAAAATTCAAATAATAAAGAAAGAAAGAAGAAGGGAAGGAAGAAAGAAATTTGAATCAGAGAATAAGAAAGGACGAAGGAAATAATAAGAGAAAATTCAAATAAGAAAGAAAGAAAAAAAGAAAGAAAGAAAGTTAGATTCAGCGAATAAGAAAGGACAAGGAAATGATTAGAGAAATTCAATAAGAAAGAAAAAAGAAAGAAATTTGAAATCAAAGAATAAGAAAAGAAGATGAAAATTATAGAGAGAAAATTCAAATAAGAAAGAAAGAAAGAAGGAAAGAAGGAAGAAAAGAACCAGAGAATAAGAAAGGACCGAAGGAAATGATGAGAGAAATTCAAATAAGAAAGAAAAAAAGAAAGAAAAGAAAGAAAGAAAGAAGAAAGTTAGATTCAGAGAATAAGAAAGGACGAAGGAAATGATGAGAGAAATTCAAATAAGAAAAGAAAAAAGAAAGAAAGAAAAAAAAAAAAAAGAAAGAAAGAAGTTAGATTCAGAGAATAAGAAAGGACGAAGAAATAACAAGAGAAAATTCAAATAAGAAAGAAAAAAGAAAGAAAGAAAGAGAAAAAAGAAAGAAGAAAGTTAGATTCAGAGAATAAGAAAGGACGAAGGAAATGATGAGAGAAATTCAAATAAGAAAGAAAGAAAGAAGAAAGAAGAAAGAAGAGATACATTTAAAACAGAGAATAAGAAAAGAAAAAGAATATAATGAGAGAAATTCAAATAAGAAAGAAGAAAGGACTGTGTGCCAAAAAAAAACTTTCAAAAACATCAACACAAAATATGAATATAAGCATACAATGGATATGATTTCCTAATAACTCGGCCTAAAATACCCTATACGAGTTCAAATCCTCGAAGCAGGCTGTTTGCATTTCCAAAGTTCTAATACCCTTGAAAAAGGTATGCATCCTGCTATTCACCTTCCAGCTATGAGTAAATACTAGGTAGACTGGATCTTTAACCTTGTTTAGACAATCGATCTAAAGGAAAACTGTGTGTTGTTACATAATTATTAGTACCCTAACATTATCTACAGTAGTGTAGAAAACCAAAATGGCTGTTATCAGTTGCAGCCGGTGGCCTTGAAGGATTGAGTGACAAGGCTTGACCTCATCCTGATCCTTCCGGTGGATACCGTGAGAATCGGTGGAGAAAACCTCTTCCGGTTAGATTAGAAAGAGAGTTTTTTAGTCAGTATCGGCCAAACCACGAAAGCGTAAGTCGTGTTAAGCGCACTGCCGTACTCAATCTGCGCAGGTAGTCTGGTGAGGATTTCGGAAAAAAATTGCTAAAGCAAATCGAAGTCTTGGGTTATTATCTAAAACAACCAATGACACAGGGCTTCTGATAAAGAGAAACCCCAATGGAAGACCAGACACGAAGTCCCCAAGAGAAGTCCAGACGCTAGAAGAAGAACGTAAGATACCAAAGATGAGCAGAAGAATAATAGAAAAAAGAATATACAACATTGTGTCATTAAAAGGGATACAATCAGACAAGATTGTAGTCGAGTGGAAGGACCAGTCAACACGTTGTTAGATTTAAGATAGAGGCTTTTATTGCAGAGAGATACAATAAGACAGATAAGGAATAGTGTAGCACGCTACTGATCCTCGAAGCCAGTCCAGTATAATGCCGTGCTCACTATATATACAGGTTGGTGCAAAAGTAGGTAACAGTAGTGTCACATCAGTGAAATTAGTGCCATATTTTATTGAAGTGAAAGCGAACATATCTTAAGTAATATAAATACATGTACATTTACTTGTTTCCTTATTATTCACTTCAGGTAAATTGGCAATTTAACTAATTGATGCTGATAAAGACCTTTTTCCATAGTGTACATGAGTGTCTGTTCTCGATTAGAGATGTGTTACATAATCTATGCGGTTGCATAAAGATTATTGTCAATTCCCTGTATTTCTAAAGGGATGGCCTTTTCATATCACGGGCGGACTTTCCATGAATATAACAGGAAGCCCGCGAATACGTGGAGTCACGTGGGACCAGGTTGGGTCTTCGTTTCAGTTTGGACGTTGGGCAGATGTACCTGCCTTATTCTGGATTTCACAGCATACGCGCGCTATGTTAGTCAGATGTTTATTACATGAATGTTTAGTTAAGTAAATAAAAGCTTATGAAAATAACACGGTTTTGTGGTTGGTGAATGTCTTGGTAACAAGACTGATCTAGAGAAGAAATGAGTTAAGTGCGACCGACCACCAAGACGAAGTCCAGACGCTAGAAGAACAGAAGAAGAATAGAAGAATAGAAATAAAGAAAGAGGTATACAACATTTGAATACGTGAGAGGATTAGAGTATCTTTCTACATGTGCTCCTTATAAACATATATATGCAACATTTGTTGTTTGTAATAAATAAAATGAGTAATGTATGTGTTTTCATTTTTTAAATAATGTTATACCTACTTTTCACCCCGTGTTATATAGTCAGACCACATGGGTGAAGAGGGTGCGGAATAGTCCATTACAACAAAACTCTGAATTCAAACGTGTTAACTTCGCTTAAGATATTGACTTTGTGCTACCACCCTTCTCGTGCAGAAGGTTTAGTAAATATATATAGGGGTTGACATACAGTTAAAATGAATTAAACATTTCTAATTAGGTTTATGTTCTTGTTTGTTGTTGTTGTTGTTTTTAAGCCATATCAACCTCAGTGGGTCATTTAATGCCGATAAAGTTTTTGAAATAAATCAATTCTTAATGGATAATACAATTTTTTATTAATACATTTCCATATTAACCCATAGATGGGACCCTAACAGTACTACCACTCCGGGTCAGAGTGGACCAGGGAGCAATGGTGATGAAGTGCTCACATTCCCAACCTCCAAAACTGAACCTCACCATCGATAGAGGGGTTAACGCATTCCCAGGACATGAGACCGCAGCCCACCACCTTCTAGCACTCATATGATAAGGGGTTTGGGGCTTGCCACTAAGGCAATAGGGTTGGGAAAATCATATAGGTGCTAGGGCTTGACGTGACTAGCCGATTGATCGGGGGGTCTCCCGACCGCCCGTCTAGCCCAAGCTAGAGCCAAAATGGAGTATTGCATGTCATGAACTGCTCATCACCTGGGCTCTAATCCTTAAGCATCACGGGTCGCCACCCACGGCCAACAGGTGGTCCATTGGGGAGTCTTACCCCTCTGCAGAGGTGCAGTCGGTGCATTCTAACGCCCCAGCCGACAGGTGGGGTTTATGTTCTACTTCTCCATGTAGAACATTGATATATAAAACATGGATATGAAACAACCATGTATAAGCGAATGTAGCAAACTAGCACAACGAGAATACAAGGTTAGACACGACTGGGCTGGAAAGGTGATCCATGCGAATTGTGCAAGAAACTTTATAGATAGTAAATGCTAAACCAGAATCTATTCTTGAGAACGAAATGCATAAATTCGCCGGGACTTAACAGATAAAGACGGATCATTTATCCCAGCCAGAAGAATCAAACCTAATATTCATTAACAAGGAAAGAGAAGTGGATTTTGTAGCCAGCAGATCACAGGGTAAGAGAAAGAAAACTAAAAGAATAGACAATATCTGGCCCTTACCTGAGAATTGAAAAAAAAACTGTGGAATATGAGAATGAAATTGATACCAGTTGTAATTGGTGCCACCGGTATGGGCCCTAAAAGTTTAGAAAACAAACTAGAGGAAATCAAGGAAGAATTTGGGACCATGCCAGACAACTGCACTTGTTGAGTATTTCTCTGAATGTTTGAGATGAGGCTTGATGATTAGTATTATTCGGACTATTGTCCCCATCTTCATTGTTATTTGTACAACGTTTCGGCAGTTTGACACATGGCCTAGTGGATAAGGTAGTTGGTTTAAGACAGTTCTAAGTGATAGCTATCCTGGATCTCGGGTTCAATCCGTGATGAGGCAGTAACATAGAAAAATAATTAACACAACTCCTACCCCAGCTATGGTTAGTGGAATGAGAACGAGATACCCCCGTGGACTAATAAAGGGTTAAGTTCGAAGTTTCGTGATGGCTCCCGATTACGACAAGAAAGTTCCGAGTTCGAAAAGAAGGTCTCGAGTTCAAAAGAAGGTTCCCGAGTCCGAAAAGGTTTCCTGAGTCCGACAAGAAAATACCTGAAGAAGGCCGGAGGCATATCGGCCGAAACGTTGTACAAATAGCAATGAAGATGGGGACATCCGAGAAGTCTTGTCATTTAGACTTGCATGAAAAACTATCAGCTTACGATAGTGTGAAAAACTCAAATACTACTACTATTACTATTACTACTACTCACTACTACTATATAATAATAATATATAAAATAATAATAATAATGACGAAGGTTTTGCACACCCGACTAAGGTGTTGGTTCATTGGAGGTTGAGTGACAGGAAGTCTCACAAGGTCTCCAGGACTCTTCTGAGTATTCTATCTGATTTTAACAGTGCTGTTTGTTTGGATGGTCCCAATTCTTCTTCGGATTTCCAATTTTTCCAGACTTTTTTTCCCAACCCCTAGGGACCGTTCCAAGGGTCCCAATTACAATTGGTATGACATTTACCTGTTTTAATGTTCCACATTGTTTTCCTTCTCTGGGCAAGTCCAAGTATTTTGTCCTCTTTTCATTTTCTTTCACCTACACCCCGTGACGAGTAATAACTATTTAATAGTGATATTACACGCAAATAACAATGTATGAAAAAAAGAAAGATTTATAGATTATGCTAGGTAAGAAATTAACATTTTAAACACTGAATGTGATGAGTTCTAAATACAAAAGGATTTACCGGAAATAGCATTATTGTAATAAAGTTTAAAAAAACGACAAAAGACAAAAAGGAAAAAAGAACATAAACAAAATAAGAACAATAGTTTTAAGACCATTAATCGGCATCTGTAACGACAGTTCAATTGAGAAACTTGCTAATTTGAAAGAAGTATCAGTTTGATAAGATAACACCCCCTCTCTCTCTCTTCTCTCTCTCTCTCTCTCCTCTCTCTCTCTCTCTCCTCTCTCTCTCTCTCTCTCTATCTATCTATCTATCTATCTATTTCACACACAAACATACCACGCACACAAAACTATCTCGCTTTCCTTCTCACAACATATAAACACTCTCCCCCTCTCTATATATAACATACACACAAAACCTCTCCACACCCCTCCTCTCTCTGTCACTCTCTCTCTCTCTCTCTCTCTCTCTCTCTCTCTCTCTTCTCTCACACACACACTCAAACTTTGCCTCTCAATACGCACACACACGCACGGTTTCTCTCCCCGTCTTCTCTCTCTCTCTCTCTTCTCCCTCTCTCTCCCCATCTCTCTCTCTCTCTCTCTTTCACGTTCTCACACAAACTCTCTCCCACTTCTCTCTCGCTCTCTCTCTCCTCTCTCTCTCTCTCTCTCTCTCTCTCTCTCTCTCTTCTCGCACACACACACACACACAAATACACACATACATAAACTATCTCCGCCTCTGTCTCTTTACACCCACACAGAAACTCTCTTTAACTATCTCCTCCCCTCTCTATCTATCTCTCTCAAACACACACCACACACATACACACACAGACTCTCTCTCTCTCTCTCTCTCTCTCTCTCTCTTTCTCTCTCTCTCTCACACTCAAACTCTGCCTCTCATACGCACACACACGCAAGGTTTCTCTCCCCGTATTCTCTCTCTCTCTCTCTTCTCCCTCTCTCTCTACCCTCTCTCTCTCTTTCTTTCACGTTCTCACACAAACTCTCTCACACTTTGCTCTCTCTCTCCCTCTCTCTCTCTCTATCTATCTATCTATCTATCTCGCGCACACATACATACACACATACATAAACTATCTCCACCTCTGTCTCTTTCCTACGCACACGGAAACTCTCTTTAACTATCTGCCCCACCCTTTCTCTCTCTCTCTCTCTCTCTTCTCTCTCTCTCTCTCTCTCTCTCTCTCTCTCTCTCTCTCCATATCGTTTTTTTTTCTTCCTTTCTCTTTCGAATTTCATGTTCCCTTTCTTTAATTACACAAGGGTGCATACAGATACTCTTGGTCAAAAACTCTCTCTCTCTCTTCTCTCTCTCTCCTACTCTCTCTCTCTCCACCCCCTCTCTCTCTCTCTATATATATTATTATATATATATATTTACACACACACAAACTCACTCACTCTCTAACCCCCTCTCTCTCTCTCTCTCTCTCTCTCTCTCTCTCTCTCTCTCTCTCTTCATACACACACACACACTCTCTCTCTCTACCCCTCTCTCTTCATACACACACACTCACACTCTTTCTCTCTTTCTATTCTTAGACACACACAAACCTCTCTCTCTCTTCTCTCTCTCTTCTCTCTGTCTACCCCCTTCTCTCTCCCTTCATATACACACACACACACACACTCTCTCTCTCTCTCTCTCTCTCTCTCTCTCTATTCTTACACACACACAAACTCTCTCTCTATCCCACTCTCTCTCTCTCTATCTTCATACACACACCACAAACACACTCTCTCTCTCTCTCTCTCTCTCTCTCTCTCTCTCTCTCTCTCTCTCTCTCTCATTCTTTACTCCTGCCCTTTTATATCAAGCCCATTCTTTCTTTCTTTCTTTCTCTTTCGGACTTTCCGTGTTTCCCTTTCTTCATTTATTTAGTTTCGCCTTTTCACGTCTCACACCTCTGCTTTTTGTTTATTTACATACGTTCTCTGTTTATTCCTTACCATCCCGGAAGACATGACAGATGCCACGCTGTGTTTGAACATATGCAGAGATACGGTGAGTCGACGAAGATTTTGAAAAAGTGCGGCAGTTGCTCCTTCTACCCTTGCGCCGATCAAGTAGAGCCCGAGGCGAGCCATCTTGCACAATGAAGGAAAACTTCAAGATTTAAATGACCAATTTCTTTTCTTTTTTTTATAACTTTTATTCATTTATTTTTTTTTAATGAACGATATATGAAAGCCGTTCTGCTTTATAAAAGATGTGAAATGCTATTCTATGATGCGGCTTCTTTAAACAAAATTATTACGTTCATAAATTAATATCAAATCCTTGCCGCAAATCATGGAGACTTGAATCATTCTAAAAAGAAAAAAAAAAGAAAAAGAAAAAACAATCTGTTCTTAGGACCGGCTACTTTTGGGTCCTACAATATCTGGAGGCACCCTTTGTGCAATGGTTATCATCTTTGAGAAAATGGGCACAGTGATACGAGTTCAAGGCCTTGTTTAGTTGATTGGTTATTTTGTTTAACTAGCAGGACCTGTGGATGTACCACAATATGACAATTTAATTATTACAACATTTGATATGTTTACTTAAGAGCTATTGCATAAGAGTTAAATATGTAAGTAAGGTCGACGGGATGGTCTAATGTCGGTATCAGCCAGATAAATAGCGGGAGTCTACCCTTTTCACTAGCGCTAGACCAAGGATATTGTTTTTAGCGTCTGAGGTAGAGTGTCACACCTACCACCAGCTCCTCACTTTACCGCACAGATCCCTGTGCTACTCATTCACGGAGTTGGCGAGGGCCGGTATCGAACAAGACCTTGCGATTCCTAGTCGTGCTCTACCGACTAAGCTAAACCGGGGAGATAGTTAAGTATATAAAAAGTATAATAATCTTGATTCAAATCTCTTTCTTTCTGTCTTTCCTTCTTTTTTTATTTTCATTATGTTCTTTCAACAGATTAGCATTAGCGCTTCCACACGCTCACCACTCTCTCTATTTTTCCCCTATCTCTTTCTTTCTTTCTTTCTTATTATATTTTTCTGTGTAGCATGTTCTTTTTCTCCCCTTTCTTTCTTATAATAAAAACGGAATGGTCCATTATTTAGCTGAGGTGATGACACTCATAAGAAATAAGAAATCGGCCGGATAAGCAACACCAGGTCTATTTTTAACCAGAGAGTGTTGCAAGATGATAACGCCTGAACTTTTAACGAACACGAGTATTAATATATAAAGATTGTATATCAACTCTTGTGGGTTAATTAATGCCTGATCTTTTTTGTATATGTTTTGTAGGTTGGTTGGTTGGATTTTACGGCAGGTCAACTCTTGTTGAGTTATTTTATGCCGAAGATGTTCTGTTTATTCATTCTTGATGTTTTTTCTTTTTACCCCAATTAATTTTAAAACGCATTTTAACCCCATTTTTCTTTTTGACACAACAAATAGTACAACCAATCTGGTTTAGAGTAAACCTGGACTAATGACGATGAAGGAGCACTTCACACTCACCAGAGTTCGAAAACTGAAATTAAATGCAGTTTAACGTCATACCCAGGACACTAAGACCCTCAGCCATCGCCTTCTAGCAATATATGATAAAAAGGGTTGGAGATTTGCCACGAGAACAATAGTGCTAGAAAAATTTTATTGGTGATAGGACTTGTCGTGACCAGGCGATTGATCGGAGGGGCCTCTCCGATCGCCTGTTTAGCCTAATAAGGGCAAAAGTGTAGCGTTGCAAGTTATGGACTGCTCAGCCACCATGATTCCATCCTTAAGCATCAACAGGTGGCTAGCTATGGGTTAAATGGTACCACTACTGTTCTTTTACAAGCATAGCTTCGGTATTAAATAACCCACGAAGTCTGACATGCCACTAAATAATCAAAAGCCCTGTCGTCTGGGGCTTTAGAATACAGCGACTGCACATTTGCAGAGGCCCCCCCAATGGGGTCACTTGTTGGACGTGGAAGACTACCCGTGATGCTTAAGGATTGAATCCAGGTAACTAAACGGGGCCTCTAATCAATCGACTGGTCATGTCTTGCCCGAGCATCTATATGATTATTTTAACCCTATTGTCCATATGGAAATCCCCGACGCATATATGCGCTAGAAGGCAGTGACTGAGGGCCTTGGTGTCCTGGGTTTGCTGTTACACTCTATCTGATGGTGAAGTTTCAGTTCTGGAGCCCGGGGAATGTGGGGTAGTACTTCCTCACCATTATTTCTATGTTAACTCTGACCCGGAGTGGTAGTACCTGTTAGGGTCCCATCTATGGGTTAAATTGATAAAGTGTTTATAGAAAGATTGAGTATCCATTAAGAATGAATTTATTTCAAAACTTTGTCGGCATTAAATGACCCACCGATGTTGATATGCCGTAAAACACACAAAAAAAACAACAAATAAACAAGCAAACCAAATATCAACTTTAGTCCTCTTATGATTTGCTAAGAAGATGTGCTCAAAAAGTATTGAGACTGAATTCTCATATACAAAATCATAAATGAGAAATGAATGATTCATTAATTTTCTATCAAATAGTCCCCTTGGCTATTTGAACACACAGCCTAGTGGATAAATTAGTTATGTTAAGACAGTTCTAAGTGACAGTTATCTCTAGACTTCAGGTTCAATCCTGGTCAGGGACAGCAGTGACATAGAATATAATTAACACAGCTTAACACATGTACCCAGCTATGGTTAGCGGAATGAGAACAGGATACCCCGTGGACTGAATAAAGGGTTAGGTTCAAAATTCCGTGATCGCTCCCGAGTTCGAATAGAAGGTTCCCGAATTCGAAAAGAAGGTTCCCGAGTCCGAGAAAGTTCCAGGGTCGGCAAAAATACCTGAAGAAGGCGGAGTGCACATCGGCCGAAACGTTATACAGATAACAATGAAGATGAGGACAATAGTCCGAATAATCCAACTAATATTAGTCCCCTTAGCATTCAACAAACATATTCCAGGTTGTTTTCTATTGTTCGAAGCACCTCTGAAATTCCTCTTTTAATTAGCCTTGTCGATGGAGCTTAGACTATTCTGACTATATTCCATGTAGAGGGGTAAGAATCACCTCTAAAAAAGAGAAGTCCCGGGTAGGAGACTGAACTGCATCCGACGGTGAGGCTCCAATTCTGAAGTGCTGGCGAGTGTTGAGTATCCTTTCACAGCCATTACTCACACGACCATTCTGGCTCTGATATGGGTAAAATATTTTGAAATTATTTGGATCAGATATCATATAACCATTAAAAAAACTATTAAGGAGTTTGAGTTTGAGTTTTGTTTAACGGCATATCAACCTCTGTGGGTCATTTAATGCCAAAAAGGTTATTTTGGATTTCAGTCTTTAAAGTAGTGGTTCTATGGAGATAATTGGTTATGTTCTGTTATATTTTGTTGAAAAGGTTGATTTTTTTATAAAATTTAAAATGTTTTCAGGGTTTGTATTCTTAAAGATGTCTCTCGGGTTTCTTGCTTGATAGTAATTGGCGCGATATATTTAAGTCTGTTACAATTTAGAAGGATATGCTTGGTTGTAAGTTTTACTTTGCATGTTGGGCACACTGGGGCATCCTCCCCTTTTAACAGGTACGAATGGTAATGTGGTGTGCCCAATACGCAATCTGGCGAGTATTACTTCTTCTCTTCTAATACTTCTGTGGCCTGTCAGCCACAAAGGAACTATAGAAAATGTTGATAGAAACGTGCGTGATTCCATAAACTCCATGCATCATATAAGCCCGGAAGGATTGAGCTGTCGTTAAAATCAGTCAATCAATCAATCATCAAATCAATTTATTAATAAATATAAGTTGTCAGGGAAAAAACAAGTTATTTCCTTTTTGAAAATAAAGCTGTATTTACCATGATTATACTATCTATCAGGGCGTCTCACTGTGGTGTAATGGTTAGCAAGCTAGATCCACAAATCACTTCTGAATAGCGAGTTAGTTATTCACAGGTTATCCCATACTTGCGATCTCGTGTTATATCCTAACCGTAGCGAACGAGTTGGATATATGAGGACGCCCCATCATGGTATATTAATGAGCAAGCTAGTCTCACAAATTCATTACTACTTAACAGCGAATTCGATCCTCTCTGGATGCCCCATAATTGCGACTTGAGTCGTTTTCTACCCGCGACGAACGGGTCCCGTAAAAGCATACTATACTATCTATCAGCGTTGGTTAGGGGGTTGGTTGGTTTTACTGCATATAAACCCTTGCTGGGTTATGTTATACCGAAGGCGCGTTTATTTTGTTTTTATCTTTTTGTTTTGCTTTATTTTAGTTTTTAAGGAAAGTAGTAAGTAAAGTGGTCGGGCTCCGCGCACAAGAAAAAGAATGATTTTCTAAACAGAATTTCTTACATCGGTTCTGTCCAATCGGTCGCGGTGAGCGAAGAGTTAAAATCTTGTCAATCAACTACTCTGCCCTTTTCTATGAAACTGTTATCAAAAAATTTACTACACTATATTACATAATTGATAGGCAACCAATCAACATGTTCATATTTCAGGTACTTGTTAATAATCTATAATACATGTGTGTGTATGTGTGTGATTGTGTGTGTATGTGTATGTGTGTGTGTGTGTGTATGAGCGTGTGCGTGTTTGTATGGTTATGTGCATATGTTAGGTACTTATTTTCGGTCGATACTATATATATATATATATACATGTATATATATATATACATACATACATATATGTATATATATATATATATATATATATGTGTGTGTGTGTGTGTGTGTGTGTGTGTGAGTGTAGTTTTTGCATGGATAAATTCGATCAAGCAATTTCATATTTTTTACCATACATATACAAACACTGACTCAGTAATATATATATATATATATATATATATATATATATATATATATATATATATATATGTGTGTGTGTATATATATATATATATACCTGCGTGTGTGTATGTGTGTATATATGTGTGTTTGTGTGTGTATTTATGTGCACATGTGTATCCTT
>CM042149.1:109872006-109894506 GCA_023376005.1 Doryteuthis pealeii | reverse complement strand
TTCATTACTCGAGTCTATATGGTAATAGGCTTGGTTGGTTGATTGATTTTAACGGCATATCAACCCGTCTGGGGTTATGTCATGCCTAATGGTTAGGAAGTAATATATGTTGTGTATTTATATTTATACTATACAATACACAATTGGGGATCATGTTGTATGGTATTGATTAAGTTCATGTCTATATTCTATGGTATAATTTCATTTCCCTAAAAAAGGACAGAATGTCTTCATGTTGACTTTTTCAAATAGATTTTTATATTGTTCGCATTAAGGAAGCGCGTGGTGTAATGGTTAAATTCATAGGAAATGGACTCGTCGCCCCGAGTTCAAATCCTGGACGGGGTAATTGCATTTCAGTTATGGGTAAATAGTAGGGCAGATTGGGCTCTTTAACCTTGGTTAGGTAACCGGTCTAGGAGAAGGAAAACTCTGAATTCAAACCTGTTGAATTCCGCTTAAGAAATTGATCTTGTGTCACATGCTCGGCGGAGGGGTTGGTAGATATATATTTGTTCGCTTAAAATAACGGTTTCTTGTGTGAGAAAAAACCTGCATTCCATGAATAAGTGTTTAACAGTTAGGTTTCTGTGATGAGAACAGTGTCACTATTATTATCGTCATACACAGAATAAAAACTAAACAGTTATTTTCATTTTCTTCCGCCCTATCGATTGGGGTTATAGAAAACGCCGATTGTACCTCTGCAGAGGAGTAAGACTCCGTGATGTCATCACCCGTTAGCCGTGGGTGGTGACCGGTAATACCTGAGGATAGGATTGGAATGGCTGAGAGGTCCGAAGCCTGGATACTAAGTGGCCCCGTGACATGCAACACTCCACTTCGGTCTTTATTTGGACAAGACTTTTTGGAGGAGACCGTTCTGATCAATCGTCTGGTCAAGCCTTTGCATCTATATGATTGTCACGACGCATTCTTCAAATTGCTCTTATGGCAAACAGCCACCCTTTTTATCATCAATAGCTAGAATGCGGTGGCTAAGAGTCACCTACCAGTTTATTAATACATATGACATTTAAAAACCTGGAACTTCCGTTTTTTATTTCTAAATCTAGTTCTGGGGTCATTAATAAGTCAATGACTATCCGCCGTTGAGTATTTACCCTACCAAACTTTAACCTCTTTTTGTTCTTATTTCTTTTTCTTCTCTTTCTCCAGAAATCTGATTACCGTTTTCTTTTCAATACCCAATTTCTCTGTAGACCATAATAATTACGTTACACTAACACATTGATACACATGAAGTTAATAAACATTTATTTCAACTAATTTGTTGATACATGAAGTTAATGAAAAATCTAATATTTCTAATAAAAATTATTTCTATCAATTTAGTAAAAATTATTTCTAGCCACATATTGCTCAAACCAACAAAAATATTGGCCCACAAATACTCGAAGTTAATAAAAATTATTTCTGACAGTTTATTGATACACACGAAGTTAATGAAAAATTCTAAATAATCACTAGTTTATTAATACACGTGTAGTTATATCTTCCATTGATACACTTGAAGGAAATGAAAATTTTTTTTTTTAATTATCATTTATGTATAAATATAAAATATTTATATAAAAAGAATCATCAAAATAGAGTTTTGATTCATACAAGTATATGTTTGCATATACACTTGGTAGGTAATGAAAGGTAATGATATTGTTGTATACCCTTTTCATTACTTACTTCTATTCTTCTTCTGAGGTCTTGATATCTTAAGTTCTTCTAGCGTCTTGGTGGTCGGTCGCACTTAACTCATTTCTTCTTCTAGATCAGTCTTGTTACCAAGACATTCACCAAACCACAAAACCGTGTTATTTTCTTAAGCTTTTATTTTCTTAACTAACATTTCATGTAACTAAACATCTGACTAACATAGCGCGCGTATGCAGTGAGTTTCAGTTAAGGCAGACATCTTCTCTGCCCGACGTCAAACTGAAAACTGAGGACTCAACCAGGTCCACGTGACTTCACGTATTTCGCGGGCTTTTGTACTATTCCATGGAAAGTCCCGCCCGTGATATGAAAAGGGCCATCCTCTAGAAATACAGGGGATTGACAATAATCTTATGCAACCGCATAGATTATGTAACAATATATTTATAATTTAGTATTATAACTAATATTTAACTATCATTTTTTATATTAATTATATATTTATATTTAGACAGATTTATAATTATTGGTAAGGAAAAATCTAACATAATTACTAGTTTATTGATACACATGCGATTATTTCTTCCAATTTATTGATACACTTGTAATTATATGCATTTACATACACACTTTATTGATACACACGAAGTTAATGAAAAATCTATCATAATCACTAGTTTCATAATCACTTGAAGGTAATGAAAATTATTTCTACCAATTTGTTGAGACACATAAAGTTAATGAAAATTGTTTCTATTTTTTGCTTATAAAATGTCTTCAGTTTAAGATAATCAAAAGGGTTGAGATGCCGTAAAATCAAACCAACTTCATCATCATCATCATTATCATCATCAATTATCATCATCATCGCAGAAATGTGATTGTTTTCATTTTCTTATTACTAACCTAATTAGTGATATTTTCCATATCCGCTTTTTCTTGTGGGTGGGATCTAAAAATTCGTTCCTTATTCCTTCATTTTATTTTCATTCATCATCACATCTTCATCTGTGAACAGTAACAGCCTCATTATGAACAGAATCAGAATTTTTTTTAAATGAACATAGATTTTTGACCAATGATTTTGGCTTGAATTCAGAGTTTCTTTCTCATAAACTAGTTACCATACCAAGGCTAAATAGCCCAGTCTGCCCTACTATTTACCCTAGCAGGAGGGAGAATAATTGAATTCGTACCTTTCTTTAGTGCATTAGCACTATATGAAATGCAACAGCCGCATCCAGAATTTGAACTCGTTTCGCCGTATCCATTTCCTAAGACGCTAACCATTACACCACGCACCTTCAACAGTATCATTATTATTATTATTGTCACTCCATTAGAGTTATTCACATCCGCCTTTGCCGGTGGTTCACTGAAGGCTGAGTGACAGCAAGTCTACCCAGGTCTCCAGGACTCTTCTGAGTATTCCAGCCGATCTCAACAATGGTGTAGTCTGGATGGTCTCGATTCTTCTTCTGATTTTCAGTTCATCTAGACTCTTTTCCAGACCCTGGGGACCGTTCCTAGGGCACCAATTACAACGACCTTCACCTTTATGTTCCACAGTTTTCTTAGTTCTCTGGTAAGGTCCAAGTAGTTGTCTATCTTTTCGCTTTCTTTCACTTTCACTCAGTGATCGGCCGGGACGGCAAAATCCTCGAGATAACAAGTTTTCTTATTATTATTGATGAACACCAGGTCTGGTCTCCTGGCTGGGATTAGGTGATCCGTCTGTACCTCAAAGTTCCAGAGAATTTTATGCGTTTCATCTCCATCAGAGATTTAGGCTTCTGCATATACCATTTAGTTGAATGGTGAAAATTGAATTTCTTGCACAGTTACGAGTGAATCACCTTTCCCACCCAGTCGTGCCTAGTCTTGTACCCTCTTTGTGCTAGTTTACTGCATTCACTAATTATATTTTGACAGTTTCGTATTTTTCCTCACTTGCTATTGCGTTGTGTCAATTTTTGCTTTTATGTAATTTGTACTTATTCATTTTGAGTTTTTTACCCCAGCTTTAGCTGATGGTATCACTGGAGTCTGAGTGACAACAAGTCTCCTCAGGTCTCCAGGAGTATTCTGGCAGATTGCAGCAGTGCAGTATTCTGGATGGTCTCAATTCTTCTCTAATTCCCAGTTCCCCCAGTCCTTTTCCCAAGCTTTTTGGGACCGTTCCAAGTGCACCAACTACAATAGGTATCACTTTGACTTCCATATTCCATATCTTTTTCAGTTCTCTGGCAAGATCCAGGTATTTGTCCATCTTTTTGTTTTCCTTTAGCTTCACCCTGTGATCTGCTGGGACTGCAAAATCCACTAGTTGACAAGTTCTTTCTTTTTTGTTAATCAACACTAGGTCTGGTCTTCTTGCTGAGATAAGGTGATCTGTCTTTATTTCGAGGTCCCAGAGAATTTTATGCATTTCATTCTCAAGAGCAGATTCTGGTTTATGCATATACCATTTTGTAGTATGGTCAAAATTTAATTTTTTGGATAATTCACAGCGGATCACCTTCCCAACCCAGTCGTGCCTAGTTTTGTATTCCCGTTGTGCTAGTTTGCTTACATTCGCTTCGGGCATGGTTTACAGTCTCATCTCTGTCACCGCATTATTATTATTATTATTATTATTATTATTATTATTATTGTTGTTGATGTTGTTGTTGTTGTTGTTGTTGTTATTATCATCATCATCATCATCCTGATTATCATCATCATCGTCATCATTGTTGTTTGTATATATTCTTTTATTTTTCGTTAATACTTATTGATTACGTTAGTTTCCTGTATTTTCGGCTTTTTTTTCTTCCATTTTATTTTTCAGGAATTTTTTCATTCGATTCATTTTTTTTATTTTATTTATTTTTTTTTTTGCAAAAGTCTTGGGATATTGAGGCCCTGGCTAAATGAACCACGGGGGGGGGGGGGGGACACATGGATGTCACATTTCTCATCAAAGATGACGTGTTTGCTTTGTATGGAAGATGCAATCGTCTCTTTTTTTTATTGCCAAAGTGAACAGAGGCGCAATAGAGAAAAATATATGGATGAAACAATATGAAAGATTTGTTGAAATTTGTTGTTCAACTGACGCGTTTGTGGGCCAGTCACCAAATATACCTACAGCCATTTGCATTGGCTTTTCTTTTAATATATACATATGAACATTAGAATGTTCATAAGTTTCCATGTTTTTACATTTCAAAACCCACAAAAACATTCTTTCTCACCCCTCTCTCTCTCGCTCTCTCTCTCTCTCTACATATATATAATGTGTGTGTGTATATATATATATATATATATGTGTGTGTGTGTGTGTGTGTGTGTGTGTGTGTGTGTGAGTTAGGGTAGCGAAGAATAAAGTCTGAAATTTGTATTGGCGAGAAACTGACAGTTACCAAGTGCCATTGACTACCTAACTTAGATATATATGCTCGATCAGTATATATATATATATATATATATATATATATATATATATATATATATATATATGCCCGGTTTAGCCCAATTGATATTAATAGAGTGGATACTGTACGTTGACTTATTACTGCCTCTTCAAGTGTGATAGCGCCAACCATACACATTGATATATATATATTATATATATATATATATATATATATATATATTATATATTTATATATTCAATTACATTCCCATTCGTAACCCCAAACATCTATCAATTGAATTTCCCTGATGAGATTGATTGAAAAAAGAATAAAGATCAACTTAGAATGAAATGTCTAATTATAAGGGTTCCCTTCTTTTCTTTTTAGAAATTCCTCTTTTAAAATGTATACGCTTTTTCGTAGTCTAAAATATATATATATATATATATATATATATATATATATATATATATATATATATATATATATATATATATACTGCCAGCTGTAGAATCCGCTGACAACACCTCTGCAAAGTGCTATGACCCACTTAATATGGCCACCTGTTGGCAGTGGGTGGCAACTCATAATACCTGCGAACAGGATAGTGGTGGCTGTGCGGTCCGCGGACCGGATATAAGTGGTGCCCTGACATAAAATACTCCACATCGGCCCATACAAGATCTTGAACACCAACTAGCATCTGTACAATTGTCTCGAATGTATTCTTTTAATTGCCCTAATGTCAAACACTCAAATCTTTTTATCATATAGGTGCTAGAAGGTGGTGGCTGAGGGTCAATCAGCAGTGTATAAATCATTGGTACACATGAAATTAATGAAAATTATTCTTACTGGGAGTGGTAGTATATGTTAAGGAGACACCTAAGGGTCTAATAGATTCGCTTGAGATGCTTAAAAGTTGCACATTCTGACCCATGCTACTTAGCTGTTTGAAGGCGTTTTACCCAAAAAGTTAATGCGATATGAAAGCAATACTTTACCCCACCCCAAGTCTTTTCTTGACAAGTAAATGTAAATATCCCCCCCCCTTTAAAATATTTATATCGGTTTGAAGGCGTTTTTATGGAAAAATAATTTTTTTAGTGGTTTGAAGGCGTTAAAATTAACAAGTTAATGCGATAAGAAAGTGATATTTTACAGCCACCCCCAGGGTTTTTTATCGACAAGCAAATGTAAATTTTTTCCTCCCCTTTTAAAATTTTTTTTTTTTTCGGTATTTTAATTTCATTTTAATTTAAAACAACTGTCATGAATTTTAAAATAAATACGACCGAAAATAAAAGCAATCAATACAGTATGGGTCAAATTTTGAGCAAACACCGCTTAGCGTTTTTTAGGGCAGGGAGCAGGGACGCAGGAATGCAATATGAACCAAAAAATTATCTGTTTAAGATATTGCTTACGTCATTACTCTTACTTTTCTTATTATTTGTGTAATGTTTGAAATTTATTTAAGATTTTAAACTATAATTATCAAGCGTAATGTATTTACTAGAAGCGTATGTATATTTATTTAAAAGCAAATAATGAAATGAATAAAAATGGGTATAAATGAAAATATTGGAAAATTAACTAATCTACATAACGTAACTTTTAAAATCTGATTGAACGAAATAAGGGGATAAACACAATGATAGTTTAATATATATGAAAATCCAAACGAACACTCCAAAAAGAATAAAATCATGCTCAGAATACTGTTTTTTTTTCTTATATGCATATATAGTATTCCACAGAAACGTTCTCCGACTTCAAGTCTCTTCAGTGTGGCTAGACATTTGTAAGTTACCTTCAGCCGAGATTGAAATCCGAACGGTTCAGTGTCAGTCAGACACCCTAACCGCTAGGCTATATTCATGTACAGAATGCAGAGGGGATTTAACTGTTTTAATACACACATCTCTATGTATGTAAAGGCCGCCATAGAGTGCTCCATCTCTTATATAGGAGAGCGTATATATATATATATATATATATATATATAAAGATAAATCTAATGAGTCAGATAAACCTACTATAAGTTTCGCTTAATGCTCTTCAGGGCTAAGATCTGATTAGCCATGAAGAGCATTAAGCGAAACTTTTAGTAGGTTTATCTGACTCATTAGATTTAGATTTATTATTTGCTCTACTTAGGTATTGAGCACTTTTTACTTATTAGCTTTAGTTTCCTGGCGGTTTTGTATGAATATATATATCTTATATACATATATACATATAAATTGTTTTTTCTTTTGGCCAAATATTGTACCAATAGATTATTTTTGGCTGGTACGATTATCTTGGTCTTTTCTTTTTTCAAAAATTTTTTTTCTCTCCGGGTAATGTTTGATAGCATATTTTTATAATCAAACTATTTGCTGGGTTTTTTCTCACCGCGAGAATTTACCAACAAGTTTGGTATATTAAATTATATATATATATATATATATATATATATATATATATATATATATTTGGGAGAATAAGTGCTTAATTGGAGTCGTACCTAATTTTGAAAATTAATTAATTAATAATGAATTAGGCGGGAATACCTATTAAATGTATGGCTAAACAAATCGGGAAAATCAATCTCTGTATGTACATTTCGGCCTATTAGGCCTCATCAGCAGAGCTATAGATCGGAAGACCGCCCTGTGCGTGATTTGAAACCGGACTGCCAAGCTGACAGGCCGATCCCATAACCCCTACACTAAACGGACTTCTTAGATTTTATGATTTGTTTAGAGTAGGTTAATATTCCTCTTCTAGTGACTTTTTATTACACGACGATATGATAAGTTGTAAACACGGTTTGTTTGGAATGGCTTTTTGCCGATAATTTTTGGGAGAATAAGTGCTTAATTGGAGTCGTACCTAATTTTGAAAATTAATTAATTAATAATGAATTAGGCGGGAATACCTATTAAATGTATGGCTAAACAAATCGGCAAAAATTATCGGCAAAAAGCCATTCCAAACAAACCGTATATATATATATATATATATAACCAGATTAGTTGGTATTAAGAATGATTCTAAGCAGGGCCTTTTTTTATATCGTAATGTTAATATTGGTATAGTCCATAGTGAGAACTAAATATATAACAATTGGCGAATTATATACAGAGCAATGTGTTTGGCAAAAAAAGATGCTTAAATAGCGGTCATATTAGCAGTTATAAATTCCTTTCCACCGATATATATATATATATATATATATATATATATATATATATATATATATGTGTGTATGTGTGTGTGTATGTATGTGTGTGTGAGAGAGAGAGAGAGAGAGAGAGAGAGAGAGAGAGAGTGTGTGTGTGCGTGTGTGTGTGTGTGTGTGTGTGTCGTTGGAAATAAGATCGTAACTGCTGATATGACCGGTATATAAGACTTTTGCTACACGCAAACACACTCACACACACACGTATATATATATAAATATATATATACATATATATATATATATATATATATATATATATATAATGTGTGCTAAAAATATCGAAAAATCTTTTCTTCTAAATTGTTCTTCATCATTTCACTGAGACTTATAATACGCTGTCTGTATCCATTGCAGAGTGGTAAGACCGCCCCCCCCCACAACAAAAAAGAGGCATTCTGGATATGACACTAAACAGCAACTGCTGGACTAGCAGTGTGTTGGATCTTACTCCGCATCCATCCATCTTGTAGTTTTCTTACCAGAGATCCCATATTTCAACATACGCGTGGAGAAGAATTCAGCAGAGCTCCAAAGAGTTCTAACGCCAATCTGCCAATTTTCCCACTGATTGGACTGTCGCGTGATTTCCTTAACCAATGAGAGACTCCCATTACGGGGCAACTTGGGTTCCAAGCCAGCCAGTCAAACCAAGGTGAACTCTTATACCTTTCCAAGGCTCTCCACAATTAAACGTTAAATTTTGAATTCTACTCTAGATTATTGTTATATACCCTACCTATGAACATTAATGGGTATGTCCCAATCTATTAATAATAGAGATTCGCTTCCGGTTTTTGTCTGTAACAAAAATTACGTCACTGCTTACGTCACATTACCCAAAATCATCATAACATAGAGTAAATACACTCAAAATTTGAACATGCAACATTAGACAGTCCTCATTGTTTTTTAAAACAAGTTTTAATAAATACATGACTGGTATTATATATCTATATATAGTTTGTTTTATTTTCACACATATTCAAAGTTTACATTTCAAATTGTTTTATTTTTTAATCCTTTAATGAATTTGATGATTTTACTTACTTAGGGTACAAACTCGCTGGCATTGAATTTTTTACACCCATCCCTCAGGCAATATGTTTCAAAAATCTATTTTTACATCGCCCGGGGGCGTTTTTTAAATAATTTTTCTAGTCCTGATAAATACGGGAGTATGATGCCGACTGAATAGTCTTATACCACTAGCAGTGGTTTACCTTCTTCCCGCCGCTAGCGAGTATTGTATTTTGTTAATGTTATAAAGGTTCCATTTCATTTCCAACCTCCGTATGGTTATTTCTCATTTAGAAATCTTTGTTAGGTTTCAACAAAATGAATAGGTTAACCTATTAATTATTTAACAATTGCGCTAATGAAAATCTCGCTACAATGTTCCCTTTTTACGGTGTGTTACGATAACGTTCATATAAAAAATCGGATTATTATGATATAGAAAGGGGACACGTAAACCGATTCGTAAGTTTAGATAAGAGTTAATATCGTCAATTGGGATACTGACTTGTGCCCGAAAGCCGAGTGTCTTCTCGGCAGTTCTAAAGAGAAGAAATAAACTTTTTAATTAATTTTTATTGCAATATCTAGTAAAAAAAGATACAGATAGATTGATAGATAAAGGGAGAGAGTACGTATGTGTGTGTTTGAGAGAGGGGGAGAAGAAGAGAGGGGGAGAAGAAGAGGGGTAGAGAGAGAGGAAAGGGGAGTAGATGATAGGTAGAGCGTGAGAGCGCGAGATGGAGAGTAAGGCTTTCTCCTATTCTATTATCTGTCTCTCCTTTTCATATTATTGTAACTCTCTATCTCACATTTTCATATCATTGTAAGAGAAAGAGAGGGAGAGAGAGGCGGGTAAGATGGGGTGCGAGAAAAACTTCCTTTCAAATGCATTTCGAATACTTTAAAATAATATCATAAGAGTTTACCGAGTTCATTATGGGGAAAGGAGATCGTATAGTCATAACAAAAAGCGGGAAACAGACAGATTCAAGTCGCAAATTCAAATCGCTTCTGGCGCGGTTTTTTGTCTCTTTTAAGTAAGATTTTAATATTAAACTTTTTTTTCAAGATGGTCACTTCCGCAAAGAAGGACAATAGGCGCTTGTTTTCTTGTCATCGGTGAGTAGATTACAAATTGTTTATCTTTTTTTAATAAATTCATACCTTAAAGCCTTCACCAATGTATTTGTAATCTTCTCGCAAGAATATCTAAAGATTTTTGTCGAAGCAGGATGAGAATAATTTCTTGTATAGGGATATAACAAATTTTCTCATTTCAAATCTGCTTTAGAAATTCAGTAGTACCTTGACTTACGATTACCCCAAGTTACAAGTTTTCTGAGTTACGAGCCGTCACACTGTCGATGTTTAAATTTTTTTGTTGGTTGGTTGGTTGGTTGGTTGGTTGGTTGGTTTTACAGCACGTCAACACTTCTTGGGTTATTTTATGCCGAACACATTTTGTATTATTCATTCTTGTTGGGTATTCAATTTCTTCCAAACTCAGTTGTTTTAAAACACATTTTTGATTTTGATTTTTTATCTAACCTATAAAGGAGACCCTGAGAGATACTACCACTCCGGTTCAGGGTGGACCTGGGAGTAATGACAATAAAGGAGTACTACACATTCCCCAGAGTTCCAAAATCGGAACTTCACCATTAGATGAAGTTTAAAGTAATACCCAGGACATTAAGACACTCAGCCAGCACCTAGCACATATATTATAAAAAAGATTGGGGGTTGCCATAAAGGCAATAGGGTTGGCACAATCATATAGGTGCTAGAGCTTGACTTGACCAGCTACTTAATCGGAAGGGGCCCCTCTGACCATCTGTCTAGCCTAAGTAATGATCAAACTGGAGTGTTGCATGTCATGGACTGATCAGCCACCACGATTCTATTGTTAAGAGTCACAGCGTCTTTTAAAGATTTATACCTTCTGAGTACTGACTAACGATAAATTTAATTCATATATATATATATATATATATATATATATATATATATATATTTACCAACCCCTCCGCACGAGCAGGATGTGACACAAGGTCAATTTCTTAAGCGGAGTTCAACAGGTTTTGAATTCAGAGTTTTCCTTCTCCTAGACCGGTTGCCTAACCAAGGTTAAAGAGCCCAGTCTGCCCTGGCAGTGTTAGCCACTACGCCACGGTTACCCCACTTTGTGTAACTTCTGTTATTAGATAGTAAGTGGCATTTCAGTCTCGGAAGACTATAACATAGTTTTTTGTCCCTGAAGTTACAGCGCCTCCTGTGACTGCAAAGTTCGAAAAACATTCTCGATTACAGATGTCGCATGTGAAAGCTATCCCTGAAGATGTTGATGTGCCGGTGCTTTGTTGCCGCTGCTTTCTTCTGGACCTCTTGGATTCACGGTGTTGCGCCACGGTGATAGTAATAATTAATATCTATTGTAATACTTAATATCATATATATATATTTACCAACCCCTCCGCACGAGCAGGATGTGACACAAGGTCAATTTCTTAAGCGGAGTTCAACAGGTTTTGAATTCAGAGTTTTCCTTCTCCTAGACCGGTTGCCTAACCAAGGTTAAAGAGCCCAGTCTGCCCTACTATTTATCCATAGCTGGAGGGAGAGTAGGATTCATACCTTTCCCAAGGGTATTAGCGCTAAATGAAATACAATTACCACATCCAGGATTTGAACTCGGGGCGACGAGTCCATTTCCCATGACTTTAACCATTACACCACGCGCTTCCTATCTATAAGCGCATTAGCAATTGTATTTAAATATTAGCTTATGAAATAAATACTTTTCAGTGAAGAAATTCACGGAAACTGAAAACTTGAACGATTGCATCAACGTTGCCTCTTCACAATTCATCGATCAGTGCAACTTTATCACAACCAACAAACTCATCAAAACTACCAGATCCCTTTCAGTGATGCTTAGAATATTCTGACTATATCCCCTAAAGAGGGGGTGAGAACCCTGCCAAAAAGGGGAGTGCCCTTGGTATGACACTAAAATGCATCTATTTGTGTGGCTCCAATTCTGGAGCTCTAAGGGGTGTGTGGTGTACTCCTTCATTTCAATTATTCCCAAATCAACTCGGACTCAGAGTGGTAGTATATATTAAGGTCCCATTTCAGGGTAAAATAAATCGGGGTGAACTGGAGATGAGAGGAAAAATCGAGACCATTTAGACTGTTGAAATCAGTTAGAATACTTAGAAGAGTCCTGGAGATCTGAGAAGACTTGTTGTCATTCGGTGAAAAAAGAAAACACCCATTAAAACTGATCTGAAATACACACAAAAGGTAAAATAATAATAATAATAATAATAATAATAATAATAATAATAATAATAATCAAATGAAAAAATGGACAAATATCTGGACCTTGCCAGAGAACTGAAAAAGTTATGGAATATGAAAGTGAAAGTGATACCAATTGTGGTTGGTGCACTTGGAACAGTCCCAAAAGGATTAGAAAAGGGTTTGGAAAGTTTGGATATCAAAGAAAGGATTGAAACCATTCAGAACACTGCACTGCTGCAATCTGCCAGAATACTCAGAAGAGTCCTGGAGACCTGAGGAGACTTGCTGTCACTCAGACTCCAGTGAAAGACCATCAGCTAATGCTGATATGAAAACTCAAAAGGAGTTAATAATAATAATAATAATAATAATAATAATAATAATAATAATAATAATAAGAAGAAGAAGAAGAAGAAGAAGAAGAAGAAGAAGAAGAAGAAGAAGAATACCTGGACCTCACCAAAGAATTGAAATCATTGTGGAATATGGAAGTGAAAGTGATACCTATTGTAATTGGCACACTTAAAACGATCCCCCAAAAAGCTTAGAAACCAGACTAGAGGAACTGGAAATCAGAGGAAGAATTGAGACCATCCAGACAACAGCATTGTTAAGATTGGGGTGAGCTTTTGTTGTATAGGATTGGAGATTTATTTTATCAACCCACCATCATACGTCATTTCATAGTTCTATCTGGTCTAAAAACTTGTGTTTTAGGATTGGAGACTTTATTTATCACTCAACCATCATATGTCATTTTGATACCAATTTCATTATTTTATCTGGTCTAAAATTTGTTTTATAGGATTGGAGACTTTATTTATCAATCAATCCTCATACGTCATTTTGATACCAGTTTCATTATTCTATCTGGTCTAAAAATGATTTCATAGGATGGGAGAACTTATTTTACAATCAACTGTAATAATTCATTTCATAGTTTCATTATTCTATCTGGTCTAAAATTTGTTTCATAGCATTGAAGACCTTATTTATCAATCAACCCCCATACGTCATTTTGATACCAGTTACATTTTTCTCTCTGGTCTAAAACTTGTTTTTATTTATCAATTACTCCTGGTACCCCACCACCACCAACAACAACCACAACAACAATAAACAAATAAAAAACATAAGTAAAAGCAAAGAAACAAACAAACAAACAAACAAATAAAAAAATGCTTAACAATAGTTGGAAGATTACAGGGAGCAATAATTGTTTTTATTTTAACGAATGATTGTTTTTAGCTCATCTGGTTCTTTCAATGTTTGTTTTTAAATATTTTCTGATTTTATTTATTTACATTTTTACATATGATTCTTGTCGTTCGTGGATTTCTCTTATCCTTTTTATTTGTATACAGCGTTTCAGTTACAGATTTTTCTCTGGATGACAAGAAATACAAAGAAATTAGTAAAGAACAAAAAAAGAAATGAAAATAAGGAAAATAAAAAAGATCGAGAGATACTTAAACAATTTGTGTTGAAACTTTAATAAAAAGTGAAAGGGAAATAGAAAATAAATCGTTAGCTTTGTCATAGCAGTCAATAAAAAGCTTGAATAACAATGAAATGACAAATAAATAAATAGATAAATAAAAAAAAATACAACAAAATAAATAACTCAATAAACAACAAAATAAATAAATAAAAATCTAACAACAAAATAAATAAAAATAAGATCACAATAAATAAATAAATAATCTAAAAAGCTAGCAACAACATAAAAAAATGAATAAAAAAAAAACTAACAAAATAAATGAATGCGAATAAAACTCACAAAAATGTCCCGAAACAAAACTCATACAATTCAAATTTTGTTACCGACCGTGAAACGCTCTTCTTTCTTTTCTTTTTTTAACGTCAACTCAGTTTCACCAAATTCCCCATAGCTTTCCAAACTTTCTTTAATCTTTCATTTTTTTAATTTCATTCTTCTTCCTACAATTCTTCTCTCTTACTTTCCCCCCCTCGCCACGATTTGATTCTCCCTTACCATCTTTCTTCATTCATCCTATTCTTCTTCTTCTTCTCTCTCTCTCTCTCTCTCTCTCTCTCTCTCTCTCTCTCTCTCTCTCTCTCTCTCTCTCTCTCTTCCTTTTTGTTTTTTTTCACTTCAAACGTAGGACGACCGGAAATTGTGCGGCCATAGAATGTCAGCAACGCTGTCACATGGGGCAGGTCCAGAATTTTGAAACAAAATGGAGGATCTCATCGTCTCTTCCCTCTCCTTTGAGTTGGTGAATGGATATCAAAATGGGTGGCACGCCAAGTCTCATATCCGTCCCAAATAGTTCGATGTGTTTCGCCAGGAAATTGGGTTTCATCTTTCTATCGTGAGGAGGGGTTATTAATTTTACGTAAGGGTTTTCTTTTTGTTTTTGTTTTTTCTTAAACTGGGATTTTTTGTATTCGCTTTCTTTTCTTTTTTTCTGTGTATCTGTTTTTTCTTTGCCTTTTTTCTTTTTTCTTTTTTATTCACTTCTTCACTTGTACTTTCGTTCTAGTTTCTGAATTTCTTCATGAACTTTTCATGTTTTCAAAAGAGTAAAAAAAAAATGGTAAAAGTGAAAAGAGGAGGTGGGCAAAAGAAGACAGGCAGATGGGATGATGATGAAGAGGAGCTTGTTCGCTTGTAGAGGCGATGCTGAGTGGCCTTGGCGATCCGAGCCGGCTTCCGATGCTCTCATTGTAGCACCTAGGGCTACAAACAAGCGGAAGAGAAGACACATTGACACATACATAAGAAGGGGAAGGGGTTGGGTAACTGTTGGTCATACAGGCGTGTGGGCGACGATTAGCTCGCCAACAAAAGGAGAAAATGTTTTTTTCTTTTTAAATTTCATTGTTCTTTCCCAACCCTTCCCCTTTTGGGGGTTTTTGGTGTTTTTGCCTTTCGATGTTGTCCTCCCGAAGCTGTCACATACTGTCTCCTTACGGAGAGGACGGAAGATGGTAACACAACTCGAGAATGTGACTGTAACGGCAGAATTGAAGGAAGATCTTTGTCAGACTTGACACTGAATGGGTTGGACATGCGCCGAGATACTTAATTAGGGCAATTCTCTGCTTTGTAAATACGAACTAGCGAAGCTCTGAACCTTGGTCCGGATTTTTATTGCCGAGGCAAAAGACAATTCCTTTGATTACATTTTTTTTAACCAGGCCTGTACATCTTTGTAAGATGTTTACGATAGCCTCGTGTTTGTATAAGCAAACCCATTGCCAGAAAACAATAGTAAAATTCTAATCAAATTAACTTCTCTGTCACTTAGAAAAAATAGTAATCATTTCTTTGAACTTTGCTTTGCCTCTCACACAAGCCTCAGGTTGTTAATGGCTCAATTCTGCTCGTATAACCTGTACATACGAAAAGTACATGGGCTGACCAAGATACTCATCACGGTCATGTAACATAGATCATCGAAGTTAAACAGCAATGACCCTGTTCAATGCTTAATTTGGTAACCACTTAAGCAATAGCAGGTACTGTAAACAACCTGAGTCCTTTGTTTATCAAAATGACTTGATTTGATTTATTCTTGTTTTACGGCATATCAAACTCAATGGGTCATTTAATGCCGACCACGTTTTTGAAATGAATTGGTGATAATGTTTAATTTTCTAAAGGGTTTTTTTTTTTTGACATTTTTTGTGAATGAAACTTTTAGATGATTTTTTTAACATATTTTTGTGTTTTCATTTTTTTTAAAGATTTTTAGATTTTTGTTGTAGATATATGCTTCTTTTATGTATCCAAGTAATTTTTCTGGGTTTATTTGGTAGAATATCTGTTTTAGATTTGTTGTTTGGTAGTATTTTTTTCGTATTTGTTTTAGGTTGCTACATTCTGTTAATATGTGTTTGATTGTGTAGGGTTTTTGGCATGGTATGCAATATGGGGCTGCTTCTTTAAATGACTTGATTCAGCATTTAATGACCTTAAAGAGTTGATATGCCATAAAATCAACCAAGTCACGCTGTAAACACTAGTCTCCCACTAGATCACTGAAGTTAAGCAATAATGAGCCTGTTCAATGCATAATTGGGTAACCAGGTAAGTAACATTAGCAACTGAAAACAACCTGAGTCCTATGTTTATCAAAATGACGATTCGGCATTTAATGACCCGAAAGAGCCCGTTCAATACTTAATTGGGTGACTACTTAAGCAACAGCAGGTACTGTAAACAACCTGAGTCCTTTATCAAAACTACTTGACTCAGTATTTAATGCTCCGAAAAGGGTTGATATGCCATAAAATCAATCGAGTAACGCTGTAATCACTGCCCCCTAGATAACTGAAGTTAAGCAATGACGAGCCCGTTCAATACTTAATTGGGTAACCACTTAAGCAACAGCAGGTACTGTAAGTAACCTGAATGCTGTGTTTATCAAAATTACTTGATTACTGTATACAACCTGAGTCATTTGTTTATGAAAATGACTTGGGTGACTAATTAAGCAACTGCAGGCACTGTAAGCAACCTCCTATGTTTATCAAAATGACTTGATTCAGCAACCTGAAGTTAAGCAGCAATGATCCTGTTCAATGCATAATTGGGTGACCTCGTTAAGTAACAGCAGGTACTGTAAACAACAAGAGTCCTATGTTAATCAAAATGACGATTCAGCATTTAATAACCCGAAAAGAGTTGATATGCCATAAAATCAACCACAAGTCACGTTGAAAGCATTGTTTTTCGCTAGATCTTCGAAGTTAAGCAGTGAAGAGCTTGTTCAATACTTAATTGAGTGACTACTTAAGAAATAACAGGTACTGTAAACAACCTGAGTCTTTTGTTATGGAAATGACTTGATTAAGCATTAAAATGACCTGAAAAGGGTTTATATGCCGTAAAACAAAACAACCATAATTCTCATCATGGAACCTGACAAAATGAAGTTCATTTTTCAACATAGTTCCCTCCTGTAATCCTGGCAAAACTATGAAATTAACAGAGAGGATGTTTATATTTGTTTATTTTTGTTTTTGTGTGTAGAAGTAAATAAACTAATAACAAAGGAGACGTTAAAACTATTTTTTATTCAATAACTGAACATTCCAAGTTCATAAAAAAATTCAAACAAACTAGATTAAATTATTTAAATTAACTAGCAAAATAAAAATACTCCCTCCGGGCGATGTAAAAATATTTTTGTAAAAGATATTGCCTGAGGGGATGGGAGGTGAAAATTCAATGTCATAGAGTGTGTACCATAAGTATGTAAAATCGTCAAATTTATTAAACGAGTAAAAGAAAAAGAAAGAAAAAAGACAATTTGAAATGGAAACAGTTCCGATAACTTTAAATATTATATTAGAATAAAACAATCTATATATAAATATATAACGCCGGGCATCTATTTATTGAAACAATGAGGATTGTCTAACGTTGCATGCTCACATTTTGAGTATATTTATTCTATGTTATGACGTTGGATTATGTGTTGTTGCAGTGATTGGAACCCATTAGAAAGAAAGGCATCACCAACATATATTACGTCACCATATGAACTTTTAGTCAATATAATTTTAATCCCACCATCGTATGTTGTCATTGAATCGCGCTATGATGACAATGATTTGTAGTAGTTTCGAACATCATACAGCAGCATTCACTTATTTTTCATTTGAAGACACTGTCCTTTCATTTGCAAAGGCCCTTAGCTCCCTCAGTCACTCACACCGGAGCATAGGCCTAAATTTGCGATCTTCTCAACGTCCACTCTGCTTTGTATAGTAGTAGTAATAGTGACGTATTTACCCATGACAAGCTAATTTCGCATATATCGTTTGCTGCGTATCGGTATCCCAGTGGTAAAGTCTCTGACTCTGCATGCTGAGATTTCGGTTTATATTTCTGTCGGAGGGAAATCGTAAGTATACATCGCTGATGAGACTTAATAAAGTTGAAACAGCTGTACGATGTTCTACGTAGGGGGCGATATTTGCCGAGTTCGCTTGTCATGATTATTTTCATTAATTATCAAATTTTATACGATATACGGCATTGTAATTGCCTTCAAGCAAATATATATATATATATATATATATATATATATATATCCGTAGATGTGTTACCAGGTAGGTTGGTATTAGGATGATTCTAAGTTGGCCCTTTCTTTCAACGGCGGAATGTTAGATTTGTTCAAGTCCAAGGTGAGAGCTCGATATTCAATATTATTAAACAGAGCAATATAATTGGTAATATATGTGGGTGATTGAGTGTGTATATATATATATGAAATATACATACACACACACACACACACACACACACACACATACATATATATATATATATATGTGAAAGTACGCAGTTTGTTTGATATGGCTATGCCGACAATTTTTGGGAGAATATGTGCTTAATTGAAGTCATACCTAATTTGAATCACACACAAAGCGGCTTCGAGTCTATAACTCTGCTGATGAGGCATAATAGGCCGAAATGTACATACAGGGAATGACTTTTTCTCGATTTGGTTACGCTTCACATTTAAACAGATATATTCGCCTAATTCCTTAATTATCAACTAATTGATTTTCAAAATTAGGTATGACTTCAATTAAGCACATATTCTCCCAAAAATACATATATATATATATATATATATATATATATATACATATATATATACATACATATAAATTCATGTTGAAAGATAAATGGAAAGAAAATATTACAATATCTTGTCCAGAAGACCGCTTTTTTGTATACTCAAATTTTATGTCTCTCTATTATTATTTTATTTTATTTTGTATTTTAAATAATAAAAAATAGAATACAATGTATACAAGGAAACACTCTTGGTCGAAACACGTGGCGGCATCTCAATTAAATCATTTTTATCCATATAACATTTTCTTTCCATTTATCTT
Source organism: Doryteuthis pealeii (assembly GCA_023376005.1). NCBI lineage: Eukaryota > Metazoa > Mollusca > Cephalopoda > Myopsida > Loliginidae > Doryteuthis > Doryteuthis pealeii. The sequence continues at coordinate 109,874,997 of CM042149.1, read as the reverse complement.
TCAGAATAATTGTCGGATTCACTTCCATTTTTCTCACTTACATATAGATACGCATAAACATACATATATATATATATATATATATATATATATATATATAAACACACACACACACACACGTACACACTTACACACACACAACATATATATATATATATATATATATATATATATATATATATATATATATATATATATATATATATTCATTATTATTCTTTCCAAATAGGCGCCTGTCTGCTGAACGTGTTAAAAACACTATGCAACCTACCGACCCGCAAAATAATAAGGTCTAATCTCCACCGATCTTATTCCCCTCATCTCTACCCCCTCCTTTCTCTCTCTCTCTCTCTCTCTCTCTTCTCTCTCTCTCTCTCTCTCTCTCTCTCTCTCTCTTCTCTTACACACACACACACACACACACACACTCATACACTCACACTCGCTTTCTCTATTTCTATTACATGTCAACTACTCGCTTTTTCTTTCCCCTCAAATTCAGATCGATAGCCGTGACGGGTTTCTCGTGTTGTGTGACATTTCGCTTAGAATTGTCGTTCATTGAGGACCGACATCAAACTGACCTCAGTGTTAAGTACTGAGGTTTCTTTGATGAAGCTGTACAGCAGAGGCTAATCATAAGGGAAGCCAGCACTCTGCAAAGAACACGAATAATATGATATCAGATATAAGAATTCTGCATCTATATTCAATGATGGTTTTCAGGTTATTCAATGCGATGACAGGAAGAAAATTAATACAACGATGCTACTTGATCATATCATAACGGCTGTCACCATGTACGCTTTCGCTTCCCTAATATTTCATTTAGCTGAAAATCCTTCGTATATATATATATATAATATATATATATATATATATATTTAGTAAATGAAGAAAAACTCTAACTTGCTTCATTATAATAATTTATTTCAACCGTATTAATACGGCATCTTCAGGTAATCACAAGAACATGACTTTTACTGTTCTTGTGATTACCTGAAGATGCCGTATTAATACGGTTGAAATAAATTATTGTAATGAAGCAAGTTTAGAGTTTTTCTTCATTTACTAAATATCTTGCTCTGTCCTTTTACTCACTGGTATTAGGTACATTGAGCTCTCCTTATGGTCTACCTGCATCAGCTTGGTTAAACCACACATGGAAAGACCCTAACTACGGGAAAAAAAAAAAACTATATATATACGAAGGATTTATATATATATATATATATATATATATATATATATATATATATATATATATATATATGGAGAAAAGTAGACAAACACGGGATGTTATGGAAACTTGATGTTTATTGTCGACGATGCAACGTTCGGTCTCTTATTAGACCATCTTCAGGACTTGGATATAGTTCTTACTCCAACGATGGAAATTCTCAAAATGCTGAAAACGGAATAAGAGACCGAAACGTTGCATCGTCGACAATAAACATCAAGTTTCCATAACATCCCGTGTTTGTCTACTTTTCTCCACATACTGTCGGATTAACCTCCTCACATTTCTATCATATATATAATAATATATATATATATATATATATATATATAAATCCTTCGTATATATATATATATATATATATATATATATATATAGGAGTTCAATTCCTAGACGAGGCTTGTTGGCATTTCACTTAGTGCTAATACCCTTGGGAAAGGTATGAATCTATATATTCTCCCTCCGTCTATGGGTTAAATAGTAGGGCAGACTGGGCCCTTCAAAATTCATTCGGTCGTTGATTGGGTTTTTGGCAACCCTTGATGCACCAATTCTTCACTATCGACTGTGCCAAAAAGTGTGGATGGTCCAACACAAGCCTTCACCACTATAAACAAATCACTGTGTGGGTGTTCATTGTGTATATGAACCCTCATACGTCGAAAATCGACGGGAGAGTCCATAATATATATATATATATATATATATATCATCATCATCATCATCATCATCATGTCGCGCTGTCAGAGCGGATATCCATGACAATCTCTCTCCATCCGTCTCTATCGCTCATTATTCTCAGGAGGTCCTCTATGCAGCATCCTGTATCCACACAGAGCTGATCAATGTACGTCTTTGTTGGTCGGCCCACACTGGCGTGCCCATGTTCTCGCTTCCACAGGAGGACGTCGGTTATGAGTTCGTCCTTGCTTCTCCAGCAGTGTCCCGCGTGTCTTGTCCGTCTTACTCGGATGGTTTGGGTAAAGTAATGTCGTCAGGGCGGTCTAATGTTGGTATCAGCCAATCAGCGAGGGAGTCTATCCCATTTTCACTAGCGCTAGACCAAGGAGACTATTTTAGCATTTCTAGGTGGAGCGCCACACATACAATCAGCTCCTCACTTTACCGCACAGATCCCTGTGCTACTCATACACTGAGTTAGCGAGGGCCGGTATTGAACCAAAAACCTTGTGATTCCTAGTCGAACACTCTACCGACTGAGCTAAACCGGCCCCATATATATATATAATCCTTCGTGTATATACCGTATTTGACGGCATATAGGACGCACTTTTTAACCAAAATTTTGGCTCAAAAATTTGCCCTGCGTCTTATACATCGTAGGTGAAGTTTGAGACCTCCCGTAGGCCTAGGCTAATCTTCTCTATGATGCTCACAACCCAGCTTACACTCAGTACTTTTACCTACCCTAAACACCATGCCTCCTTATTTTATTGCTGGTATTGTTATAATCAAGGTTAACAGGAGACTCTTTTCAAAAATATATGCTTAAATACACTAAAAAAAAATTTTCTAAATCTGACTTGTTGAAATGGGTGTGCGTCTTATATGCCCGTGCGTCAAATACGGTATATATATATATATATATATATATATATATATAGATAGATAGATAGATAGATAGATAGATAGATAGATGAGAGGTATCCAAAACTTGGTAGTAAGGGATGATTCTATATGTGATTTCTAAGATATACTGTATTATTATTGTATGATCCAGTATGTATAAA
>CM042149.1:109842006-109867006 GCA_023376005.1 Doryteuthis pealeii | reverse complement strand
ATCCAAACAGATCTGTTTAAAATAGGAATACTTGATAGCACATAACCGTGTGCCAAAAACAAAAAATCTTTAAAAATTCTGCACAAAAAATGTAAATGTGAAAGTACAATGAACGTGATTCCCTAACGTCTATGCACAAAATAATCCTCGACGGTTTGTAATGCCACTAAAATCAATCGATTAATCAATCAATCATTCGCGCTTCCACGGTTTTGATTAGACAACTAGCGAATCGATGGTATACTTTATGCTCCTGGTGTTCTGATATGATGGTAAACTGCATTCCATTCCAATTCTGGAGTTTTGGGGACTGTGGAGTACTCCCTAATCGACATTACTCCCTGGTCAACTCTGACCTGGAGTGGTCGTATCTGTTAGGGTCCCATCAAGTGTTTAATTAGAAAAAAAATGAGATTAAAAATGTTTAAAAAATTGAGATTAATTTCTTTTTAAAATTGTACACCCACCAAGAATAAATAAAACAAAATATATTCGGTATAAAATAACCCAACAAGGGCTGACACGCCGTAAAACCAACTAACCAACCAACCTTATGTTCCTGTCTTTGTATTTTATGCATTTTGTAAATTATTAATGTTTGTGGCTTTGTAGTTGGGATAATATAACAAACGATATTTAAAATGAAATACAATCATATACATTGCTTTTTTTTCTTTCTAAAAACTTGCGCCATATGCTAAAATACGAGTGAAAATCTCAAATTTACCTCATTACAGTTCGGCTCTATTTAACTGGGCACGGCAAATTGACTTGAAATACTACGGGTGGGGCTTTTCATCAAGCGTTTTTCTTTTCCTTTTTGGTGGGGGGACTGGTGTCATTACACTAAATTGTGAGGTTGTATTTACCACATGTCCCTTTGCCGACGTAATTGTTCTTCCATTAAAGAGATTAGGAGGTGAAATCAATTCAAAAACTCCCGTAGAATAATAATAATAATAATAATAATAATAATAATAATAAATAATAATAAGAAGAAGAAGAAGAAGAAGAAGAAGAAGAAGAAGAAATAGCAATAGAAGGAGGAGTTGGAAGGGGTGAGGAAGGTGGAGGAGGAGTGGAGAAAGGGGAGGAGGAGTATGAGGAGGAGTATGAGGAGGAGGCCTTCGAAACGTCAGGCGTCGGACAAGACGCGATAAAGAGGGAATGGAAATGTTAAACCTGACATGAATATTCAAATAATGATTTGAAAAAGAAAAAAAAAGAATAACAATAATAAAAATTGTGTGGGGTGCTGATAAAACCAGAAAAGAAAAACCAGTGATAAAAAATACAACTTAAAACACCTCCCCCTCTGTTCATAACTGCTCCATAGGGGGCAAGGGGCAGTTATGAACTGAGGAGAGGTGATGTGAGAGAGTTATGAGCAAAATCAAAGGAAATGGTCGCAGATGTGGAGGCGGGAATAATAATAATAATAATATTAATAATAATAATAATAATAATAATAATAAAAGGAGAAGTAGATAATAGAATAGGATAAAACTTACTTTCGCGCTATCACTCTCTACCTATTATCCTCTCTCCCCTTTCCTTCTCCCCTCTCTCTCTCTCTCTCTCTCTCTCTCTCTCTCTCTCTCTCTCTCTCTCTGCACAAAGAATATTCTCTCTTTGTCTCTCTTCTCTCTCTCACTGCATTTTACTCAAAGAATATCCCCCTCTCTCTCTCTCTCTCTCTCTCTCTCTCTCTCTCTCTCTCTCTCTCTCTCTGCACAAAGAATATCCTCCTCGCTCCCCCTCTCTCTCTTTCTCTCTCTCTCTCTCTCTCTCTCTCTCTCTCTCTCTCTCTCTCTCTCTCTCTAATAATAATAATAATAATAATAATAATAATAATAATAAAAGTAAATAATAGAATAGGATAAAGCCTTACTTCCCTCTCGCTCTATCACTCTCTACCTATTATCTCTCTCCCCCCCTCTCTCTCTCTCTCTCTCTCCTCTCTCTCCCTCTGTGTCTGTGTGTGGTGTGTGTGTGTGTGTGTGTGTGTGTGTGTGTGTGTTACCCCACCTCAATTATTAAACCGCAATTGACAAGAAATTACGAAACTCTAATGTGAAGTGTAGATCTGCGAAACGAGTCCGAATGACCCGCCTTCCGTGCTGCTGCCGTCACTTAAAAACTCTCTTACCCCCAACCGTCTGTTATTTTTACCACCCTCATCAATACTTTTTCTCCTCCTACTTTCTTTACTAATAAACTTTTGTCTTTTTGGTTTTTCATTTTTCTCTACTTTTCAGCCACAAGGCTTTCTCTTTCTTTCTTTCTTTTTAATTCTCTTTCTTCTTTATTCGTTTTTTTCTGTCTTTCTTTCATTCTAATTCACTTGTACAATTTCTTATCTTTCATTTTTGCTTTAATATATTCATTTAATTCATTTTTATTCTTTCTTTCTTTTTTAAATTCTCTTTCTTCTTTATTCGATTTTCTGTCTTTCTTTCATTCTAATTCACTTTTACATTTTTTTTTATCTTTCTTTTATTTTTGCATTAATTTATTTCTTTCATTTTATTCTTTCTTTCTTCTCTCTTTAAGTTCTCTTTCTTCTTTATTCGATTTTCTGTCTTTCTTTCTTTCTTTCTAATTCACTTTTTTCATTTTCTTTCTTTCTTTTTAATTCCCTTTCTTCTTTATTTGTTTTTCTGTTTTTCTTTCTTTCCAATTCACTTTTATATATTCTTATATTTCTTCATTCTTGTTTTATTTATTTATCTATTTCATTTTTTTATTTTCGTTCTTTCTTTCTACATCTTATCTACTTTATTTCACTTTCTTTATTACTTTTTTCCTGCATATAGAAATCAATTATAATTAAACATTAAAATAGGTGCAATATTTTTTATATTTGTTCTTATATAGTTTCGTTAGTCTTTCTGATTTAATATGTTATTTTATTGCATTAAAACTTAAATACTTGTGCCCAGAGGGTGCATATTTTTGCGATTTTATATTATTCTTCTAGTTTGTAGTTTTTTTCCCTTCTATTTGTCTTTTATTTACTTTTTATTATGCTTTATTCTTTATCTATTTATTTTATTTTGTAATCATTTTTAAAATTATTTTCTTAATATATTATTGATTTATGCCGACATTATAGTTCCATTTTTATGGGAAATGGGGGATAAAAATTTGTGTTAACTCCCTCTCGGGCAGAAATAGGGTGTGAATTTTACTAAACTTTGGTCTTTGCTGGTCTCCACCAATTTCCTTATAAAAGGTCATTGTACAAGCAAGTATACAGACCATCAGACCACACAGATAATGCAACATATTTCTTTTATATAATTGCAGTTAATTTTGTTGGTTTAATGGCATATCAACCCTTGTGGTTATTTACAGCCAATTCTTTTTTTTTTTTCTGAGTTTTTGATATGAGACTTGATAATTTGGATTATTTGGATTATTCGGATTAATTGTCCTCGTTTTTATCGTTATATACAGTTTCGGCCATGCACTCTCCAACCGTCTTCAGACGGCTTCTTGACTTTTTGAACTCCATGAAACCTCTTTTCGAACCGGTAATCTTCTTCTCAAACTCCAGCGCATTCATAACATAATTAAAATAATGGTAATGGAATCATTTCTATTCGATTTATGAGAGTTGAACAAATCATACGTAAAAGAAAAAAAAAGATGTGCTATACTGTTAAACAGCTGTATGTATCAATATAAAAGTCGTGCCACATACCCTTTCTAAACCATTCAAAAAAGCTTTTCATCACTTTACGCACAATGCCGTGTGCGTATCAATTTCGCGAGTTCGGCGAGAAGCCGGTATCGAACTCTGGAACCTTGTAGTTTCTAGTCCGACGCTCTACCGACTGAGCTAAACCGGCCCTCGTCGAGTATAAAGACTTAGACTTACAAATACGATTCTCCTCATTAACATTAATCTAAGCACAATAATGTTATCGGTTAGTGCTTGTCCTGTCTGTGTACTCGGAAAATTCAAAGGATGTTCTTCCATAATCCGAGACGAGAACTGGGAAAGAAGTATTGTGCATCGAGTAAGCATCTGGAAAAGGGAGCTTCCTTATCGGTTTCACTCAATTAATAGCGAAATGATCGTTTTCTTTTTGATATCATGAATAAAAGTGTACTAAGTGGCGTCGTCGTTTTTTCATATATCGGTGAAAGAAGTCGACCGCTGAGCCCTCACCACGAGATCTCGGTTGATTTCGATTTTAGCAGATGCGCAAAAGTCATTAGCCGTGCGACTTGAAAGTCACGAACGGCGGGAAGCCGGCAAGCACAAAAAAGATCAAGTGCTGATCCAGTTCGGGACATGAAGATGAAGTCCGATGCGTTTAAAGTGTGTGGTTACGCCCTCGCCTACGACTTTGATGGATCCTCCATGCAAAATCCAGATGATATTACAATTGCCCATTGATAGAGGAGGTCTTTTCGGTTGTTAAATCGTGGTGCTCGGTGGTAATGGTCATTGTTTATTTGTTGGGCCTGTTTAGCTTAGTCGTTTAGACTATCCGCGCTGGGCGCCTCAAGGTTGCCTGGTCGCATACCTGACCCGCCAACTCTTTCTTTTTTTATCATCTTTGTTGGCGGTAAGTCAGGTGCTGATGGAGGCGTGAGGCGCTCTGCCTAAGACGCTAAAAAACAATCTCTTGGCAACGTTAATGTTGTCGGGCCAGTTTAGCTTAGTGGGTAGTATCCCACTGGAAGCCTCAAGTGTTCCTGGTTCGATACCAGACCTCACCCACCTCTTTTTTTTTACTCATTCATTTGTGCGGTAAAGTGAGGTGCTGATGGTAGGCGTGATGCTCTGCCTAAGAACTAAAAAACAATCTCCTGGTCTAGCGCTAATGAAAAGGGTATAGACTCCCTCGCTGTCTGGCTGATACCGACTTTAGGCCAACGCGATGACTTTATTAATGTCGGTGGTGCTGGTGATAATGGTAGTGTTAATGTTCTTGGGCCCGTTTAGTTTCGTTGGTAGAGTATCCGGCTGAAAGCCTCAAGGTACCTGGTTCGATACCGACCCTCGCCAACTCAGCGTATGTGCAGCACAGGGATTTGTGCGGTAAAGTGAACTGCTGATGGTAGATGTGACGCTCTGCATCAAACGCTAAAACAATCTCCTTGGTTTCGTGCTAGTGAAAAGGGTATATATATTTACCAACCCCTCCGCACGAGCAGGATGCGACACAAGGTCAATTTCTTAAGCGGAGTTCAGCAGGTTTGAATTCAGACCGGTTGCCTAACCAAGGTTAAAGAGCCCAGTCTGCCCTACTATTTACCCATAGCTGGAGGGAGAGTAGGATTCATACCTTTCCCAAGGATACTAGCGCTAAATGAAATGCAATTACCACGTCCAGGATTTGAACCCGGGGCGACGAGTCCATTTCCCATGACTTTAACCATTACACCACGCGCTTCCTACAAAGGGTATAGACTCCCTTGCTATCTAGTTGATACCGACTTTAGACCAACACGACGACTTACTGTTGTTGTTGGTGGTGGTGTTATATTTCAAAAAATCTTACCGATAGAAATTTTCAGAACAAATCTCAGTTGTGGATTTTAACTGAAGGTCAACTCGTCTTGGGATATTTTATGCCTAGGGGGTTAGTGAACTGTATTTATCGTACGTTCATATTTACAGTTTTTGTTTAGTTGTTTCATAAGAAGTTTTTTTTTTTGTTTTTTTTGTTGTTGTTGTTATTTTTTTTTGTTGTAATTTTTTGTTATTTTTTTGTTGTTATTTTTCTTTGTTATTTTTTTTTTTGTATTTTTTTTTGTTGTTATTTTTTTCGTTGTTATTATTTCTTTTTGTTATATATATATATATATATATATATATATATATATATATATATATATATATATATATATATTTGTATACGGTTATATCGAATATGAATTGTCTTTCAGTGCATACAGTAAGACTATTCTATTCATCGTGGTGTAATCGTTAGCAAACTTATCTAGCAGATCCATTACTACTGAATAGCGAGTTTGATCCTCTCCGGGTGTCACATACTTGCTATCTTGTGTCACATCCTACCCGTGACGTACGGGATGGTTAAATATCGACTTAGATACTTCACATGGTGTAATGGTTAGCAAACCAGTTTCGCTGATTCATTACTACTCAATAGCGAATTCGATCTTCGATGGATACTCCAAAACCGCGACCTTGTGTCACATCCTACCCGTGCCGAACAGGTTGGGTAAATATCTACTAAGGTGTTTCACTTGGTGGAATGGTTAGCAAGCCGGTTTCGCAGATCCATTTCTACTGAATAGCGAGATTCATTTTAAAAACGAATTAAATTTAATTAAATCGATTATTTAAGGTTGAATTTTTGTCGGTGCATATCGCATAAATGTGCTTTGGACCCCTACCCTAAAAAAATGCTAAAATCCGACCTGTGATACATATTAACTCCCTAGCCGTTGAAAGTGTTTTCTCGAAAAGTTAATGCGATATGAAAGCGATATTTTACCCCCGCCTAAGTCTTTTCTCGACAAGTAAATGTAAATATTTTTTATTTGTTTTTGTTTAATAATGTATTGATTTTTTTTTATTTTCGAAACTTGGTTGTATTTATTTTTTTAAAAATTGACAGTTGCTTGAATTAAAATAAAATGAAAATACCGAAAAAATATATTTTAAAGGGGGGGGATATTTACATTCCACTTGTCGATAAAAAACCTGGGCGTGGCTTACATTTATCGCCTTCAAACCGCAAAAATACGCCTTCAAACCGCTAAAAAAATATTTTAAAGAAGCGAGGGGTGGTATAATATTTATATTTACTTGCCAAGAAAAGACTTGAAGGCGGTAAAATGTTGCTTTCATATCGCATTAACTTTTTGGGAAAAATGCCTTCAACCAGCTAGGGAGTTCATAAGTAGCACGGGTCGGATTTTCAATAGGCACCGCTTAGCATTTTGTAGGGCAGGAGGCCAGGGCGCATTTATGCGATATGCATCTTTGTGTCTAAATGAATAAAATAATACTACACATGTAATTTATTTTTGATATATTTTATACTAGGCACTGCCAAAGATGGAGTAAAATCCGTATTTTACAAAATAAATTTAACCCATCCCGATTGAAAAAATTATCAAAATTCAGGGAATTATCCGAATTTAATGAAATTTTCAGTGTTGATTTATCAATAAATGAATTTTATAATGCATCAGTTATTTTATTTCAAAACGTTCTGATTTTTTCAGATCACTTAACGTTGCCCTTCTCCTTATTTTGGGGGTGCAAAATATCGGTGGGGTTATATACTTTCGATATTAATTTTAATAGTTTTTATTTTACATTTAATTTTCCGATTTTCGGCACTTATCTTCTACCAGAATCGATCCCTTAATTTTTTTCTTATATTCACACCTTCGATCTTTTGTCTTTTTATTTATACTGTAATTAGTTTCACCTTTATATAACCACGCCGATATTTTGCACCCCCAAAATAAGAAGGGTCAAATTTAAATGAGCTGAAAAAAATCAGAAAGTTTTGAATTAAAACAACTGCTGCATTATGAAATTCATTCATTGATAAATCAATACTGATAAAATCGGATTTTATCTCAATTTTCATAATTTTTTTTTTTTTCAGACGGAGCGAGGGAGTTAAATTCATTTTAAAAAATACGGATTTGACATCATCTTTGGCAAAACCTACTTAATCCCAATTATCTACCGAGCGCTCAATGGGTGAGCAATGGGTCACGTTTTGTCTAGTATATATATATTATATATATATATATATATATATATATATATATATATATATATATATACTAGACAAAACGTTAAAATATCGTTCAACATTCAATAACATTCCATAATGTTTGACATTTAACTTTAGTTAATAATGCAATCAATGACATAGCATTCAACATCACTGCGAAACTGTTTTCTACGGTCATAATTGCATTATTCACTTCTGCAATTGGCTGTAATCAATATCTTGATTAATTGATTTCCCTTCGTTGCCCTGAATATCCTTTATGGTGAATCTTAAGTAGGTTATTTCTATATACACCTTAATATTAATAATAATAATAATAATAATAATTATTATTATTATTATTATTATTATTATTATTATTGCGGCCAACAATAGTAGAAGTGACAGATGGACAAACAGAAAAACAACAAAGACTAGAAAACAAAAATGGGAAGAAAGACAATTATATGGACACTTCAAACGACAAATCGAAGAGGTTGCTCATGGAAAAACATGGACATGGTTAAGAAAAGGAAACCTCAAAAGAGAAACTGAATCACTAATAATTGCAGCACAAAATAATGCCATAAGGACAAACTATATCAAAGCGAAAATTGATAAGACCCAACAAAATAGTAAATGTAGATTTTGTGGTAATAGAGATGAGACTGTAAACCATGTACTCTGCGAATGTAGCAAACTAGCACAACGGGAATACAAAACTAGACACGACTGGGTTGGGAAGGTGATCCACTGGGAATTATGCAAAAAATTTAATTTTGACCATACAACAAAATGGTATATGCATAAACCAGAATCTGTTCTTGAGAACTAAACGCATAAAATTCTCTGGGACTTTGAAATAAAAACGGATCACCTTATCCCAGCAAGAAGACCAGACCTAGTGTTGATAAACAAAAAAGAAAGAACTTGTCAACTGGTGGATTTTGCAGTTTCAACACATCACAGGGTCAAGCTAAAGGAAAATGAAAAAGTGGACAAATATCTGGACCTTGCCAGAGAACTGAAAAAGTTATGGAATATGAAAGTCAAAGTGATACCAATTGTAGTTGGTGCACTTGGAACGGTCCCAAAAGGATTCGAAAAGGGTTTGGAATGTTTGGAAATCAGAAGAAGGATTGAAACCATTCAGAACACTGCACTGCTGCAATCTGCCAGAATACTCAGAAGAGTCCTGGAGACCTGAGGAGACTTGTTGTCACTCAGACTCCAGTGAAAGACCATCAGCTAATGCTGATGTGAAAACATAAAAAAAGTAAATAATAATTTGTCATTTGAAGTATCCATATAATTGTTTTTCCTCTCATTTCTTGTTGTTTTCTACTTGTTCATTTGTTGGATCTGCTGTTATTGGCTGTCGTAATTAATCATTCCTTGCTTTTTTTCTATATTCTTCGAGTTCTTAGATTGTGGCATTTACGCAATTCTCTATATTGGCGAGAGTTCTTCCAGCATTCTTTCTTGATACATATAGCCTGTCTCTATCATCTCTCGGGTGTATTACCTTGAGCATTGTCATAAGTTTTCTTGTCTTTTGATCTATCCGTCGGAGTTCATCACCTGCCTATTTTAAGAATGCTCCAGAGTATTTTATAAATGGGACAGCCTAGGTATTTATTCCCTTCATGAGATGTTTTCTGCAGAGGTTGGTTTATAAGTTTTCTTCTTCTAAAATTCCCAAGTATCTATTTATGTATTTATTATTATTATTTGCTGCTTTTGAGTTTTCACATCAGTGTTAGCTGATGGTCTTTCACTGGAGTCTGAGTGACAGCAAGTCTCCTCAGGTCTCCAGGACTCTTCTGAGTATTCTGGCAGATTGCAGCAGTGCTGTGTTCTGAATAGTTTCAACCCTTCCTCTGATTTCCAAACATTCCAGACCCTTTTCTAATCCTTTTGGGACTGTTCCAAGTGCACCAACTACAATTGGTATCACCTTCACTTTCATATTCACTAACTTTTTTAGTTCTCTGGCAAGGTCCAGATATTTGTCTATTTTTTCATTTTCCTTTAGCTTCACCCTATGATCTGCTGGCACTGCAAAATCCACCAGTTGACAAGTTCTTTCTTTTTTGTTTATCAACACTAGGTCTGGTCTTCTTGCTGGGATAAGGTGATCCGTTTTTATTTCAAAGTCCTAGAGAATTTTATGCGTTTCGTTCTCAAGAACAGATTCTGGTTTATGCATATACCATTTTGTTGTATGGTCAAAATTAAATTTTTTGCATAATTCCCAGTGGATCACCTTCCCAAACCAGTCGTGTCTAGTTTTGTATTCTCGTTGTGCTAGTTTGCTACATTCGCAGAGTACATGGTTTACAGTCTCATCTCTATTACCGCATAATCTACATTTACTATTTTGTTGGGACTTATCAATTTTTGCTTTGATATAGTTTGTTCTTACGGCATTATTATTATTATTATTATTATTATTACTATTATTATTATTATTATTATTATTATTATTGTTATTCCATATCTTTTTTTTTCATTTTGTTTCTAATCTAATGACTATGCACTATTTTTTCGTTTTTTTACTCCCTTGCTAAATTTTCAATTTCGGTTTTAAATGGTTTCTTCTAATGAGCCCTCCCCCACACACCTCTTATTCTATTATCTTCTATGGACTCGTCTATCAAGCCTCAATTTCTTCTTTGCATCTCTCATTTCGTTTTCTGTCGTCTGAATTTTACAATGAATCAGTTCATGCGCATGCGCTTGAGAACCCACCGTTTATGCCCGCGTGTGTATAAATTATAATCATAGGGATTATTCTGTGTACTTACCTGCTTTTGTATAATTGTCGATACGAATATGCGTATATGCGTATATGCATTTATATAAATACAGTAGTGCCTTGACTTACGAGTTTAATTCGTTCACTCGTAATTCAGTTTCCATGTATATCAAATCAATATATATATATATATATATATATATATACATGTTTCATTGAATTGAACAGACAATTCCTGTCTGACAAGTCTTTCGCCGATGGCCCGAAGATTAGAACGGATCGGCGAAAGACTTGTCAGACAGGAATTGTCTGTTCAATTCAATGAAACATGTATACAAGAAAAAATGCTGCCTAAATACACTTATATATATATATATATATATATATATATATATATATATATATATATATGATTTATTATCTGTATTTGCTTTGATTAAGGAAACAAGATTTGTCTTTATCCGCAGACACCGTGTTTCGACGTTTCACGTGTCATCCGTGTGGCTAGACACAACAACTATATATATATATATATATATATATATTATGTATATATATATATATATATATATATATATATATATATATATATATATATATATATAGTTGTTGTGTCTAGCCACACGGATGACACGTGAAACGTCGAAATACGGTGTCTGCGGATATATATTATATATATATATATATATATATAATTTATTGTCTATATTTTCTTTGATTAAGGAGACAAGATTTGTCTTTAATTTCAAAGATGTTATCGGTAAAATAACTGTCCATTTATCTATCTATCAATCTATCTATCTATCTATATATCTATCTATCTATATCTATATCTATCTATCTATCTATCTCCCCCTCTCTCTCTCTCTCTCTCTCTCTCTCTATATATATATATATATATATATATATAATATATAATATATAAGTCATCCACAGACACCGTGTTTCGAAGTTTCACGTCTCATCAGTGTGGCTAGACACAACAACTAACTCCGACCAGAAGCGCACCCATTGAAATAAACTGAAATACCATTAGTAAACTCCGGTTACTCCTTCAAAAACACTTTAAATTTTTGTTACGTTTTTTTTTTGTTTTTTGTTTTTTTTTTTTTTTTAGATAAGAAAAATAACACTGTATAGTATAAAAATCATAATACTATATAAGGTAATGAAAAGGCTAGGGGAGTAAACCCCGAAAATAAACCAGGAGCTGGAGTCCCTAAGGTGGTGTGATGCTGATATCCAGTGCTACCCATTAACTCCTGCGACACTACCGTTGCCAAACTGCATTGGTCCCTTACCTTTCGTTTGGATCACAGCGGCAGTGTGGAGAGGGGTGATTTGCTGCACGGACAACAGCTCATCTTCCATACGAAACCGCCCAGGCTATGTAGTTCAACTTAAAAAAAACCTTGACACTACTCCATCGTCTTTCGTAGACAGAAAGATGCCAACCATTTAAGGTAATGAATTATTTGCTGTAATATATATATATTAATGTTTATTTTTTATAAATGATATTTTCTTTGTTGTTATAAATTTGCAAACTTAAATGTCATTAGTGAATTTATTAATATAAGCGTATCTGAACCTCGCTCGTACCTCAAAGTTTAGCTCTCAGCACAAAGCAAAAAATCGACGAAGAGACAGCTCATAACTCGGAAGACTCATAAGTTAGGATACTCGTAAGTCACAGAACCACAGTATTTATATATATAGCAAATATATGCACCATTCAGGTGCAAATATTTAAGTTTTAATGTAATAAAATATTATATTAAATTAGAAAGGCTAATGAAACTAAATAAGAATGCAGATTAAAAAAATTGAAAGAGAGGGGGTATAATAAAAGATAGAACAGTTGAAACTTACTCTTCCGTCACTCCCGTCATTCATTGCTAAATTTTCCCAATTTAACTATTTAGTTAAAATAGGAAGTAAAGAATACAATTATAGTTATTTCTTTCTGTTAATGGATTTCTTTTAAGATTTATCCCCTGGATTTTTGCTCATATCCATTAAGATAAAACCAAACAATTAAAAATCAATAATACCAAGCACATATTTATCAAAATCAAATTTCTAATATCAATATGCAAATTGGCCTTCCCGTTTACACTGTAAACCGCTATTTTGTTCTAGATATAAATACATTTGCATGTTATTAGTATCTAGATATGGTCAACAGTATTAAAATAATTTTTATTAATAATTGAGGTTCAAATAAAAATAAAACCATGGAGAATGTGACCTAAATAATTAAGGGAATTGTGACTTGACTAGTAATATAGTTTTGGTTACAGACAATCTCTATTATAAAAAGAATATATATATATATATGTGTGTGTGTGTGTGTGTGTGTGTGTGTGTGTGTGTTCTTGTGTAAGTGAATATTTATGAAAATAAAACAGTCTTTCCACCCTGTCAGAGTAACATAGAATACGCCGATTGTATATCCTGCACAAAAAGAGTGACGTTAAACTGCATTTGGCCGTGAGGTTACCGATCTGGTGCTCTAGCAAGTGTAAAGTCATGACTTCGTTGGCATATCGCTGAAGTTCACAGGAATGTTGATACTTGTAAGAGTCCGATCTACAAGTCAAATATATATATATATATATATATATATATATGTATATATAAAAGGAATTGAATCCGACAATATGAGGAAAAATGAGTAAAGAAAAGAAAAGTAAATGGATAAAATGAATTTAATCGATCACTTACACATGTGTTTCGGTCAGTTTATGTGTGTGAAAATATTTCGCACACATACAAGAATCGACCTTCATCAGAGTGAATATTTATTTTTATAAAAATGAATATTCACTCTGATGAAGGTCGATTCTTGTATATATATATATATATATATATATATATATATATATATATATATATATATTATATATATATATATATATAACAACGAATAATATAATATCTTCGGACACACGTACTTAAGTTTTAATGTAATTGAATATTATATTGAATTAGAAATACTAATGAAATTAAATACGAACACAAAAAAGATTACCCTTGTTTTACTTTATTCTAATTTATTTCAATATAATATCATACATAGCATTAATCTAAATACGATTGTGAATAAAACAATAATATTAGAAATCAATAACACAAAGTAATTATTCATTAAACACGGTTTTATTAAAACCGGTATGCAAATTATTCACACCATATACTATGTAAATATTTATTTCCTAATAATATATAACACACATTGCATGATTTTAAATACTCTAATGATATGGGCATTTTTTGGAAAATCTATCTCAGCTCGACATTAATGGAAACATTGTTAATAAATAAGATACTAATTAAGATAAAATAAAGATTATTTAATAACCATTGAGAATATACCGAAAATGACCAAGGGAATTGGGACGTTGGTGGTTATGTAGTTTACAGACATACAGACACACAATCTCTATTATTATAAGATTTAGCAACATCTTTTGGAAGTGTAACATATACTTCATATACTTAGCAACATCTTTTTAAAATATTACACATATTTAGCAACATCTTTTTAAAAATTACACATATTTAGCAACATCTTTTGGAAATGTGACACATATTTAGCAACATCTTTTGGAAGTGTAACATGTATTTAGCAGCATCCTTTGGAAGTGTAACATATTTTAGCAACATCTTTTTAAAAATTACACATATTTAGCAACATCTTTTGATAATGTAACATATATTTAGTAACATCTTTTTAAAATATTACACATATTTAGTAACATCTTTTGGAAATGTAACATATATTTAGTAACATCTTTTTAAAATATTACACATATTTAGCAACATCTTTTTGAAATTTAACATATATTTAGCAACATCTTTTTAAAATATTACACATATTTAGCAACATCTTTTGGAAATGTGACACATATTTAGCAACATCTTTTTAAAATATTACACATATTTAGTAACATCTTTTGGAAATGTATCATATATTTAGTAACATCTTTTTAAAATATTACACATATTTAGCAACATCTTTTTGAAATTTAACATATATTTAGCAACATCTTTTTAAAATATTACACATATTTAGCAACATCTTTTGGAAATGTGACACATATTTAGCAACATCTTTTTAAAATATTACACATATTTAGTAACATCTTTTCGAAATGTAACATATATTTAGTAACATCTTTTTAAAATAGTACACATATTTAGCAACATCTTTTTGAAATTTAACATATATTTAGCAACATCTTTTTAAAATATTACACATATTTAGTAACATCTTTTGGAAATGTAACATATATTTAGCAACCTCCTGTGGAAGGGTAACACGTATTTAGCAACATCCTTTGGAAGTGTAACATATTTAGCAACATCTTTTAAAATATTACACATATCAAGTAACGCCTATTAAAAATATTACACATAGTTAGTAACATCTTTTGGAAGTGTAACGTATATTTAGCAGCATCTTCCGGAAGTGTAACGTATATGTTAGAATCATCTTTCGAAAGTGTAACATATACACAGCGGCAATTCTTTTGAGAGCAAACACTAAACGTACACAATACATAAAACGTAAATACGAAGAAAAGAAAAAAGTTAACGCTTCCACAAGAAATTCTGTCAAGTATTGTTTGTTTGTTTTGTTTTACAGCATATCAACCTCAGTGGGTCATTTAATGCCGATAAAGTTTTGAAATAAATCAATTCTTAATGGATAACACAATTTTTTTCATAAATACATTTTTCTATTTAACCCATAGATGGGACCCTAACAGGTACTACCATTCCGGGTCAGAGTGGACCAGGGAGCAATGGTGATGAAGGGGTGCTCCACATTCCCCAAACCTCCAAAACTGGAACCTCACCATCATATAGAGTTTAACGTCATTCCCAGGACTTGTAGACCCGCATCCACCGCCTTCTAGCACCCATATGATAAAAAGGGCTGGGGCTTGCCATAAGGGCAATAAGGTTGGGAAAATCATATAGATGCTAGGGCTAGACGTGACCAGCCGATTGATCAGAGGGGGCCTCTCCGACCGCCCGTCTAGCCCAAGATAGGGCCAAAGTGGAGTATTGCATGTCATGAACTGCTCATCCACCTGTGCTCTATCGTTAAGCATCACGGATCGCCACCCACGGCCAACAGGTGGCCCCATTGGGGGAGTCTTACCCCTCTGCAGTGGTGCAGTCAGTGCATTCTAACGCCTCAGTCGACAGGGCGGTCTTTTGGAAATGTAACACATATTTAGCAACATCTTTTGGAAGTGTGACACATATTTAGCAACATCTTTTGGAAGTGTGACACATATTTAGTAACATCTTTTGGAAGTGTAACACGTGTTTAGCAACATCTTTTAGAATATAACACATATCTAGTAACACCTATTAAAAATATTACACACATTTAGTACCATCTTTCGGAAGTGTAACGTATATTTAGCAACATCTTCCGGAAGTGTAACGTATATGTTAGAAGCATCTTTCGAAAGTGTAACATATACACAGCGGCAATTCTTTTGAGAGCAAACACTAAACATACACAATACATAAAACGTAAATACGAAGAAAAGAAAAAAGTTAGCGCTTCCACAAGAAATTCTGTCAAGTATTGTAAAAATAGATATTGACTCGTGAAATTAGTTTGCCCAAATCAAATCAATACGAATAAATTCTAGCAGGCAAGAAAAGTAATTTGTGCCGACCGTGTTTGATATTTGATGGGAGCGCTCCGAGGAAATGTCACCAGTGCAGAATTAGACAACACTGCATTTATATTTTGGCTATAATGTACACGCAAACAAAACTCGTATACACATGCACACATACGCGTGCACACATACGCGTGCACACTTATTGGTACACCCACCCACACACACATGCATATGCTTACGCCGGCATATAGGGAGTTGTAAGTATTTGCACGTATTTTTAGCATATGTTTACATATATGTATATATAATCTCACAATTGATTTTCTAATATAAGTATTATACACTCTTAGGGTTATATATATATATATATATATATATATATATATATATATATATATTGCCAACAGCAATACATACAAGAGTTACACCCACAGACAGGTAAACTTACACACACATAAATATATCAGTTTTATGGAACATAACTATATATAACCTATTTATGGATAATATATATATATACATATATATATATGGATTTATATATATATATATATATATATATATATATATATATAATATATATATATATATAATGAGTAATTTAAAATAAGTAAGCTTGTATCTGGTTGCAAAGCAAACCTGTATGCAAGAGAGGTTACAGCCAAAATATAGCTTATACATACATACATACGTATATATATATATATATATATATATATATATATATATATATATACAAATGGTATACCAGTGTTCCTAAAAAAAGTAACTTAATATCAAATGCAGTTAAATCATGAGTATTAAGATATATATTCACCTTATTTCTCGAACTCGGGAACCCTCTTTTGAACTCGGGAACCTTCTTGTCGTAATCGGGAACGGAACTTTGAACCCAAGCCTTTATTCAAGATACCCTGTGGATTGAATAAAGGGTTGGGTTCAATGTTCCGTGATGGCTTCTGATTACGACAAGAAGGTTCCCGAGTTCGAAAAGAATGTTCCCTAGTCGAGAGGGCTCACGAGTCCGACAAGAAATACACGAAGAAAACCAGAGGGTACATTGACCGAAACATTGTACAGATAACAATAAAGATGAGGACAATAGTCCGAATAATCAAAATAATACCTCTGTACTCCGTCTAAAAATTGATTTGGGTTTAAAATACAATGAAACAGCATACTGTGTTACACCCAAACTCTCAATTGTTAGGATGTGATACAAGGTCGGATGGAGATGCTATTGTACATACGAAAATAGGAATTTCTGGTTAAATTAAACAAAGAAAAGACGAAAAAAATGACAAAGGACTTTTTTCCCGGTAAAAGCGAACAAAGAAGTTAAAAAAACGGAAGCGAGGCTTTCCGGTCAAAGAAGCAGCGAGAAAATAAAGAAATATATAACAAAGGTCCGTTATCAGATCAAAAGATAACAAAAGAAAATGCGTCGGCGTTTGATATATATAAAAGGAAGTCAGGGATCCCAGGTCAGTTAGCAGTCAGACAGGAGACAGCGGACGGCGAACGGAGAACAAGTGAGTGACCGCACTCACGGTCACAGCCGATGGGCTGTGAGCCGTCACGACGCCACCTTTCACCTCACCAACGCTAGTCATCCCAGCAGCAGTAGTAGTCATTGTCACCGCCGCCCACCACGTACAGCCGAAAAGAGAAATAAAGTCAACTCCTACTATACCCATGTGTTGTGGTTTCTAAGTCCGACTAATACATACCTGCTACGTATACAGATACACGATTTAGCAGCGTGAGTTTGAAGAAGCCACATATAGACATTGAAGCCAGTACGTAACACGTGGCCTAATAATTATCGTCATAGGAAATGGACACAGTGACTTGAGTTCAATTCCCAGACGAGTCTGTTTGTGTTTCACTTTTCCCCCCAGGAAATGCATGAATCCATATGTTTTTCCACCAGTCTATGGTTAAATCGCGAGTCGGGCTGCATTCTTTTGCTTTGTTAAGCAATCAGTCTTGGAGAAGGAAAAATCTGAATTCAAATCAGCTGTACTCCATTTTGAAAAATCGATTTTGTGTCACATTCTGCTCTTAGCGGATGGTTTGGTTTCTTTATTTAATGCCATATCAACCGTCATGGGGTATTCAATGCTAAAGCCACCCTTGTGGAAGAACAGTAGTTGCACTATTTAACATATAGATGGGGATGAGGGGGTCCAAACAATTAATGAGAGGGTTTATACTTTTCCCAAGGGTATTAGTCCGAAAGTAAACGTAATACTGAGTCTGGAGTTCGAACTCGCGTACTCCGATATTGCAGTCGTGCACGTTACACACTTCACCACGCTGAGGAGTTGGATAAATACATACTTAACATACATACAGTAATACATAGGGAGTGCTAATGTTTGAATTCAGAGTTGTCTTTCTCTTAGCTTGGAGCCCGAGGGTTGACATGCTGTAAAATCCAACCGACAATATTTTCATGTGTATAAGGATATGAAATTAGATGTCTTCTTATACACACAGATATTTTAATGCAAAAAGGAACGAATCCTCTTCGACATAAAATAACCCAACAAGGGTTGACATGCTGTAAAATCCAACCAACCGACAATGTTTTCATGTGTATAAGGATATGAAATTACACGTCTTCTTATACACACAGATATTTTAATGCAAAAAGGAATGAATCCTCTTCGACATAAAATAACCCAACAAAGGGTTGTCATGCCGTAAAGTCCAACAAACCAAAATAACTGCCAATATTTTCATGTGTACAAAGATGTGCAATCATATGTTTTCTCATACACATAGATTTTATTACAAAAAGAAATTAATCCTCTTCAGCATAAAATAACCCAACAAGGGTTGTCATGCCGTAAAGTCCAACAAACCAAAATAACTGCCAATATTTTCATGTGTACAAAGATGTGCAATCATATGTTTTCTCATACACATAGATTTTAATACAAAAAGAAATTAATCCTCTTCACCATGAAATAACCCAACAAGGGTTGTCATGCCGTAAAGTCCAACAAACCAAAATAACTGCCAATATTTTCATGTGTACAAAGATGTGCAATCATATGTTTTCTCATACACATAGATTTATTACAAAAAGAAATTAATCCTCTTCAGCATAAAATAACCCAACAAGGGTTGTCATGCCGTAAAGTCCAACAAACCAAAATAACTGCCAATATTTTCATGTGTACAAAGATGTGCAATCATATGTTTTCTCATGCACATAGATTTTATTACAAAAAGAAATTAATCCTCTTCAGCATAAAATAACCCAACAAGGGTTGTCATGCCGTAAAGTCCAACAAACCAAAATAACTGCCAATATTTTCATGTGTACAAAGATGTGCAATCATATTTTTTCTCATACACATAGATTTTATTACAAAAAGAAATTAATCCTCTTCAGCATAAAATAACCCAACAAGGGTTAACATGCCGTACAATCCTACCAACCAAAATAACTGCCAATATTTTCGTGTGTACAAAGATATGCAATTACATGTTTTCTCGTAAACACGGAGATTTTAATGCAAAAAGTAACGAATCATATTCGGCATGAAATAACCCAACAAGGGTTAACATGCCGTACAATCTTACCAACTAAACTAACTGCCAATATTTTCATGTGTACAAAGATATGCAATTACATGTTTTCTCATTCGCACAGAGATTTTGATGCAAAAAGTAAAGAATCCTCTTCGGCATGAAATAAATCAACGTCAAAAAAATCTTAACTAACGCAATCTACATTATTGATAATAACCACTGGTTCTACAGCATACAAGCAATGGCCTGCACACTTCAAGACAACACACAAACACACACAGTGCCCAAAAGATGACATACAGAGAGAGAGAGAGAGGGGGGGTGGAGAGAGAGAGTGGAAAGAGTGGAGAGAGAGTAGGGAGAGGGAGAGGGAGAGGGGAGAGTAAGCACAAGAAATCATAAGCTCACCTCTTGATTACATTCCGTTCTGTTGATGAATCGTTAGAAAAAGAAGAAAAAAAATGGATGAAATGTAAATTATATATCAAGGTACAAACGTTTTCATCCACACAAGTTTTGATAAAAGGGTACGACATTTACTCTTTGGCGCGAAAGATCAAGAGGGAACGAGCTGCAGAGAAAGATTGGACGGCGACGATGTTGGTATGAAACATGGTAGCCCATTAACGGAGATCTCAGGTTCTAAGAAAACGAGGTTGGGCGGGTGTTGGATATCGGAGAAATGGGGTTGGTCTGACGGAAAAGAAATCTGATTTAGAGAAGACGGAGGCAGTGGAGATTTCTGCTTTAAAATTGGATGAGAAAAGATGAGCAAAAAAACCTGAAATTGAGACGCCATTGTTGTTATGATTAGCTGTGTGAAGCCGTATGGAACTTACTTTCGGTTGTAACTTGGGTCTTGTAATTGAAGAAAAAAGTTTTCTCTCTTTTTTTTTTCTCTCATTCATTTTTCTTTCTTTCTTTCTTTTTTTAAAACTTTGTTTATTGTTTTTTTATTTGGTCTTGTTTATCAATCCCTGCAAGCCGATTCGCGTATGGTCAAACACGCCCATCCGCCATCTTGTTTCTCTCAGAGCGTAATTGACAAAAGTTTGCGCTTAGATCAATCAAGAAAATACGAATTTATTTTAATAGGGTATTGGGGTCCGTTGTCAAAATAATTTGAAGAGTCATCTTTAAGATTCCATCAGACAAACAAGGATTCATGTACAGTAAACACTCGTATACATATTTACAAACACTATATATATAATATATATATATATATATATATATATATAGTTAAAAATTAATGGTAAAATGAATGAATGGATGAAATAAAAATGAATGAAATGAGGGGGTTAAATGAAAAATCCTTTGCAAGGGACCCCCTCAAAATATTAAAACACTTACTATATATACTAGCAAATATATGCACCCTCTGGGTGCAAGTATTTAAGTTTTGATATAATAAAATAGCATATTGAATTAGAAAGGCTAATGAAACTGACTAAGAATGCAGATAAAAAGATCTGCAACAGAGGGGGTATAATCGAAAAATAGAACAACTTTGAAACTAACTATTCCATCATTTTCCATTACTCCCCTCTTTCATTGGTAAATTTTCCTAATTTAACTATTTAGTTAAAATAGGAAGTAAAGGATAATATTACAGTTATTTCTTCTTGTAAATAAATTTCTTTTAAGATTTATCCACGAGATTTTTGTTTATATTTCTTAAGATAAAACCAAACAATTAGAAATCAATAATACCAAGCACATATTTATTAAAATAAAATTTTAAATATCAATATGCAAATTAGCCTTCTCGTTCAAACTGTAAACCGCTATTTTGTTGTATATATAAATACAATTGCATGTCATTAGTACGTAGATATGATCAACAGTATTAATAATGTAAAACAATTTTTATTAATAACTGAAGGTTTAAAAGAATGAAATCATGGAGAATTTGACGTAAATAATTAAGGGAATTGTGACTTGAGTATTAATATAGTTTCGGTTACAGACAGAAAAACACACAATCTCCATTATAATAAGATATAATAAAGTATGGGTAATGAGTCAGAGAATATTTTCCTAGGTTTCTCCCAGTGGATATTCAGGATAGTTCTGACTGCTAGGGGTTTGTTCAAAATACATTTTATTTCTAAAATCTATATATATGTACACACACACGCACACACACACACACATATATATATATATATATATATATATATATAAGTAAAAGTAAAGTTGACGGGGCGGCCTAAAGTCGGTATCAGCCAGTCGGCGAGGGAGTCTATCCCCTTTTCAATAGCACTAGACAAAGAAGATTGTTTTTTAGCATCTGAGGTGGAGCGCCACACCTACCATCAGCTCCTTACTTTACCGCACATATGCCTGTGCTACTCATACGCTGAGTTGGCGAGGACCGGTATCGAACTAGGAACCTTGTGGTTTCTAGCCGAACGCTCTACCGACTGAGCTAACCCGGTGCCTAACTTGCTAAGTCTAGCCGCACTTAGGAGACGTCAAAACAGTTCTATCGATGGATGACTATATATATATATATATATATATATATATATATTATATTGGGCTCGTCAATTCCTAGACGAAGCTGTTGGCATTTCACATAGCGCTAATACCCTTGGTAAAGGTATGAATCCATATATTCTCCCTCCAGCTATAGGTTAAATAGTAGGGCAGACTGGGCTCTTCAGCCTTGGGTAGGTAACCAGTCTAGGAGAGGGATCGGTCGTTGATTGGGTTTGTGGCAACCCTTGATGCACCAATTCTTTCCTATCAACTGTGCCAAAAAGTGTGGATGGTCCAACACAAGCCTTCACCACTATAAACAAATCCCTGTGTGGGAGTTAATTGTGTGATATTAGTCCTCAAACGTCGAAAATCGACGGGAGAGTCCATTATATATATATATATATATATATATATATATATATTATATATTTCGTCTTGTTGCAACATCTCAAAATTCGCTACATTTGGTTGACAAAAGATATACATGAGACATGACCGACATATATATGGCGCGAAATGCCCACGTTGGTGAATATTGTAACGTCTTTCGTTTTTTGCAGTATTAAGGTTTTTTTTTTTTGTTTTGTAAACTCATTTGACTTTCCTCTCCGACCCAAACAACTACGGGGTGAATGAGCTCTGATGATGATTTTTGTAAAATCGAAATATTGATCAGTATCAGCTATGAATATATTATAAATTGTTTTCTCTTTAACAGCATTGTGTGATGTTTTCATTCCACCTTTTCTTATACATATATATATATATATATATATATATATATATATATATATATATAAGTTGGAAGTGGGAAGGATTCTATTCAGCACCTTTTTAATATACATATACTAGAAATTGGTAGTCCGTATGGAGAACTCAATAGATAATAATTTGATAATTATCCCCAGAGCAATATTTGTAGGATTGATAAAGCAAAGACTCAAATATTGGCTATTTTATGGGTTATAAATTAATTTCGACCGAAAGATTCTCGTCTTTGAGAATTCCCGTTATCTCAGACTGTATACAAGTAATAAATGAAAGATATTTACCGGATCAGGATTAATTTCTTAGTAGTCTAAGTCATTGTTTATATTCATATTATAGGGACTAGCAAAATAAAAAAAACACGCTCCGGGCGATGTAAAAATAGATTTTTGAAACATATTGCCTGAGGGGTGGGAGTTAAAAATTCAATGTCAGCGAGTTTGTACCCTAAGTAAGTAAAATCATCAAATTCATTAAAGGATTAAAAATAAAACAATTTGAAATGTAAACTTTAATATGTATTAAAATAAAACAAACTATATATAGATATATAATACCAGTCATGTATTTATTAAAACTTGTTTTAAAAAACAATGAGGACTGTCTAATGTTGCATGTTCAAATTTTGAGTGTATTTATTCTGTTATGACGATTTTGGGTAATGTGACTTAAGCAGTGACGTAGTTTTTGTTACAGACAAAAACCGGAAGCGAATCTCCATTATTAATAGATTTAGATGCTTGTATTTAGGGTAGGACTATAAGCAATTTAAATTTCTCTATTCCCCTCTGCCCAACAGCACAACAACCTTAAGGATTTTTCAAAAGGTTATAATTTAAATTCCATTCTAATCCAAGTTTCAGAGTCCTAACCATTTAGAATTTTCAAGTCATTATGCGACACTTTTTAATCTTTGCGTATAATACAGAGGGTGAGTCAAAAAGTAATGCCATTTTGTTTAGGACAGGTATAATTACCAACACAGGAATATGTATCATACATCAAAATGAAGCTGGTCCTGTGTGGATTACACCCCTACTACTCCAAATAATTACCGTTTCTCTCAATAGCAATGCTCTACCTTCAAATGATAGCATGTATCCCTGCTCCGTAAAATTCTGTTGACTGTTCTTTGAACCACTTCTTCACTTCATATTTCACTTCCTCATGACTGGAATAATGATTTCCTTTCAAACCCTCTTTCTCATAAACTGTTATATGATTTATGAGCAGCTTATAAATCATGAACGTACCTGTAGTTAGAATTTTATTGGGTCCGTTAGTCTTAGAATAACGGTGTCCTGTGAAAAGTTACCCGACAGTTATTGGCGTTTGGTAATCTTTTTACTTGACCCCTTAAAGACACACGCCATTACAGACGCGTGGGAATTAGTTTTAGATGCGACGCAAATTTCTGAGCGAGTAGACCTGTAATTCGCCGCGCTGATATCGTTTCTCCTCGCGGCAGAATCATGGGCAGGGTTAAGAAATAAAGCTTTATTATTAAGAAACAACCAAGTCTTGTTAATTAATTTAAACATGACATATAAATAGCCCATTTAAGAGATGACAGCCCAAATAAATCAACAAAGTGGATCAAACCCCAGCAGAAGCCAAACAAGAAGAACACGGCGGTAACCGTAAGTAACCAGTAAGCAGAATATTCATAAGTAAGACCATCTTCTCATCATCTATACTCTACCCCCTCTCTCTCTCTCTCTCTCTCTCTCTCTCTCTCTCTCTCTCTCTCTCTCTCTCTCTATATATATATATATATATTTACCAACCCTCCGCACGAGCAGGATGCGACACAAGGTCAATTTCTTAAGCGGAGTTTAACAGGTTTGAATTCAGAGTTTTCCTTCTCCTAGACCGGTTGCCTAACCAAGGTTAAAGAGCCCAGTCTGCCCTGCTATTTACCCATAGCTGGAAGGAGAGTAGGATCCATACCTTTTCCAAGGGTATTAGCGCTAAGTGAAATGCAATTGCCACGTCCAGGATTTGAACTCGGGGCGACGTGTCCATTTCCCATGACTTTAACCATTACACCACGCGCTTCTCTC
>CM042149.1:109802006-109837006 GCA_023376005.1 Doryteuthis pealeii | reverse complement strand
CATATATATGTTTATATATGAATGTATATATATATATATATATGAATACATGTATATATGAATGTATGCATATATATATATATATGGATATATGTATATAAAGATTATGAATATATGTATGTATATACATATGAATGTATATATAATGTATATATATGAATGTATGCATAATATATATATATATATATATTATATATATATATATATATTATAATTATATATAAAGTTTCCAATTTCTCTTTTCTCTTCGAAAAATAAAAATTTTGCTGATCAATAAATATGTCGTTATTTTTCAAAATCTATATATATATATATATATATATATAATATATATATATATATATATGAATGTATATGATACATGTATATATATGAATGTATGTATATATATATGAAATATGTATATATATATATGAATATATATATGTATATATAATGTATATATATGAATGTATGCATATATATATTTATATATGAATGTATGTATGTATATATATAATGCATATATATGTGAATGTAGTATGTATATATATATAAATGTATATATATATGAATCCACACACATACACACACACACACACACACATATATATATATATATATATATATATGTGTGTGTGTGTGTGTGTGTGTGTGTGTGTGTGTGTATAAGCCTTACTATTCTTTGATTTTTAAGTACAAATACTGCTGTATTTGTGTGGGGTGGAGAAGGGATCATATTATTTCAAATGATTTAATCCCAGGATGTTTAATGCTTATTCCTTACAAAACACAAGCATAAATATTTATGGTCATTGCTATCATCGAATATTTTTTATCAAAGTAGTTTTATATTGCTATTCGTTTTATATATTTACCAACCCCGCAACACGAGTAGGATGCGAGTTTAAAATGATGCGTCACGAGATCAGCGAAGTTTAAAAGAGTTTTCCCTCTCCTAGATTGGTTTAACTAAGCGTAAAATAGCTTACACACACACACACTCACACACGCACCGCGCCACGCACACACATACACACATACACACACATACACACACTCATATATATATATATATATATATATATATATATATATATATGAGAGCAAACAAGTAGACTGTTTGAGATGGCGATAGCCGACAATTTTTAGGAGTATGTGCTTAATTGAAGTCATACCTAATTTGAAAATTAATTAGTTGATATTTAATATATGGTCTCTGACTATGCCTGTGAAGTCCCGGTTTCGATTCCTGTCGGAGGGGAGTCGTTAGTATACATCGCTGAAGAGACTTAATAAAGTCGAAACAGTCTGTATGTGTTCTGCATGCGCCAGCCCTTTAATTCTCTTGTCAAGATTATTTTCTATAATTATCGAATTTTATACGATACATGCATTATAATTGCCTTCAAGCAAAAATAAATAATAATAACTATAATATTATATATATATATATATATATTATATATAATATATATATATATTATTTATTTATACTAAGAGGCAATTACAATGCGTATAAAAAAAAACAATCTCCAGTGTCTAATCAATTTCGAAGAAACTTCTCATTCAGAGACTGTTTTTTGAAATGTTTTAATATAAATAAATAATAATATCCTTAATAATGCTTCAAGCAAATTATCAAATACTATTATATATACTAGCAAATATATGCACCCTCCGGGTGCAAGTATTTAAGTTTTAATGTAATAAAATATTATATTAAATTAGAAAGGCTAATGAAACTAAATAAGAATGCAGATTAAATGATTTGAAACAGAGGTGGGTATAATCGAAAAATAGAACAACTGAAACTTACTCTTCCATCACTCTCGTCTTTCATTGTTATTTTTTCTAATTTAAGTATTTAGTTAAAAGAGGAAGTAAATAATAAAATGACAGTTATTTATTCTTGTTAATGGATTTCATTTAAGATTCATTGAAGAGATTTTTGCTTATATTCATTAAAATAAAACCAAACAGTTAGAAATCAATAATACTAAGCACATATTTATTAAAATTACATTTTTAATATCAATATGCAAATTAGCCTATGCGTTCACACTGTAAACCGCTATTTTGTTGTATATATAAATATAATTGCATGTTGTTAGATATGGTTAACAGTATTAATAATGTAAATAATTTTATTAATAATTGAGTTTAAAATAAAAATACAATCAAGGAGAATGTAATGTCAATAACTAAGGGAATTGTGACATCTTATTATAATGGAGATTGTGTGTTTGTCTGTCTGTAACCGAAACTATATTACTACTCAATTCACAGTTCCCTTAGTTACTTATATCACATTCTCCATGATTTTATTTTTATTTAAACCTCAATGAATAATAAAATTGTTTTACATCATTAAGACTGTTGACCACATCTACATACTAATAATACGCAATTGTATTTATATATACAACAAAATAGTGATTTACAGTGTGAATGGAAAGGCTAATTTGCATATTGATCTTAAAAAATTGATTTTAATAAATATATGCTAAGTATTATTGATTTCTAATTGTTTGGTTTTATCTTATTGAATATGAGCAAAAATCTCTGGGATAAATCTTAAAAGAAATTCATTAAGAAGAAATAACTGTAATATTATCCTTTACTTCCTATTTTAAGTAAAGAGTTAAATTAGGAAAATTTACCAATGAAAGACGGGAGTAATGGAAAATGATGGAAGAGTTAGTTTCAAAACTGTTCTATCTTTCGATAATACCCCCTCTGTTCCAAATCTTTTTATCTGCATTCTTATTTAGTTTTATTAGCCTTTCTAATTTAACATGATATTTTATTATATTAAAACTTAAAAACTTGCACCCGGAGGTTGCATAAATTTGCTAGTAAGTAGTAATATAGTTTCGGTTACAGACAGAAAAACATGCAATCTCCATTATAATATATATATATATATATATATATATATATATATATATTGTATTTTGAGGTCTCCGTATACTTCTCTCGGTATATATTTTAATGTTTTTTTATGTTGAAGTTGGGCGTTATTATGAAACATTTAAAAATAAATGAAGGAACTCGATGTTATGGAATACTGGTTTCACTTATTTTTGTTTGTTTATTTGTTCCATCATTATTATTATTATTAATTTATTGGATTTTTATATTATAAAAAAAGGTTTAAGAAAAAAACGGAATATTTCTTTTTAATGATTCTTTCAGTTGGTTACGTTCAAGCCCTATTTTTTTCTTATATCGGATTCCAAGTGGTAAAGAAGGTGTCTCTTATTTTCAGTAATGTCCATGATCGTATTTTGCACCATTGAAGATTTTATTAATTAATACTTCAATTAAATAAAATGCTGAATCATTCTAATACTTCGGACTGTTATCCTCGTCTTTATTATGTTATGTATAAAACACAACGTTCAGCCTGCTGTATTCTCGGGTCTTTTTCAGGTGTTCCCTGTTTACTTTAGACTGAAGTCATCGTCAGACGATAACGCTGGGTTCAAGCGTGGTTTCGGAGCTTGAATATCGTTACCACCAATTCAGGGCTCCCCTAGCGAAAAAAAAAAAAATACAGACAAATTATAGATAGAATCTTGTTGAAACTTCGATTTATTAAAAAAAAAAAACATTTTGCCTATGTGTCTAGACTTGTAACTATGTATACATATACATCTGAAAAGGAGTTCTCCAAGCGCTGTAGTTAACGTGCTGGACTGCAAAATTGTACAAAGCGAGTTTGAACTACAGTCGGACTAAAACCTTTGTGAAAGGTGTGAACCCTCAGCTGCGGGTCAAATAGTCTCACTACTGTTCTTCTACTAGAATGCCTTTGGCATTAGATAACCCACGAAGGTTTATATGCCAAAAGAAACGAAAAAAATGAAATCCTAGCCTGTTTATCTTACTGTTATAGGTGACACACCCTATAAGACCAATGGAATGCGCTAACAGCTTACTATAAATAAACACGGATAATTGTGGCTTAAGCAAGCCAATGCGAGTGCCAATAACTCTGTTCGTCGGACGTAATTTCCATATCTCTCTATTGTATTGTCTACTTTCTGTTAATACATTTTTCTACTTTTCGTTACTCGTTGTTGTTTTTATTTGACCCCTTAAAACCTCACAACACTTACTAATGCTAAATAGCCCAGTCTGACCTACTATATATATACTAGTGGTAATACTGGATATTGGTAAGTGGGGACGCGACTAAATATCCTTCTGTGGCGTAGCGGCTAATGTGCTGCACTGTGACATCATAGTAAGCGAGTTCGAAATCAGGTTGCATTATTATGTTCAATTTCGGACTAATACCTGGGAAAGGTATGAAGCCCTCATCGGCCCCATCTAATCGTACCGCTACTGTTATTTTACAAAGATGACTTTAGATAACCCACGAAGGTTGATATCCCATTAATCAATGAAAACAAACAATGTATATATGCTTTGTCATGTGCCAAAAATGGTAACTCTTTGCCTACCAAATTTCCCCCACGGCTATACCAAATCTTCTTAGGAAGCTCATGGTGTAATGGTTAAAGTCATGGGAAATGGACTCGTCGCCCCGAGTTCAAATCCTGGACGTGGTAATTGCATTTCACTTAGCGCTAATACCCTTGGGAAAGGTATGAATCCTACTCTCCCTCCAGCTATGGGTAAAATAGCAGGACAGACTGGGTTCTTTAACCATGGCTAGGTAACTAGGTAGTTTTTACTTGTATGATGGGATATTTCAAAGTTCACTATATATTCACGCCAGAACACATTCTATTCAAATAAGGTCCTATTACTATTGTTAACTTATTGTTCAATTATATTGAACATGCTAGACCTGCTGCCATCGGTTTATGGTAGGATCGCAGTGGTGGTAGAGAGGCGCTTTGAGCGGTTTAAAGTAGGCAAATAATTAAAAAAAAACGTTTTCTATGAGACTCTTATTATTTTTACTCTCTCTCTCTCTCTCTCTCTCTCTCTCTCTCTCTCTCTCTCTCTCTCTCTCTCTCTCGTAAAGACAGGTAAGGAGCGCTGTTTAAGAGTCTGTCTGCGCATGTCACCTAAGCAGTGCGCTAATTAGTCAATGGTTGGCATTAAACTTGAAATATACGCCGCAGGCATTTGATTTTAGAGAAGACCCACAAAGACCATAAATGGATTTTCTCTATTCGTTTTGCATTTAGAGAGAAAAAGTCACAACCAATTCCACAAAACTGGCATTAAAATATAAATTGCCTTCATATTGTTTACAATTTACAGGAAACTCCATTACCGATTTATTCAGGGGCCTAATTTTTTACAGCTTCGTGCGCATGCGTCTGTGGTTAGATGCGTATCCGTTCATTATACACCTGTGCGTGTATGTGTGTATATAATTAAGCCAATATCTGTGTGCAATTCTATAGACACTGTATTATATAGATTGAATGTACACTATATAAACGTATACATATATATTGTATACGTATGTGTATGTGTGTATATAATTAAGCTAATATCTGTGTGCGATTCTATAGGCACTATATTATAGATTGAATGTACACTATATATACGTATTCATATATATTGTGTAGACACTATACATACGTATACATTTAAGCAGGCTTTGTTAAAAACCACGGAATATTTCTTCTGTATGATTTTCAAGTGTAGACGTTCAAGTCTTCTTGTTATTTTCCGTATATCGGGATCTAGATGGTAGGAAAGTTTTCCATATTTTTTATCTAAGCGCTTTCAACCATGTCACTGGTCGTCCTCATGGGGCTTATTGGTTTTAGTGATTGAGGAATTGTAGTGATACGGAAAATAACAAGATCGGGATCTAGATGGTAGAAAAAGTTTTCCATATGTTTTATCTAAGCGCTTTCAACCATGTCCCTGGCCGTCTTCAGGGAGAATATTAGTTGCAGCGATTGTTTGGTTGGTTCAATTTTTATTCGTTTTGGAAGGGTTTATTCTTTTATTTCTTTTTTTTTTTGTTGGTTTATTGTAGAACGGGTGTGGCCCCCGAGTAACCGTGGACACGATCTCACTACGCCAACTGCAGGAGGGGTGCCGGGAGAGCGGATGCCACTCTGCACCGCATTGACGGACCTAACACCCGTAGTGTTCGCAGTCACTGCACCAGAGATTCCAGAGATTGCCATTCAAAAATTGTGCCGCTCAACCACTCACGTAGTTGCAGATAAAAAAAATTATTTTTTTAAATACTAAAAAGTGGACTCTACGCCATCGTCTTTAGTAGATGGAAGGATGCCAACCAACCAACCAACCAACCAACCAACCATTGTAGAAGGGGTGCTAAGGTTAGTGCATTAGTTATTAAAGATACTTAGTATATTAGTGCTGGTGTTGAATGCTATTTTTAGGTTATTTCTTTTATTTTTTATGCAAATTGTCTCGAAGATTTGTAGGCGTTTTTATTGTTATTTTTATAGAGGATTTTAGTGTTGGTAGAGAGTATCTTCCCTATATCGGAGGATGTGAATTTGTTTGTATTATTGTTATGTTTTGTAATTAGATGTTGTTTTATGGACCTAGTGTCTGAAAGGTAGTATATAAGGCTACAGGAGAGTGTTGTAGTGTAGTGTTTCGTAAAAGATCACGGAATATTTCTTCTTTATGATTTTCAATTGTAGACGTTCAAGTCTTCTTGTTATTTTCTGTATATCGGGGTCTAGATGGTAGAGAAAGTTTTCCATATTTTTATCCAAGCGCTTTCAACCATGTCACTCGTCGTCCTCATGGAGCTTATTGGTTTTAGTGATTGTAGAAATTGTAGTGATACGGAAAATAACAAGAAGAGTTGAACGTCTAAACTTGAAAATCATGAAGAAGAAATACTCTTTAACAAAATATGTTTAAATAATAACTTGCTGACAAAAAATATGCAATATACGTATACATAGACACCATATACTCGTATACGTATATATATATATATATATATATATATATATAGACAGAGAGAGAGAGAGAGAGAGAGAAGGAGAGAAGGTGTGTCAAAAAAGTATCGAGATTTTTGTACTTTTTGACACACCTTGTATTCTGAAAAAAATAACGTTCCATTAATTTTCTTTTCAGAATACAAAGTGTGTCACAAAAGTATCAAGTTTAAAGCTGTATCTACCAAGATAGAAATGAAGAATGAACGGAACGTTATTTTTTCAGAATACTAGGTGTGTCAAAAAGTACAAAAAATCTCGATACTTTTTTGACACACCTTGTATATACGGACTTTGTGCTTAAATATGTATGCATAGCTAACAGTTTACTTGAATAATCACTCATGTAATAGATGACATATATATATTTTGTGGGTGACACGTATGAAATATGTCTTTTTCTTTAAAAAAAACTGTTACACTAAAGATATACAAATATGACGTTGGCGGAGAAACGCGTAGCGGATGTGCTAATGACGAAACGATCGCATACCTAATTTGAAAATTAATTAGTTGATAATTATTGAATTAGGCGAATATATCTGTTTAAATGTGAAGCGTAAACAAGACTTTTTCTCGATTTGTTTTGAACGTTATTTTTTTCAGAATACTAAGTGTGTCAAAAAGTACAAAAAATCTCGATACTTTTTTGACACACCTTGTATATACGGACTTAAGCACATATTCTCCCAAAAATT
The DNA here is from genome assembly GCA_023376005.1 of Doryteuthis pealeii. Taxonomy (NCBI): domain Eukaryota; kingdom Metazoa; phylum Mollusca; class Cephalopoda; order Myopsida; family Loliginidae; genus Doryteuthis; species Doryteuthis pealeii. The sequence goes on along the minus strand of CM042149.1, from coordinate 109,829,400 downwards.
GTCGGCATAGACATATCAAACAAACTGTTTGCGTACTTTCATATATATATATAACAGGGCCGGGTTAGCTCAGTCGGTAGAGCGTTCGGCTAGAAACCACAAGATTCCTAGTTCGATACCCACCCTCGCCATTCAGCGTATGAGTAGCACAGGGATCTGTGCGGTAAAGTAGGTGGTAGGTGTGGCGCTCCACCTCAGGCGCTAAAATAATATCCTTGGTCTAGCGCCAGTGAAAAGGGGATAGACTCCCTCGCTGCATGGCTGATACCGACATTAGGCCGGCCCGACGACGACGACGGTATATATATGTGTGTGTGAGTGATATATATATATATATATATATATATATATATATATATATATATGAATGCGTGCCCATGCACACACATTCATATATATATATATATATATATATGAATGCGCGTCCATGCACACACATTTCGATGTGTAATTAGCCGGGTGACAGCGAGGTCAAGAAATGATGTTGATAAAGTGGATCCTTTCCTCTCGCTATCCAATTCGCGGTCTATTTTAGCCGCGAGGAAAACATGTACTCTGGCTAAAAGAAAAGACACAGACAATTTCGAATATGTATTTTAAAAAAACAAAGATATTTACCACATCGATAAGAAACGCATTTTTTCAAAGAAGCACTGGAAATGTCTGTCCGTTCGTCCCTCTAGGACTCAGCCATCTTTTAGCTAGATTTCAACTTAACTTTCCGGAATGTTAAAAGTCATTCCTGGTTCTTGTGGCAATAAAAAGTTAAACAAGCACAACACAGAAATTATTTGGATTTACTAATCTTAACTTAGATGTGGCGCAAGGCCAGAAGTGTGGAGCGCCCAGTGAGAAACGAACTCACTAACATTGGTCTGCGAAGCTAACTTGCTAACCATTAGGCTACATGAGGTGCTTATTGTTTTTTTAATATAGGTATTTACTAAGCTTAGCTTAGATGTGGCAAAAGGCCAGAACTATGGGGTGCCCAGTGAGAATCTAACTCACTAGCGATAGTCTACGAAGCTAGCTTGCTAACCATTAGGCTACATGAGGTGCTTATTGTTTTGTAAAATAGGTATTTACTAAGCTTAGCTTAGATGTGGCACAAGGCCAGAACTATGGGGTGCCCAGTGAGAATCGAACTCACTAACATTGGTATGTGGATCTAGCTTGCTAACCATTAGGCTACATGAGGTGCCTATTGTTTTTTTAATATAAGGTGTGCTGAGGTCCACAACTTAAACTTATAGACTCTGCATGGGCACGTGGAATAAAGACCAGCCAATCAACAGCTCGAATACGTGGTTAGTTAACTATTTAATCGCAGATCTTGAAAGCCGTTCATTTACGTTATTCGCCCCAGACGAACGGTCCTTAACCAACGACTCTGCTCAACCAAAGGATTCTACTCAACACTAAAGGATACCAAGAAAGAGACTAAAGGATTCTAGCCAACACTAAGGGACACCAAGTAGAACCAAAGACTCTACCCAACACTAAGGTACACTGAAGATGAACCAAAGGATTACCCAACACTAAGGGACACTGAAGATGAACCAAAGATTCTACCCAACACTAAGCACTGATGATGAACCAAAGATTCTACCCAACACTAAGGACATGAAGATAACCAAAGATTCTACCCAACACTAGGACACTGAAGATGAACCAAAGGATTCTACCCAACACTAAGGGACACTGAAGATGAACCAAAGATTCTACCCAACACTAAGGGACATCGAAAAGAGACTAAAGGATTCTACCCAACACTAAGGGACACCAGGGTAGAACCAAAGGACCTACCCAACACTAAGGGACACTGAAGATGAACCAAAGGATTCTACCCAACACTTATGCACACCGAGGAAGAACAATAGGATTCTTCACAAAGTATCAGCCTCTGCTTAACACAAGGGATCTCTACTGTAAAGTGCTTTCACTTGAAACATAATAATGTCCACAAAAATCGTAACAGGGAGATAACTGAGTATTATTCTTGGCATTCGGGTAAAAATACGACTTTTTCTCTGTTAAAGAATATAAAAGAGGAGAAAGAACTTCATGTCTTACATACAGGATATTTGGGAGATGAAAACATGGCTGCTCCCGGAAGTAACAATTTATAAAAAGAAAAACTGGTCACGTGTTCAAAGTGACACGGAGAAGTCCCATCTATGCGTCAAATAAATCTGTTTAAAATTATTTGCATTCGATAGGAACAGGTGCAACAAATTCTTACGAAACAACTGCACAAAAATGTAAATATGAACGTACATGTACTTAATTCCCTGCCCTCGAAGCATACAAGGTGTGTCAAAAAAGTATCGATATTTTTTTTTAAATAAAAAATATTCGAATCCATTGTTTAAAAAATGAAATACGTTTTTTGATATATCGTTTGTTTAAAAAAAAAAAAATAATCAGAACCATTACCAAGAAAATAAAATTCAAAACAGATTGTTCCTTTTTTTTTTTATTAATATCCAATTTCAAAAATATTTGAAAACATTTCCAAAAAAATAAAATACATAAGTATAAAAATGAGTCTTTCAAAGAAATGAATAAATAGTCAATGATGTCAATTTTTTTCCTCATTTTATGAAAAACAAAATATGAAACAAATTTGACATTATTTTATGAAATAATGTCAAATTCATTTTTAGACACCCTGTATTTACCCAACCCATCCGCACGATCTGGATGTGACACAAGGTCAATTTTTAAGCAGGTTTCAGCAGTTTTGAATCCAGTTTTCCTTCTTCTAGACCGATTGTCATACCACGGTTAAAGAACCCAAATCAAAATATTTTGGACACTCTGCATACGATAACCGTGGAGGTTTGTTGAATCATTCTTTGTCATAAAATCCCTATTCAAAAACGCGCCAATTCCAGCAACGTTTGTTGTCCGGAATTTTGTACGAAGCCGAATTATTTGTGTGAAAGCCAGCTTGGTTTGCCGTGTAAAAATAACTGGAACTAGGACAGAGCCGCTCATCCTAAAAATACATCCTGACCTGAGGTGAAAAACCGTAATGGAAAGTATATCGTACGCTCGGTCACACTCAACGTGGGGCTTTGATTCGTCAACATTTTAATTCACAGCCAAACAAGAAGGTTTTTGAAGGGGGTAATCGTTTTAGATCCGCTATTTCTTTTTCTTTTTTTTTCTTTTTGTCCCGGTTAAGCAAGTCTCAATGGTTAAAACATTGGACTCAAAGGGACAAGGTTCATTCACATGGTGTTGCATACTCGCCGTACTAAATAATCGATATATTTAATACTCGTGTTCCTTAATTGTACGACCGTTATGATCTTGCAAAACCCTCTGGTTAAGAATGAGATCGTCCAAATCGTCAAAGGTGGTTGCCGGTTAGGCAAGTCTCAATGGTTAAAACATTGAACTCGAAGTCACAAGGTTCATTCACATGGTGTTGCATACTCGCCGTACTAAATCATCTATATATTAATACTCGGGTTCCTTATTTGTACCACCGTTATCATCTTGCAAAACCCTCTGGTTAAAAATGAGATCGTCCAAATCGTCAAAGGTGGTTGCCAGTATGGAAAGTCTCAATGATTAAAACGTTGAACTCGAAGGGACAAGGTTCATTCACATGGTGTTGCATACTCGCCGTACTAAATCATCTATATATTAATACTTGTGTTCCTTATTTGTAAGATCGTTATGATCTTGCAAAAAAATCAAAATAAGACAATTTAAACTGAAAATTAATTCTGTCCTCCTCAAATAAAATGTTGCGAACATCTATCAATTATTTTGAACATTTTACACATAAATTTTACACAGAATCGTAAGTATTTATTTATTTGTAAACTTTTAATTAACTCCTTGTTAGTGAAAAATGGGCGAGAGTAAAAAATAATTTTCTAAATTGATTACAAACTTTGCAAATATTTTTTTCTATTTAGAGTAATACAACTGTTTATATGGCTTATTTATTTAAATAATTTACAGTTTATTTATCATAATGTAAATGATTCAAACGTTGAATTATAAGGAATATCTTTTATTCACTTTATTAGTAATAATTTTTCTTTATTCTATGTATGACAACTTTGGTAATTGTGACGTAAGCAGTGACGTATTTTTTGTTACAGACTAATAGAGACCTAATCTCTATCATTAATAGATATTGATATTTTATGCAGTGCATTCTATTTAACTCTTTGTCTACTTTAAACCGCTCATAGCGCCTCAACCACCACTGTGATCCTATCATACAAAAACAGATGGTTAGTTCATTATAATTGAGCAGAAGGATTCAGAGTACAATAATAATAGGACTTTATTTGAATAAAACGAGTTCTGAGATGAATAGATAGTTACCTTTAAAATATCCCATCATAAAGGTAAAAAAAAATATCAGGAAAATATGGTAGAGTCGTGAGGGAAATTTGCTTGGCAAAGAGTTAAAGAAAAATGAGTACAGCTGCGGGGAAATTTGGTCGGCAAATATTTAATAGGACCAGATATTTTGGACCCAATAATTGACTTAACTGATTAATCGAATAAAGGAAACGTTTTTCTACAAAAATATATTTATAGAATTAATCTTGTTTGAATCAAGGGAGGTAACTAAGTTAAGCAGAACAACAATGTATAGAGATTTTGGTAATTTCAGATTTTATTTGAGCTACAACCTGAAAAGTTGAGATAGTTGTTTGAGAATTTATAGATATATTTCAGTCATCATCATCATCATCATCATCATCATGTCGCGCAATTTGCACGGATATCCATGACGATCTCTCGCGAACCTTCCCTATCATTCATCGACTCTGGAAGCTCCTTCGCGCAGCAGTCAGCATCCCTACATAATTGGTCAATGTAGGTCCTGGCTGGGCGGCCAACATTAGCGTGCCCATGTGCTGGCTTCCATAGTAGTACGTCGCTTACGAGCTCGACCTTGCTTCTCCAGCAGTGTCCTGCGTGTCTAGCCCGTCTTACTCGTATGGTTTGTGAGATGGGGGGCAGCTGGCCATACAGTTGCTTCTTTGTATGGTGCTGCTTCCACGACTTATTCGGGACCGCTCGCAGCATTCTCGTGCAGCTCCCATCTAGCTTATTCTCAAGGCGCTTCGTTAGGGTCCATGTGGTACAGCCATACAGCAGTACCGTCACAACCACAGCCTGGAAGAATCGTCTCTTTAACTTGTCGGGGAGATCGGATTTCCATATGACTGATAATTTGTTGGTGGCAAACCATGCCTTTACCTATTATAACATGTGAGTAGGTTTTTATTACATAAGTCAATTTCAGTAATTCTATTTATATACATGGCAAATCTATTTTTGACTTATAGATATAGTACTTCTATTTATATAAGATAGTTATATGTATATAAGATGTAGTAATTCTATTTATAAGATATGTTATATTTATTTAAGATATAGTAATTCTATTTATATAAGATATAGTAATTCTATTTATATAAGTAAAGTAAAAGTCGCCGTAGTGACCTAAAGTCGGTATCAGCCAGACAGCGAAGGAGTCTATCCCCTTTTCACTAGCACTAGACCAAGGAGGTTGTTTTTGCGTTTGTGGTGGAGCGCCACAGCTACCATCAGCTCTTCTCTTTAATGCACAGATCCCTGTGCTACTCATACACTGAACTGGCGAGGACCGGTATCGAACTCGGAACCTTGTGGTTCGTAGTCAGACGCTCTACCGACTGAGCTAAGATATAGTAATTATATCTACTAGCAAAATAAAAAACGCCCTCTGTGCGACGTAAAATAAATATTGCCTGAGGGTATGGGAGTTGAAAATTTAATATCAGAGAGTAAACTCATCAAATTTATTAAAGGAGTAAAAAATAAAATAAATTTATTAAAGGAGTAAAAAAATAAAAAAATTGAAATGGAAACTTAGTTCTGATAACTTTAAATATATATTAAAATAAAAAAAACTATATATAGATAGATAATACCAGGTATGTATTTATTAAAACTTGTTTAAAAAACCAATGAGGACTTTCTAACATTGCATGCTCAAATTTTGAGTGTATTTATTCTATGTTATGACGATTTTAGGTAGTGTGACGTAAGCAGTGACGTAGTTATTGTTACAGACAAAAACCGGAAGCGAATCTCCATTATTAATAGATTATTGCTTAATGTTTCTTACATATTTAGAACTTTTGGATAATTTACTTATGCCACTGCAACGGAAAAGTTAAAACGGGAATAGAATTTTATGTATTTTAAATATATCCTCAAGGAAAAATGTATTTATTTCACGTTCTTGTATTGTGAGGTATGTGACATTGTTGAATGACGTTCGTTGAACGTATAGAAAAGTGTCGTAATGGCGAATTTGCCGTTGGCCGAAAAGACGTAAAGCGGGGATATTACCGTACAGTGAAATTCAGACCGCATACTTCGTTGCCGGCATCCTTCAATTCCTCTAGCCCCAAAGCCACTCGCTAGCGACCAAATATCATTTATTTATCAATACTTATATCAAATAAGTAAGATTTATTTATCTTCATGATCAAACACATCGCTCCGAGAATAACGAAATCAGCGAAGATGTAAGAGTCGATCCGGGAAGCATTTAGTTTGGGAAAATTGATTTGTTTAAGGTTTTAGCGTGGGGGATTAACGAACAGTGAAAACATAGAGGCCGAACTGTGCAGTTAATCGTGTAACTAATATTAATAATAAAAGAAGATATTATTATGCAATTGCTACAAAAGCAGACTAAGCATGGAAATATATTATTTTTAAAAGAGACTTTTATGTTGCGTTGAAAGAAAAAGGACATGTTGAAATTAATTTACATTGAACATGAACAGGGGAGAATACCTGTGGCATAGAGGATAAACTGCTCGCCTGCAATATATATATATATATATATATATATATATGGGGGGGGAGTATGTGCTTAATTAAAGTCATACCTAATTTGTTAATTAATTAATTATAACTAATGAATTAGGCGTGCATATCAGTTTAAATGTAAAGCGTAAACAAATCGAGAAAAAGTCATCTCTGTATGTACATTTCAGCCCATTAGGCCTCATCAGCAAGAGCTATAGACAGGGGTAGTGCTTTGGTGCGTGATTCGAACCCTACCTGGTCAGTTTGACAGCGGACATTCTAACCACTACACTAGCTAGCTGGCCCAGAATTTCTCGTTCATTTTAAACTGGTATGTATACAGAGATGACTTTTTCTCGATTTGTTTACGCTTTACAATTAAACCGATATGCACGCCAATTCATTTAGTTTAATCAAATTAATTAACAATTAGGTATGACTTTAATTAAGCACATAATCTCCCACAAAATTGTCGGCCTTTGCCATTTCAAACACATTGTTTGGCTACTCATATATATATATATATATATATATATATATGTGTGTGTGTGTGTGTGCGTGTGTGTGTGTGTGTGTGTGTGTGTGTGTGTAGAATTAAATAAAAGGCGTGTCTCTTGTTTAACAATTTTATTAACGATCTTTTCGAGCCAACTTTTTTACATTTGGATGGAATCCGTTGATTAGTCCACTGAAGTTTTTTCTTTTATCCCAAGTACTTCCGGCACTCTCACTACTACTAACTTGAAAAATACTGGAACACAACTACATCACCCCTGATGGTGGCACTTCGAAATGCCGAAAGTACTTGGGATAAAAACTTCGGTGGACTAATCGACGGATTCCATCCAAATGTAAAAAGTTGGCCAGAAAGCTCGAAAAGATCGGCAATAAAATTGTTAAACAGGAGGCGTGCCTTTTGTTTAATTCTACAAACACACACACACACACACACACACAACACACACATATATATATATAATATATATATATATACACACACACACACACACACACACAATATATATATATACGCACACACACAACACACACACACATATATATATATATATATTATATATATATATATATACCAGTCCTCCTCATTATTAAAAAAACAAATGCTTTGTTTACAATTGACGAACGACGGGAATTAATTTAAAAAGTTGAGTTATCGTTAAATGTTTTCGTTTGATTTGCTATTCAATTCGCTGTAAAAAATAATTCAATGTATGAAAAGACATACTAATTACATATTTAGAAAGATTATTTCATACCAAAATATACATTTTTAAGATATGAACAGATATATGCAATAAATAAGATGTTATTTTCTGTTAAAATTTAGTATGAAAAAATTATACTATAAATTCTAGGCTGACTGAAGCAAAATATTATTTTTTTTTAACTCGTTGTAAAAAAATAATTCAATGGATAAAAACTCAATCAAATTACATATTTAGAAATAGTATTTATCTTGAAGAAGATTGAACCGTATACAGTCGAGAAAAAAGAATTTGATTTTTCGTTAAAATTTAGTCTTAAAAAAACCCATACTTATCAGCCATCCGAAGCCAATTTTTTTAACTCGCTCTAAAAAATAATTCAATAGATAAAAACGCATACAAATTACATATTTAGAATGATTATTTTCTTTTCTTTCCTACCATATAAATATTTTTAAGATTGGACCAAGAATAGGCGATAAATTCCGAGCGGAATGGCTTAGACTGCGAAATTTATTCTTCACTGCTGGTATCGCTGTAAATCGCTGTAACAAAAAGTGAGGCAGGGAACAATATTTTATTATCAGCAGGTGCTGGTATACGGACAGTTCCGCAAATTGGGTGATTTTGGCTTAATTAATTAATTATATTCCTTAATTAGTAAAAATCAATAACCAAATTTGGCGTGTTTCTTAGTTAGAAGGATATTAATCTATATGCAAGATTTCAAATCTGAGTGACCCCTCTTTTCTGAGTTATAGGTCGACACGTACATACCAAAAAATTTCTTTTATATATATAGATGAAGTTTTTGATATTAAGAATTTCTATCTAATAATAATAATTTGCACGCAGTTATATAGTTTCAAATACTCCTATATCATACAAATAAGTAATATGGTTTCAAGTAAGTATTTCTATCTAATACTAATAATTTGCACAGTTATATGATTTCGAGTATTCCTATCAAAGTTCTAATAAATTGCACAGTTATATGGCTTCAAATATTCCTATCTAATACAAATAATTTGTACAATTTTATGGTATCAAGTATTCCTGCCTAATACTAATAATTTGCACACAGTTATATGGTTGTAAATATTCCTATCTAATACAAATAATTTGGGAAGTTTTATGGTATCAAGTATTCCTACCTAATACAAATAATTTGCACACACTTAGATGGTTGAAAATATTCCTATCTAATACAAATAATTTTCAAAGTTGTATGGTATCAAGTACTTCTACCTAATACAAATGATTAGTACACACTTAGATTGTTACAAATATTCCTATTTAATACAAATAATTTGTACAGTTTTATGGTATCAAGTATTCCTACCTAATACTAATAATTTGCACACAGTTATATGGTTGCAAATGTTCCTATCTAATCTATTAATAATGGAGATTCGCTTGCGGTTTTTGTCTGTAACAAAAACTCCGTCACTGCTTACGTCACATTACCCAAAACATAATCCAACGTCATAACATAGAATAAATATACTCAAAATGTGAGCATGCAACGTTAGACAATCCTCATTGTTTCAATAAATAGATGCCCGGCGTTATATATTTATATATAGATTGTTTTATTCTAATATAATATTTAAAGTTATCGGAACTGTTTCCATTTCAAATTGTCTTTCTTTCTTTCTTTTTTTTTTTTACTCCTTTAATAAATTTGACGATTTTACATACTTATGGTACACACTCTATGACATTGAATTTTCAGCTCCCATTCCCTCAGGTAATATCTTTCAAAAAATTATTTTTACATTGCCCGGAGTGCGTCTTTTTTATTTTGCTAGTACAAATGATCTCCACGCGGTTATATGCTTTGAAGTATTCCTATCTTATACAGAAAATTATATTGTTTCAAGTAATTATTTCTAGTAAATGCTCAATTTAGATCGATTTGTTAATTGATTTTAATGCCAGGATGTTAGGGAATCGCGTTCATATTAAACATTTTTATGTAGATCTTTATTCAGTCTTTTTGTTTTTGTTTTTGGTTGCTTTAGGAATAATTCTTAAACATATATATTTGACCCATAGATTGGATCCTAACAGGTACTACCACTTCGGATCTGAGGAGACCTCAGATTAATTGCAATAAAAGAGTACTCTGCACAACCAGATATCCAGAAATGAAACCTCATCATCAGATGCTTACCCCCCCCCCCTGCAAAGGGATACTATCAGCGTATTCTAAGCCTCGTCGACGGGACAATGTTTGTTTAGAGACCAAACACAACGTTGCTTAACTTCTATTAGATAACTGGATTGGTTGTACCTATGCAGCTTGGCAAGGACTGCTACTTTTGGGCAAGTCCCCAAAATAACCACCTTACTGGTGACCATTGGTGTTTGGGTCCAAGCCAGGGTCATATTGTAATATCTAGCATTCACGTTTGCCCCCTCTTTAACAAATCAAACCGCAGCGAAGGTGCCAACACACACTTGGTGTCGTGAACAACACGTCTTCGGTGCCACGCTGACACCGAAAGGAGCATTCAGAGCCGCCCTGCTAATATTGTCCCATGTTTGACAAGGCTAATGATGAAAGATTCCTCGGCCAACACAAATAATAATAACTTCCCTTGTGGCGATATTGACACTTTTGGTGAGAAGGTGAGATGTGCAGTACAAGACTCTTTCGATCGGACATTGTTGCCGAAACAGATTGTGGACATTTCCACCAAGAGAAATTCCTATCCAAAAATGTGTTGCCGAGTCGAAGATCAATATTTTAAGGATTTCATTTTTTTTCTTCTTTTAAATTTGCAAGGAAAAATATTTTTGTTATAATTTTAGCTCAGAGCTGCACAAAATGTCTTTTTACGTGAGAGTTTACAGTAGAAATGTCTTTGGTTGTTTTTAGTTTTACGGTGACAAAAATAAAGGAATAGAAATAGTTATAGTTGTTGTTGTTGCTGTTGTCGTTGTTGTTGTTCTTCTTCTTCATTATCATCATCATCTATGTTTCATCTTCTTCTTCTTCGTCTTCGTCTTCTTAATCATTATCATCATCATCTATTTCTTCATCTTCTTCTTCATCTTCTTCATCTTTTTCATCATCATCATCATCATCATCATCTATTTCTTCTTCTTCTTCTTCTTCATCATCATCATCCTCTTCTCTTCTTCTTCTTCTTCTTCTTCTTCTTCTTATCATCATTATCTATTCTTCTTCTTCTTCTTCATCATCATCATCATCATCTTCTTCTTCTTCTTCTTCATCATTATCTATTTCTTCTTCTTCTTCTTCTTCTTCATCATCATCATCCTCTTCTTCTTCTTCATCATCATCATCATCATCATCTTCTTCTTCTTCTTCATCATCATCATCATCATCCTCTTCTTCTTCTTCTTCATCATCATCATCATCATCATCATCTTCTTCTTCTTCATCATTATCTATTTCTTCTTCTTCTTCTTCATCATCATCTTCTTCTTCTTCTTCTTCATCATCATCATCATCATTATCTATTTCTTCTTCTTCTTCTTCTTCTTCTTCTTCTTCTTCTTCTTCTTCTTCTTCACCCTTTTTTTCAACTTTTAATCCTTGCCTGTTGATCTGTCCTCACAGTAGGAAGTGTATCAGATACAGGTAATCAACGCCTTTAAATAGTAAATTGAGTATATGTTTTGGCATTTTTTATTAGACGATTTAGCCATCGCTCTTTTTGAACAGTCTATAAATATAAGTTGCGGTCTTTAGCACACCTTATACCTCAAAATAATCCAACAGTAGATAAATATATATATGAATATCAAGTACATCAGGAGTTAGGCAAATACATTAATATGTTTGCTAAGAGTTTTTAAATCCCGATGTGTATGCATTAACCTATTTTCCCTCCAGTTATGAGTTAATAGTAGGGCAGTCTGGGCTCTTTAATCTTGGTGTGGCAACCTGTCTTGGAGAAGGAAAACTCTTCTCACAGACTTGTTAAATTCATTTTGTGTCACATCCTGCTCATGGGGAGAGGTTGGTATATATATATATATATATATATATATATATATATATATATATATATATACATGACTGGATCGTGGCGTGAATTCATATGTTGCTAAAAGTATTCTTCCCCCCCCCATGATGAGTAAATAATAGAGCAGACTGAGCACTAACTCTTTGTCTACCAAATTTCCTCCACGGCTATACCAAATGTTCTTGGTATTTTTTACCTATATGATGAGATATATTTCACAGTTCACTATCTATTCACCCCAGAACTCATTCTATTCAAATAGTCATATTAATTGTACTTAAATCATTTTGCTCAGTGGGATCGCAATGGTGGGAGAGCCACTGAAGTGGGTTAAAGTAGCCAAAGTAGTGCTTGTGGGAGATTTTGGTGTTTATATATATATATACAAAACTTATTGGTAAACCTTTGCGGTAAGAAAAAAACCGGCAAGTTGTTTGATAGTAAAAATATACTACCAAACTTCACCTGGGGAAAAATGAAAAAAGAAAAAAGAGGGTTGTACCAACTGAAAATAATTGATTAATACTATAACACTTGGCCAAAAAAAAAAATATATATATATATATATATATATATATATATATATATATATATATATATATATATAGTATACTATATAAGTAGACTTCCTAAGCTAGTAGCTCGCTTAGTAGCTCATCAGGGCAAGAATCTGATCTTGCTCTGATGAGCTTCTAAGCGAAACTATTAGTATGTATATCTGACTCATTAGGTTTAATATATATATATATATATATATATATATATATATATATATATATATATATATATCGGGGACATCATAGATTGGCTAAATCCATAAATATGTTTCTAAAAGTTTTCAAATAACGATGTGTGATACTGGGCATTATGAATTCATTGAGAAACCTGAGAACCCGAGTTTCGATTCCTCTGGGACTCGGTTTCCTTGAGACGCGGCACGACTGAGGAAAGTGTTACAGTGGGGTTTCTGTTTGCTGGCTCGAAAAAAACGGCAGTCCACATGTTGGACACAGAAATAAAAGCCAGTATTTATATAACGGTGAATTGACAGCAAGATAAACATATCACTTGAGCCAGGAGATAGTCGGAGACGGCTTCCTCCCATCGCTTTTGATACGAAAGAACTAGTCGTCCGTACGCCCGGGTCGACGGCCACCCACAAAGCTGTGAAAGGATTTGGGCCCCAACGACAGCTGGCTCACCTTCACAGCTCTTGAGCAGTGAACAGGAATCCTTTGCTGTCCTATGGGGGTGACAATTTAGGGGAGCTTCTCTACTGAGATGTGTAGCTTGGTTACCAAGAAGGGGTCTACTGGACAAGCATTGCAATTCAGCATTACAGTTGTAACACATGATTGATTTTAATGCCATATCAACATATCTGGGGTTATTTTATGCCTAGAAGTTAGGGAATTGTGTGCATTGTATGTTTATATTTACATTTTTTGTATAGTTAATTTTTTGCACATGGTTTATATATATTTACCAACCCCTCCGCACGAGCAGGATGCGACACAAGGCCAATTTCTTAAGCGGAGTTTAACAGGTTTGAATTCAGAGTTTTCCTTCTCCTAGACTGGCTACCTAGCCATGGTTAAAGAGTCCAGTCTGCCCTGCTATTTACCCATAGCTGGAGGGAGAGTAGTTGGATTCATACCTTTCCCAAAGGTATTAGCACTATGTGAAATGCCAACAGCTTCGTCCAGAAATTGAACTCACGTTGACGAGTCCATTTCCTACGACTCTAACCATTAGTCCACCGCCTCCCAACACATGGTATATAAATGCCGGTTTAGCTCAGTCAATAGAGAAATTGCCTAGAGAATCACAAGATTCCTGGTTTCGATACCGGCCATCGCCAACTCAGCGTATGAGTAGCACGGGGGTCTGTGCGATAAACCGAGGAGCTGATGATAGTTGTGGCGCTCCATCCCAGGGCATAAACTATCTCCTTGGTCTAGCGCTAGTGAAAAGGGGATAGACCCCCTCGCTGTCTGTCTGATACCGACACTTGGCCACCCGACGACTTTACTTTTTTGATATGAAATTAGTATTCCTATTTTATAAAATAATTTGCAAACAGGCCTATTCGACACATGGTTGGTATCCTAACAGGTACTACCACTCCGAGTCAGAACGGAATTAGGAGTAATGGCTATGAAGGAGTACTCCACGCTCCTTATAGTTTCAGAACTGTAGCCTCACCATCAGATGGGGCTATTCTATTCCTTTACGTAAGAGAATTGCGTATACTGTATGCTTGTATTTACATTTTTTAGTAAAGTCTTCGGGATGACCTAAAGTCGGTACCAGCCAATCAGCAAGGGATTCTATCCCCTTTTCCAAATGCTAGACCAAAGAGATTGGTTTTGTGTCTGAGGTGGAGCGCCACACCTACTATCAGCTCTTTACTTTACCGCACCGATTCCTGTGCTACTCATACGCTGAGTTGGCGAGGGCCGGTATCGGGCCGGTATCGAACTAGAACCTTGTGGTTTATTGTCGAATGCTCTACCGACTGTGCTAACCCGGCCCTTACATTTTTTTAGTAGTTTATGTTTTCACACATGTTTATATCTTAACTTATAAAATATTTTGTGGAGGTGCAGTTGTAATTGTTATCGTCGTAGGAAATTACCACGGCGACATTAGTTCAAATCCTGGACAAGGCTGCTTGCATTTCACATGGAGCTAATACCCTTGAAAAGGGTATGCATCCAACGATTCTCCCTCCAGTTATGGGGTAAATACTGGGGCAGACTGGGCTCTTTAACCATGGTTAGGCAACGAGTCTAGGAGAACTCTGAATTAAAACCTGTTAAACTCCGCTTAAGAAACTGACCATATGTCATATGTCTTGGTGAATATGTATACATATCATTATCATCATCATGTCGCGCAATTAGCACGGATATCCATGACAATCTCTCGCCAACCTTCCCTATAATTCATTTTCCCAGGAGGTCCTCTGCGCAGCATCCAACACCTTTGCATAGCTGGTCAATGTAGGTCGTTAATGGGCGGCCCACACTAGCATGTCTATGTGTTGGCTTCCACGGAAGAACGTCGCTTATGAGTTCGTCCTTGCTTCTCCAGCAGTGCCCTGCATGCCTTGTCCGTCTCCCGAATGGTTTGTGAGATGGGGGCAGGTGGCCATAAAGATGTTTCCTCGTGTGGTGCTGCTTCCACGATTTGTTCAAGACTGCACGCAGCATTCTTGTGCAGCTCCCATCCAGCTTATTCTCAAGGCGCCTTGTTAGGTTCCAAGTAGCCATACAGCAGCACTGAAATTGCAAACAGGTATATTTGACTCATAGATGGGATTCGAACAGGTACTACTACTCCGGTCTGAGTGGATCTAGGATTATTGGTAATGAAGGATTGCTCCACACTCAGAGCTCTAGAACTAAAGCCTCAACATCAAATGCCATTTAGTGTCATATCCCAGATACCCTTTTTGAGAGGTTATACATCTCTGCAAGAGATAGATTCGGTAATTATTTTAAATGAAAAAAAACAAAAAAAACAACAGAATTATATTTTGATAAATTCAGATTCAAATTTAGGTACAAAAACACAAGACGATTTAGACAAACAATCAGTCTATGTTACGATTAATATAATCATTAGTAGAAGTAGTAACATCACCTCTTACTTTTTATCTATTAATAATGGAGATTCGCTTCCGGTTTTTGTCTGTTACAAAAATTACGTCACTGCTTACGTCACATTACCCAAAATTGTCATAATAGAATAAATACACTCAAAAATTGAACATGCAACATTAGACAGTCCTCATTGTTTTTTAAAACAAGTTTTAATAAAACATGATGGTATTATATATCTATATATAGTTTGTTTTATTTTAATACATATTTAAAGTTTACATTTCAAATTGTTTTATTTTTTAATCCTTTAATAAATTTGATGATTTTACTTACTTAGGGTACAAACTCGCTGACATTGAATTTTTACTCCTACCCCTCAGGCAATATGTTTCAAAAATCTATTTTTATATTGCCCGGAGGGTGTTTTTTTTATTTTGTACTAGTATATTTATTTTTATATAATTTACATATATAATTTACAATATTTTTAATCACTTCTTGTTTTAATATTAAACTTGAATTTATATATGTACCAAAATATTTCTTTAATTAATAATCTAAATATTAATATTCATGTTCCTTAATCTTCAGATCGTTATCATCTTGCAACACCCTCTGGTTAAAATGAGACCGTCCAAATCGTCCAAGATGAAATGCAAAAATGTAAATCCTTAATGTATGGCGTTGCTTAATCCACAGTATTTTATGTATAATGAGTGTTGTCACCTCAGCTAAATAATGGACTATTCCGTTTTTATTATAAAGAAAGAAAGTGTAGAAAAGGACATGTGTTGTATACCCTTCTTTACTTACTTCTATTCTTCTTCTGACGTCTTTTCTATCTTACGTCTTCTTCTAACATCTCTTCTAGCGTCTGGACTTCTCTTGGTGACTTCGTCTTGGTGGTCGGTCGCACTTAACTCATTTCTTCTCTAGATCAGTCTAGTTACCAAGACATTCACCAATCACAAAACTGTGTTATTTTCTTAAGCTTTTATTTACTTAACTATACATTTCATGTAACTAAACATCTGACTAACATAGCGCGCGTATGCAGTGAGTTCCAGTTAAGGCAGGACACCTTCACTGCCTGACCTCCAACTGAAAAAACTGAGGACCCAACCAGGTCCCACGTGACTTCAAGTATTTCGCGGGCTTTCTGTACTATTCTATGGAAAGTCCCGCCCGTGATATGAAAAAGGCCATCCTTTTAGAAATACAGGGGATTGACAATAATCTTATGAAACCGCATAGATTATGTAACACATGCTACACAGAAAAATATAATAAAGAAAGAATGAAAGAATGAAAGAACAGGAAAAAAATTGTTGAAAGATAGAGAGGGGAGTTGATAATGCTAATCTGTTTCAATCGAATATAATTAAAAGATGAAAAGAAAGAAAAAAAGTGAGAGAGTTAAATCAAGATTATTATATTTTTTCATATTGAACTATTTTGCAATAGCTCTTAAGTAAACACATCAAACGTTGTATAAATGAAATTATCATACTGGGGCACATCCACAGTTCCAACTTATTGTTTAATTTTGTAACTTTATAATTTCTTAATTTTTTACTGTCATCTTTGACTATATCTCTGAATTTTTAAAATGAGGCTTGATTAGTATTATTTGTATTATTCGGACTATTGTCCTCATCTTCATTGTTATCTGTATAACGTTTCGACCGATATATTAATAATTAACACAGCTTAACGTTTCTACCCCAGCTATGGTTAGCGGAATGAGAACAGGATACTCTCGTGGACTGAAAGTTCCGTGATGGCTCCCGATTACGACAAGAAGGTTCCTGATTACAACAAGAAGGCTCCCGGGTTCGAAAAGAAGGTTCCGAGATCGAGATGGCTCCCGAGTCCAAGAAGGATACCGAGATCGACATGAAATACCTGAAGAAGGCCTTAGGGCACATCGGCCGAAACGTTGTACAGATAACAATGAAGATGAGGACAATAGTCCGAATAATACAAATAATACTAGTCATCTTTGAATTTATATATAGCATAAACATTTTTTTGTGCTATAGAGGTTTAATCACAACGAATCTAACTAGCCTACCTAGAAAGGAAATTAGCCAGACGCAAACAATAAATTTAATGCATATTGTTAATGTCATTTTTAAAGATATGTCGGTGGAGAGGGTAAACGATTTTCGTTGCTCTGAATTTATCAGAAAGTAATTTTATTCTTTTGTTTTTTATTACATGATTATTTTCTATACTCCGAAAAAAAAAGTATATTCAATCATTAAAAATATTAGGATCAGTTAATACATAAACATATGCGAAACCCTCACACACAACACACACACACACACACACACACACACATATATATATATATATATATATATATATATATATATATATATATATAATATAAATGTACTTCAGGAGGACAGTCTAGGGGAAAACCTTAATTCAATTCCTGAGGTAGTCGTTATTGCATTCCATTGCAAAATTATTTCCTATCGACTTCAAAAGTATCTCCAAAAAACCATATAAAATCACTTGTCATGCGTCTAAATCTCATAATATATATATATATATATATATATATATATATATATATATATATATATATATATAGTAAGCCCTTTGTGTAAAAAAAACCGCAAATAATATGTTAGTAAAATATGCTATAAAAATGCCCGGGAAAAAATTAAAAAAAGAAAAGACAAGAAGAGTTGCACCTGCCGAAAATAATCGATTAATACTATATCACAAAAATATACATATATGTCACTAGGTTGCGCGTGTGTAATGGTTAAAGGAAATGGACTCGTCGCCCGAGTTCAAATCCTGGGTGTGGTAATTGCATTTCACGTTGTGCTAATACCCTTGGGAAAGGTATGAATCCTACTCTCCCTCCAGCTATGGATAAATAGTAAGGCAGACTGGGCTCTTTAACCTTGGTTAGGCAACCGGTCTAGGGAAACTCTGAATTCAAACCTGTTGAACTCCGCTTAAGAAATTGACCTTGTGTCACATCCTGCTCGTGCGGAGGGGTTGGTAAATATATATATATGCCACTAGGTTTGTCTAAAGCTAAAATGTTAATATTGTTCGATAGCTAAGTAGAGAAAATAGTAATATTAATCCTAATGAGTCAGGTCTACTAACAGTTTCGCTTACTAGCTCATCAGGACAAGAATATGACTAGTAATGGTATATATATATATATATATATATATATATATATATTATATATGGGGGTGGGGAGGTTGTGTGTGTGTGTGTGTGTCCCTAATCAATTCTGTTATTTCTTTGAGCTAATAGAAGCGTACCACCGAGGTAGATAGTATCTGACGAACTTCAGATTTTCTAATATGTATATATTAAAAGTCTAAAATGTGTCAGATACTATATATAGTATGTAGTATATATATATATATATATATATATATATATATATATATATATGTATGTCCCTTATCCCTTGTTCTAATTCTTTGGGCTAATAGAAGCCGTAACGAACTTCAGATTTTATAATATATATATATATATATTAGAAAGTCTAAAATAGATACTATATATAGTATGTACATATATATATATATATATATATATATATATATATATATATATATATATATATATATATATATATATATATCCTTATCCTTGTTCTAATTCTTTGGGCTAATAGAAGCCGTACCACCGAGGTAGTAGTATCTGACGAACTTCAATTTTTCTAATATATATATATATATAGAAGTCTAAATGTGTCAGATACTATATATAGTATGTATATATATATATATATATATATTATATATATATATATATATATATAATGTCCCTTATCCTTGTTCTAATTCTTTGGGCTAATAGAAGCCGTACCACCGCGGTTGGTAGTATCTGACGAAACTTCAAATTTTCTAATGTATATATATATATATATTAGAAAGTCTAAAATGTGTCAGATACTTATATATAGTATGTATATATATATATATATATATATATATATATATATATATATATAATGTTCCTTATCACTTGTTCTAATTCTTTGGGCTAATAGAAGCCGTACTACCAGTAAGCAAATAAATAATCAGTCTCCAAACTTTCTAGGATGCTTTGCTTATATAAACAGTCGCCTAACTAGGAAAAGAAACATTGCCAACATGACGTCTTTTTTTTTCTTCTTCTTGGAAGCAGAATATTTTATTTACGATGTAACAGTCTTTAAACATCGATAACCTGCGTAATGCAATATCGCCCGCAGTACACACTACGATGGCCAACTAATCTGTGTATTTTATTGAAATCACTGAGGCTATTAATGTAATAACGAAGTTTCTTTTGTGGCGTGTATAAATGTACCTACGTGTGAATGTAACGACAGTCAAATCAAATTAATATTGAGACGACAAGCCAGACATGCCTTGAGTGCCAATACATTCCGTGCTAAATATTATTATTATTATCTCGGATATACTTCTGGTTCTAAGAACACGAGGGTTTCGAAGACAGAGAATAATCAAATGTGTAGAAATGGAAAACTTGTTGATATATCTGGAAATTGCAGCGGATGAAGCCGTTGGTGGTGACTATTGTTGGGAAACAGCGTTTCGTAGCTGAAAAGTTGCTCTATCAAACGCTGTTGTTGCTTTCACTGTGGCTGTGGTATTGTTAGTTTTGTTTCAAGGCATGTCAACCTTGTTGGGTTAGTTTATGCCGAAGACATTTAGTTTTATTCATTATTTTACAAACTCATTTTTAAACACATTTTTAACTCATTTTTCTATTTAACGCATGAATGGGACCTTAACAGGTACTACCATCCCGGGTAAGAGTGGACTTGGGAGTAATGAAGAAGGTGTACTCCACTGTCCCCAGAGCTCCAAGAACTGAAACTTCAACATTAGCGAAGATTAAATCGCCTTTTTAGTAATAATGGGTCAACGAGACTCGCTTTTTAACCATTGTGATACTATGGTACATCCTCTTATCCCAAACCTTTCGTCATTGGTAGGATGTGAGACCCAGTGAGGACCGAACTCACTTTATTATAATAATAGATCAGCGAGACTAGTCTATTAACCATTACACCACGAAGGGATGCCCTCTTACGCAGTCTGCTTGCTATGATCAAAATATGACAGTGTCGCAAGTATGGAGCATCCAGTGAGGGTCGTTATTCAGTAACCATTTGATAACTATTACACCATGATGAGACACTATACGAGGTGTTTCAGAAAAGTTTCAGGACTGGTGTCACAAAAGATGTGAGGGGCATCGTACACTGCGAGTTTTTGCCACGGGGTCAGATGATCAACCAGTAGGTCTACAAAGAGATGCTGTGGCGTTTTCTTCGTTCAGTGCGCGAGAAGAGGCGAGAGATGTGTCAGGACAACTAGTGGGTTCTTCGCCATGACAACGCACCTGCCCACACTGCCCTGAGTATTCGAGAGTTACTAGCCCAGAAACATCACTGTGCTGGAGCAACCTCCCTACTCGCTTGACCTGGCTCTATGTGATTTTTCCTATTCCCCAAGCTCAAGGGGTCATCAAGGGAGTCCGTTGTGAGGATGTGTACGACATCTAAAAGGCTGTGACGACAGAGCTAGGGGGGATCCCGGAAGAATCCTTCCAGTAGTGCACGCAGACGTGGCAGATAAGGGTGGAAAAATATATTAGACTCCAGGGAAATTACTTTGAAGGGGTGACTTTTAGTTTGTAGTTTGGATTTGAAATAATTTTTTTGTGATAACAGTCTGGAATTTTTTTGACGTACCTCGTTCGTCAAAAGTAGGATGTGACACGAAGGCTGCATGTATGAGGCATGGATTGTTTAGAATGTTCTATTGACAGAGCCAAGAATAAAATGATTGCATCCTTTGAATCATCCAGGAGAGGAAGAGTCGAAAATTATCCGCACTTTCCCATAACATATCTTTATTTGTGTATGATATTTGTGTTCATAAATTGTACGACCGTTATAATCCTGATACACCCTCTGGTTAAAAATGAAACCGTCCAAATCATCCGAAACGAAATACAAAAATGTAAATCCTGATCATCTGGTTTTGCTTATCCGCCGAATTCTTATTTCTTGTGAGTGTCAACGCCTCATCTAAATAATGGACCATTTCGTTTTATCATAAAGAAAGAGAAGAAAAAAGACATGCACGCAGTAAAAAATTTAAGAGGAAAGAGAGGGGTGAGAGAGAGAGGGGTGAGCGCGGGAAGTGATAACGCTATTCTGTTTCAATCGAACTTAATGAAAAGATGAAAAAAAGAAAAAAGTAAAAGAGAGTTCTTTAAGATTATTATACTGTTTACATAATGAACTATTATGCAATAGCTCTTAAGTAAATATATCAAAAGCTGTAATAATTAGATTATCATACTGGGCTTAGGAGTTGAAATTCACCGGACGCTTTAGCACAATACGCGAACAGTGCACTACCGCATAGAAGTGTGGATAAACTTAAATAAGTTTAAAAGAGAACCGGACAATCGTGACATACGAACAGCGAGAAAGACGCCCGCCAACCTCCACCACTGATGAGAAGATTCAGCAAGCTCCAGAGATGGTATTAGCGAACCGGCGATTTATCATTGATGAGGTAGCTGGTTCTCTGCAGATTAGTCGTGGTTCTGCCTATCAAATCATCTACGATGAGCTCGGCTACCATAAAACAAGAGTGGAGATTATTTTTTAATCTCCCTTATAAAATGAACGCTTAGTGTAAATTTGTCTTACAAAAGCTAAATAACCCACTCTGCCCTACTATTTACTCATAACTGTGACGGGAACTGATGGATTCATGTCTTTCCTAAAGGCATTAGCGAGCCTTGTCCAGCATTTGAACTTGGGTCACCGATTCCATTTCATACCATTATAACCGTTACGACAGCGCATTCTCTGTGTATTTGTTTTAGAGTGGATGAGTGTGTGTTTGTGTATGTGTGTGTGTGTGTGCCTGTGTGTGTGTGTATTCGCCTGTACGCGTTTATGTGTACGTGCGTGTGCGTATGCAAAAGCCATATGTACAAGCAGCTGCTGGTCCTAATTAACCAGAGCCATTCATAGCTAACTTAATCAAGATACACAAAATAATAACTTAGCCCCATATGTTGATGGGTGGGAATAAACTAGACCCCCCACCCCCGTTAGCGAGGTGGGGGGGGGTAGAAACCAGGACTCCCATACGATGACACCCTTGCTCAAGCCAAACTCAAACTACATATCAAATACACACCAACGAACATCCCCCACTTATTTTCCTGACCCTCTTTCAATGTCGGCTTCCCTGTCGTCCCCACCCGACATCTTGCAAGCTCATTCTGTTTCTATCAATTTGTCTATCAATATATTACACTCAACCGTCCGCCCTGACAGCGAGGCTTAGAATATTCCTGACTCGGTTTAGCTCAGTCGGTAGAGTGTTCGGCTAAGTAATCACAAGGTTCTTGGTTCGATACCGGTCCTCGCCAACTCAGCGTATGAATAGCACAGGGATCTGTGCAATAAAGTGAGGGCTGGTGGTAGGTGTGGTGCTCCATCTCAGATGCTAAAATAATTTCCTTGGTCTTGTGCTTGTGAAAAGGGGATACACTCCCTCTCTGTCTGGCTGATACCGACATTAGGCCGTCCCGACGACATATAGATGTCCTTTTTATGTCCTTATCTATCTATACATATATAAAGGGCAGTTTGTGTGTATGTATGGCCGGAGGAAACTATGATAAATAAAACAATTAATGACAAAGTAAATATTCATGAACATTCACTATTACCAGATCTTGCTTTTTGAGCAAAAATAATGAAGATTTGATTTATATTCATGAGGATAATTTTTTTAAATTTAAACGATAATACCATGGATTTTTTTTTTTTTTACATTAATTTTCCTTTTCAGAGTGTCTGGATCAATGCAATGTCTTTTTTTATATAGGGATTTTAATGGGGTATTCTGCAAGGATCCAACTCGCGATTCATCAATAATGGAACTGTGAGACTACTTATATTTTGATCCGCCTCCCTCTACCCAGGTGACGCCGGGTAGCTGCTTCTAGCATTACATATGATGTTGAGGCTTTGTGAATGTGAATGTGAAGTACCTCTTCATTGTCATTACTCCCACGTCCAATCTCACCCGGAGTGGTACCATAACACTCAATAAGCCCCGGGCCTAACTAATAAAACAACAACTTTTAGGCATAATTCGACTTTATTCACCAACATAGTTTCCTCCTAGGATGTTACACTGATTCTAAACGCTTCTCTAACAATTCAATGCATTTTTTGTAGAACGATTTACCTTTGGGCTCAAATTTTGACACGAGCAATTTAAAGGTTAGTACTTTATAAAAGATTATATGGATTTTTTATTAGTGGCGCCATCTATATATCAGGCATGGGACTTAGTGATGTCTTATGTATTCACCAACCCTTCCGCACGAACTGGATGCGACACAAGGTCAATTTTTATGCGGAGTTTAACAGGTTTCAATTCAGCGTTTTCCATCTCCTAGATCAGTTGCCATACCAAGGTTGAATAGCCCAGCTTACTCCAGTATTTGAACTCGTGTCAGCGTATCCATTTCCTACGACGATAACCATTACATAATGGGCACCTCTGATCCAGAGTGGTAGTACCTGTTAGGATCCCATCTATGTGACAAATACATATGTTTGAAAATTATTCGTATTTGATATGATCGTGAGCAAAAAAAACAATTATACAACACATGTAACTATGAACGTACAATGAAAGCGATTATCTAATCTCAAAGCATCAAATAATCCTAGACGGTATTGTTTGTATTATTTGGACTATTGTCCTCATTTTCATTGTTATCTGTACAATGTTTCGGCCGATGTGCCCTCCAGCCCTTTTCAGGTATTTCTGTCGGACACATAGCCTAGTGGATAAAGGAGTTAGGTTAAGATAGTTCTAAGTGGCAGTTATCTCTAGACTACAGGTTCATTCCTGGTCAGGGGCAACCGTAAGATGGAATAATAATTAACACAGCTTAACACCTGTACCCCAACTATGGTTAGTGGAATGAGAACAGGATACCCTGGTGGACTGAATAAAGGGTTAGGTACAAAGTTTCGTGATGGCTTCCGATTACAAGAAGGTTTCCGATTACGACAAGAAGGTTCCCGAGTCCGAGAAAAAATACAAGAAGAAGGCCGGAGGGCACATCAGCCGAAACGTTGTACAGATAACAGTGAAGATTAGGACAATAGTCCAAATGATACAAATAATACTAATTATCAAGCCTCATCTCAAAAATTCAGAGAAATAATCCTAGACGGGTTGACATGTCGTTAAGATCAATTAATCAAACAAAAATCCATGGTAGATGGTGTGTGTGGACGTACATTTTTGTATGTATATTTTCCAAAAACTAGGGGATCAATCCAAGAGCACCAACACATCGGCATTTCAGTCTCGAAAGAATGTATAGTTCTTGTGCCCCTGAAATTACAGCGCCTCCTGTGACTGTGAAGTCCAATGTTCGAAAAACAGCCTCGACAACGTCGCATATGAAGGCTGTCCCTGAAGATGTTGATGTGCCGGTGCTTTGTTGTTGCCGCTTTCCTCCTGGGCATCTTGGCTTCATGGTGTTGCGCCAGAGTGACTTCAGACATGAACAATCCGCTACGGAGAGCTTGCCGCCACCGAGGGCGGTCCTGAGCCCAATTTTCCTAGATGGAAAGGGTAATGCCAAAGCACCTGAGATCATTCTTGCAGACATCCTTGAAATGCAGCTGGGGGCGACCAATCTGTCTCTTACCAGACGAAAGTTCCGCATAGAGAATGTCATTCGGAATTCGTCCATCATCCACCCGGCGGACATGGCACAGCCATCGGAGAGGACGCTGTCTCAGTAGAGAACATAATTCTAGTTTGTTTTTGTTTTGTTTTGTTTTTTCTTTTTTTTCTTTTTTAAAACTTTTTTCTGGCAACGTCCAAGTATTTGTCTGTCTTTTCGTTTTCTTTCATTGTCACTCTGTATCAGTTACACGGGCCCTTCTACACCTTATGGTTTCATAGAGGCTCCACGATTAAATCGAACTTAATGAACCTAAATTCCACCATCGTATGTCACCCCGCCGAAAGAAGAAAATACCAAAAATCAGGGAATTCATCGAATATAATGAAATTTTCAGTGTTGATATATTAATTAATAAAAGACATAAAGCAGTAGTTATTTTATTTAAAAACTTTTACATTTTTCACGTCAGTTAATTTGAACCACGTATCTTTGAGGCGTAACACAGATTCTCAAAGATACGTAGTTCAAAATTAACTGTCGATTATTGACACGCACACACACACACACACACACATACACACACACACACACACACACATATATATATATATATATATATATATATATATATATATATAGTGGGCGAGCTAGTATGGCAACAGGTCTAGGAAAAGAAAAAGAATTCAAACATGTTAAACCTACGATTAGAAATTGACCTTGAGTCAAATCTTGATCGTGCGAAGGGGTTGGTATATATATATATATATATATATGTATATATATGTATATATATATATATATATATATATATATATATAATATATATTATATATATATATATATATATCGTTGTAGTGGGGCTTCTACCATAGCACTCAACGAGGTCACAAGAGATAATACCATCAACATCAATAAATAGTATATATAGATGCCATAAAGACCAGATCAGTCAGTCTATCCGTTCTGAAGAAGGGGTATAGTCATCCCCGAAAATTTAACGCAATAAAACGAGACTAAACAGTTAAAAACTGAGTTTCTTATATTTCAACTCCAATGCTCCATACTTATGATATTATATTAGATATTATAGACACAGACACACACACACACACACACAACACACACACATATATATATATATATATATATATATTATATATATATATTAGAGAAGAGAGAGAGAGAGAGAGAGAGAAAGAGAGACTGATTGGTAGTTTAATGTGTGGCTAGTACACAATCATCAGACAGAAGGTTATAGACCATTTAGAAAAGCTAACAATATTTCTGTTTATATCAACGTCAATTCCAATAATTCTCCAGTCGTTTTGCATCGTAACAACAAGATTATTTCTTGCAGAATATCCACAAATCCAATCAATAAAACAGCATTCAATAATGCCAAACCCGATTTTGTAGATGCCCTCAGGAATTCAGGATTAAATATCCATTTCCTATACAATAAAATAAATGAATCAATAAAAATAAATCTCAAAGAAGTAGACGTATCATTTGGTTTACTCCACCCAATTGTATAAATGTCAGATATAATGTGGACTTAACTCTGCCTTAACTCTTTGCCTATCAAATTTCCTCCACGGTTGTGCCGAAATTTCTTACTATTTTTTTACCTGTATGATGGAATATTTCAATGTTCACTCTCTGTTCACTTCAGACAGAACAAAATATGGTAGTGTGTTCACGTGGTGATTTTTACAGGTGAACAAGTGACACGTGCGAGAGCCGTTGCCAGCGTAGGGCGCATTTTTTTGATACTTCAATATAATATCCTTGTGTCAATGTAGCTTTGATACAACAAATATATTTCCATATGTTTTCATATTTTTCTATATGTATCCATTATTTTCTTTGAAGTTATTTTAATTATTTGATCATGAAAATACCAGAACTGGACTGATAGTTAAAGCCACTATTTTCTTATGCATGTGCAAAGGTT
>CM042149.1:109792006-109797006 GCA_023376005.1 Doryteuthis pealeii | reverse complement strand
TGGATCGCCCACCTATTGAGAAATGTATGTATTTACTCAACCCATTCATCACTGGTAGGATGTGACACAAAGGTCACACGTATGGGGCATCAAGCAAGGATCGAACTATCTATTCTGTAGTAATGGATCATCAATACTAGCTTGCTAACCAGTACATCACGATGGGACACTCTTTTTTTAATCAGCCCATTCTCACGATTAATGTGTGACACAAGGTCGCAAGCATGGGGCATCCAATGAGCATCGATCTCGCTGTATCGCTATTAAGTTATAATAGATGCACGAGATATCTTGCAATTTTTTTCTTCCTGGAAAATATGAGTGAGTAATTGATTTTAACGGCATGTCAACCCAACTGGGGTTATTTTATACCCAGAGGTTAGAGAATTGTGTTCATTGTACGTTGGTTCTTAAGAGTTTCTTGTCGTTATATGATATCAAGTATTCCTATCAAATACAAATAATTTACGAAAGATCCCATTGGCGAAGTGGCTAACGTACTAGACTTCGACTTTGTAGTAACCGAGTTCGAACTCCAGTCTAGCTATTACGTTCACTTTTAGACTATGTGAAATGCAGACAGACTCGTCCAGGATTTGAACTCGTCTCGTCATGTCCATTTCTTACGACAGTAGCCATTACACCACACGCCTCCAACTTCCGGTCAAGTCACGTGACAAGCACCCTTTCCTACTAGACCACCGAAATAAAGCAGCGATGAGTCTGTTCAATGATTTTATGGCGGGTGGCATTTAAACAACAGCAGGTACTGTAAGTAAACTGAATATCAAAATGACTTAATTCGGCATTTTTTTAAAATTCGACGGGGTGGCCTAATGTCGGTATCAGCCAGACAGCGAGGGGTCCTCTCCTTTTCAGTAGCGCTAGACAAAGAAGATTTTTTACGTGTATGAGATGGAGCGCCACACCTACCAACAGCTCCTCTCTTTACCGCACAGATCCCTGTGCTACTCATACGCTGAGTTGTAGAGGGCCGATATCGAACTAGGAATCTTATGGTTTCTTGTCGAACGCTCTACCGACTGAGATAACCCGGCCTTCTTCTATTCGGCATTAAATGACCCAAAAAGGGTTGATATGCCGTAAAACAAAACAAAAACCACACACCTCCAATGAGTACCAACTAACGAATAAGCTTTATCTGGGCACCTTATATAGTGTAATGGTTAGTGAGCTAGATTAGTAAACCATTGCCTGTGAGCTTGACTCTCACTGGGTGCCTCATATTTCTGGCCTTTTCATCTTAGCTTAATAAATAAGCTTTATCTTGTATCTGGCTCCAGTTTACCATTTAGAATTGTCATTGTTCGTGTCTACGACTAAAGCTCCGTTCAGTGTAATTCTCTTCGTAAGGAGCTTGACTCTCACTGGGTGCCTTATATTTCTGGCCTTTTCATCTTAGTAAATAAATAAGCTTTATCTTGTATCTGGCACCAGTTTACCATTTAGAATTGTCATTGTTCGTGTCTACGACTAAAGCTCCGTTCAGTGTAATCTTCTTAGTAAGGAAACGGTAAATAGAATACGCATAGAATTTTCTAACAGTTGCTGCCCCCCCCCCTAATAAAAACCAGATGGATTTTTTTGAAAGAGCGGCATTTGTTTGTTTATTATTTTCGAGTTTGTGTTTCGACCAAATGTGTGAAAAACTAAGAATAAACACAATAAAATGATTTACATATGAATCTTTTCAAGCATATTCCGTGATTTATTTTCAATTAGGTTTACACATACACAGAAATGTAAACGTACACACGCATCAATACACGAATTTATATATGCAATTGTGTACGTGTGTAGAGAATTACCCTCTTTTTAGTTGCCAATACACTAGTTGCTTGTAAAATTGGTAATGTAAAGATTTGCGTATATATATATATATTACAATATAGGTACAAGTGATAACCTACTCGAGTTTCACCATAAGGATCTTCAGGGTTAAATCCACTGAATTAATCGAGATACTAATTAATTGCAGTCGACTACACGTGTGTGTTCTTCGCGTTAAACGGTTCGTTATCATTGTACCTATATTGTAATAAATTTGCTCTACTAATGTATTGAGCACTTTGTATTTGTTATATCGCTGACTTACCTTCCTGAATTCTGCACCATCTAACCATCGTGACCATATTCACCGGTAAGTCAACTTTTCCATTATATATATATATATATATATATATATATAATATATATATATATATGGTGATTCTGTTTCTCAGTGTGTATATATCATATTAGTATATATGTTATGTATATATAAATGTCTATAGTATATATTATTTGGGATTTCGTGTGAAGCATTGGGTGTGAAATATATAAGATACTCAGTTTGTGAGATGCTAAGTTTCGTTTTATTTCATTCTAATACTTCGGAGACTTGACTCTCCTTCTTCGGGAATTTATATATATATATATATATGGGAGTAAATATGTAAATAGATCCGACAATATTAAGAAATTTGAAAAAACAAGTGTTCCAAAAATAAGATGAATTTATTTATCGACGCTTAAACGTTTCGGATGTATTATAGGGTGAAGAAATTGATGGATGTTTTATAGATGACAGGAGATAAAAAAATCTTCATAAATTTTTTTTGTTAATATATATCTTTATTTCTTAATATATATATATATATTTGGTGTGTGTGTGTGTGTGTGTGTGTGTGTGTGTGTGTGTGTGTGTGTGTAAAGAAATGTAGACAACACGGAATGTTACACTGGAGGGAAGTTTAATATTGCTGATAATGTCGATGTTTAAATGTTTCGGTTTATATAAAACCTTCTTCAGGGCAGTATGATAAAAAGAAGAGAAACGGATTTTTTATTGTACAAAAGGTGATGGAAGTTTTTGAATGACTTGAGTTGGAAATGTGTAAAAAAAAGTCTCATAACCGTTCATTGAATAGCGTTTAAATTGATATATATTTTTTTTTTCAGTAAGAAAGGATAACTTAACAAACCGTCATTTGGCTATTATAAATTTATTTCGACCAAAAGTCAATAAATGAACTTAGTCTCATCAGACAGCCAACTACATAAAAACCCTTACATAAATCGATAAATGTGCATCAACATGAGCATGCA
This sequence comes from Doryteuthis pealeii, assembly GCA_023376005.1. Taxonomy (NCBI): domain Eukaryota; kingdom Metazoa; phylum Mollusca; class Cephalopoda; order Myopsida; family Loliginidae; genus Doryteuthis; species Doryteuthis pealeii. The sequence goes on along the minus strand of CM042149.1, from coordinate 109,793,898 downwards.
TTGTGGCTGTACAGGAGATATTGATGATCCTAAATAAAATTATCCCTAACATACCAGTCAACTGGATACTTTTACCTATGTATATATATATATATATATATATATATATATATATATATATATATGAGAAAGTAAATATACACGCGGTGTGTTTATGATATGGCTTTATTTAGCCGACAATTTTTGGGAGAATATGTGCTTAATTGAAGTCGTACCTAATTTTGAAATTTAATTAATTAATAAATAATTAATTAGGCGGGACTACCTATTTAAATGTAAGGCTAAACAGATCGAGAAAAATCAATCTCTGTATGTACATTTCGGCCTATTATGCCTCATCAGCAGAGCTATAGATAGAAAAAAATATATATATATAAAGATGAACCTAATGAGTCAGATAAACCTACTTAAAGTTTCGCTTAGTACTCTTCAGGGCTAAGATCCGACTAAAGAGGTTTATATCATCATCATGTCGCGCTTTCAGCGCGGATACCCATGACAATCTCTCTCCATCCGTCCCTATCGCTCATCATTCTCTGGAGGTCCTCTATGCAGCATCCTGCATCCGCACAGAGCTGATCAATGTACGTTTTTGCTGGTCGGCCCACACTGGCTTGTCCATGTGCTGGCTTCCACAGGAGGACGTCGCTTATGAGTTCGTCCTTGCTTCTCCAGCAGTGCCCCGCGTGTCTTGTCCGTCTTACTCGGATGGTTCGTGTGATATGTGGCAGGTGGCCGTAGGGCTGTTTTCTCGTAAGGTGTTGTTTCCATGTCTTGTTCAGGGTCACCTGCAGCATTCTTGTGCAGCTCCCATCTAGTTTATTCTCTAGTCGCTTAGTTAGGGTCCAGGTGGTGCAGCCATACAGCAGTACTGATATGACAACGGCCTGGAGGAACCGTCTCTTTAACTTTATTTTTCTTTTGGCCAAGTATTATATCAATAGATTAATTTTGGTTGGTACGATTATCTTGGTCTTTTCTTTTTTCCAAAAATTTTTCTCCCAGGTGATGTTTGGTAGTATATTTTTACAATCAAACTATTTGCCGGGTTTTTTTTCTCACCGCGAGGGTTTACCAACAAGTTTGGTATATTACATATATATATATATATATATATATATATATATATATATATATATATATTCGGAAATATTTGGTTAAATAGAATAGACGTCATTTGTCTGGATATTATGGTTTCAATCATTTCAATTCACCAATGTTCTTGGGAAAGGTATGAATCCAACTATTCTTCCTCCATTTATGGGGAAATAGTAGGACAAACTGGGCTCTTGATGGTAACCTGTTTAGGAGAAGGAAAACTCTTAATTCAAACTTGTTGAACTCCAATTAGGAAATTGGCCTTGAGTCATTCGATGTTGGTAAATGTCTACTGAAACAAGATTTATGTTTCAAAACATACAAAAGTTAAGGATTACATTTTTAAAATAATATTTTAAATGTAAACAAAAAAAAACACAAAAAATTTCCAAAATAAATATTGTAATATACAAATTCCCGGTAATGTTTTTAATTCTATAAATTATTTTCCTTTTCTCTCTCTCTCTCTCTCTCTCTCTCTCTCTCTCTCTCTCTCTCTCTCTCTCTCTCTCTCTCTCTCTCTCTTACCCATTCACTCCCTGGTGTTCTTAAATTTTTTTAGTCCGGTCATGGACCGGGTACTTTTGCTAGTATATATGTATATATATATATATTGTTGTTTTTTTTTCCGATATAAGGTGTGTGCCAGATGGCTACTTGTACTTATAGACTCGTCGATAAACATGTGACCAACCTATTGACCAACCACTGGCAGTATTCTGCTGCTGATATTATTATTATTTATACTGGCTGTTCTGGTGATACCTTCACATATTGCTTCAAACCTTCGTAGA
>CM042149.1:109772006-109787006 GCA_023376005.1 Doryteuthis pealeii | reverse complement strand
TCACCAAAACGAAGTCCAGACACTAGAAGAAAACGTAAGATGTCAAAGACGCCAGAAGAAGAATAGAAGTAAGTAAAGAAGTAAGAAAAGGGTATGCAACACAAGTATTTGTTTATCTTTTCACTTTCTTTCATTTTTATTCGGTGGTCGGCCGGGACGGCAAAATCCATGAAATTTCTCTTCCCCTTATTAATCAGTACTAGGTTTGGTCTGCTGGTCGGGATAAGATGGTCTGTCTGTATCTCAAAGTCCCAGAGAAGTTAATTATTTTCTCTTACAGATTCAGGGTCGTGCATATACCATTTGGTTGAATGGTGAAAATTGAATTTCTTGCACAATTCCTTGTGAATAACCTATCTCACCCTGTCGTGCTTGGTCTTGTACAACATTTTTTATGCTTCCTTCGGCATTTCCCCTTTATATCAACCTTAAAACAAAAAACAAAAATAAACTTTTCCCAGAATATACAAGGTGTGTCATAAAAGTATCCCGATTGAAGCTGTATTTACTAAGATAGAAATGAACACTGAATGAATCATTTTTTTTCGGAAAACAAGACGTGTCAAAGAGTACAAAAAGTCTCGATACTTTTTGACACACCTTGTATACACTGTTAATATAATATCTAAATACAGGAGGGAAATGGGGGAGATTTAACTCCAGTCGCGCTATTACGTTGACTCGGGAAAGGTAAAAAAACACCTTATTTACACGGTTAAATAGTACCACTACTGTTCTTCTACAAGGATAACTTTGGCATTAAATAACCCACGAAGGTTGATATGCAATGAAACAAAGAAAGCAAACCAAAAAATAAAGAAAAATACTGACACTTAAAACATTTTTACGTCATTACGTAAAGTATTAATAAATATTCAAGGTAATTTATGAGGAAGTGCGTCCCGGTCTCCTGCCTCAGAAATTGCTACCCGGTGATTATTAAAATAACCTCCCCAGCTATGTCGTCTCAGTGGTGTTACTTGAAAGAAAATAACCATCTTAGGGTATTAAATGTATTTTAGAGGGGGGGGCTTCTCTTTTTTGTCGTAATTCTTATTTATTTATCGTAATTTGTTTAGAAATGTATTAATAGAAATTTGTCGTAATTCTTGTTTATTTATAGAAATTTGTCGTAATTCTTATTTAGATATGAAGATGGATATCTATCTATCTATCTACCTCAGTTTGTTCATTTTTTACTTTGTTTATATATATCTATCCACCCATCTCCATTTGTTCATATCAAAAAAGGGAAGCCCCCCCCCCTCTAAAATACATTTAACGCCCTAAGTTGGTTGTTTTCTTTCAAGTAACACCGCTGAGACGACATAGCTGGGGACGTTATTTTAATAGTCACCGAGTAGCAATTTCTGAGGCAGGAGACCGGGACCCACTTCCTCATAAATTACCATATTCAACCAAGATAATCGTGTCAACGCGGTGCAGACAGGAGTTGGGACAGACGCATGCAAACACAACAGTGTTACCAATAGCCAAACACACGGTTTCCCAAACGCTTTAGAGACCTTACTTTTGGAATTACCTTCGTAATAAAGTTATGAATAAGATATTAATAAGATCTTAATTTCAATAAGTTATGCTTTTCCCACAAACGCAAACAATTGTGATAAATCAACAGACTTTAATATATACATATACTAGCAGCGGCTACCCGGCGTCGCATGGGTAGATTTTTTTCTTAAGTTAGTCCCGCAGATCCGTTATTACTGAATCATGAGTTGAATCCTCATGGGATGCGGCATTTAAATTCCTATGTAAAAAAAAATAGACCTTGCATTGATCCAGTTACTCTGAAAATAAATGTTAATGTCTATTATCTAAAATATTAAACGAAAAAAAAAGAACTCCATGCTGTTATGATTTAAATTTTATTTTTTAATTATCTTCCCAAATATAAATCAAATCTCTATTATTTTTGCTCAGAAACCAAGCCCTGGTGATATTTAATGTGTATATATATTTACTTTGTCGTTAATTGTTTTATTTTCGAAGTTTCCTCCCCTCATACATATACACACAACTGCCCTTTATATATGTATAGATTTAATTTCATTTGATTTTATTCCTTATATTCTCTGTCTTCTTTCTATTTAAAATCCGTCGCTTACGACGATGACGTCAACATCACTATTTCTCTTTTTTATGGTAAAAACGAGTTTAATTGTATATATTAGTGGTGTATTAGTAATCTTTAATCTTTTTTTTTTAATTTTAGTATATATAACGGGTTTGTTAAAAAAAATACAGTGAAAAATGGGAAGGGAAAACCCCTCTCTTGTAAATAAGGAAAATAAATAAATAGAAATTTTAAAATGGTAAACTTTTTTTAAAAATCAACAAAGAGGGGGAAAAACTTACAACAACCGTTCTTCCTGGTAGTAAGACCAAACTCGAGTAATAAAATGGTTGTAATATAAATTAAGAGAGCGCTATTGCCATTGGCTGGAGGTCATTTGCTGAGGGGGAAGGATCGAGATTTGATCAACCCCTATTGGTCCCTTGGGTGAGGAAATTCGTTGTTGAAAGACCAGAAATTTCCAATGATCCCAAGGATAACAACGCTGATGACTTCCCCCTCAATCATCTTAGAGATGTATTTTTACAAGACTCTATCACTGTGTAACGTTTTTTACAATTTGAAAAAAAATTATTTTTTTAAACATTTCAGAAATTCTCTGTATTTTAACCGCTTTGATTTAAAACACCAAATAATTTACTCTGACAAAGGCCGTTATTCATTGTATACTAAATGATTTTGTAGTTTTCTATTATTATTATTTTATTTTGTATTTAAAATAATAATAGATAGAGTGCATGTGTGCAAGGATAAACTCCTGGCCGAAACACGTGTCAGTAAAATAGAATAAAATCTATTTCATCCATTCAGCATTTTATTTCCTTTATTTTTCCTTTCAACATATATTTAAACATTTCTTACTTTAAAAGTTTATTTATCTACAGAGCCAATCACAATTCAAGAGTTCCTTTAACACAATATTTCTTATATAAGCATGCATTAACATCTGTTGGTTTCTCAGATTAAAAAAAATGTTGCTTCCACCAAATTTAACATGTGTTCTATTCTCCATTGAATAACCCAGGAATTAAATTCACCAAATTCAATATTCCTTAACATAACACTTCGTCTGACCACAACAACAAAATTTCTCATAACTCAGTTGTGGGGTCAAATTCCATCACCTAGTCGAAACCAAAAATTAAATAACATAAAGTAATATTCCTGTTTGTCAATATATATATATATATATATATATATATATATCAACCCCTCCGCACGGCCAGGATATGACAGAAGGTTAATTCATTAAGCGAAGTTAAACAGGTTTGAATTCAGGGTGTTCCTTCTCCTAGACGCATTCCCAAACCAAGGTTAAGAAGATCAATTTGCCTACTATTTACCCATAGCTGGAGGGAGAGTAGGATTCATACCTTTCCCAAGGGTATTAGCGCTTAGGGAAATGCAATTACCACGTCCAGAATTTGAACTCGGGGTGACGAGTCTATTTCACATTACTTTAACCATTACACCACGCGCTTCCTCAACTGTTTGTCAATATACACCAAGGAAAGACATGGACTGCTATTGTTACGATTCGTGTAGCCACTTTAGGTCCTTAGTTGAAAGTAGTTTTACACTGGAGATCCCTTATGGCATAAAGTTTGTTCCTTTCTTGAATTAAAAAGATGTAGTATCAGTTTTAATCCTTGTCCCCTGATCCGTGCTTAGAGAGTTGTATAATCCTCGTCTTGGTCTGTGCATCCAGCGAGCAATTGTATGACAATTTATCAACGCCTTTAAATAGTAAATTAAATACATGTTTGGGCGTTTTTGATTGGCCGATTCAACCAATGCTGTTTTGGAACAGTTTATAAATAGAAGTTGTGATTTTTAGCATACCTTATACCAAAAGATGCAAGCGCGTGGTGTAATGGTTAAAGTCATGGGAAATGGACTCGTCACCACGAGTTCAAATCCTGGACGTGGTAATTATTCTTTCCTTTTGTATTCATTATTCTTTTCTTTCTTTCTTTCTTTCTTTCTTTCTTTCTTTTTGTATTTATTATTCTTTTCTTTCTTTGTAATACCCTTGGAAAAGGTATGAATCCTACTCTCCCTTCAGCTATGGGTAAATAGTAGGGCAGACCGGGCTCTTTAACCTTGGTTAGGCAACTAGTCTAGAAGAAGGAAAACTGAATACAAACCTGTTCAACTCCGCTTAAGAAATTGACCTTGTGTCACATCTAGCTCGTGCAGAGGGTTGGGAAATATATATACCAAAAGATGCCAACAGCTATAGACAGATTATCCATCATTTGAAAATCTCATCTAAGATAAGACAAAGCGAGAATTCTTCTAAGCTATGTCCGTGGCAGTGATACTGTATGGCAGCACCACTTGGACTCTAACGAAACGCTTAGAGAAAAGGCTAGATGGGAACTACACAACGAAACTGCGTTCTGTCTTGGACAAATCCTGGAAGCAGCACAACAGAAAAAGTAGCTATACGGCCATCGACATTCTATCTTAGAAACTATCGAAGACATGTTTGACACTGCTGGTGTAGTAAGGACGAGCTCATAAGTGACGTTCTTCTATGGACGCCTATACACGGACACACCAGTGTAGTTCAGTCAGCAAAAACCTATGCCAATCAGATCAGTACGGATAATGGATACCGTGTGGAAGACCTGTCAAGTGCGTTGACTGATAGGGAAGGGTGGCGAGTCATGTAAATCCGACCTAATCATGATAATATATCGAGTCGGACTGACAAACGGATTCCTTTTACTCTCTCTCTCTCTCTCTCTCTCTCTCTCTCTCTCTCTCTCTCTCTCTCTCTCCGTCCATATCGGGCCATCACTCTTGGTAAGTCTTCTAGACATCTAGTGTTTGTACAGAGCTGACGAATTAATATTTTGCTGATCAGGCAACAATATTGTGTCGATCAGTAGGAGTCCATAAGAGAACTTCGCTTATGAGTTCATGCTTACTTCTCCAGCAGTGCCCAGCATGTCTTGTTCGTCTTACTTGAATGGTTTGGGTGATAGGAGGTAAGTGGCCGTACAGCTGCTGTTTGTAAGATGCTGCTTCCAGGATATTTTTTAAAACAGTACGTTGCATACTTGTATAGTTCCCATTTAGACTTTTCTCCAAACATTTCGCGAGTCTAAGTAGTGCAACCATACAATAGTACTAACAGATTTGGCTAAAAAAAGAACTGACGAGGAAAATACATGTATAATATTTAATATTTGATATTGAGTATTATTTACAGGTTACAACATCATATATTAGGGATATCCTGATGAGGGTTTAATTTACAAACTGAAACGCTTATATATATAACATCATAATCATCATGTCGCGCTTTCTGCACGGATATCCATGACAATCTCTCTCCATCCGTCCCTATCGCTCATCATTCTCGGGAGGTCCTCTATGCAGCGTCCTGCATCCGCACAGAGCTGATCAACCTACGTCTTTGCTGGTCGGCCCACACTGAGTTGTCCATGTGCTGGCTTCCACAGGAGGACGTCGCTTATGAGTTCGTCCTTGCTTCTCCAACAGTGTCCCGCGTGTCTTGTCCGTCTTACTCGGATGGTTTGGGTGATATGTGGTCGGTGGCCGTACAGATGTTTTCTCGTATGGTGCTATGTGTGTGTGCGTGTGTGTGTGTGTGTGTGTGTGTTTATAATCCAAAAATCCGGAGAAGAAATATTCCTTACGACATAGAAGTTTTTTTTTAAGTGTCGCAGTTTGCAGAGCTCAATGTGTGCTCTTATTGTCAGAGTCAAAGAGAAAAATTATATGAAAAATATAACAGAAGATTTAGATTCTTTGCGTTATAGCCTATTTCAGAAAACCTAGACCAAGTGTCTAAGGTCCCCACTCATCAGATGCGAATGAGGAATTCTTTATTAATTTTAAGGCAATTGAAAACAGATTTTTTTTTTACAGAGGAGTATACACAGAGGAACACAGAACAATAAAAACATCTGTTTTCACCTGCCTTAAAGAGTAATAAATAATTCATCATTCGCATCTGATGGTTGGGAACCTTAGACACGTGGTCTAGGCTTTCTGAAATAGGCTATAATGCAAAGAATCTAAATCTTCTGTTATATTTTTTCATATATATATATATATATATATATATATATATATTATATATTATATAGGGTGGTGTAGACTCAGGAAGAAAAGAAAAAGGAGAACAAAAAAGAACAGATCAAAAAAAAGAAAACGAAGAAAATAACAAAAGAAAAAAGAATAACGAAAGAGCAAAAAAAAAAAGAAAAAAGAAAAATAAGAAAAATTGAAAGAATAGATGAAATAGGGAAAGAAAGAAAAGTATTCATGTATAAATTCATATTAGTAACCGCTTGTATATACATATATATACAAAGTGTGTCAAAAAATATCGATATTTTTGTACTTTTTGACACACCTTGTTTTCTGAAAAAGGTTCCATTCATTAATTCTTTTCAGAATACAAGGTGTGTCAAAAATACCGAGTTTAAAGTTCAATTTACCGAGATAGAAATGAAGAATGAAATTCAACTTTTTTTTTCAGAATACAAGGTGTGTCAAAAAGTAAAAAAGATCTCGACACCTTTTGATACACCTTGTGAATATATATATATATATATATATATATATATATATATATATATATATACTACATATATATATTTAGCTAATCAGCTAATAGGCTGATGAACTCAGAAAAAAAGAGAAAATGAGAAGAAATTTAAAAAGTAAAGAGCAGACTCTAAAAGAGAAAAGAAAGAAAAGATAATATACAAAAAGAAATAAGAAAGAAAGAAAGAAAGAAAAGAAGAAGAAGAGAAAAGAATAATAAATACAAAAGAAATAAGAAAGAAAGAAAGAAAGAAAAGAAGAAAGAAGAAAGAAAGAATAATAAATACAAAAAAGAAATAAGAAAGAAAGAAAGAAAGAAGAAAGAAAGATAAAATAAGAATAGAATAATAAATACAAAAAGAAATAAGAAAGAAAGATAGAAAGAAAGAAAGAAAGAAGATAAAAAGAAGAAAGAAAAGAATAATAATACAAAGATAAGAAGAAAGATAGAGAAAGAAAGATAGAAAGAAAGAAAGAAAGAAAGATAATAATACAAAAAGAAAGAAAGAAGAAAAGAATTATAATACAAAAAGAAATAAGAAAGAAGATAGAAGAAAAGAATAATAAATAAAAAAGAAAAGAAAAGAAAAGAAAGAAAGAAAGAAGAAAGAAAGAAATAATAAATACAAAAAGAAAGAAAGAAAGAAAGAATTATAAATACAAAAAGAAATAAGAAAGAAGAAAGAAAAGAAAGAAAAAGAAATAATAAAAGAAATAAGAAAGAAAGAAAAGAAAGAATAATAAATACAAAAAGAAAATAAGAAAGAAAGAAAGAAAGAAAGAAAGAAAGAAAGAATATAAATACAAAAGAAAGAAAGAAAGAAAAGAATTTATAAATACGAAAAGAAATAAGAAAAGAAGAAAGAAAGAAGAAGAAAGAAAGAAAAGATTATAAATACAAAAAGAAATAAGAAAGAAAAGATAGAAAGAAAAGAATAATAAATAAAAAAGAAAGAAAGAAAGAAGAAAGAAAGAAGAAGAAAGAAAGAATAATAAATACAAAAAGAAGAAAGAAAGAAAAGAATTATAAATACAAAAGAAATAAGAAAGAAAGAAAGAAAGAAAGAAAGAAAAGAAAAGAAATAATAAAACAAAAAGAAAATAAGAAAGAAAGAAGAAAGAAAGAAAGAATAATAAATACAAAAGAAATAAGAAAGAAAGAAAGAAAGAAAGAAAGAAAGAAAGAAAGAATAATAAATACAAAAAGAAAGAAAGAAGAAAAGAATTATAAATACGAAAGAAAATAAGAAAGAAGAAAGAAAGAAAGAAAGAAAGAAAGAAAAGAATTATAAATACAAAAAAGAAATAAGAAAGAAAAGATAGAAAGAAAAGAATAATAAATAAAAAGAAAGAAGAAAGAAAGAAAGAAAGAAAGAATAATAAATACAAAAAGAAGAAAGAAAGAAAAGAATATAAAGAAAGAAATAAGAAAGAAAGAAAGAAAGATAAAAGAAAGAAGAAGAAAGAAAGAAAAGATAATAAGAAAGAAAGAAAAGAATAATAAATACAAAAAGAATAAGAAAAAAGAAAGAAAGAAAGAAAAAGAATATAAATACAAAAAGAAATAAGAAAGAAAGAAAGAAAGAAAGAAAGAAAGAAAGAAAGAAAGAATATAAATAAAAAAAGAAAGAAAGAAAGAAAAGAATTATAAATACGAAAAGAAATAAGAAAGAAGAAAGAAAGAAGAAAGAAAATAATAAATACAAAAAGAAATAAGAAAGAAAGATAGAAAGAAAGAAGAAAGAAGGAAAGAAAGATAAAAAGAAAGAAGAAAGATAATAAGAAAGAAAGAAAGAATAATAAATACAAAAAGAATAAGAAAGAAAAGATAGAAAGAAAGAAGAAAGAAAGAAGAAAGAAAAGAATAATAAATACAAAAAGAAATAAGAAAGAAAGATAGAAAGAAAGAAAGAAAGAAGGAAAGAAAGATAAAAGAAAAGAAAGAAGATAATAAGAAAGAAAGAAAAGAATAATAAAATACAAAAAGAAATAAGAAAGAAAGAAAAGAAAGAAAGAAAGAAAGAAAGATAATAAGAAAGAAAGAAAGAAAGAAAAGAATAATAAATACAAAAAGAAATAAGAAAGAAAAAGATAAGAAGAAGAAAGAAGAAGGAAAGAAAGATAAAGAAAGAAGAAAGATAATAAGAAAGAAGAAAAAGAATATAAATACAAAGAAATAAGAAAGAAAGAATAGAAAGAAAGAAAAGAAAGAAAGAAGGAAAGAAAGATAAAAGAATAGAAAGAAAGATAAGAAAGTAGAAAGAAAGAAATATAAATACAAAAGAAATAGAAAGAAGATAGAAAGAAAGAAGAAAGAAGGAAAGAAAGATAAAAGAAAGAAAGAAAGATAATAAGAAAGAAAGAAAAGAATAATAAATACAAAAAGAAATAAGAAAGAAAGATAAGAAAGAAAGAAAGAAAGAAGAAAGAATAATAAATACAAAAAGAAATAAGAAAGAAAGATAGAAAAAAGAAAGAAAGAAGGAAAGAAAGATAAAAAGAAAGAAAGAAAGATAATAAGAAAGAAAGAAAGAATAATAAAATACAAAAAGAATAAGAAAGAAAGAAGAAGAAAGAAGAGAAAAGAAAGATAATAAGAAAGAAAAGGAAAAGAATAATAAATACAAAAAGAAATAAGAAAGATAGAAAGAAAGAAAGAAAGAAGGAAGAAAGATAAAAAGAAAGAAAGAAAGATAATAAGAAAGAAAGAAAAGAATATAATACAAAAGAAATAAGAAGAAAGATAGAAAGATGAGAAAGAAAGAAAGAAAAGAATAATAAATCAAAAAGAAGAAAGAAAGAAAGAAAGAAGAAAAGAATATAAATAAAAAAGAGAAAGAAAGAAAGAAAGAAAAGAAAGAATAATAAATACAAAAAGAAATAAGAAAGAAGATAGAAAGAAAGAAAGAAAGAAGGAAAGAGATAAAAAGAAAGAAAGAAAGATAAATAAGAAAGAAAGAAAAGAATAGATAAATACAAAAAAGAAATAAGAAAAGAAAGATAGAGAGAAGAAAGAAAGAAAGAAAGAAAAAGAATAATAATCAAAAGAAAAGAAAGAAAGAATAGAAAGAAAGAAAGAAAGAGGAAAGAAAAAGATAAAAAGAAAGAAAGAAAGATAATAAGAAAGAAAGAAAAGATAATAAATACAAAAAGAAATAAAGAAAAGAAAGGAAAGAAAGAAAGAAAAGAAAGATAATAAGAAAGAAAAGAAAAAGTATAATAAATACAAAAAGAAATAAGAAAGAAAGATAGAAAGAAAAAGAAAGAAAGAAGGAAAGAAAAGTAAAAGAAGAAAGAAAGATAATAAGAAGAAAGAAAAAGAATAAAAATAAAAACAAAAAGAAATAAGAAAGAAAGATAGAAAGAAAGAAAGAAAGAAAGAAAGAAGAAAGATAAAAAGAAAGAAAAGAAAGATAATAAGAAAGAAAGAAAAGAATAATAAATACAAAAAAATAAGAAGAAAGTAGAAAGAAAGAAAGAAAGAAGGAAAGAAAGATAAAAAGAAAGAAAGAAAGATAATAAGAAAGAAAGAAAAGAATAATAAATACAAAAAGAAATAAGAAAAAGAAGAAATAAGAAAGAAAGAAAGAGAAAGAAAGAAAAGAATAATAATACAAAAAGAAATAAGAAAGAAAGATAGAAGAAAGAAAGAAAAGAAAGAAAGAAGAAAGAAGAAAGAAAATAAGAAAGAAAGAAAAGATAATAAATACAAAAAGAAATAAGAAAAGAAAGAAGAAAGAAAGAAAGAAGAAGAAATAAAAAAAAGAAATAAGAAAGAAAGAATAGAAAGAAAGAAAGAAAGAAGGAAAGAAAGATAAAAAGAAAGAAAAGAAAGATAATAAAGAAAGAAAGAAAGAATAATAAATACAAAAAGAATAAGAAAAGGAAAAGATAGAAAAGAAAGAAAGAAAGAAAGAAAAAGAAATAATAAATACAAAAAGAAAGAAAGAAAGAAAGAAAGAAAGAAAGAAATAATAAGAAAGAAGAAAGAAGAAAAGAATAATAATACAAAAAGAATAAGAAAGAAAGATAGAAAGAAAGAAGAAAGAAGGAAAGAAAGATAAAAGAAAGAAAGAAAGATAATAAGAAAGAAAGAAAAGAATAATAAATACAAAAAGAATAAGAGAAGAAAGAAGAAAGAAAAAAGAAAGAAAGAAAGAAAGAAAGAATAATAAATACAAAAGAAATAAGAAAAGAAAGATAGAAAGAAAGAAGAAAGAAGGAAGAAAGATAAAAAAGAAAGGAAAGAAGAAAGATAAGAAAGAAAGAAAAGAATAATAAATACAAAAAGAAATAAGAAAGAATGAAAGAAAGAAGAAGAAAAAGATAATAGAAAGAAAGAAAGAAAAGAAAGAATAATAAATACAAAGAAATAAGAAAGAAAGATAGAAAGAAAGAAAGAAAGAAGGAAAGAAAGATAAAAAGAAAGAAAGAAAGATAATAAGAGAAAGAAAAGAATAATAAATACAAAAAGAAATAAGAAAGAAAGAAAGAAAGAAAGAAAGAAAGAAAAGAAAGAAAGAAAGAAAGAAAGAAAGAAAAGAAAAGAAAATAAAAAAAAGGAAAGGAAAGAAGAAAAAGGAAAAGAAAGAAAAAAGAAAGAAATAAAAAATAGAAAAATGAAAGAAAATAGATAAGAAAGAAAAGAAAGAGAAAAAAACCAAAGAAATAAAAGAAAAGAAAGAAAGAAAATGGAAAGAAAAGAAAGAAAGAAAAAGAAAGAAAGAAAAGAAAGAAAGAAAGAAAGAAAAAGATACAAGCAATGAATTATAAAGGAAAAAAAGAAATAAGAAATACAGAAAGAAAGAAAAAAAAGAAAAGAAAGAAAGAAAGAAAGAAGATAGAAAGAAAGAAAGAAAGAAGAAGAAATACAGATATAAAAAGGAATGGAAAAAAAGAAGAAGAAAGAAGAAAGAAAGAAAAGAAAAAAGAAATGTTACAGAATATAAAAGAAAGAAAAAAAAAAAACAGAAAGAAAAGAATACAGAAAAGAAAGAAAGAAAAGAAGAAAGAAAGAATGTACAGATATAAAAAAGGAATGGAAAAAAAAGAAAGAAAGAAACAGAAAGAAGAAGAAGAAAGAGAAAAAGAAAGAAAGAAAGAAGTTACAGATAAAAAAAGGAAATGGAAAAAAACAGAAAGAAGAAAGAAAGAAAGAAAGAAAGAAAGAAAGAACAAGAAAGAAGAAACCAGATAGAAAGAACAAATAATAAATAAAGGAAAGAAAGAAAGAAAGAAAGAAGAAAGAAAGAAAGAAAGAAATAAAAAACTGAAAGAGAAATGAAAGAAACAGGTGAAAAATAGAAAAAAGAAAGGTCCACACCGCAAAAGAAAAGAAGAAAACGGATAAGAAAAAAAATGAAAAAAGAAAGAAGAAACAGAAACGTAACGAAAGAAAGAAAGAAACGTACAGAAAGACAAAAAAGAAATGAAAAATTGAACGAAAGAAAGAAAGGACAAATTAAAAATGTAAAGAAAGAAACAAAAATGTACATAAACAAAGACAGAACAAATAAAAATGCAAGAAAGAAAGACAAAAAGAAAAAAGAAAAGAAAGAAAATCGAAAGAAGAAAGACGTGTAATTAGATAGTAAAGAATTTTAAAAACAAAGAAAAGAAAGAAGAAAAAAATAAAAACGACAAGAGAAAGAAAGGAAATTAAAGACAAGAAAGAAAGAAAGAAAAATTAAAAAGACAAAGAAGAAGAAAGAAGAAAGAAAGAAATACAAAGAAAGTATATACAGAAAGAAAGAAAAAAGAAGAAAAAGAAAGAAAAAGAAAAATCAAAAGAAAGAAAAGTACTGTAAGAAAAAAAAAAATGAGAGGGGAAAGAAGAAAGAGAAAGAAAGAAAGAAAGAAAGAAGGTAACATTGACAGAAATTCGAATGTTATTATTACTACATCTGTTCCAAAATCACTTTTACATTTACTTATAAATTTCATACCTCAAATGTACCAATTGTTATGGGACATATGCATTTCTATTTTTGACGCTGTTCGTATCAGGACTTTATAATTATTATTAAACTGACTTTATAGAGACATCATATTTTTATATTTATATAATACCAAAGAAGGACTCTATGTTAAAAATAAACTTACCAACGTAAAGATAAAACACTAAGAATAAATAATATGGATGTTAAAATCCAAGACAACCCGTTTCTTCTTTCATGAGATTAAACCTCTCCAACCCAACATGGCGCCTGTTTAAGCAAAAGAAAGGGGGAGATAACTCTGTAAAAAACGACTGCTCAAAAATTAATGTTTACTTCTCTTAAAATGCTCCAGTTCGAAAGTAAATTCTTGGAGATTATTTCGAGTGCTCCGATTACGATTAGTATTACTGTCACCTTCATATTCCACATGATTTGACAACCTGATAAGATCCAGTTATTGTCTCAATTTTTAAAAACTTTTTTTATTAGTCTGAGTTAAAAGTTCTGTTGTATTTTGGTTCATGCAAGTTTTCGGATCCTTTATCACGTGACTAAAGAAGTTTAACCCAACTTGGGTACCCTCTGTGGTTGGTAGTACCTGAAAACGAGACAACCTCTCCATCCTCAGTCTTTTGTTGTGCGTATTCAATTATCATTATCTATACAGTCTGGCCCGGGTTAGCTCAGTCGGTAGAGCGTTCGGCTAGAAACCACAAGGTTCCTAGTTCGATACCGGCCCTCGCCAACTCAGCGTATGAGTAGCACAGGGATCTGTGCGGTAAAGTGAGGAGCTGATGGTAGGTGTGGCGCTCCACCTCAGATGCTAAAATAATCTCCTTGGTCTAGCGCAAGTTAAAAGGGGATAGACTCCCTCGCTGTCTGGCTGATACCGACATTAAGCCGCCCCGACGGCTTTACCACTTATACAGTCTC
Source organism: Doryteuthis pealeii (assembly GCA_023376005.1). NCBI lineage: Eukaryota > Metazoa > Mollusca > Cephalopoda > Myopsida > Loliginidae > Doryteuthis > Doryteuthis pealeii. The sequence goes on along the minus strand of CM042149.1, from coordinate 109,773,449 downwards.
TTCTCTTGTGTGTATAAGTAGAGTGACCTGCCCTTGTCCGAATAAGTATTAATAAAGAGGCGGAAAGCGGAAATTTGCAATTCGTCTACCGAAGTTTGAACTTTTGACCAGTACTTCCGTACTTTATATTGGAAAAATGTTAACGAGTATCACAGACCTTGCATCTTGCATGGACTTTTTCTTTTCCCCTGCGTGCCCTGACGCTTGAGAACACTAATAAATTTTGGCTTAAGGATGTGAAAAGAAGCGACGACAATATCTAAATAAAGAAAGAGGTGGGCTCGAAAAAAGACTGGCTGACATTCTAAGTGTGAGAGTGGGGGCTATATAGGTACAAGTGATAACAGTTATTGGTGGCAGGAGACGAGAGTTGCTGCGAGATAAGAACGAGAACAAAATAAACTGTTCAGATGCAAAGGAAAAAATATGCAGTGGTACTTCACTTACGAATTCCTCAGCTTTCGAGTTTTCCGAGTTAGGAGTTATCACTTGGTTGATTGATTTTTATTTTGAGTTGCGAGCTAAAATTTGAAGTACGAGCTATTTTCAGATACGCTTATCTTATCTTATTATAATGGAGATTGTGGGTTTGTATGTCTGTAACCGAAACTATATTACTATTCAAGTCACAATTCCCTTTGTTATTTACATCACATTCTCCATGATTTTATTTTTTATTTAAACCTCAATTATTAGTAAATTTGTTTTACATCATTAAGACTGTTAACAATATCTACATACTAATAACATGCAATTATATTTATATATTCAACGAAATAGCGGTTTACAGTGTTAATGGGAAGGCTAATTTGCATATTGATCTTAAAAAATTTGATTTTAATAAATATATGCTTAGTATTATTGATTTCTAATTGTTTGGTTTTATCTTAATAAATATGAGCAAAAAATCTCGGGGATAAATCTTAACAGAAATCTATTAACATAAAGAAATAACTGTAATTTTTATTCTTTTCTTCCTATTTTAACTAAATAGTTAAATTGGGGAAATTTACCACTGAAAGACGGGAGTAAGGGAAAATGGTGGAACAGTTAGTTTCAAAGTTTGTTCTATTTTCCGATTATACCCCCTCTGTTCCAAATATTTTTATCTGAATTCTTATTCAGTTTCATTAGCCTTTCTAATTTAACATGATATTTTATTATATTAAAACTTAAATACTTGCACCCGGAGGGTGCATATATTTGCTAGTTATTATAATGGATATTGTGTCTTTGTCTGTCTGTAACCGAAACTATATTACTATTCAAGTCACAATCCTTAGTTATTTACACCACATTCTCCATTTTTATTTAAACCTCAATTGTTGATAAAAAATTTGTTTTACATTATTAATACTGTTGACCATATCTACATCTATTAATAATGGAGATTCACTTCCGGTTTTGTCTGTAACAAAATTAACGTCACACTTACGTCACGCA
>CM042149.1:109733888-109771906 GCA_023376005.1 Doryteuthis pealeii | reverse complement strand
AAAAAGAAGAGAGAGATAAGTAAAAACGAGAAAAGCTATTTTCAGATACGCTTATCTACTTATTATATGGATGATTGTGGGTTTGTATGTCTGTAACTCGAAATATATTATATATTCAAAGTCACAATTTCCCTTTGTTATTTTACATCAATTCTCCATGATTTTATTTTTTATTTAAACCTCAATTTTAGTAAATTTTGTTTTACAATCATTAAGACTGTTAACAATATTACATACTAATAACATGCAATTATAATTTTATATTTCAACGAATAGCGGTTTACAGTGTTAATGGGAAGCTAATTTGCATATTGATCTTAAAATTTTGATTTTAATAAATATATATGCTTATTATATTATTTGATTCTATTGTTGGTTTTTATCTTAATAAATATGAGCAAAAAAATCTCGGGATAAATCTTACAGAAATCTATTAACATAAAGAAATACTGTAATTTTATTCTTTTCTTCCCCTATTTTAACTAAATAGTTAAATTGGGGAAATTTACCACTGAAAGACGGGAGTAAGGGAAAATGGTGGAACAGTTAGTTTCAAAGTTGTTCTATTTTCGATTATACCCCCTCTGTTCCAAATATTTTTATCTGAATTCTTATTCAGTTTCATTAGCCTTTCTAATTTAAACATGATATTTTATTATATTAAAACTTAAATACTTGCACCCGGAGGGTGCATATATTTGCTAGTTATATAATGGATATATGTGTCTTTGTCTGTCTGTAACCGAAACTATATTACTATTCAAGTCACAATTCCCTTAGTTATTTACACCACATTCTCCATTTTTTTTTAAACCTCAATTGTTGATAAAAAAATGTTTTACATTATTAATACTGTGACCATATCTACATCTATTATATATGGAGATTCACTTCCGGTTTTGTCTTAAAAAAAATTACGTCACTACTTACGTCACATTACCCAAAATCGTCATAACAGAATAAATACACTCAAAATTTGAACAAGCAACATTAGAAAGTCCTCGTTTTTTAAAAACAAGTTTTTAATAAATACATGACTGGTATTATATATCTATATATAGTTTGTTTTATTTTAATACATATTTAAAGTTTAGATTTCAAAATGTTTTATTTTTTAATCCTTTAATGAATTTGATGATTTTACTTACTTAGGGTACAAACTCGCTGACATTGAATTTTTTACTCCCACCCCTAAGGCAATATGTTTTAAAAATTCATTTTTACATCACCCGGAGGGTGTTTTTTATTTTGTACTAGTACTAATAACATGCAATTGTATTTACATATACAACAAAATAGTGGTTTACGGTGTGAATGGGAAGGCTAATTTGCATATTGATATAAGAAATTTGATTTTAATAAACATGTGCTTAGTATTATCTATTTATAATTATGAGGTTTTATCTTAATGAATATGAGCAAAACTTTCGTTAAAAGAAATCCATTAACAAGGAATTTTATCCATTACTTCCCAATTTAACTAAATAGTTAAATTAGGAAAAATAGTAATGCAAGACGAGAGTGATGGAAGAGTTAGTTTCAAAGTTGTTCTTTTTTTCGATTATATTCCTCTCTCTTTCAAATCATATTATCTGAATTCTTATTTAGTTTTATTAGTGTTTCTAATTTGATACAATATTTCATTACATCAGAAATTAAATACTTGCACCCGGAGATAAGCGAAAAACTGACAGTTAATAAGATTTTATGTTTTCGCTACCCTAACTGATATATACATGATTTATCAATGATATAAACCACTTTTTTACTCATCAAATAGCAAACTATATATATATATATATATATATATATATATATATATATATATATATATATTTAAACCCCTCCGCACGACCCGGATGCGACACAAAGTCAATTTCTTAAGCGGAGTTTTAACAAGTTTTAATTCAGAGTTTTTCCTTTTCCTAGACCGGTTGCCTGAACCAAGGTTAAAGAGCCCAGTCTGCCCTACTATTTACCCATGGCTGGAAGGAGAGTAGGATTCATACCTTTCCCACGGGTATTAGCGCTAAGTAATCTTCAGGACTTGGATATAGTTCTTACTCCAATGATGGAAATTCTCAAAATCATTGGAGTAAGAACTATATCCAAGTCCTGAAGATGGTCTAATAAGAGACCGAAACGTTGCACCGTCGACAATAAACATCAAGTTTCCATAACATCCCGTGTTTGTCTACTTTTCTCCACATACTGTCGGATTAACCTCCTCACATTTCTACCATATATATATATATATCCGCTGTAGAAAAGGTTTTTCTCCCTATCACGCTTTCGGTGTCATATATATATATATATATATATATATATATATATATGTGTTGTTTGTGTGTGTGGTGTGTGGTGTGTGTTTGTGTGTGTGTGTGTTTGTGTTGTGTATGTGTTAATACACAATAGACGTATATTTATTTAGAAATTATATAAGTTATGCAGTGAAGCAGATAAACATTCCTAATGTATATTTTTGCCACAATTTATTCAAAATTATTGAAATTATCCTACGACGCTGTGTGTGTATACGGTACAGGAGATAAATTGATAGAGAAATGCTGTGGTTGGGTAGGGGGGAAGGTGAGAACTGAGGTGTAAATGGGGATGTTTTTTCCGGGTTTCGTGATGCAAATCAAATAAGACATAAACCATAAGGCAATCTGTTAGTTATTTTAAATTATGGTCTAATTTATCTGCATAAATATTTTAATCCTGCGTGTTTGTTTATTCTACGCTACACACACACACACACACACATATATATATATGTATGTATATATATATATATATGAGGGTAAGTAAACAAACAAATGTGTTTATTTTTTTTATATGGCTTTAAGCCGACAATTTTTCGAGGATATGTGCTTAATTGAAGTCATACCTAATTTTTGAAAATTAATTAGTTAATAATTAATGAATTTAGGCATGCATATATGTTCAAATGTAAGGCTAAACAAATCGAGAAAATGCCAATCCCTGATTGATAGGTCGAAATATACATTCAGGGATTGACATTTTCTCGATTTGTTTAGCCTTACATTTGAACATATATGCCCGCCTAAATTCATCAATTATTAAACTAATTAATTTTCAAAATTAGGTATGACTTCAATTAAGCACATATCCTCCAATATATATAATTATAATATATATATATATATATTATTATGGTGGTGTCATAAAAGTATCGAGATTGAAGCTGTATTTACCAAGATAGAAAGGAAGAATGAATGGAACGTTAATTTTTTTTTTCAGAAAACAAGGCGTGTCAATTAAAGTGCCGAGTTTGAATCCAAGTGACTAGTGATAACCATATACTATTACAATATATATATATGTGTGTTGTGTGTGTGTGTGTGTGTGTGTGTGTGTGTGCCTCTCTCTCTCTCCTCTCTCTCTCTCTCTCTCTCTCTCTCTCTCTCTCTCTCTCTCTCTCTGTGTGTGTACGTGTCTGTAGTTTTCTATATATATTAGGTTAGGCATACACACTTGCTGTCATGTATTAAAACTTGCGTAAGTAAATGTTGGACTTCATTATCCGCTATAGATAGGGTACCAGACCCCCATGAAGGGTGTAATCCACGGATAGTATCTTCTCTCTCTCTCTCTCTCCTCTTCTTCTCTCTTCTCTTGTATATATATATATTATATATATATATATATATATATATATTATAAATCCTATGCAACCCCAGAAATTTACCCCTTGTCCTACGAAGAAAAATATTTTACTTAGGCGGGAAACCAACTGTATGAACGAAATAAATAAGATAACAACATTTGAGCATTCAATGAACAAAAGTTTTTATTATTGTTTTTTGGGGGGTTGTTTTTGTTTAGTTTTATTTTTCTATTATTTTTTTTTTAATCGAACCCTCACCCTCACTTAAAATCTGGTGATTCAGACCCAAAGGGTTAACTCTTTGCCTACCAAATTTCCCCGACAGCTGTAGCAAATTTTCCTGGTATTTTTTTTTACCTATTTTATGGGATATTTCAAAATTCACTATCTATTCATCTCAAAACTCATTCTTTTAAGCAAAGTCCTATCGTTATTGTAATCTGAGTCCTTCTGCTCAATTATAATGAATTAACCATCAGTTTTTTGTATATTGCTTGGGTATGGATCGCATTGCTGGGAGAGCCACTGTGAGTGGCTTAAAGTAGGCAAAGGGTTGAATTAACAAAGATGAACGGACACTGAATATCAGATGTGAAAGTGTTGATAAAAATTGATATTCTACAATTGAAGGTCGTATAGAAGGAAGTTTTCAGCTGCAATATTTCGGGATAACCAAATCCCATCCTTTTGTTTCTCGAAGGAAATATTGTCATTGTAGATTAAGAAACAGATACTTTTTTTTTTAGTTACAAACATCCACAGACAATATATACGTCATAGAACAGCACAACTCTCATAATAAAACAAGGAAATGAAATTATTACACCTCGGATACACGCTGACAGCCCAGATATCACCAAAAACAGATAGAAAGGGAACATCAACACCTTAATTCCTGTTGAAGAGAATGTGACAGTTTAATTTTTGTTTTATTTATTCATTCATTTATTTATTTTGCTAGTTGAATGGATAGTTTTGTCCTATAGCTACACAAAACATTTTTTCTCATGGTTTTAATTAGAAGTACATTTGATTTGTTCAACAATTTCTTATATATAATCATATATATATATATATATGTGTGTGTGTGTGTGTGTGTGTGTGTGTGTGCGTGTGCGTGTGCGTGTGGGTGTGTATTTTGGAGTGTATAAAATCAGTTTAATATATATTATTATAGTCCTATAACAATATGTTATTTTGTTATTAAATGTGTGTTTGCGTATATATATATATATATGTATATATATATGTGTGTGTGTGTGTGTGTTGTGTGTGTGTGTGTGTGTTCGAAGGTGTGGGCGTTAAGGTGCTGTAAATCTGTTTGCTCAGAATTTATCGGCAGTAAAATCTTGCGTTGAGTGTGTCAAAATTTTCGACAACCTGTGGGCATATTAGCATTTCAGGATCCCCTAATCAAATAATGAAATATCTCCGGCTACGCCTTTGGAAATATCAATAGTGAAATCGACCATTCTTCTTCTTCTTCTTCTTCTTCTTCTTCTTCTTCTTCTTCTTCTTCTTCTTTTCTCTTCCCCTTCTTCCCCTTCTTCTTCTTCTTCTTTCTTCTTTTTTCTTCTTCTTGCTTATCCATTCTTCTAACTTCTTTTTCTTTTTCTTCCACTTCTTCTTCTTCTTCTTCTTCTTGCTTATCCATTCTTCTTCTTCTTTTTCTTCTTCTCCTTCTTCTTCTTCTTCACCACATTCTTCTTCTTTTCTCTTCTTCTTCTTCTTCTTCTTCTTCTCTCTTCTTCTTCTTCTTCTTCTTCTTCTTCTTCTTCTTCTTCTTCTTCTTTCTTCTTCTTCTTCTTCTTCCTTCTTCTTCTTCTTCTTCTTCTTCTCTTCTTCTTCTTCTTCTTCTTCTTTCTTCTTCTTCTTCTTCTTCCTTCTTCTTCTTCTTCTTCTTCTTCTTCTTCTTCTTCTTCTTCTTCTTCTTTCTTCTTTTTTCTTCTTCTTCTTCTTCTTCTTCAATAAACTAGGAATCATGCTTAGAGATGGCTTGCAATATATTTATATTGAAAAAAAAAACAAAAAAACTTTATAGTTATTTCATGAAACGTAGCAGTGGTATAGATCATCATCATCATCATCAACAACAACAACATGTCTTGCTAGCAACATGGATTTCCATGACAATCTCTCACCAACCGTCCCTATCGGTCATCACCCGCGGAGGTCCTCTGTGTACTTCTGTGTCCTTATTTATATTATATCATTGCACAGTATTTATTTCCATTTCAATCTCTCATCATGGTATCATCATCATCATCAACAGCATCATCATCATCACCATCATCATCAACAGCATCATCAGATCACGCTAGCAGCACGGATATCAATGACAATCTCTCGCCAACCGTCCGTATCGGTCAGCACACCCACCCCGGTGGTACTCTGTGTAGCTTCTATGCCCTAGCAAAAGATATTATCATCATCATCATCATCAACAACAACAACATCATCATCATCATGTCACGTTAGCAGCACAGATATCCATGACAATCTCTCGCCAACCGTCCCTATTGGTCATAACCCCTGGAAGGTCCTCTGTGCTATCTCTGTATCCTTGCTAACTCAGCGCATGTGTAGCACACATTAGATCTGTGTGGTTAGGTTGGAAGCTGATAGTAGGTGTGGCGCCCCAACTCCGATGCAAGAACAATATCCATGTAATAGAAAAGGGGATAGACTCCTTTGCAGTCCGGCTAATACCAACAATAGGTCACTTATTATTTTTTCATTATCTGGAACTCGTCTAATAGGTAGTAGTACTTGTTCAAATTAATCATTTACTTCTCCAGTATATATATATATATATATATATATATATGAGAGTAAGTAAATAAACAATGTGTTTATTTGATATGGCTTTTAGCCGACAATTTTTGGAGGATATGTGTTTAATTGAAGTCATACCTAATTTTGAAAATTAATTAGTTAATAATTAATGTATTTAGGTGGGCATATATGTTCAAATGTAAGGCTAAACAAATCAAGAAAATGTCAATTCCTGAATGTACATTTCGACCTTGCTGATGAGACCTAATAGGTCGAAATGTACATTCAGGGATTGACATTTTCTTGATTTGTTTAGCCTTACATTTGAACATATATGCCCGCCTAAATTCTTTAATTATTAACTAATTAATTTTCAAAATTAGGTATGACTTCAATTAAGCACACATCTTCCATATATATATATATATATATATATATATATATATATATATATATATATATATATATGATTTAATTCATAGTATGTCTAGATTGCTAATTCATCATGAAATCTGATCATCTTAGAAAAGAAACAAAAATAACCTGTCTCCTTTTTTTTAAGGTTGTTTCAAAGAATAATTTAATGGAAGCTCCTACTGATAAAAAATTTTTGTTTCAGGCTGGTATGTTTCATTGTGAATCTGCACAGAGTTGATCTATGTAGGTCCTTGCTGGACGGCCCACACTGGAAAACGCTACTGTTCATTGGGGTAGGTCGATTTTTCACTTTTTAAAAATATCAAATTGTCCCTCTATGCGAAAGTTGTGTGTTAGTATACCGAATACTGATACCAAACATTAGATCTTTTACGTGTACCATTGTTTGAGAAATTAGCATCATGGATCGTCTGTTACAGCTTAATTAATGAGGTAAAAAGCAGTATATCAGAGATGTTGGTGGTGATCAGAGAGATACATTTTCAATTTGAATTCTATTTATAATATCTAATTCGTTTCATTTTAATAAAATAAAATATAATTTCTGATTTAAGTAGTGATAACGGTAAATTTTCTAACCCATTTCTAGGCTAAATTTTGTGAAAACGAGGATTTTAGTGCATTTTAGTAGACGATCTTTGATGCTATTTCCTCAAACAATTGTGCAAATAACAGATCTAATTTTTAGTATCAGTATTCAGTATAGTAATACATAACTTTCACATAGATGGACAATTTGATATTTTTTTAAATTGAAAAAATCAACCTACCCTACTGCTCGTGGACCTGCACGTTCTCTCCTGTGTGGCATTCACATTCTTTAGTATACGAAATTATTATATACTTAAAAAAGTACGAGTTTTACGCTTGGTATTGCATTATTATAAAAGAAGAATGGTAGGGGATCTGTGTATGCAACGTCTTTTATTGCATGGTCATCTTACAAGATGTGTGTCTCCTTAGTTAGAGAACTACCACAGCAAGGCCCACAAAATTACATAAACATGAATTCAAGTTTAGCTTATACTAATAAAATCTAGCGTCTCTTCTCATTCTAAGATTTTCACCCCCTCACATTTCGAGTGAGATTCTTTAAAATGATTACAAATTTATTATATCTTACCAATTTTAAGAAAACATAATATATTTAGCTTATATACGTAACTTCTCGTCCAAAGCCTTTGGCGTAACATCACTCCAACCCATTCGTAGTGGAGGAAATAAGGTCTATCATTATGAGTGAAATCATTATGAATGAAACCCTTTTATCAAAACCATGTCGGGAAATTGTTACTCTTCTGCCATCCATACAAAATAAATTCTATTCTTATTAGTTATTTCGTTCTTGTGATATCATTTGTATAGTATAAAACAAAACCTCAGTTCCTTTTCAGTTGGGGCAGTAGAGTACGCCGACTGAACCTCTTTAGATAGATAAGACCCCTCCCCTCAATGGAATGAGCTATTTAACGTGGTTGGCGACCAATAATGCCTGGGGACCTCATCCTGGTGGCTAAGTGGTCTTAGTAAGTGTTAAATGCAATGTTACATACTCATACACATATACCCATGTTGGGTATATACACAAGTGTTCTTTTACTGGAGAGAGGGGAGAGATAGACACAGGTAGATAGAGAGATGCATTTTGCATTACTTACTTCTTTGGCCATTGGTGATCTCTAGTCGTTTCTATTCTTTCTCTCCATGTTGAATTCTATTTCTAGATTCTTGTTGGCTGTTCGTCTTTGAATCATTCCTACTTCTTGGTCATTTTTTTTGCCAAGACATTCATCAAGCAAAAACACCATATTATTTCTTTAAACTTTTATTGCTTAAACTTCTTCTTCTTCTAACTAACACAACACGCGTGTGCATTTGATCCCAGGTATGGCAGATATCTTTTCTGCCTTACGTCCAAGCTGGAACTAGATGGGTTAACTCGGTCCCACCTGACCACGTATTTCGCAGGCTTTCTGTAATATTCCATGGAAAGTCCCGCCCGTGATATGAAAATGGGTCGTCCCTTCAGAAATACAGGGGGTTGACAATAATCTATGCATAGATTATGTAACAGCAACACTCCTCTTTAGCTTTCACTGAGAGATTCTACGCGATCAATTGGCTACTCATATTAGCAAATATATGATTGTCCTGACCGTGTTCTTCAAATTGCTATAGAAAATTCCAATCCGTTTCTTATCATATAGGTGCTAGAAGATGGTGGCTGAGGGTCAACCACTAATATTTATTGAAACATGAATGATTATATTTTTAAAACAATCAACACATATATAATATATATATATATATATATATATATATATATATATATATCCAAAAGTCCAGAGAAGAAAATCTTTCTTACGACACAAGAGTTTTTTTTGTTTTTTTTAAACCTGTCGCAGTTTGAGAGCTCAATGTGTGCTCTTAATATTAGTCACAGAGCAAATATATAAGTAAAGAAATAACAAAAGACTTAGAGATTTAGCATTATAGTCTATTTCAGGGAGCTTAGACAAATAGTCTAACTCTCCCGATTCATCAGATGCGAATGATTAATTCTTTATTACTTTAAAGGCATTTGAAAACAGATTTTTATTTTTTATTTTTGTTTATTTTCTAAAATTTTATAGTCCTGTGATATGAATTCCAAATGAAATCTTTGATGTTGCAACAACAAAAAATGTTATTTTGTAGTTTCACTTCCACCACAAAAAAACTCGGTCAGCAAAAAATATATCTCTTAAATGTATCCATTATCTTGACAGATTTAGGAAAATGAAAGACATATTCCAAAGTTCGTCACCAGACGAATTCATCTATTCACCAATATGAAAATAAACAGCAACGGAAATTAGGAAGGATTTTAAAATTATAATGCTAAATCTCTAAGTCTTTTGTTATTTCTTTACTTATATATATATATATATATATATATATATATATATATATATATATATATATATATATATTGATGAACGCTAGACAGTCAAAGGAATCGGATGTGTTTTTCGGCGCTCCAAGAATTAGCTATATATTTATTGTTTTTACAGCATATAAGGGAAGTGACAATTATCATTTTTCCATTTGTTTATTTATTAGTTGAATTACAGTTATGCATACGTCAATTCATACGTAAATTATATACATTTAACTGTGTGGAAATGTATGTTTACTGCTGCTAAATTATCATTGCGTTATTCGGTAATGTCACATTTCATAACAGAAGTTTAATTGCCTCGTATATTTTTAACAGACCTAAAAACAAAAAGCCGAGTTTTACTTTTTTTATTGTATTTATTCATTTATTTAATTAATTTAAGTTTCTGTAATTTTATATATATTGTGAAATATCTGGAATTCTGTTTTTCTTTTAAAATTACACAGCAATAACAGAATACGTATTTATAGTACATTTAAATTATTTAACTGTGTTACTAAGCTTAATAAGATAAGCATATATGTATTTATCTTGATATTTCTTTTACTTTTATTCACTCATTAATGTTTTAAATTCATTGTTTATTTTACAAATTTATAAAGGATTTATACAATCTTTTTTCGAAGTTGCGTTATATATATATATATATATATATATATATAAAAGTAAAGTCGTCGGGGCGGCCTAATGTCGGTATCAGCCAATCAGCGAGGGAGTCTATCCCTTTTTCAATAGCGAGGAGATTTTTTTGCGTCTGGGGTGAAGCGCCACACCTACCATCAGCTCCTTACTTTACTGCACAGATCCCTGTGCTACTCATGCGCTGAGTTGGCGAGGACCGGTATCGAACTAGGAACCTTGTGGTTTCTAGCCCAACGCTCTACCGACTGAGCTTGTGTGTGTGTGTGTGTGTGTGTGTGTGGGAAAGAGGGTTGGAATGAATCCGACAGAATGTGGTGGAGATGTGTGGAACAAAAGAACAAAACTCAGACAAAAGTGTGTAGGATATGTTTCGCTCGAGCTTTGAGCTCGGCATCATCAGTCGTTTTAAACGAATGAATAAAGCAAAACATTACCCAACAAGGGTTGACATGCCGTAAAATCTAACCAACCACCCAATCCTCATCTCACTCTCCAGTCGGATGGGATTAGTAATTCACCGACTGAATCCTCTGCAAACAAATTAGACAAGTCATCAAAGAAGAGGTATCCTGGGTACGATACTATCATTATTAGAAATAATTTGCACATAGTTATATGGCCTCAGTTCATAATGAATTTCAATATCGTATCTTGAGTATGTAATTATCAACCCCTTCACGCGAGGCAACGTCAATTTCTTAAGCAGAGAACAGGTTTAAATTCAGAGTTTTCCATTCTCCTAGACTGGGTTAACTAACCAAGAATTAAGAGCCCAGTCTACCCTACTATTTTCCCAAAGCTGGACGGAGAGTATTTGGATACATACATTTCTCAAGGGAATTAGTGCTATGGGAAATGCTAAAAGATTTGTCCAGGATTTGAACTCGGGTTGCCGAATCCATGTTCGGTGACAATGAACATTAGTAGAAACTGCATCCGGCGATGAGACTCTGTTATCTGGGTTGTTGGGTTATTTTATGCCAAAGACGTTTTGTTTTATTCATTATTGATGGTTATTCAATCTCAATTTTTTTAACTCATTACACTCAGCCACAGGCTTCTAGTACAGATATGATAAAAAGGGTTGGGGCTTTGCCATTAGGGCAATAGGTCGGGACAATCATATTAGTGCTAAGGCTTGACGTGTCCAGACGACTGATCGGAGCGGGTCTCCCCGACCACCGTTTAGTCTAAGTAAGGGCCAGAGTGTTGCATGTCATGGACAGCTCAGCCAGCATAGTTACTTCCTTAAGCATCACGGGTCGCGACCCACGACTAACAGGTGACCCTGTTGGACGGATATTGTTATAGGTGATACACCCTATAAGTAACAGAGATAATTGTGGCTTAGCAGTTAGCCAATGCGAGTATGTCAATAACTCTGTTCGTCGGACGTAATTTCCACATCTCTCTATTGTATTTGTCTACTTTCTGTTAATACATTTTTCTACATTTGTTACCCGTTGTTTTGTTCTTATTTGACCCCTTAAAACCTCACAACAGATATTACCCCTCTGTGCAGGTGCAGTCGGTGTATTCTACTGCCCCAGCCGACAGTGTGGTCTGATCTGGAGTGGTAATAATGTTAGGGTCTTATCCATGAGTCAAATAGATTTTTTTTAAATGAGACTTTTAAAATATGAGTTTTAAAATATGAGTTTTAAAAAATGATTTTTTAAAAATGAATACTCAACAAGAATGAATAAATGTGTACCCCTTTATCACCATTACTCTCAGATCCATCTTGACCCGGAGTGGTAGTACCACTATGGGTTAAATAGTTTGGTTCTTTTAAATGAGTATTCGTCGGAGTGGTAGTACCACTATGGGTTAAATAGTTTGGTTTTTTTAAATGAGTATTCGTCGGAGTGGCCTAAAGTCGGTATCAGCCAGTCAGCGAGGGAGTCTATCCCATTTTCAATAGCGCTAAACCAAGGAGATTATTTTAACGTCTGACGTGGAGCGCCACACCTACTACCAGCTCCTTACTTTATCGCACAGATCCCTGTGCTACTCATACGCTGAGTTGGCGAGGACCGGTATCGAACTAGGAACTTTGTGGTTGCTAGCCGAACGCTCTACCAACTGAGCTAAATTGAGTTGGAAAAAAATTTGAATAATGAAGAATGGATAAAACAAAACTTCTTCGGCACAAAATAACCCAAGGCATGACATGTTGTAAAAGCCAACCAACCAACCATCTCTCCGACCATCATTTCCCCAGGACTCGGTAAGAGAGAAACAGAGAAAAAATCAAATCATTGTCTAGATATATCAAAAGGCTTTTTTTTATTCGACTATATAATTAACGCAACTAGTTCACGTGACCTGACATTCTCTGTTGCACCCCCCACATCTCTCTCTCTCTCTCTCTCTATCTATCTCTCTCTCTCTCTCTCTCTCTCTCTCTCTCTCTCTCTCTCTCTCTCTCTCTCTCTCTCTCGTGAGGCTTTTATTGAATCTCCATTATAAGTAATCATATCCGCTTTCATGTTTTGAGTGGCACCGATCTCTCGACGCTAATCTAATACTACCGTCACTCACAACACAAAAAGACACTGTCATATTGATATCCGAAGATATTTGGTAGGAAATGGTGATAGCAAGGTAGAGTTGGGGTAAGTGCGTGAAATTATGATGAATCTACACATCCATTGTTATTTCTTTCTTTCTCTCTTTCTTTCTTTCTTTCTTCTATTTGTTTTTGTGCCTTTCTTTTTCTAGGTTTCTTTTGTTTTGTTTTGTTTTTTGTTTGTTTTTTTCTCTCTATTTTTGTTTTCTTCGGTTTATTTTTACGCTACAACTTCTTTCTTTTTTTCCTTTCGTTTCTTTTTCTTCTTAGATTTTCTGTTTACTTCTTCTATCCAGCTGAAGTTATTCCTCTTCTCTCTTCCTCCTACTCCTTGATATTTCATCATCCTTCATTCTTCTCCTCTCACCTCGTATTATTATTATTATTATTATTATTATTATTATTATTATTATTATGTGGGATTTTCACACCAGCCTAAGCAGATGGTATTTCACTGGAGTCTGAGTGACAGCAAGTCTCCTCAGGTCTCCAGGACTCTTCTGATTATTCTAGCCGATTGCAGCAATGCAGTAGCCTGGAAGGTCTCAATTCTTATTATTATTATATATTATTATTATTATTATTATTATTATAGAAATTCTCCTAATCTTCTTCATCGTCATCCTCTCTATGAATAATTATTATCCAATTTTCTTCTTCTTCTTCTTCTTGAATAATTATCATTCCATTTTTCTTCGTCTTCTTCTTCATCTAGCTATTCGCCTCTTTCCACTCCTCTACATGACTAACTATTGTCAAGTCTTCTTCTTCTTCTTCTTCTTCTTCTCTTCTTCTTCTTCTTCTTCTTCTTTTCTTCTTGCTATTCTCCTCCACTCCCAATACATGAATAACTATTGTCCAATCTTCTTCTTTCTTCTTCTTCTTCTTCTCTTTTCTTCTTCTTGTTCTTCTTGTTCTTCTTCTTCTTCTTCTCTTCTTGCTATCTCCTCCTACTCCCTATACATGAATACTATTGTCCAATCTTCTTCTCTTCTTCTTCTTCTTCTTCTTCCTATTCTCTCCACTCCTATACATGAATAACTATTGTCCAATCTTCTTCTTCTTCTTCTTCTTCTCTCTTCTTGGACAAGAACTTTAATGTGATCATGTCTCCCTTTCTTTCATGCTGTATAGTTTGCCCTAACCAATAATCGTTCGATAAGCGAATTCAATTCGCCTGCCGATTGTGTTATAGCCGCAAGCTGCGTAAAATTCCTTCATAGATAAACCTCTTTGGGCATTATTAAATTGACAATGTATTTTCCTTCTTCGTTTAATGCTTATCTGGTTGCTTCCTTTATTGTTCTTTTTTCTTTCTTTTTTTTCTATAGACTTCTTTTTATACTCGCATAGTTCCCGTAAAAAATCACCATTATCTACGTATGGATCTCTACTTCTGCCTTTTGTACTATCACTCTGGGTCAGATTGAACCTGGTAATAATTGCAATGAAGGTGTGTTATATATAGCCCTTATTTATACGCATGCAATTCTCTGAACAGAACACGAAATACAAACAAGATTAGACCAGGGAGCTCTGTGAGAATATAGTATGTAGATGGGAATACATGTGGGCATGACTGTCTTTATTTTTAATGCGT
Source organism: Doryteuthis pealeii (assembly GCA_023376005.1). Taxonomy (NCBI): domain Eukaryota; kingdom Metazoa; phylum Mollusca; class Cephalopoda; order Myopsida; family Loliginidae; genus Doryteuthis; species Doryteuthis pealeii. The sequence continues at coordinate 109,757,307 of CM042149.1, read as the reverse complement.
ATACATATATTCATATACACACACACAGAGAGGACACAGTGACACACACACACACACACACACACACATATATATATATATATATATATATATATATATAATATATATATATATTATAAGGGAAATAGAAATGAATCCGAAATTATGTAAGAATAAAAAAAGAAACAATAAAAAATATCATCCTTCTAAACATAATTTTTTTTTCATTTTTATATACTTAAACACACACACACACACACAATATACTTACAACACACACACACACACACATATATATATATATATATATATATATATATATATATGACATTGTATGTGACCGCATATCTGAGTGTTTAAGGGCATGTTTATCAATCATTAGAGACCCCCATATATATATATATATACATATGTGTGTGTGTGTGTGTGTGTGTGTGTGTGTGTGTGTGTGTGTGTGTGCAACAATTAATTATTTTCTAGGGGCTTCGTTAAGGTCCAAGTGGTGTAGCCATACAGTAGCACTGACACAACTACGGCTTGGAGGAATTGTCGCTTTAACTTGTTAGTGAGATCGCATTTTCATATGACTGATTATCTCTCTCTCTCTCTCTCTCTCTATATATATATATATATATATATATATATATATATATATATATATACCAACACCTGCGGACGCGCAGAATGCGACACAAGGTCAATTTCTTAAGCGGCGTTTAACAGGTTTGAATTCAGTTTTCCTTCTCCTAGACTGATTGTCAAACCAAGGTTAAAGAGCCCAGTCTGCCCTACTATCTATCCATAACTGGAGGGAGAGTAGGATTCATACCTTTCCCAATGGTATTAGCGCTAAGGGAAATGCAATTACCACATCCAGGATTTGAACTCGGGCGACGAGTCCATTTCCCATGACTTCAACCATTACGCCACGCGCTATATAGCCCTTATAAAATAAGACAGAGAGAGGGGAGAGAGATAGAGGGGGCAGATAGAGATGATAGTTCTTACTTTTTAACACCTGCTTACTGCTCCTACTTGTTCGTCTAGGTCGGCCGCCATCTTATCTACTTGCTTTGTTGAGCTTTTTTAAGGGCTGGTCTTCTTCTTCGTGTTGGGCTGGACATTGTCTTTAATATTCAATTAATAAAGCAATACTTACTAATAATGCTATATTTCTTAAGTCCATGATTCCTCTGCGGGTGAGTTGCGAACCCTAAGAGACAATCTCCCTCCTGGGGTGACAGCTCGCATCTGACTGACTAATTAAAACTTATTCCAACACGTCTGTATACCGGAAGGTGAAGTTGGGATCATCGTTATGTCATTCTTAATCACAAACGGATATGGAAAATTCCACGCCTTCGTTTTTAATTCTAGCGAACTTTATTCAAAATTCTCTCAACAGGTACGTTCATAAATTATGACTGTTCATAAATTATGTGACAGATTTACACCACACTTCCCATACCTCCAAAACTGGGGCCTCTTTATCAGATGTAATTTTGTGTCATACCCAGGACACCTCTATTTTTGTGGGGAGGGAGTCTTATCTATCTGTAGAGGATACAGTCAGCGTATTCTAAGCTCAGCCAACAGGGTACGCAGTGAAAGGTAGGTATTTAACCAACCTGATCACTACGGGGAGGATACGTGATACAAGTTCGCAAGTATGGGGCGTCCAGCGAGAATCAAACTTGTTATTCAGTAGTAATGAATCTGCAAGTCAAGCTTACTAACCATTACACTACGAGGGGACGCCCCGGAATAGAGTGGAGTATCTGAGAGATATGTCTAGGATCAAGATGTCGCTCCTCTGCAGAGGTCGGCTTCTCAGACTTCCGACCGGTATGAATATCTCTTTGTCTGTCTAATTCGTCTGATTAGCGGACCTAAGAATACGTTGACTGTATCCTTTCCAGAGGGTTAAGATCCCCAGAAAGGGGTGTCTTATGTGTGATACTAAACAGTATCTGCTGATGAGGCTACAGTTTTGGATCTCTGGGAATGTGGAGTACCCCCTTCATGGAGATTATTACCTGGTCTACTCTGACCCAGAATGGTAGTTTGGTTTTGTTTGTTTTGTTTTATTTTACGAGATATCAACTTCAGTGGGTCATTTAATACCGATAAAATTTTGAAATAAATTCATTCTTAATGGATACTTATATTTTTTATAAAGACATTTTTCTATTTAACCCATACATGAAACCCTATCAGGTACTACATCTACGGGTCAGAGTGGACCAGGGAGCAATGATGATGAAGGGGTGCTCCACATTCCCCAAACCTCCAGAATTGGAACCTCACCATCAGATAGAGTTTAACGTCATTCCCAGGACATAAAGACCCTCAGCCACTGCCTTCTAGCACCCATATGAGAAAAAGAGGGTTGGGGCAATCATATAGGCACAAGAGCTTGACGTGACCAGAGTGGTAGTACCTGTTAGGATCTCGTCTAGGGTGCTAATAGATCTGTTTAAAATAATATGTATTCGATATGATTATTTACTCCAAGCGGGACTCTAGAAACGAAACAAAAATCAAAACCAGCTATTTAAGCCAGAAACGAAGATTTTCAATTTCATTACCTATTGTTGTCTTAAAATAAATAAAACAAGAATATACAATAACAATCAATTTAATGCTGTAAAAATTTAATCAAAATAATATTTTTCAAAAGCGGGGTTGTAAAATATCTACATTACTTTGCCGATAAAAAAATTCGAGGGGAGGATGGACTTTTAAAATATCTACATTGCAGACCAAAGCAGTGTTAAAAATATAACTTGAAAAATATCTAAGTTGGCCTGGAAATTCGCCTGATGCTGGCTCGGTAAAACATAGCATCAATTAGGACAGAAGGCCGGGACAACATAAGATCAAAATTACCAAAATATCTTCCATAATTCACAATTTCAATATTATAGATTGAACAAACATGTAACTTCTTTTTTTTTCAATTCATTTTAATTTTACATTGGACATTTAAGCGACGCAAGATCATCTGTAATTTTTCATTTCTTAAAATTGGGTGAAATAAAATGGAAAAAATAAGAAATCTGCGATTAATTTTCTATTTTTTTTAATTTTTCACGTTTCCATGCTTCTAATATAACCGACAAAGCTTCCCACCACCCCAATATATATATATATATATATATATATATATATAGATAGATAGATAGATAGATAGATAGATGAAGTTACACTGTGTTTTATGCCTAAAACATTGATTCTCATACACACTTTTCATCTTTTCCCATTTCTTTTTTTCATTCCCTCATCAACTTCTCTATTTTGAGGTAGCTCAGTCGGTAGAGCATCCACCCGGGAACCACAAGGTTCTAGATTCGATAACGACCCTCACCAACTCAGCGTGTCAGTAGCAGAGCTTGGATCTGTGCGGTAAAATGGGGAGCTGAGGGTAGGTGTGGCGCTCCACCTCAGATGCAAAGAGTATTAACCCTTGTCTCACGCTAGTGTAAAGGAAATAGACTCCCTCGCTCTCCGGCTGAAACTGACAATAGGCCACTCCTCCGACTTTACTTGTACTTAAGATTTCTTTTTCTTTCTTTTCTTTTCATTTATTTTCTTTCTCTTCACCTTCTCCTTGCTCTCCTTTTCTCCAACATCTACACACTCTTTCTACTGCCCACTCAGCTGGGAGTATAGACTGCATCTCTGCAGAGGGGTAAGACCACCCCAAACTGGACCACCTGTTAGTCGTAGGAGGTGAGTTAAAATGCTTGACGGAATTCTCGTGGCTGAGAAGTCCATGACCTGTAACAACCGACTTTGACCCGTACTTAGGTTAAACTGGCGGTTGTATATCTGTATGTATATATATATATATATATATTTGTATGTATATATATGTAACATTTATATTTGTTTGTATGTATATCTGTGTATATATTTGTATGTATATATATATGTGTGTGAGTATATATTTGTATGTATATATATTTGTGAGTGTATATATATATGTATATTGAGTATGTGCGTATATATGTATACATGCTGTATGCATGCATGCATGCATACATAATATATATATTAATATATATATATATATATATATATATATATATATATATACTTTGGTGTGGTACCAAGTTCTTGGTACAAGGTGATTCTACGCTGGTCCTATTCTCTACCAGTAGTTTGTTGTAGAGTTCAGGTTCCGTAAGAGAGCTCAATGTTTAATTATTGTAAACAGAGCAAAGTTATTCGTGAATAAAAATGCCTTAAATACCATGGGTATCGTGGTTATGGACCATTTCCACTCGTGGGTATCTAGGGGCCACGAGCTTCTTCAGACCACGTATATAATATATATATATAATATATATATATATATATATATTATATATATATTATTTTATTATTATTATATTATCCAGTTTCTTTTCACATGATAGAAAATGTTATCAGTTTATTAATTGAATCTTAAAAATCTGTTAGTCACATGAAGCCCTAGCATTTATATGATGGTCCTGAACTTATCTTTTATCAAGGCGGTAACTGAGAGTTAATGTCCCGCATATGATTTTAAACTGCATCTAATGGTGAAGTTCAAATTATGGAGCTCTGGAGAGTATGGAGTACCCCTACACCATTACTCGCAGGTCCACCCTGACCCGGAGTAATAATACCTGTTAGAATCCAGTAGGGTTAAATAGATCAAAAATGAGTTTTTAAAAACGTGTTTAAAAAAATTGAGTTTGACAAACTTAATACCCAACAAGAACGAACAAAAAAATACGTCTTCGGCATAAAATAACCCAGGGGTTGACGTGCCGTAAAATTCAACCAACAATCAACCACTCTTTCAATTTCCTTCTTGTTCAATTACTAATTAATTTGATGTGAGGATGAGGCATTGGTTTCGCATTTCGATAGCCAGGTGCCGTTCAAAATGTCTTCCCCCTTATTGCTATCCAGTTACGTGGTATTTCTCAGCTCGGTTGCTTTTATATGCAAGTGGGTATGGGCAATTAGGTGTTTGCGAGCGTGTGCGTGAGGGGCGGGGGGTACGTGTTCATCTGTCAGTGCACTCAACAACCTTATTACGTAAATATGACGGTTTAAGATAGGTTTCACAGAGATAGTGTGTACGTTCGTAAAGTGTGCAGGGTCGCTATGCCCAAGTCAGCTTTGGTGGTACAACGAGCTCTACGTTCCTATGGGCTGTTGGATCACGATGACCGTGTTAGCTATGGTGGTACAACGATGTCGATGTTCCTATGGAGCGTCCGGTGTCAATTTCCAAGTGATCTATGGTGGTACAATGAGGTATGTGTTCCTATTATCTGTTGGGTATCAATTTCCAGTTCATCAATTCAAAATTGACATCATTTTATAATCTAATAACTTGATCAATTATTGTTCAAATGATCCTATATTTTAACAGCATGTGTAGAAATTACTCACTCATACTTTTAATTTTTTCTTTTCAGGAATGAGGATATCATTCACTGGAAAAGAAAAGGGGTTAAAACATTAAATATAGAATGCTTAGTTGCTTATATAGTATATAAGCAACTAGATATATAGTATATAATATATAGTATGTAAGCATATATAGTATATGATATATAGTATATAATGTATATAGTATATGATATTTACTATATACTATGTAATATATTGTATCTCAGATTTTAACAGCATGTATGTAATATAGGGACTAGCAGAAACATCGGATACTATGCGTTTTAAAAGCGAATAAAAATAATTAATCTATTTTTAAGGTTAAACTTTTGTCTAAATCGATAAGTAGAACATAATAAACCATCATTAAAAAAGAAAAAATATAATTACATATGCAGTTTATTTTTAAAAGATTTAAAACTATTTGTTTTGGTCAATTTCGACGCGATCCGCCATTTTGGCTGTTATTTATACTGTAATTAGTAACAATATATGACCAACTTGAAAACATTTTTACGGGGGTCAAAAATTAAGCGACCTGAAAAAAAAATGAGAAAGTTTTGAAATAAAATAAATAATGCATTATAAAGATCATTCATTGATAAATAAAACACTGAAAATTTCATTGATATCCGATAATTCCCTAATTTTGGTAAAATTATTTTCTGTAAGGGGGGGCTAAAGTCATTTTGTCAAAAAACGCATTTTAGGCTCAGTTTGCCATACCTAATAATATATACATGCTGTTAAAAATATGAGATATTTCAACGACAATTAACTCTTGCTTAATTTAAACCGCTTAAGGCGGCTCTCCCACCACTGTATTCCTACCGTAAACACACTAGCAGTGACTTTTGCACCTGTCACTTTTTATAGTGAAAAAATCGTTTATTTTAAATTTATTTAATAGAATGAGTTCGATGTGAATAGATAGTGAACTTCGTATCATGCAGATAAAAAAATATTAAGGACTCACTACTTGTCGAAAGGCAAGCCTAGAATTGTAGGGCTATATCGCCAATAAAGTTCGTTGTATAGAACAATTATGAATCGATCACTGATTACATAATCCAAACTGAGGCATTGCAAGGCTCATTAAGGGAGCCGGGGAGATTGTTAGTGATGGCTTATAATCGCTATGGTATCGAAGGCTTGCCCTCAAATTTCAAACCCTTTGCAAACAGTAATAACCAAAGGGATAAGCCTATGACGTTCACGGAATTCAAAGTAAGTCTCCGTAGTTATGAAGAAACAGAAAGTATGTCCTCTGGGAATCCGAACATGGAACTATACAATGAAGACCCAATTTAAAAGGTTAAAAACCAATTCCTGCTATGAGGGCAGATCAACTAGATATACAACTACCAGAATTATCTCAAGACAAACCTTGGAAGGTGATATATCTTAAGATATCTGTAAAGCGTATTGGTTTGCAAAGAAGAAGAATGGACGAGAAGGTTTGGATTAAAATCGTTTATTAAAATAAACAAGGGTGTGAAAAACGTTGTGTGTTGTCGTCAGAAGTATTAGTAGTAAACTCTGAATGCCGAGTGAGTAAGTCAGGAATATCTCAGTGCCTGGTAGCACGAGGTGGGTAAGTCAGGAATGACCTGGGTCGTGAGGTGCAGTGAGGTGGGTATCGTATGATAATAGGTCAGCTCTGCGTGGTGTGGGTGTGGATAATAGCAGTAGTAGATAATAAGTCAGGATAGTGACGTAGGCAGATGGACTCGTGATGGTCAATGTGTAGTGTCGGTAGGTGCCGATGTAAGTTGATATGGTCACTTGGTGTGGGAAAATAAGTCAGGAAGGACCCAGTAAGTTGTAGTGGATAAGTGCCGTGGTGGTCAGGGAGGTAGGATATCGTGCCGGCTGTGGTGAAGAGTTGAAGTAAGGTTGAGTGTCTGGGTAGCGGCGGGCTGCGTGGTAGTGGTGCGCGTAGGGTCTTTGATCCTGCCTGCCTGTCTGCCTGCCTGCCGATCGATCGGCGATACGAAGCCCGAGCCCTCAGTCAACTGTCTTTGCTTTCAAAATGCCGAACCTATATAGTAGAGAGATAGGCTCCAGAAATTGCTTTTGAGCGTTTAGCGGAAGGTACCCCATTGGCTGAAAATCCGGATTCCATTCATGATATTATTTTTTGTTGTTTTGGAATTCCTTTCAAGCTTAACTCAATCCGAGCCCCATGCAACAGAACTGCTCAATTTTGGTCACTTTGTTTTAGGGTACCGTGGGTTAACTTCGCTGGTAGGCGTCTGCTCGTATGTTTTATTTTGCTTTGTTAGTGAGTGGATATATTGTGTGTAAGAATGTGAATCATAAGAGATATCTATCTCGGTTATAACAAAGGGTACAAGAAGTCGTCATTAAAAACAAATATTACATGTTATATTTGTAATAAAAACTTCCTATCATGCAGATAAAAAAAACTTCCTATCACGCAGATAAAAAAAATATCAAGAAAATTTGGATGAGCCGAGGGGGAAATTTAGTGGCAATGAGTTAATCAAGTTATCAAATTACTAAATGATACCAATTTTACTAATTATTTACTTATTAGTATATATGTATATATTTACTTATTATTATATATGTATATATATATATGTGTGTGTGTGTTTGTGTGTGTGTGTGTGTTTGTGTGTGCAATTTTGTCTTTGGTTGCAGAGTTTGAATGCTGTAAAGTTTGTTAATAAATAGTAGCTAATGACATCCGCTTTCATTGTAATGTTCTGCGAGAATTAATAAAACCCTAGTGTCTTTAATTTCGAAGAAAATTATGTTTTTTTTTTTTAAATCTTTTAAAAATTTATTAGTGGTGTACTTATAAACTTGCCAAGGAATCACAAGGTTCCTGGTTCGATACCGTCCCTCGCCAACTCAGTTGATAGTAGGTGTGGTGCTCCACCTCTGACGAAAAAACAATCTCCTTGGTCTAGCGCTAATGAAAAGGGGATAGACTCCCTCGCTATCTGGCTGATACCGACATTAGGCCAGCCCGTCGACTTATAACGTACCTTCGCCCTCTCCCTTGTCGGCAAGTAAGACCCTCCAAAAGAGTGGATCATGAATATGATTAAACTACATCTGATGGTGAGGCTGCAGTTCTGGAACTCTGCAGAGTGTTGAGTCCCCACTTCATTGTCATTATTCCTACGTGCACCCCGACCTTAGTGATAGTGTATGCTAGGCTCCCATCTATGGGTCAAATAGATATGTTTGGAAATTATTCGTATTCGATAGGAACGCAATTCCCTAACCTCTACGTATAATATTTAGACGGTTTGATCAAAAAGAAAAATAGATCAAGAAAAAAAAGGGCCGGGTTAGCTCAGTCGATAGACCGTTCGACTAGAAACCACATGTTTCCTAGTTCGATACCGGCCCTCGCCAACTCAGCGTATGTGTAGCACAGGGATCTGTCCAGTAAAGTAAAGAGCTGATGGTAGGTGTGGCGCTCCACCTCAGACGCAAAAACAATCTCCTTTGTCTAGTGCTATTGAAAAGGAGATAGACTCCCTCGCTGATTGGCTGATACCGACTTTAGGCCACCCCATTGCTTTAACCTGGTTTGGTCATGCGAGTGGTTGTCATGTAAGCGTATCTTAAGCAAGTATAGCCTGGCGAAACCCATTATTCTCCTTAAAATCAGTTTTTCTTTTGCCATACCAAGGTTAAAGATCCCAGTCTACCCTACTATTTACCCATATCTGGAGGAAAGAACATTTTGTTGCATACTTTTCCAAGGAATTAGGGCGTCCCATCGTGGTGTAATTGTTAGCAAGCTAGTCTCCCAGGTCCATTACTACTGAATAGCGAGTTTCCTTCTTGAAATGCCCCATATTTTATGACCTTGTGTCACATCCTACCGTGTCGACCAGGTTGGGTAAATATCTACTTTCCCAAGAATTATTAGCGCTATGTGAAATGCAAAAGTCTCATTCAGGATTTGAAACTCAGGTTAGCTCAGACTCGTTCCTGCGACTACGCTATAGCTTTACACACCCTGTCGGCTGAGACAGAAGAATACAGCGATTGCACCTCTGCAGAGGAGTAAAATCCCCCAATAGGGTCACCTGTTGGCCGTGGGTGGCGGCCCATGGTACTTAAGGACGAAATCCTTGTGGTTGAGCGGTCCATGACCTGCCACATTCTACTTTGGCCCTTACGTAGACTAGACGGGCGGTCGGGAAGATTCCCCAATCAATTGACTTGCCACGTCAAGCCCTAACAACTTATGACAAACCACAAATTTTATTCTTATCATATATGTGCTAGAAGACAGTGGCTAAGGGTCTTATTGTCCTGGTTATGACATTAAACTGCATCTTATGGTGAAGTTCCAATTCTGAAGGTTTGTAGAGTATGGAGTATCTCTTCATCTCCATTACTCCCAGGTCGACTTTAGCCCGGAGTGGTATTACCTGTTAGAATCCCATTTATGTATTAAATAGAGAAAAAAGGATCTTTTAAAAAATGTGTTGAATAAAAGTTAGTTTAAAAAATTCCAATACCCATCACCAGGGAATAAAACAAAATGTCTTCGGCAAAGAATACAACCAACTAACCAACAGGTTAACAATACATTAAAATCAACCTGTAATATTCGCAGATTTGTTCTGTCTATAAACCAGTATTTCCAGGGCTACAAAGAAGTCAAAATGTTTTAAATAGAAAACTGGAAAGCCCTGTATAATTAGTGAAAATTGTTGACTCTCTTTGTTTGCGTCGACACATCACCCGAAAGGAGAACTAATATCAATTAATTTCACTTATAAATTTCTTTGTCGGTCCTATTGCCGAATATTTTTTGTCGAAACCATCAAAGCCCCCCCCCTCCTCAACAAAAACAACCCCCACCCATCCTGAAGAGGTCGGTTAGTTATCCTCTATTCATTCAGATCATTTCAGGTTTAATTATTTTCTCCTTTTTACCAAAAACTTCACAACAAATTAGCGATAACTAAAGAAAGAAAGCAATTCGAGAATATCCACCATTTATGAATATTTCTCTGTTAATAAACGACATGCGCATGCGCGGACCGGACAATCACAGTGACAGCGGATGACAGTGAGGCTAACAACGATTATCAGATAACGATGCAAAATAGAAAATTATGAAAAAAATGAAAAAAAAAAACCAAAAACGAAAAAAACAAAAACTGGTTGTTATTTAAGTTTTTCGTATTAAAGAAAGAAAGTCAAAATAGATTTTTCATTTTTCCGAAAAAAGAATGATGAATTATGCGATCTGAAGACTGTTTTTTGACATTTATGGATGCAGGAAATGTCGGCGAAAGGAGACGATTTCTGTCGCCATGTTGTTTTTTCTGTGGCTTGCTCGATGTCAAACGCCTCCGGGTGCCCAAATGGTTGATCAGTAATTTCTCAGGTTATTGCTTTCTAATTTACATTTGACTAGAATTCAATTGACGGTTTATGCTTTCATTTGGGTTTTCTATTTGTCCGCCTCGGGGGAAAATTTGGGATATTTCGCTTAAGTGAAATACACCCACAAATACATAGACGCACACGCGCGCATATACACACGCATATATATATATATATATATATATATATATATATATATATATATATATTGTGCATAATATGTGTGTGTTTGTGTGTATTACACACACACACACACACACACACATATATATATGTATATATATATATATATATATATATTTCCTAATGATTTCCTAATCACGTCATTGACGAACGAATCAAACAGATCATCCAAAAATAGACGCTAACTACAAGGAAAAACATACTACAGCAAATACTTCTTGAAATAACATTATTATCGCAACCAGATGCACAGGAATTACAAACTTGATGAAATAGCACTAAAAATTAATTCGGAACAATGTTACTGCCTGATAATAAGGTAAAATTGATTATTTATTACACAAAATTTAAAACAACTAACCTCGTTAACCGCAACAACTCCTCTCCCCAGACAAGTCGGCTTAATGAGACCATTGTAGTATACAAATTTAAATGTCCCTTAGGAGATTGTCTTCCCAAAAAAATGAAAATACCTTTTACCTCAATGACTTTGTCACGCCGTTTAACTCTTCATATGACAGATAATAGCTCCATTTCAGAACATCTAAAATTACATACATGTCCCCACTCTAATTACCGAAATATCATAATGGAAAATACGCACTTTCTGCACAAAGAAAACAAAAACTCCAAATACTAGAAGCTTTATACATCAAACAATACAAACCATCCTTAAATAAAATTAATTTTTTTAATGCAGTACTCACATTTTAAAATGCCTAAAACACTTTCCTATCAATTCCCTCCTTCCAGCCTCCAATCTATTAATATTATTTGAAAAAAAAACTGGAACACATCACCCCTGATAATGGCACTTCGAAGTGCCGAAAAGTACTCGGGATATGAACTTGGTGGACTAATCCACGAATTCCATCCAAATATTTAAAAAAAATTGCCAGAAAAACTTGAAAAGATCACCAATAAAATCGTTAAACCGGAGACCTGCCTTTTGTTTAATTCCACACACACACACACACACATATATACATATATAATAATATATATATATATATATATATATAGGTTGTTACAAAAATAATGGCCGATTGAAGTGCTCGGTTTTGAAATGTCATTTTACATAGAATTGTTGTTTATTTCAGGTGAATTTTGCATATAAATAATTAATGTGTGCTCAAAAATAAAATTTAATTTATTTTCAGATAGAAAGTATTTTTGAAAATAGGGGCTTCAAAATGAACATGCCTAAAACATGACCTCCGTCTTCTTACGTTTCAAAATTTGGGCAAATGCCTCCGAACCTGCTGCCAATATCAAAAAAGCATTAGGAGATGAATCCACAAGTGATCGGACAGAACGAATGTGGTTCAGAATTCCGCAGTGGAGATGAGAGTCTTGAAAATGAAGAAGCGGAATGCAGTCTTGACAATGAACATTGCAGGCAGTTTTTTAACAAAATCCACGACAAAGTGTCACAGAGATATCTCAGACCCTTGGTGTCAGCATTGCAACAGTTTCACCCATTTACAGAGAATTGAAAAGGTGAAAAAGTGTGATAAAGGGTTCCTCATGAGCTCAATGAGCACCAAAAAACTTAGGCGTGTTGTATACTGGCTTCGAATTCGTGTATGTTAGTAGCGGATATCGTTCCTGACCCCTAGACGATGTATCTAGTAGTCGGCTACTGAACTTCAATAAACAACAGATACGCGTATACAAAAATGACTCTTCTTTATTTTCTTCGGTGTGTGGTAGGTGAGTGGCGAGCATGGATAATGACACTACGACTACCTATGGTGTGGTGAAAGGTGGTGGGCGAGCCTCACTGCTCGCAGCAGCGCTCGACCGTATCGACGGTCAGACTCCTTGGGCTCTCTGCGCCGTCTCCTTGGGTCTGCCTGGGCTACCTGATGACCGCTTCAGTACTGACGACCGCCCACACATTCTTTTGTTCCTTGACCGGAAGTCCTTTCTCTTTGTTCAAATTCGCGTTTGTCCAGATGAAGTCTTTTGTTGCTCTCAAACGCCTACACGTTTTCTTTGTTCGCTACCACCAGGACAAAGTCCTTTGTTATCTTCGTCATCCCCCCTCTTTTTAATTCAACCGGAAATTCCTATTTCCGTTTGTACAATATCCAACAGGCGGTTTGAAGTGTGCTCGATGCTCAGTTTGCGTAACACCAATGACCTCTTTCTTGACCGATTAGTCACTTGGGATACGAAACCTTACCACATCCTCCATATTCTCCCGATCTTTCACCTACTGATTATCATTTTTTAAGCACATTTTTAAATGGTAAAACTTTTTCGATATAAAGAAGAGGTGGAATCGTTATTTAAAAGATTTTGTTGCATCACAGCCAATAACTTTTACCAACGCGGAATAAATTGCCTCATAGATCGATGGCAGAGATGCATAGCTGCCCAACGCTCGTATTTTGACTATTTTAACATTTCTACTGTTAATGTTTCAACAATAAATGTGTGTATTTGAAATCGGCCATTATTTTTATAACAACCTATATATATATATAGAGTCGTTGGAAATGGACTAGTCAAATACAAAATGATACCGTTTCCATTTCACATAGCGCTGGTATCCTTGGAAAACGAATGCATCCAAAACTACTCTCCCTCCAAACTATGGGTAAATAGTATGGCGGACTGAGATCTTTAACCATGGCTAAGTAACCAGTCTAGGAGAAGGAAAACACTGAATTTAAATCTGTTAAACTCTGCTTAAGAAATTAACACTGATGTTGCATCTTGCTCGTGCGGAAGGGGTTAGGATATATATATATATATATATATATTAGGGATACCCCAAAATTCGGCTGCTTCTCATTTTAAAATTTTTGTCCAAGTTGAAAAGTAATAACATTAATAAGCATCAGTAAAAAAAATAAAAAATAAAAAAAGGCAAATAATATTGCACATGTAATTTATTTTTCATACATTTCAAACGATGCTTTCGGTTAATTTCAATCTCGGTCCGTGCCTGGGTGTGTTTGATATGGAGAATGAAAACAATCACCCAGACAGTAGGCTTCCTTCTCACACACTGCCGTTGTGCGTCCAAAGAAAAGGCCCCAAATAACCAATGCAGTTTGGCAACTATAGTGTCCAGAAGTTGCTGGATAGCTCTGAACTTGAGCACCCACACTTAGGGATTCCAGTTCCGGAATTATTTCAGAGTTTACTCCCCTATCCTTCCTTGAATGAGTATAGCCGTTTTATAACAGACTTTTCCTTGTCTAGATGGATTGCCGCCCAAGGCTAAGGAGCCCCATCCACCCATTTGTGGATTATTGAGAGTAGTAAGTACCCCAATCTATATATATATATATATATATATAGGATTGTCGTACTGTTAAAATCAGTTAAAAATCACCTTCCCATTCTGTAGGTGACGATGGCTGAGCGGTTAAGCATTCCTGACTGATGATGAATCGATTTTGGTTTCTGTCCTGTAGGTAGATTACCAAATGTCTAGCCACACTGAAGAAACATGATACGTCGAAACACGCGTTTCTGTGAATACATATATATATATATATATATATGGGAGAATATGTGCTTAATTGAAGTCGTACCTAATTTTGAAAATTAATTAGTAATTAATGAATTAGGCGGGCATACCTATTCAAATGTAAGGCACTAAAACAAATCGAGAAAATTTAAAAATGAATAGGTATGCCGCCTAATTCATTAATTATTAATTAATTAATTTTCAAAATTTAGGTACGACTTCAATTAAGCACATATTCTCCCAAAAATTGTCGACTAAAACAGCCATATCAAAACACATGTTTGTTTGTTTACTTCTCATATATATATATTATATATATATATAAATATATATATATATAGTCATATTGTATTTGTAATATAAATAGATAATGATATTCTCTTTCCTGGTGGTCTTTAATATTTTTATCTTGCTCTTTCCCTCTCAATTTATTCTTTCTATTTAATTCATTTAACATGTATTCCATTATTTTTCTTTATTTTTCTTTCTTTCCTTCCTTCCCTTTCTGACTCTTACTCTTCATTTATTCGGAATTAACACTTTCTAATCTCCGTATCTGCTCTATTCGTCTGGTTTCCCCACCACCCCGAACACCACCGTCTTTATCCTAAGATATCAAGTTGGTGTGAACGAAGCCCAGCAGATGTTCCAATCGACAACCATCTCCTCTCTCTCTCTTCTCTCTCTTCTTCTTTCCTTTTCCTCCTCCCTTTCCTTCTTCTCTTTTCTCCTCTCTCTCCGCCACACTGCTTCAATTCTTTACAGTTAAGCACATAATTCACCCACCATAGTTAGAGCTCACTTAAAATGACATGTTGTTTCTAATAACATATTTTCTGTTGATTCAACTCCCCTCGACCGATGGCTTATTTAGATAACTTTCCGCACATCCAGCCTCGTTTTCATTTCTTTTTTTTTTTAATTGCACCTAAAATACGCTCTGCAGACCGCCAATTCAAGAGAAGTTTTATATTCTCCAGCAATGCGCTGTTACATTTTATAATTCCTTTTAGAAGTCCGACGATAGCGTCACTCCATGTCAACAGTTGTGGAATTCCCATCTGCATTTGGAGGTTCATCACACGAAAAAAGTCGCCGCTCTGCAGCCTTGAATCTCGATATTGAGTGGTTCAGCTCCTAGGAGCACACGTCTCCGCCAACCCTGCTGTTGGAGGCCAGATCTTCCAGGCTTTGAAGGTGTGATGGTGCGTTTCTTCAGTGGTGTCTAATATTGGTCTTTGAACCGGCCTTTTGGTGGAGATTCCTGTCATCTGCGTGCCATCCGCGAGTTCACCGTAAAGTATTTTACGGGGGAGTCTGTCTGCAGGCTTGCGGATGGTGTGACCCAACCAGTTCACTGCATACGACCTTCAATATTGTAATTACGCCACAATGTGCACTATCTCATCTACTGAATATGCAGTATCTCATCTATTAAAAGTGATGTCAACAAGCACATAGGTAAAACATGGACTACAATTGAAATGGTCGATAACTATATGGCAAAATTATTTCTCTCATAAAACTAACAAACGGAAATCTTCTGAGTTGTGTTAGTACTACTGTATGGCTGGTTATTTTGTTTTTACAAATAATCTGCACGCAGTTATAGTTTACAGCATTCCTATCTAATACTAATAATTTGCACATAGGTATATGTTTTAAAGTATTTTCATCTAATACTAATAATGCACCAAATGTATATGGTGAAGTATTTCCAATCTAATACTAATAATTTGCACAGTGTTATATGGTTTCAAGTATTCCATCTAATGCTAATATATCTTTACAAATTAATATTGGGTTCAAGTATTCCTATCTAATACTAATAATTTGCACCGCTGTATATGGTTTCAAGTATCCTATCTAATGCTAATAATTTTTACAAATTTATATGGTTTCAAGTATTCCTATCTTAATACTAAAATTTCACACTGTTATATTGGTTCAAGTATGTCCTATCTAATGCTAACAATTTTACAAATTTATATGGTTTCAAGTATTCCTATCTAATACTAATAATTTGCACACTGTTATATAGTTTCAAGTATTCCTATCTCAATGCTAATAATTTTTTACAAATTAATATGGGTTCAAGTATTCCTATCTAATACTAATAATTTGCACACTGTTATATGGTTCAAGTTATTCCTATCTAATGCTAATAATTTCAACAAAACTTATATGGTTCAAGTTATCTATATAATTACTAATATTTCACACTGTTATTGGTTTTCAAGTATTCATCTAATGCTAACAATTTTTAACAAATTATATGGTTTCAAGTATTCCTATCTAATGCTAATAATCTTCCACACTGTTATATTGGTTTAAGTATTCCTATCTTAATACTAATAATTTGCACACTGTTATATGGTTTCAAGTATTTCCTAATCTAATGCTAATAATTTTTACAAATTTAATATGGGTTCAAGTATTCCTATCTAAATACTAATAATTTGCACACTGTTATATGGTTTCAAGTATTTCTACTATAATAGTAATAATTTGCACACAGTTATGGGGTTTTCAAATATTCCTATCTAATACGCATCCGCTAGAGAGAGAGAGAGAGAGAGAGAGAGATAGAGGAGAGAGAGAGAGAGAGCATTTGTGATTGAGAGCATATGCTTATGAGAGAATGAAGATAGAGAGGGTCAGAAATAGTTGTGCAAATAGGTTGTGCGCTGCATAATTGTGTGTATCAACTGGCTTGCGGTCAGACAGTTGGGAAAAAGGATTCCTTTCACCCTTGCGGCTGTAACGAATGCCGAAACTAGTGGGGAAAGTGAGCAAAGCTTGTGTTTTCTTAATATCAGTGCAAAAATGTGCATCTATTTTAAATGTTTAATTACCTGTTCTTAGTGTCCTGTTACCAAGTCTCATTCTACATGAGCAATTCTAAAACAAATCCCTGTTTCAAAAAGAAGTTTTTTTTCTCCCACTCACCAACGAGAATAGCAAATGAAAAGAGAGAAAAAAATCGGATCAAGTCACCAATTAGACACCCCCAGTTGCGAGTTTTTTCAAAGGAATGGAAATTTTTTTTTCCTGGTTGTTAGTAAACAAACTACAGGACGATTTTTTGACATTATAATTTCATAAGATAGGAATTATTTAAAAACCATAAACTGTATGCAACTAATTGTATGACAAAATAGTTACTCAAACCTATAATGTTTTGAAAATGATTATTTTACTAGTACAAAAAAACACCTCGGGGGCGATGTTAAAAATAGATTTTTGAAACATATTGCCTGAGGGTGGGAGTAAAAAAAATTCAATGTCAGCAAGTTTGTATCCTAATAGTAAAAATCATTCAAGTTCATTAAAGGATTTAAAAATAAATCAATTTGAAATGTAAACTTTAAATATGTATTAAAATAAAAACTATATATAGATATATAATACCAGTTATGTATTTATTAAAACTTGTTTTAAAAAACAATGAGGACTGACTAATGTTGCATGTTCAAATTTTGAGTGTATCTATTGAATAAATACACTCAATATAACATAGAATAAATGTTATTCTATGTTATGACGATTTTAGGTAATGTGACGTAAGCAGTGACGTAATTTTTGTTACAGACAAAAGCCGGAAGCGAATCTCCATTATTAATAGATTAGTTACTTAAAACCAATAGTTGCTTGAAATACTTCAAGCCATATAACTGTGTAGAAGAGGTTGGTTTTTAGGGATGTCAACTCTTGTTGGTATTCTGATATGACACTAAACTGAAGATGATATAGTAAGTCGACAGGGTGCCTAACGCCGTTATAAGCCAAACAGCGAGGGAGCCTATCCTCTTTCCACTAGCGCTAGACCATTGTTTTGTTTTTGGCGTCTGACGTGGAGCGCCACACCTACCATCAGCTGTCCCTTTACCGCACAGATCTGTGCGCTACTCATACGCTGAGTTGCGAGGCCGGTATCGAACGAGGAACCTTGTGGTTCCTAGTGTGACACTCTACCGACTGAAGGTTCCAATTCCGGAGTTCTTGTAAGCGTGGAATCATCCCTTTCGTTAATATTACGTCCTGGCCAACACTGGCCAAGTGATAGTACCTGTTAGGATCCCATATATATAATAAAGAGAAAAAAGAGGTTTATAATTTTTTTATTAATTTTGTTCTCACTAAATAAAAAGAATGACTCATATAATGATACATATTAAACATAATACAGTGAAAATTTCAGATCAGAATTCTGCTAATGTGTTATATAGTTGGCTATAACTTATTGATCCACTCCTTATATTATAAGTTAGGTAGTGAAGACTAAGTCATGGTGCTTGTGGTAAACCCTGTCAGTTTCTCCAACCAATGCAATTTTTAAATAAAGTTCGGTTTGAAAAATCTCATAAACAGTAATTGACATTTACTAAGCCATAGTTGACGTTATGCCTCACAACCTAACTTACATATACATGTTCTATCAATGATATGAGGACACTTTACTTATAAAGTATATCAAAACTATATCATTCAATATTCATAAATATATATATATATATATATATATATAATATATGTGCATAACATATTCACATGGCATATTTTACAAGACAAAGAATATTCACATAGAATTTCTAAGAATACTTTTTCAGAAAAGCCTAATTTAATGTTTGTGTTTGTATTCAAAGAATTTTTTCCTTTGTTAAATATCTATTTTTCAGTGATTTTCAAAAGTGTTGCATTTTCAAATCACAATGGTATGGATTGTTTAAATTATTTTTTTAATCAAAGAGGAAAATTCTAAAGACAAAACTACTTACCTTGTCATAGCGGTAACATTTAATTTTATCAATGAACTGAGAAACTGAAATGATAAAAAATAAGATTTAAAGACAAATCAAATAAAAACAGATCTTTAATTATTCCACACATTTCCAAAGTCAAGTATCTCAATTTTTTTGTTTTATATTCTTCAGTTTACTTCATTCTTAAGATTAACAAGATTCCACAGACCTGCTACAGTTAAATAAATTTCAAAAATACATACATCGCTGATGAGACTTAATAAAGTTGAAACAGTCTGTACAATGTTCTACACACAGAATGATTCTTTACCGAAATTCACTTGTCATTATTATCTTCTATAATTATCAAATTTTATGCGATATACGCATTGTAACTGCCTTCAAGCAAAAATATAAATAATAATATATACTTTATTCAACAATGCTTCTAAAATAAACAAACATCCAAAAATCTTATTTCAAAAATAAGTATTGCTAAATTATTAATAACACTTAAATATAAACTAAATAAAGAATTAAATATTAACAAAGTAAATTGAATAAGTGAAATTATCTGATAGGTGCAATTTGAAACTCAAACGTAATTGTTGCATAGCCATTTTGATATATACTTCTATTAAGTGTCTTCATCTTCTTTCAATAGTTGTCTGTTCTTTTGATCTGTGTTCTTTTTCAAGTCTAGCATTCTCTGGTTCTGGGGAATGTCTCTCTCTGGGTTCCATATTCCTCTGTCATTTTCAGGAACAACTCAGACATTTTCTAGAGTACAAACTTTTTTTAAAATTTCCACAAATACCTTTTCCACCCGATACATTCTCAACCCATGTGAGTGTGGGGAAACAAAGTCAGAAAAACATGTCTGCCAAAATGGGCCATTAGCTTTAAATCTACAGTTATACATACTATAATTCTACTTCCCCAGCATCACCTGGTCACATGATCTTTCTACCACCAAGGGGTGGCCTCATTTCAGAATAACCAGAGGTGACACTTTAACAATCAAACTCTCAGGGATTTTCCACTGTTTTTATCGTTATTTCAAACTTCTCCACACTTACTTGCAAAAGATGATAGGTATACCAATTCCGTTATGTTAACATAACATCTTTTGGTTGTTTTGTGCCTCAAATAACACACATTGCATATTGTTCAATATGAAAGTGCAGATTAGTTTCAACATTTATTCTAAAAATGGATTTTAAACATATTTTAACTGGAAATTTTATCCCAATGTTTGTAAATTATTCCAGTGAAAATTTAATCAATTTTACTACAATCCAATTTAACTTTTTCAGAGTTGAAACAAACAAGATAGTTTTCATTGTCCTTGATATGGTTTAAAGTATTCCTATCTAATACTAATAATCATATTTACAAGCAAGCCTTATATACATTTATAAAAAATAAACGTGTGGCTTGACCAGCTTACAGTAATAGTTATAAAATTGTATTTACTGTCATAAGAAGTAAATATGATAAAATAGAAATCAACTTAAAACAATTGAAAAGTTATTTATTTGGATGAAAGAAAAAAAACATATTCAAACTTACTTCCAGTTCTATTGGACAGTTCTTGCAAGGTATTCTGGATATGGATAGGACATTCCACATTATTTACTAGAAAATAAAACAAAGAAAAAAAAAGGAGATTTTAAAACAGTTTCATAGATGAGCAGAAATGAACAAAGTATGTCTAGAAAAATCATAAAAATTACTGATTCTGTATCATAATAGCTGTTACATTTAGATATGAAATTTATATGCAAATTGTAACAACTGTTATGAAGACCTGATAGTATTTTTAAAAGAATATTGACCAATTTTAAAATAAGTAAGTTAAAGCGATGGGGCGGCGCCCTAATGTCGGTATCAGCCAATCAGGAGGGAGTCTATCCCTTTTCACTGGCGATAACCAAAGTAGATTGTTCCGTCTGATGGTGGAGCGCAACACCTACCATCAGCTCCTTACTTTACAGCACAGTATCCCTGTGCTACTTTATACGCTGAGTTTGGCGTGATACAAATGATAATATTTAACCATTTTAAAAATTCTAAAACAATAAAAATACAAATAAAATATTAAACTTATTCAGACCTAATAAATATTATTTGCATGAAATTAACAATTACATATTTTGAAATATTAAATATTGCATCAGCATTTTTTTTTTTTTTTTTTTTACAAATAATTAGATAAGTCCAATCTTTAGCGTTGAGCTCATCATTTTCATGAATTTATATTATAACTTAATTGGCAAATAAATATTAAATGAGAAGATACACAATAATTAGCACTAAATAGTATCTCCCTTGAGAAATATAATGGAGTAAACGACAAACACACGATCCTCAGTACAATTAAGCTGCAATAGATTAGAAATTCCTATAAAGCTTGAGTATTTCAATGTAACAAAAATCCCACTTAATGTGCCATTTTTGCCATGCTTACAGCTAACACACATACTAAAATCAATTCATCTATATTGTTTGGTTCATTGTTTTAATGGCATATCAACCTTCATTTAGGTTATTAATGCCAAACCCACCTTGTAGGAAGAACAGTAGTGGTACTATCTAACCCCATTAACAAGGCGGATGAGGGTCATAGAAATGAGCGCAATTAGCGCAACACGGTTTTGGAACTTGCTTACTACTTGCCTCGCTTACTGTGTCACAGTCCAACATGTTAGCCACTATGCCATGCCCCTCCCTCATTATTGATATAGATGATACAAAACACAGACACATATATTTATATATATAACATACCTAATATGAAATGTCCAGACCTTTCAGTCATTTTTTGATTTAGTGTAGATAGAATCATCAATGTGAAAAGTCAATAGCAATGTCCGTACTCAATTTAGTGCATCTTCTGTAAACAGAAAACAGTTTGAGATGAAAACCACTGAAAATGACTAAACAAATATGAATGTCAACATTTAATTTTATAAAAATTATTTTGAAATTTTCAAATAAAAAGAAAGATGAAGAAATGGAATCCAGGTAGAATGTTGTAATTAATCGATTAATTCAGATTTTACAAAAAACTTTACAGAGAATGATTAAGTTACTGATTATAAATTATAAGTGGAATAATTATAATAAAGAAATAAGCAAATAAAAAGCATATTATATACTCTATAAAATGTATTAATATGCTTTTATTTGTTTATTGTTTTCATTGCAATTCTTCATTTAATGATCTAATGCAATGTAAAAATATTTGTATTCATTAATACATGCTGAATTTGTCTTGCGAGTTATTTTTTTTGAAACAGAGCCACAGGAATTTTTATAAATCTTAAAAAAAAAAAAAAAAAATACATTAAAGCCAGTTTGATCTATTTGCTTAATTATTCATCAAATTATTGGTTGCTGCTAGTTCACAAAATAAGAATAAATATGAACATTGTTAGTTTGTATAACTAAATAACATGAACCATGTTAAAAATTGATAAGCAATGAAATAATAGACCAAATACATTAAAATTACCATTTAGCTTCAAAAAGTTATATGCCTTTATTAATAAGACTGGAGAGATTGTTTTAAAGAAAAATATTTTTTGTATTCTTATAGAACCAAAAATATTTTTTATTTTTAAAAACTAAATAAAATAAACTTATGCACTACAGAAAATATGAAATTAATTTATTGCACCAAGAATTTTAATTGGAGAATTCTACAACAAAGGATTAAAAAATCTATTTAAATAATTAGATAATCATTGGATCCTGATTTATGCTGCAAAAAATGATGTTTCACTCGAATCTAATCTCTCCAGAAGTAACTAAAAGAATTGCCAAGAAATTTTATCATCATTATACAGTATTTTAAATGACAATATGTGAATAATCTACAGCAAACCTTTCCTTTTTTTTAAATGTCGACATTTGTACATCTTAATTTATTTTTAAATAATGCTTAAATAACAAATAAGAGATATCTTACAATCTGAAGTGCATAAAACATAAGGAAGAGACAATTCTTTCATGATTTCAACAAATATGCTCCAAATAATAAGATAAATAGTGAAGAAATTATGAATTTAGTGGTAGTTGAGATTGTAGATTGCCTTAATTTTTGGTGTTTGTATCCTAGTAAAATGAATGTACTCTCTCGAATTTTTGATGTGTTAAGAGTGCTCATACATTTGAACCACTGATCTCTCCCTTTTTTTTT
>CM042149.1:109727701-109733788 GCA_023376005.1 Doryteuthis pealeii | reverse complement strand
CTTCTATCTTGGTAAATTACAGCTTCAATCTCGATATTTTATGACACACCATATATATTATATATGATTATATATATATATATATTGGAGGATGATTGTGCCTTAATTAAAGTCATACCTAATTTTTGAAAATTAATAGTTAATAATAATGAAATTTAGGCGGGCAATATATGTTCAAATGTAAGGCTAAACAATCGAGAAAATGTCAACCCTGAATGCTATATTCGACCTATCAAATCAGGATTGACATTTTCTCGAATTTGTTTAGCCTTACATTTGAACCATATATGCCTACCTAAATCATTTAATTATTTTAACTAATTATTTTTAAAAAATTAGGTATGACTTCAAAGAACACATATCCTCGCAAAAAATTGTTCGGCTTAAAGCCATATTAAAAAAATGAACACATTTGTTTGTTTACTTACCCTCATATATATATATATATATATTACATACATATTATGTGTGTGTGTGTGTGTAGTGTGTGTGTGTGTGTATGTAGCGTAGAATAAACAAACAGCGAGGATTTAAAATATTTATGCAGATAAATTAGACCATAATTTAAAATAACTAACAGATTGCCTTATGGTTTATGTCTTATTTGATTTGCCCCATCACGAAACCGCGAAAAAACATCCCCATTTACACCTCAGTTCTCACCCCCCTCCCCTACCCAACACAGCATTTCTCTATCGAGTGTATCTCCTTTGTCCGTATACACACACAGCGTCGTAGGATAATTTCAATAATTTTGAATAAATTGTGGCAAAAATATACATTAGGAATGTTTATCTGCTTCACTGCCATAAACTTAATATAATTTTAATAAATATACGCTATTGTGTTTGTTAACACAAACACACACACACACACACACACACACACACAACTATATATATATAATATGATATATATATATATATATATGTATATACACCGAAAGCGTGATTAGGAGAAAAACCTTTTTCTTACAGCGATATATAGTAGTATATATGGTAGAAATGGAGGAGGTTAATCCGACAGTATGTGGAAAAAAGTAGACAAACACGGGATGCTTATGGAAACTTGATGTTTATTGTCGACGCGTGCAACGTTTCGGCTCTCTTTAGACCATCTTCAGGACTTGGTATAGTTCTTACTCCAATGATTTGAGAATTTCCAACATTGGAGTAAAGAACTATATTCCAAGTCCTGAAGATGGTCTAATAAGAGGGGGGGAAGGGGTGACCGAAACGTTGCACCGTCGACAATAAACATCAAAGTTTCCATAACATCCCGTGTTTGTCACTTTTCTCCATATAATATAATATATATATATATATAATATATATATATATATATATCGCTGTAGAAAAAAGTTTTTTTGTAGCCCAGCCTAAACTTTTTTAGTCTACTGAAGAAATTCGAAACCCATGGTAGGCGAGAAAACTTTTTTTTAAATAATAGATATAGTCCGCGGTCGCACCTATAATCAACCGTTTATCGCGTTAAAAGATACATACGTGAATCGACTGCCAATTAATCAATATCTGATAATACAGTGGATTTAACCCTGAAATCCTTATGCGTGAATCTAGAGTAGGTTATTACCGTGGTTCGTTTATGATAATAAATTTGCTCTGACTAACGCATATAGGAGCACTTTGATATTTGTTATATCGCTGTCTTACATTTTGTGAAACTTGAATCAACAACCATGCCTGACCATTTTCACCGGTAAGTCACTTTTTTCCAACAAATACCACACACACAACACACACACATATTATATATATATATATATAAATATATATTATATATATATATATAATATAATATATATATGATATATATATATATAATATATTATATATATATATATATATATATATATATATATTTATATATATATATATATATATATATATATATATATATATATATATATAATATATATATATATATATATATATATATATATATATATATAATATATATAATATATATATATATATATATATATATATATATATATATATAATATTATATATATATAATATATATATTATATATATATATATATATATATATATATATATATATATATATATATATATATATTTATATATATATAGGAAGCGCGCTGGTGTAATGGTTTAAAGTCATGGGAAATGGAGTCGTTCGCCCCCGAGTTCAATCCTGGACGCTGGTAATTGCATTTCACTAGCGCTAAAATACCCTTGGAAAGATATGAATCCTACTCTCCTTCCAGCCTATGGGTAATAGTTAGGGCAGACTGGCTCTTTAACTTGGTTCAGGCAACCGGTCTAGGAAAAGGAAAACTCTGAATTAAAAATATATATATATATATATGATATTAGTTTGCTATATTTCATGAGTAAAAAGTAGGTCTTACCATTGATAAATCATGTATATGTCAGTTAGGTTAGCGAAAACACAAAATCTTATTAACTGTCAGTTTTTTTGGCTTTATCTCCGGGTGCAATCTATTTAATTTTTGATGTAATAAAATATTGTAATGAATTAGAAATACTAATAAAACTAAATAGAATGCAAAAATAAAATGATTGAAAAGAGAGAGGAATATAATCGAAAAAAAAAAGAACAACTTTGCGAACTAACTCTTCCATCACTCTCGTCTTGCATTACTATTTTCCCTAAATTTATCTTATTTAGTTAAATTAGAAATAACGATAAAATTCCTTGTTAATTGGATTTCTTTTAAGATTATCCACGAGAGTTTTGCCTCATATTCATTAAGATAAAACCTCACATTAGAAATCAATATAATACCAAGCAACATATTTATCAAAATCAAAATTTTTAAGCATCAATATGCCCCCAAATTAGCCTTCCCATTCACACCGCTAAACCACTTATTTTGTTGTATATGTAAATACAATTGCATGTTATTAGTACTAGTACAAAATAAAAAAACACGCTCGGGTGATGTAAAAATGAATTTTTTTAAAACATATTGCCTTGTGGGGTGGAGTTAAAAAATTCAATGTCCAGCTAGTTTGCTACTCTAAGTAAGTTAAAATCATCAAATTCATGAAGATTAAAAAATAAAACAATTTAGAAATCTAACTTTAAATATGCTACTAAATTTAAATCAAATATTACTAGATATATAATACCAGTCATGTATTTATTAAAAACTTGTTTTTAAAAAACGAGGAACTGTCTTGATGTGCTTGTTCAAATGTTGTGTGTTATTTATCTATGTTTATGACGATTTTGGGGTAATGCTGACGTAAGCAGTGACGTTAATTTTGTTACAACAAAAACCGAAGTACACTCCATTATTAATAGCATGTAGATTATGGGTCACAGCTATTAATAATGTTAAAACAATTTTTTTTCAACAATTGAGGTTTTAAATAAAAATGGAGAATGTGGTGTAATAACTAAGGAATTGTTGACTGCAATAGTTGAATATAGTTTCGGTTACAGACAGACAAAGACACAATATCCATATAATACTAGCAAATATATGCCCACCCTCCGGGTGCAAGTTTTAAGTTTTAATATAATTAAAATATCATGTTAAATTAGAAAGGCCTAATGAAACTGAATAAGAATTCAGATAAAAAATATTTGGAAACAGAGGGGGGTATAATCGGAAAAATAGAACAACTTTTGAAAACTAACTGTTCCACCATTTCCCTTTACTCCCGTCTTTCAGTTGGTAATTTCCCCATTAACTATGTTAGTTAAAATAGGAAGAAAAGAATAAAATTTACAGTTTATTCTTTAGTTAATAGATTTCTGTTAAGATTTATCCCCGGAATTTTGCCTCATATTTATTAAGATAAAACCAAACAATTAGAAATCAATAATTACTAAGCCATATATTTATTAAAATCAAATTTTTTAGATCAATATGCAAATTAGCCTTCCCCATTTAACACTGTAAACCGCTATTTCGCTTGAATATATAAATATAATTGCCATTTATTAGTATGCTAGAATATTGTTAAACAGCTAATTGCATGTAAAACTATTTACTAATAATGAGGTTTAAAATAAAAAATAAAATCATGGAGAATGTTGATGTTAAATTAACAAAAGGGAATTGTGGACTTGAATAGTAATATAGTTTCGTACAGACATACAAACCCCACAATCTCCATTTATAATAAGGATAAGATAAGCGTTATCTGAAAATAGCCTCGTATTTCAAATTTAGCTCGCAAACTCAAAATAAAAATCAATCAACCAAGTGATAACAGTTATTGGTGCAGGAGACGAGAGTTCCTGCGAGATGAGAACGAGAACAAAATAAACTGTTCAGATGCAAAGGAAAAATATGCAGTGGTACGTTCACTTACGAATTCCTCGGCTTACGAGTTTCCGAGTTAGGAGTTATCACTTGGTTGATTGATTTTTATTTTTGAGTTGCGAGCTAAAATTTGAAATACGAGCTATTTTCAGATACGCTTATCTTATCTTATTATAATGGAGATTGTGGGTTGTATGTCTGTAACCGAAACTATATTACTATTCAAGTCACAATTCCCTTTGTTATTTACATCACATTCTCCATGATTTTATTTTTTATTTAAACCTCAATTATTAGTAAAATTGTTTTACACATTAAGACTGTTAACAATATCTACATACTAATAACATGCAATTATATTTATATATTCACGAAATAGCGGTTTACAGTGTTAATGGGAAGGCTTAATTTGCATATTGATCTTAAAAAATTTGATTTAATAAATATATGCTTAGTATTATTGATTTCTAATTGTTTGGTTTTATCTTAATAAATATGAGCAAAAATCTCGGGGATAAATCTTAACAGAAATCTATTAACATAAAGAAATAACTGTAATTTTATTCTTTTCTTCCTATTTTAACTAAATAGTTAAATTGGGGAAATTTACCACTGAAAGACGGGAGTAAGGGAAAATGGTGGAACAGTTAGTTTCAAAGTTGTTCTATTTTCCGATTATACCCCCTCTGTTCCAAATATTTTTATCTGAATTCTTATTCAGTTTCATTAGCCTTTCTAATTTAACATGATATTTTATTATATTAAAACTTAAATACTTGCACCCGGAGGGTGCATATATTTGCTAGTTATTATAATGGATATTGTGTCTTTGTCTGTCTGTAACCGAAACTATATTACTATTCAAGTCACAATTCCCTTAGTTATTTACACCACATTCTCCATTTTTATTTAAACCTCAATTGTTGATAAAAAAAATTGTTTTACATTATTAATACTGTTGACCATATCTACATCTATTAATAATGGAGATTCACTTCCGGTTTTTGTCTGTAACAAAAATTACGTCACTGCTTACGTCACATTACCCAAAATCGTCATAACATAGAATAAATACACACAACATTTGAACAAGCAACATCAGACAGTCCTCGTTTTTTAAAACAAGTTTTAATAAATACATGACTGGTATTATATATCTATATATAGTTTGTTTTATTTAGTACATATTTAAAGTTTAGATTTCAAATTGTTTTATTTTTTAATCCTTCAATGAATTTGATGATTTTACTTACTTAGAGTACAAACTCGCTGACATTGAATTTTTTACTCCCACCCCTAAGGCAATATGTTTTAAAAATTCATTTTTACATCACCCGGAGCGTGTTTTTTATTTTGTACTAGTACTAATAACATGCAATTGTATTTACATATACAACAAAATAGTGGTTTACGGTGTGAATGGGAAGGCTAATTTGCATATTGATCTTAAAAA
Source organism: Doryteuthis pealeii (assembly GCA_023376005.1). NCBI lineage: Eukaryota > Metazoa > Mollusca > Cephalopoda > Myopsida > Loliginidae > Doryteuthis > Doryteuthis pealeii. The sequence goes on along the minus strand of CM042149.1, from coordinate 109,728,047 downwards.
ATTTGATTTTGATAAATATGTGCTTGGTATTATTGATTTCTAATTGTGAGGTTTGATCTTAATGAATATGAGCAAAACTCTCGTGGATAAATCTTAAAAGAAATCCATTAACAAGGAATTTTATCGATTACTTTCTAATTTAACTAAATAGATAAATTAGGGAAAATAGTAATGCAAGACGAGAGTGATGGAAGAGTTAGTTCCAAAGTTGTTCTTTTTTTTTTCGATTATATTCCTCTCTCTTTCAAATCATTTTATTTGCATTCTTATTTAGTTTTATTAGTATTTCTAATTCATTACAATATTTTATTACATCAAAAATTAAATACTTGCACCCGGAGATAAG
>CM042149.1:109687701-109720201 GCA_023376005.1 Doryteuthis pealeii | reverse complement strand
GAATTTAACAGTTATGCATACGGTCAATTCATACGTAAATTATATGCATTTAACTATGTGGAAATGTATGTTTTACTGCTGCTAACTTATCATTGCTTTATTCGGTAATGTCACATTTCATAACAGAAAGTTTAATTGCCTCGTATATTTTTTAACAGACCTAAAACAAAAAGCCGAGTTTTTACTTTTTTTATTGTATTTATTCATATTATTTAATTAATTTAAGTTTCTGTAATTTATAATATTGTGAAATATCTGGAATTCTGTTTTTCTTTTTAAAATTACACAAGCAATAACAGAATACGTATTTATAGTACATTTAAATTATTCAACTGTGTTACTAATTTAATAAGATAAGAATATATGTATTTATCTTGATATTTCTTTTACTTTTATTCACTCATTAATGTTTTTAAATTCATTGTTTTATTTTACAAATTATAAAAGGATTTATGAAATATTTTTTCGAAGTTGCGTAATATATATATATATATATATATATATATATATATATAATATAATATATATATAAGTAAAGTTGTTGGGCGGCCTATGTCGGTATCAGCCAATCAGGCGAGGAAATCTATACCCTTTTCACTAGCGCTAGACCAAGGAGATTTTTTTGCGTCTGGAATGGAGCGCCACACCTACCATCAGCTCCTTACTTTACCGCATAGATCCCTGTGCTACTCATGCGCCGAGTTGGCGAGGGTCGGTATCGAACTAGGAACCTTATGGTTTCTAGCTCAACGCTCTACCGACTGAGCTTTTTTTTGTGTGTGTGTGTGTGTGTGTGTGTGTGGAAAGAGGGTTGGAATGAATCCGACATAATCTGGTGGAGATATGTGGAACAAAAGAACAAAACTCAGACAAAAGTGTGTAGGATATGTTTCGCTAGAGCTTTGAGCTCGGTATCATCAGTCGTTTTAAACGAATGAATAAAGCAAAACATTACCCAACAAGGGTTGACATGCCGTAAAATCTAACCAACCACCCAATCATCATCTCACTCTCCAGTCGGATGGGATTAGTAATTCACCGACTGAATCCTCTGCAAACAAACTAGACAAGTCATCAAGAGGTACCCTGGGTACGCATCATCCTTAGTACGACACTAAACTATCATTATTAGAAATAATTTGCACATAGTTATATGGCCTCAGTTCATAATGAATTTCAATATCGTATCTTGGGTATGTAATTTATCAACCCCTTCACGTGAGACAACGTCAATTTCTTAAGCGGAGAACAGATTTAAATTCAGAGTTTTCCATTCTCCTAGACTGGGTTAACTAACCAAGAATTAAGAGCCCAGTCTACCCTACTATTTTCCCAAAGCTGGACGGAGAGTATTTGGATACATACATTTCCCAAGGGAATTAGTGCTATGGAAAATGCTAAAAGATTTGTCCAGGATTTGAACTCGGGTTGCCGAATCCATGTCCGGTGAGCATGAACATTAGTAGAAACTGCATCCGGCGATGAGACTCTGTTATCTGGATTGTTGGGTTATTTTATGCCAAAGACGTTTTGTTTTATTCATTATTGATGGTTATTCAATCTCATTTTTAAAAACTCATTACCCTCAGCCACAGGCTTCTAGTACATATATGATAAAAAGGGGTTGGGGCTTTGCCATTAGGGCAATAGGTTGGGACAATCATATCGGTGCTAAGGCTTGACGTGACCAGATGACTGGTCGGAGCGGGTCTCCCCGACCACCCGTCTAGCCTAAGTAAGGACCAGAGTGTTGCATGTCATGGACAGCTAAGCCACCATAGTTACTTCCTTAAGCATCACGGGTCGTGACCCACGACTAACAGGTGACCCTATTGGACGGATATTGTTATAGGTGATACACCCTATAAGTAACAGAGATAATTGTGGCTTAGCAGTAAGCCAATGCGAGTATGCCAATAACTCCACATCTCTCTATTGTATTTGTCTACTTTCTGTTAATACATTTTTCTACATTTGTTACTCGTTGTTTTGTTCTTATTTGACCCCTTAAAACCTCACAACAGATATTACCCCTTCTGTGCAGGTGCAGTCGGTGTATTCTACAACCCCAGCCGACAGCTGCTGGTCTGATCTGAGTTGGTAATAATATTAGGTCTTATCTATGAGTCAAATAGATTTTTTTAAATGAGACTTTAAAAATTATGATTTTAAAATATGAGTTTTAAAAAATGATTTTTAAAAAATGAATACTCAACAAGAATGATTAAATGTGTACCCCTTTATCACCATTACTCTCAAGGTCCATCCAGGACCCGGAGTGGTAGCTAACCTGTTAGGGACACGTTCTATGGGTTAAATAGTTTTTAAAAAAATGAGTATTCGCGAGGGCGCGCCTAAAGTCGCTATCAGCCCAATCAGCGAGGGAGTCTATCCCAATTTCACTAGCGACCCAAGTAGACCAAAGAGATATTAGCGTACTGAGGTGAGCGCCACACCCTACCACCAGCTTCTTTACTTACCGCCCCACAGCATTCCCTGTGCCTACTCATTACGCCTGGAGTTGGCGAGGACCGTATTCGAACTAGGAACCTTGTGGTGCTTAGCCGAACGCTCTACCAACTGAGCTAAATTGAGTTGGAAAAAAAAATTAATAATGGAAGAATGGATAAAACAAAAACTTTCTTCGGCACAAAAATAACCCAAGGACATGACAGTTGTACCAACAACCAACCATCTCTCCGACCATCATTTCCCCAGGACTCGGTAAGAGAGAAACAGAGAAAAAATCAAATCATGTCTAGATATATCAAAAGCTTTTTTATTCGGACTATATAATTAACGCAAACTTAGTTCACCGTGCACCTGACCATTCTTCTCCGTGCACCCCCCCCCACATCTCTCTCTTCTCTCTCTCTCTCTCTCTCCTCTCTCTCTCTACTTCTCTCTCTCTCTCTCTCTCTCGTGCAGGGCTTGTATTGAATCTCCACCATTATAAGTAATCATATCCGCTTTCATGCTTTTTTGAGTGGCACCCCGATCTCTCGACGCTAATACTAATACCACCGCACTCACAACACAAAAAGGACCACTTGTCATATTGATATCCGAAAAGATATTGGGTAGGAAATGGTGATAGCAAGTAGAGTTGAGGCAAATGCGCTGAAATTATGATGATCTAACACATCCATTGTTATTCTTCTTTTCTCTCTTTCTTTCTTCTTTCTTCTATTTGTTTGGCCTTTCTTTTCTAGGTTTTCTTTTGTTTTGTTTTGTTTTTTGTTGTTTTTCTCTCTATTGTTCTCGCGTTATTTTACGCTACAACTTCTTTCTTTTTTTCCTTCGTTTTCTTTTTCTTCTTAGATTTTTGTCCTTTACTTCTTCTATCCAGCCTGAAGTATTCCTTCTTCTCTCTTCCTCCTACTCCTTGATATTCATCATCCTTCATTTTCTCTCCTCTCACCACGTATTATTATTATTATATTATATTATTATTATTATAAGTGCGGATTGTTCACACAGCCTAAGCTGATGGGTATTTCACTGATCTGAGCTGACAGAAGTCTCCTCAGGTCTCCATACTCTTCTGATATTCTAGCGATTGCAGCCAATGCAGAGCCTGGGAAGGTTCTTCAATTCTTATTATTATTATTATTATTATTATTATATTATTATATAGAAATTCTCCTAATCTTCTTCATCGTATCCTCTCTATGAATAATTTATTATCCAAATTTTCTTCTTCTTCTTGAATAATTATCATTCCATTTTCTTCGTCTTCTTATCTTCATCTAGCTTATTCGCCTCTTTTCCACTCCTCTACATGACTAACTATTGTCAAGTCGTCTTCTTCTCTTCTTCTTTCTTCTTCTTGCTTCTTCTTCTTCTTTCTTTCTTCTTCTTCTTTCTTGCCTATTCTCCTCCTGACTGCCCAGATACATGAATAACTATTGTCCAATCTTCTTTCTTCTTTCTTCTTCTTCTTCTTCTTCTTCTTCTTCTTGCTTCTTGCTTCTTCTTCTCTTCTTCTTCTTCTTCTTTTCTTCTTCTTCTTGCTATTCTCCTCCTACTCCCTATACATGAATAACTTATTGTCCAATCTTCTTCTTCTCTCTTCTTCTTCTTCTTCTTCTTCTTCTTCCTATTCTCCTCCTACTCCCTATACATGAATAACTTATTGTCCAATCTTCTTCTTCTTCTTCTTCTTCTTCTTCTTCTTCTTCTTCTTCCTATTCTCTCCTACTCCCTAATTACATGAATAACTATTGTCCAATCTGCTTCTCTTCTTCTTCTTCTTCTTTCTTCTTCTTGGACAAGAACTTATGTGATCATGGTCTCCCTTTCTTTCATGCTGTATAGTTTGCCCTAACCAATAATCGTTCCGCATAAGCGCAATTCAATTCGCCTTGCCGATTGCGTATAGCCGCCAAGCTGCGTAAAATTCCTTCATAGAAAACCTCTTTGGGCATTATTAAATTGACAAGTATTTTCCTTCTTCGTTAATGCTTATCTGGTTGCTTCCTTATTGTTCTTTTTTCTTTCTTTTTTCTATAGACTTTCTTTTATACTCGCCCATAGTCCCGTAAAAAATCACCATTATCTACGTATGTCGATCTCTACTTCGCCTTGTACTATCACTCTGGGTCAGATTGAACACTGGTAATAATTTGCAATGAAGGTGTGTTTATATATAGTCCTTATTTATACGCATGCATTCTCTGAACAGAAACAGAAATTACAAACAAGATTAGACCAGGGAGCTCTGTGGAATATAGTATGTAGATGTAGATGGGAACCTACATGTGGGCATGACGTCCTTTATTTTTAATGCGTATACAATTTATTCCATATACACACACACAGAAGACACAGACACACACACACACACACACCACACACACACAACATATATATAATATATATATATATATTAAATAAGGGAAATAAAATGAATCCGAAATTATGTAGAATATAAAAAAAGAAACAATAAAAAAATAATCATTCTTCTAACATAATTTTTTTTCATTTTATATACTTAAACACACACACACACACACACACACACACACACACGATAACTTACAAACACACACACACACACACACACACACATATAATAATTATATATATATATATATATAGTCATGTTAATTTTACACGCATATCTATAAAAGTGTGAGTAGAAAATATTGACATTGTATGTGACGCGCATAATCTGGTTTTAAGGGGGGCATGTTTATCAATGATTAGAACCCATAATATATAATATATATATATATATTACAGTTGTGTGTGTGTGTGTGTGTGTGTGTGTGTGGTGTGTGTGTGTGCAACAATTAATGTATTTCTAGGGGCTTCTTAAGGTCTAAGTGGTGTAGCCATACAGTAGCACTGACACAACTATGCTTGGAAAATTGTCGCTTTAACTTGTTAGTGAGGATCCCATTTCATATGACTGATTCATCTCTCTCTCTCTCTCTCTCTTCTCTATATATATTATATATAATATATATATATATATATAATATACCAACACCTCCCGCACGAGTAGGATGCGACAAAAGGTCAATTTCTTAAGCGGAGTTAACAGGTTTGAATCAGAATTTCCTTCTCTCTAGAAACCGGTTGCCTAACCAAGGTAAAGAGCCCAGTCTGCCCTACTATCTATCCATAACTGGAGGAGAGTAGGATTCATACCTTTCCCAAGTATTACCGCTAAGGAAATGCAATTACCACATCCAGGATTTGAACCGGCGACGAGTCCATTCCCATTTACTTCAACCATTACGCCACGCGCTATATAGCCCTTATAAAATAAGACAGAGAGGGGAGAGAGATAGAGGGGGGCAGATAGAGATGATAGTTCTTACTTTTTAACACCTCCTTACTGCTCCTACTTGTTCGTCTAGGTCAGCCGCCATCTTATCTACTTGCTTTGTTGAGCTTTTTTAAGGGCTGGTCTTCTTCTTCTGTTGGCTGGACATTGTCTTTAATATTCAATTAATAAAGCAATACTTACTAATAATGCTTTATTTCTCAAGTCCATGATTCCTCTGTGGGTGAGTTGCGAATCCTAAGAGACAGTATCCCTCCTGGGGTGACAGCTCGCATCTGACTGACTAACTAAAACTTATTCTCACGCGTCTGTATACCGGAAGGTGAAGTTGGGATCATCGTTATGTCATTCTTAATCACAAACGGATATGGAAAATTCCACGCCTTCGTTTTTAATTCTAGCGAACTTTATTCAAAATTCTCACAACAGGTACGTTCATAAATTATGACTGTTCATAAATTATGTTACAGATTTACTCCACACTTCCAATACCCCCAAAACTGGGGCCTCTTTATCAGATGTAGTTTTGTGTCATACCCAGGACACCTCTATTTTGTGGGGAGGGGGTCTTATCTCTCTGCAGAGGATACAGCCAGCGTATTCTAAGCTCAGCCAACAGGGTACGCAGTGAAAGGTAGGTATTTAACCAACCTGATCACCACGAGGAGGATACGTGATACAAGTTCGCAATATGGGGCATCCAGCGAGAATCAAACTTGTTATTGAGTAGTAATGAATCTGCAAGTCAAGCTTACTAACCATTACACTACGAGGGGACGCCCCAGAATAGAATGGAGTATCTGAGAGATATGTTTAGGATCAAGATGTCGCTCCTCTGCAGAGGTCGGCTTCTCAGACTTCCGACCGGTATGAATATCTCTTCGTCTGTCTAATTCGTCTGATTGGCGGACCTAAGAATATGTTGACTCTATCCTTCCCAGAGGGTTAAGATCCCCAGAAAGGGGTGTCTTATGTGTGATACTAAACAGTATCTGCTGATGAGGCAGTACCCCCTTTGTGGAGATTATTACCTGGTCTACTCTGACCCAGAATGGTAGTTTGGTTTGGTTTGTTTTATTTTACGACATATCAACCTCAGTGGGTCATTTAATGCCGATAAAATTTTGAAATAAATTCATTCTTAATGGATAATACAATTTTTTTATAAACACATTTTTCTATTTAACCCATACATGAAACCCTAACAGGTACTACCACTCCGGGTCAGAGTGGACAAAGGAGCAGTGGTGATAAAGGGGTGCTCCACATTCCCCCAAACCTTCAGAACTGGACCCCCCCCCCCATTAGATAGAGTTTAACGTCGTTCCCAGGACATAAAGACCCTCAGCCACTACCTTCTAGCACCCATATGAAAAAAAGAGGGTTGGGGCAATCATATAGGTACTAGGGCTTGACGTGACCAGAGTGGTAGTACCTGTTAGGATCTCATCTAGGGGGCTAATAGATCTGTTTAAAATAATATGTATTCGATAGGATTATTTATTACAAGCGGGACTCTAGAAACAAAACAAAAATCAAAACCTGCTATTTAAGCCAGAAACGAAGATTTGCAATTTCATTACCTATTGTTGTCTTAAAATAAATAATACAAGAATATACAATAACAATCAATTTAATGCTGTAAAAATTTAATCAAAAAATATTTTTCAAAAGCGGGGTTGTAAAATATCTACATTACTTTGCCGATAAAAAAATTCGAGGGGAGGATGGGCGTTTAAAATATCTACATTAATTTGCAGATCAAACAGTGTTAAAAATATAACTTGAAAAATATCTAAGTTGGGCCGGAAATTCGCCTGATGTTGGCTCAGTAAAACATAGCATCAATTAGGACAGAAGGCCGGGACAACATAAGATCAAAATTACCAAAATATCTTCCATAATTCACAATTTCAATATTATAAATTAAACAAACATGTAACTTCTTTTTTTTTTCAATTCATTTCAATTTTACGTTGGGCATTTAAGCGACGCAAGATCATCTGTAATGTTTCATTTCTTAAAATTATAGCGACAAAGCTTCCCACCACCCCAATATACAATATATATATATATATATTATATATTATATATATATATATATATATAGAGAGAGAGAGAGAGAGAGAGAGAGAGAGAGATAGATAGATGAAGTTACACTGTGTTTTATGCCTAAAACATTGATTCTCATACACACTTTTCATCTTTTCCCATTTCTCTTTTTCATTCCCTCATCAACTTCTCTATTTTGAGGTAGCTCAGTCGGTAGAGCATCCACCCAGGAACCACAAGGTTCTGGATTCGATAACGACCCTCACCAACTCAGCATGTCAGTAGCAGAGCTTGGATCTGTGCGGTAAAATGGGGAGCTGAGGGTAGGTGTGGCGCTCCACCTCAGATGCAAAGAGTATTAACCCTTGTCTCACGCTAGTTTAAAGGAAATAGACTCCCTCGCTCTCCGGCTGAAACTGACAATAGGCCACTCCTCCGACTTTACTTGTACTTAAGACTTCTTTTTCTTTCTTTTCATTTATTTTCTTTCTCTTCGCTTTCTCCTTGCTCTCCTTTCCTCCAACATCTACACACTCTTTCTACTGCCCACTCAGCTGGGAGTAAAGACTGCATCTCTGCAGAGGAGTAAGACCACCCCAAATGGGACCACCTGTTGGTCGTAGGAGGTTAGCTATGATGCTTAATGACTGAATTCTCGTGCTGAGTAGTCATGACCTGTAACAACCGACTTTCCCTTACTTAGGTTAAACTGGCGGTTGTATATAAATATATATATATTTATATATATTATATATATATATATTGTATGTATATATGTGTAACATTTATATTTGTGTGTATGTAATCTGTGTATATATTGTATGTAAATATACATGTGTGTGTGAGTGTATATTTGTAATATATATATATGTGAGTGTGTGTGTATATATATTTGTGAGTGTATATATATATGTATATTTGAGTATGTGCGTATATATGTATACATGCATGCATGCATATATATATATATATATATATATATATATATATATATATATAATATATACTTTGGTGTGTACAAGTTTCTTGGTACAAGGTGATTCTACGCTGGTCCTATTTCTACCAGTAGTTTGTTGTTAGAGTTCAGGTTCCGTAAGAGAGCTCAATGTTTAATTATTGTAAACAGAGCAAAGTTATTCGTGAATAAAAAGGCCTTAAATACCATGGGTATCGTGGTTATGGACCATTTCCACTCGTGGGTATCTAGGGGCCACGAGCTTCTTTCAGACCACGTATATATATGTATATAATATATATATATATATATATATATATATTATCCAGTTTCCTTTTAACATGATAGAAAATGTTATCAGTTTATTAATTGAATCTTAATAATCTGTTAGTCACATGAAGCCCTAGCATTTATATGAGTGTCCCGACCTTATTGCCCTTGTGGGAAACCCCCAACCTCTTTTATCAAGGCGGTAACTGAGAGTTAATGTCCCGCATATGACTTTAAACTGCATCTAATGGTGAAGTTCAAATTATGGAGCTCTGGAGAGTATGGAGTACCCTACACCATTACTCGCAGGTCCACCCTGACCCGGAGTGGTAATACCTGTTAGAATCCAGTAGGGTTAAATAGGTCAAGAATGAGTTTTAAAAAACGTGTTTAAAAAAAATTGAGTTTGACAAACTAAATACCCAACAAGAACAAACAAAACAATACGTCTTCGGCATAAAATAACCCAAGGGTTGACGTGCCGTAAAATCCAACCAAGAATCAACCACTCTTTCAATTTCCTTCTTGTTCAATCACTAATTAATTTGATGTGAGGATGAGGCATTGGTTTCGCATTTCGATAGCCAGGTGCCGTTCAAAATGTCTTCCCCCTTATTGCTATCCAGTTACGTGGTATTTCTCAGCTCGTTTGCTTTTATATGCAAGTGGGTATGGGCAATTAGGTGTTTGCGAGCGTGTGCGTGAGGGGCGGGGGTACCTGTTCATCAGTCAGTGCACTCAACAAACTTATTACGTAAATATGCCGGTTTAAGATAGGTTTCACAGAGATAGTGTGTACGTTCGTATAGTGTGCAGGGTCGCTATGCCCAAGTCAGCTTTGGTGGTACAACGAGCTCTACGTTCCTATAGGCTGTTGGATCACGATGACCGTGTTAGCTATGGTGGTACAACGATGTCGATGTTCCTATGGAGCGTCTGGTGTCAATTTCCAAGTGATATATGGTGGTACAATGAGGTATGTGTTCCTATTATCTGTCGGGTATCAATTTCCAGTTCATCAATTCAAAATTGATATCATTTTATAATCTAATACCTTGACCAATTATTATTCAAATGATCCTATATTTTAACAGCATGTGTAGAAATGACTCACGCATATTTTTAATTTTTTTCTTTTCAGGAATCGAGATGTTATTCACTGGAAAAGAAATGGGGTTTAAACATTAAATATAGAATGCTTAGTTGCTTATATTGTATATAAGTAACTAAATATATAGTATATAATATATAGTATATAATGTATATAGTATATGATATTTACTATATACTATGTAATATATTGTATCTCAGATTTTAATAGCATGTATGTAATATAGGGACTAGCAGAAACATCGGATACTATGAGTTTTAAAAGCGAATTAAGAATAATTAAATCTATTATTTAAGGTTAAACTTTTGTCTAAATCGATAAGTAGTAACATAATAACCATCATTAAAAAAAGAAAAATATAATTACATATGCAGTTTATTTTTAAAAGATTTAAAACTATTTGTTTTGGTCAATTTCGACGCGATCCGCCATTTTGGCTGTTATTTATACTGTAATTAGTACAATATATGACCAACTTGAAAAACATTTTACGCCCCCAACATAAGGGGTGTCAAAATTAGGCGACCTGAAAAAAAATGAGAAAGTTTTGAAATAAAATAGATAATGCATTATAAAGATCATTCATTGATAAATAAACACTGAAAATTTCATTAAATCCGATAATTCCCTGATTTTTGGTAAATTATTTTCTGTAAGGGGGGGGGGCTAAAGTCATTTTGTCAAAAACGCATTTTAGGCTCAGTTTGCCAGTACCTAATGTAATATATACATGCTGTTAAAATATGAGATTATTTCAACGACAATTAACTCTTTGCTTAATTTAAGCCGCTTAAGGCGGCTCTCCCACCACTGTATTCCTATCGTAAACCACTGGCAGTAACATTTGCACGTGTCACTTGTTTACACTGAAAAAATCGTTTATTTTAAATTTATTTAAATAGAATGAGTTCCGATGTGAATAGATAGTGAACTTCCTATCATGCAGATAAAAAAAATATTAAGGACTCACTACTTGTCGAAAGGTATGCCTAGAATTGTAGGGCTATATCGCCAATTAAGTTCGTCGAATAGAACAGATTATGAATCGATCACTGATTACATAATCCAAACTGCGAGCATTGCAAGCTCATTAAGGGAAGCCGGGGAGATTGTTAGTGATGGCTTATTAATCGCTATGGTATTGAAGGGCTTTCCCTCAAATTTCAAACCCTTTGCAACAGTAATAACCCAAAGGGATAAGCCTATGACGTTCACGGAATTCAAAGTAAGTCTCCGTAGTTATGAAGAAACAGAAAGTATGTCCTCTGGGGAATCTGAACATGGAACTATACAACTGAAGACCCAATTTAAAAAGGGTAAAACCAATTCTCGCTATGAGGGCAGATCAACTAGATATACCAACAACCAGAATTATCAGGACAAACCTTGGAAGGGTAACAAGAAGTCTCCATTAAAAACAAATATTACATGTTATATTTGTGATAAAAACTTCCTATAATCCAGATAAAAAAAACTTACTATCATGCAAATAAAATATTAAGAAAATTTGGATGAGCCGAGGGAAAAATTTAGTAGGCAATGAGTTAATGAAGTTATCAAATTACTAAATGATACAATTTTTACAAACCCCCCATATATATATATATGTGTGTGTTTTATTTCAGCTGTCGTTTATCGCAAAAAATTTATACACACACACACACACAACCATACACCTAAAAAATGCACAATGTTTCCTTTCGATACAAACACCTACACCATCCCATACTCACGCCATAAAAGAGAATATTTGACGTCATATTTCAAACCGTCCCCTTTTTTCAAACCTCAAAAATTTTTAAACAGATGAATAACAATGACTACCACTCGCTTTTCTCGTTATTCTATGATAAATAATTTCTTATCACCTTCCATATGCCAACAAATTCCCTGAAGATGATCTGATTAATAGATCGAAACACTGCAGCGTCGGCCAATAAACTCACCACTTAACCCATTTAAACCTGTGTTTTTTCATTTTTCTTAATATACTACATACCGTCAGATTCACTTCCTTTCCTCACATATGTGTGTGTGTGTGTGTGTTTGTGTGTGGGGGTGCAATTTTGTTTTTGGTCACAGATTTTGAATACTGTAAAGTTTGTTAATAAATAGTAGCTAGTCATCCGCTTTCATTGTAATGTTCTGCGAGAATTAATAAAACCTTAGTGTCTTTAATTTCGAAGAAAATTATGTTGTTTTTTTTTAAATTTTAAATGTATTAGTGGTGTACTTATAAACTTGCCAAGGAATCACAAGGTTATAATATTTAGACGGTTTGATCAAAAAGAAAAATAGATCAAGAAAAAAAGGGCCGGGTTAGCTCAGTCGATAGACCGTTCGACTAGAAACCACATGTTTCCTAGTTCGATACCGGCCCTCGCCAACTCAGCGTATGAGTAGCACAGGGATCTGTCCAGTAAAGTAAAGAGTTGATGGTAGGTGTGGCGCTCCACCTCAGACGCAAAAACAATCTCCTTGGTCTAGCGCTATTGAAAATATCGATAGACTCCCTCGCTGATTGGCTGATACCGACTTTAGGCCACCCCGATGGCTTTAACCTGGTTTTGGTCATGCGAGTGGTTGTCATGTAAGCGTATTTTAAGTAAGTATAGCCTGGCGAAACCCATTATTCTCCTTAAAATCAGTTTTCTTTTTGCCATACCAAGGTTAAAGATCCCAGTCTACCCTACTATTTACCCATATCTGGAGGAAGAACATTTTGCTGCATACTTTTCCAAGGAATTAGGGCGTCCCATCGTGGTGTAATTGTTAGCAAGCTAGTCTCCCAGGTCCATTACTACTGAATAGCGAGTTTGATCCTTCTTGAATGCCCCATATTTATGACCTTGTGTCACATCCTACCCGTGTCGACCAGGTTGGGTAAATATCTACTTTTCCCAAGAATTATTAGCGCTATGTGAAATGAAAAAAGTATCATTCAGGATTTGAACTCAGGTTAGCTCAGACTTGTTCCTGCGACTACGCTATAGCTTTACACACCCTGTCGGCTGAGACAGAAGAATACACCGATTGCACCTCTGCAGAGGAGTAAAATCCCCCAATAGGGTCACCTGTTGGCCGTGGGTGGCGGCCCATGGTACTTAAGGACGGAATCCTTGTGGTTGAGCGGTCCATGATCTGCCACATTCCACGTTGGTCCTTACGTAGACTAGACGGGCGATCAGGAAGATTCCCCAATCAATTGACTTGCCCCGTCAAGCCCTAACAACTTATGACAAACCACAAATTTTATTCTTATCATATACGTGCTAGAAGGTGGTGGCTAAGGGTCTTATTGTCCTGGTTATGACATTAAACTGCATCTTATGTTGAAGTTCCAATTCTGAAGGTTTGTAGAGTACGGAGTATCTATTAATCTCCATTACTCCCAGGTCGACTTTAGCCCGGAGTGGTATTACCTGTTAGAATCCCATTTATGTATTAAATAGAGAAAAAAGGATCTTTTAAAAAATGTGTTGAATAAAAATTAGTTTAAAAAATTCCAATACCCATCACCAGGGAATAAAACAAAATGTCTTCGGCAAAGAATACAACCAACTAACCAACAGGTTAACAATACATTAAAATCAACCTGTAATATTCGCAGATTGTTCTGTCTATAACCAGTATTTCCAGGGCTACAAAGAAGTCAAAATGTTTTAAATAGAAAACTGGAAAGCCCTGTATAATTAGTGAAAATTGTTGACTCTCTTTGTTGCGTCGACACATCACCCGAAAGGAGAACTAATATCAATTAATTTCACTTATAAATTTCTTTGTCGGTCCTATTGCCGAATATTTTTTGTCGAACCCATCAAAGCCCCCCCCCCCTCCTCAACAAAACAACCCCCCACCCATCCTGAAGAGGTCGGTTAGTTATCCTCTATTCATTCAGATCACTTCAGGTTTAATTATTTTCTCCTTTTTACCAAAAACTTCACAACAAATTAGCGATAACTAAAGAAAGAAAGCAATCGAGAATATCCACCATTTATGAATATTTCTCTGTTAATAAACGACATGCGCATGCGCGACCGGACAATCACAGTGACAGCCGATGACAGTGAGGCTAACAACGATTATCAAGATAACGATGCAAAATAGAAAATTATGAAAAAAAATGAAAAACGAAAAAAACAAAAACGTAAAAAAACAAAAACTGGTTGTTATTAAGTTTTTCGTATTAAAGAAAGAAAGTCAAAATAGATTTTCATTTTTCCGAAAAAGAATGATGAATTATGCGATCTGAAGACTGTTTTTTGACATTTATGGATGGCAGGAAATGTCGGTGAAAGAGACGATTTCTGTCGCCATGTTGTTTTTTCTGTGGCTTGCTCGATGTCAAACGCCTCCGGGTGCCAAATGGTTGATCAGTAATTTCTCAGGTTATTGCTTTCTAATTTACATTTGACTAGAATTCAATTGACGGTTTATGCTTTCATTTGGGTTTTTCTATTTGTCCGCCTCGGGGGAAAATTGGTGGATATTTCGCTTAAGTGAAATACACCCACAAATACATAGACGCACACGCGCGCATATACACACGCATATATATATATATATATATATATATATATATATATATATATATATATTTGTGCATATATATGTGTGTGTTTCTGTGTGTATACAACACACACACACACACACACATATATATATATATATATATATATATATATATATATTTCCTAATGATTTCCTAATCACGTCATTGACGAACGAATCAAACAGATCATCCAAAAAATAGACGCTAACCACAAGGAAAAACATACTACAGCAAATACTTCTTGAAATAACATTTATTATCGCAACCAGATGCACAGGAATTACAAACTTGATGAAATAGCACTAAAAATTAATTCGGAACAATGTTACTGCCTGATAATAAGGTAAAATTGATTATTTATTACACAAAATTTAAAACAACTAACCTCGTTAACCGCAACAACTCCTCTCCCCAGACAAGTCGGCTTAATGAGACCATTGTAGTATACAAATTTAAATGTCCCTTAGGAGATTGCTGTCTCCAAAAAAATGAAAATACCTTTTACCTCAATGACTTTGTCACGCCGTTTAACTCTTCATATGACAGATAATAGCTCCATTTCAGAACATCTAAAATTACATGCATGTTCCCGCTCTAATTACCGAAATATCATAATGGAAAATACAAACTTTCTGCACAAAGAAAACAAAAACTCCAAATACTAGAAGCTTTATACATGAAACAATACAAACCATCCTTAAATAAAAAATTAATTTTTAATGCAGTACTCACATTTTAAAATGCCTAAAACACTTTTCCTATCAATTCTCCTCCTTCCAGCCTCCACATCTATTAATATTATTTGAAAAAAAACTCGAACACATCACCCCTGATAATGGCACTTCGAAGTGCCGAAAGTACTCGGGATATGAACTTTGGTGGACTAATCCACGAATTCCATCCAAATATTTAAAAAAAAAATTGCCAAGAAAAACTTGAAAAGATCACCAATAAAATCGTTAAACCGGAGACCTGCCTTTTGTTTAATTCCACACACACACACACACACAATAATATATATATATATATATATTATATATATATATATATATATATATATATATATATATATATATATATTAGGTTGTTACAAAATAATGGCCGATTGAAGTGCTCGGTTTTGAAATGTCATTTTAACATAGAATTTTGTTGTTTATTTCAGGTGAATTTTTGCATATATAATAATTAATGTGTGCTCAAAAATAAAATTTAATTTATTTTCAGATAGAAAGTATTTTTGAAAAATAGGGGCTTTCAGAAATGAACATGCCTAAACATGACCTCCGTCTTCTTACGTTCAAATTTGGGCACAATGCCTCCGAACCTGCTGCCAATATCAAAAAAGCATTAGGAGATGAATCCACAAGTGATCGGACAGAACGAATGTGGTTCCAGAAATTCCGCAGTGGAGATGAGAGTCTTGAGATAGAGGAACGGACATGCAGTCTTGACAATGAACAATTGCAGGCAGTTTTTTAAACAAAATCCACGACAAAGTGTCACAGAGATATCTCAGACCCTTGGTGTCAGCATTGCAACAGTTTCACACCATTTACAGAGAATTGAAAAGGTGAAAAAGTGTGATAAATGGGTTCCTCATGAGCTCAATGAGCACCAAAAACTTAGGCGTGTTGTATACTGGCTTCGAATTCGTGTATGTTAGTAGCGGATATCGTTCCTGACCCTAGACGATGTATCTAGTAGTCGGCTACTGAACTTCAATAACAACAGATACGCGTATACAAAAAGATGACTCTTCTTTATTTTCTTCGGTGTGTGGTAGGTGAGTGGCGAGCATGGATAATGACACTACGACTACCTATGGTGTGGTGAAAGGTGGTGGGCGAGCCTCACTGCTCGCAGCAGCGCTCGACCGTATCGACGGTCAGACTCCTTGGGCTCTCTGCGCCGTCTCCTTGGGTCTGCCTGGGCTACCTGATGACCGCTTCAGTACTGACGACCGCCCACACATTCTTTTGTTCCTTGACCGGAAGTCCTTTCTCTTTGTTCAAATTCGCGTTTGTCCAGATGAGTCTTTTGTTGCTCTCAACGCCTACACGTTTTCTTTGTTCGCTACCACCAGGACAAAGTCCTTTGTTATCTTCGTCATCCCCCCTCTTTTTAATTCAACCGGAAATTCCTATTTCCGTTTGTACAATATCCAACAGGCGGTTTGAAGTGTGCTCGATGCTCAGTTTGCGTAACACCAATGACCTCTTTCTTGACCGATTAGTCACTTGGGATACGAAACCTTACCACATCCTCCATATTCTCCCGATCTTTCACCTACTGATTATCATTTTTTAAGCACATTTTTAAATGGTAAAACTTTTCGATATAAAGAAGAGGTGGAATCGTTATTTAAAGATTTTGTTGCATCACAGCCAATAACTTTTTACCAACGCGGAATAAATTGCCTCATAGATCGATGGCAGAGATGCATAGCTGCCCAACGCTCGTATTTTGACTAATTTTAACATTTCTACTGTTAATGTTTCAACAATAAATGTGTGTATTTGAAATCGGCCATTATTTTTATAACAACCTAATATATATATATTAGAGTCGTTGGAAATGGACTAGTCAAATACAAAATGATACCGTTTCCATTTCACATAGCGCTGGTATCCTTGGAAAACGAATGCATCCAACTACTCTCCCTCCAACTATGGGTAAATAGTATGGCGGACTGAGATCTTTAACCATGGCTAAGTAACCAGTCTAGGAGAAGGAAAACACTGAATTTAAATCTGTTAAACTCTGCTTAAGAAATTAACACTGATGTTGCATCTTGCTCGTGCGGAAGGGGTTAGGATATATATATATATATATATATTAGGGATACCCAAAAATTCGGCTGCTTCTCATTTTAAAATTTTTGTCCAAGTTGAAAAGTACTAACATAATAAGCATCAGTAAAAAAAATAAAAATAAAAAAAGCAAATAATATTGCACATGTAATTTATTTTTCATACATTTCAAACGATGTTTTCGGTTAATTTCAATCTCGGTGCCTGGGTGTGTTGATATGGAGAATGACCAATCACCCAGACAGTAGGATTCCTTCTCACACTGCCGTTGTGGTCCAAAGAAAAGGCCCAAATAACCAATGCAATTTGGCAACTATAGTGTCGCAGAAGTTGCTGGATAGCTCTGAACTTCAGCATCCCACCACCTTAGGGATTCCAGTTCCGGAATTATTTCGAGTTTACTCCCCTATCCTTCCCTTGGAATGAGGTATAGCCGTTTTATAACAGACTTTTCCTTGTCTAGATGGATTGCCGCCCAAGGCTAAGGAGCCCCATCCACCCATTTGTGGATTTATGAGAGTAGTAAGTACCCCAATCCTATATATATATATATATATATATAGGATTGTCGTACTGTTAAAATCAGTTAAAAATCACCTTCCCATTCTGTAGGTGACGATGGCCGAGCGGTTAAGCATCCTGACTGATGATGAATCGATTTGGTTTCTGTCCTGTAGGTAGATTACAAATGTCTAGCCACACTGAAGAAACATGATACATCGAAACACGATTTCTGTGAATTAATATATATATATATATATATATATATGGGAGAATATGTGCTTAATTGAAGTCGTACCTAATTTTGAAAATTAATTAGTAATTAATGAATTAGGCGGGCATACCTATTCAAATGTAAGGCTAAACAAATCGAGAAAAATCGAAGAATGAATAGGTATGCCCGCCTAATGCATTAATTATTAATTAATTAATTTTCAAAATTAGGTAAGACTTCAATTAAGCACATATTCTCCCAAAAATTGTCGGCTAAAACAGCCATATCAAAACACATTGTTTGTTTGTTTACTTCTCATATATATATATATATATATATATATATATATATATATATATAGTCATATTGTATTTGTAATATAAATAGATAATGATATCTCTTTCCTGTGGTCTTTAATATTTTTATCTTGACTCTTTCCCTCTCAATTTATTCTTTCTATTTAATTCATTTAACATGTATTCCATTATTTCTTTATTTTTCTTTCTTTCCTTCCTTCCTTTCTGACTCTTACTCTTCATTTTATTCGGAATAACACTTTCTAATCTCCGTATCTGCTCTATTCGTCTGGTTTCCCCACCCACCCCAACACCACCGTCTTTATCCTAAGATATCAAGTTGGTGTGAACGAAGCCCAGCAGATGTCCAATCGACAACATCTCTCTCTCTCTCTCTCTCTCTCTCTCTCTCTCTCTCTCTCTCTCTCTCTCTCTCCGCCACCACTGCTTCAATCTTTACAGTTAAGCACATAATTCACCCACCATAGTTAGAGCTCACTTAAAATGACATGTTGTTTCTAATAACATATTTTCTGTTGATTCAACTCCCTCGACCGATGGCTTATTTAGATAACTTTCCGCACATCCAGCCTCGTTTTCATTCTTTTTTTTTTAATTGCACCTAAAATACGCTATGCAGACCGCCAATTCAAGAGAAGTTTTATATCTCCCAGCAATGCTGCTGTTACATTATAATTCCTTTTAGAAGTCCGACGATAGCGTCACTCCATGTTCAACTGTTGTGGAATTCCCATCTGCATTTGGAGGTTCATCACGACGAAAAAGTCGCCGCTCTACAGCCTTGTAAATCTCGATATTGAGTTGTTCAGCTCCTAGGAGGCACACGTCTCGCCAACCCTGTCTGTTGGAGGCCAGATCTTCCACGTTTGAAGGTGTGATGGTGCGTTTCTTCAGCGGTATCTTAATATGGTCTTTGAACCGCATTTGGGAGATCCTGTCATCTGTGTGACATCCGCGAGTTCACCGTAAAGTATTTTACGTCTGCGGGCTTGCGGATGGTGTGACCCAACTAGTTCACTGCATGCCACCTTCAATATTGTAATTATGCCACAATGTGCAGTATCTCATCTACTGAATGTGCAGTATCTCATCTATTAAAAGTGATGTCAACAAGCACATAGGTAAAAATGGAAAAGGTCGATAACTACATGGAAAATTATTTCTCTGATAAAACTAACACGGAAATTTCTTCTGAGTTGTGTTAGTACTACTGTATGGCTGGTTATTTTGTTTTACAAATAATCTGCACGCAGTTATATAGTTTACATAATTCATATCTAATACTAATAATTTGCACATAGGTATATAGTTTTAAGTATTTTCATCTAATACTAATAATTTGCACAAATGTATATGGTTTGAAGTATTCCAATCTAATACTAATAATTTGCACACTGTTATATGGTTTCAAGTATTCCTATCTAATGCTAATAACTTTACAAATTATATGGTTTCAAGTATTCCTATCTAATACTAATAATTTGTTATATGGTTTCAAGTATTCCTATCTAATGCTAATAATTTTTCAAATTTATATGGTTTCAAGTATTCCTATCTAATACTAATAATTTTCACACTGTTATATGGTTTCAAGTATTCCTATCTAATGCTAACAATTTTTACAAATTTATATGGTTTCAAGTATTCCTATCTAATACTAATAATTTGCACACTGTTATATAGTTTCAAGTATTCCTATCTAATGCTAATAATTTTTACAAATTAATATGGGTTCAAGTATTCCTATCTAATACTAATAATTTGCACACTGTTATATGGTTTCAAGTATTCCTATCTAATGCTAATAATTTTCACAAATTATATGGTTTCAAGTATTTCTATATAATACTAATAATTTTCACACTGTTATATGGTTTCAAGCTTCTATCTAATAAATTTATATGGTTTCAAGTATTCCTATCTAATACTAATAATTTGCACACTGTTATATGGTTTCAAGTATTCCTATCTAATGCTAATAATTTTTACAAATTTATATGGTTCAAGTATTCCTATCTAATACTAATAATTTGCACACTGTTATATGGTTTCAAGTATTTCTATATAATAGTAATAATTTGCACACAGTTATGGGGTTTCAAAATATTCTATCTAATACGCATCGCTAGAGAGAGAGAGAGAGAGAGAGAGAGAGAGAGAGAGAGAGAGAGAGAGCATTTGTGAATTTGTGAGAGCATATGTTATGAGAGAATGAAGAAGAGAGGGTCAGATAATAGTTGTGCAAATAGTTGTGCGCTTGCGCAATTGTGTATCAACTGGCTTGCGGTCAGACAGTTGGAAAAAGGATTCTTTCCCCCCTGCGGCTGTAACGAATGCCGAAACTAGTGGGGAAAGTGAGCAAAGCTTGTGTTTTCTTAATATCAGTGCAAAAATGTGCATCTATTTTAAAGTTAATTACCTGTTCTTAGTGTCCTGTTTACCAAGTCTCATCTACACTGAGCAATTCTAAAACAAATCCCTGTTTTCAAAAGAAGTTTTTTTTCTCTCCCACTCACCAACGAGAATAGCAAATGAAAGAGAGAAAAAAATCGGATCAAGTCACCAATAGACACCCCAGTTGCGAGTTGTTTTCAAAGGAATGGAATTTTGTTTTTCCCTGGTTGTTAGTAAACAAAATCTACAGACGATTTTTTGACATTATAATTTCATAAGATAGGAATATTTAAAACCATATAACTGTATGCAACTTAATTGTATGACAAATAGTTACTCGAAACCGTATAATTGTTTGAAAATGATTATTATTACTAGTACATAAAAAAACACCCTCCGGGCGATGTAAAAATAGATTTTTGAAACATATTGCCTGAGGGGTGGGAGTAAAAAATTCAATGTCAGCGAGTTTGTATCCTAAATAAGTAAAATCATTAAGTTCATTAAAGGATTAAAAAATAAAACAATTTGAAATGTAAACTTTAAATATGTATTAAAATAAAACAAACTATATATAGATATATAATACCAGTTATGTATTTATTAAAACTTGTTTTAAAAAACAATGAGGACTGACTAATGTTGCATGTTCAAATTTTGAGTGTATTTATTGAATAAATACACTCAAAACAACATAGAATAAATTTATTCTATGTTATGACGAATTTTAGGTAATGTGACGTAAGCAGTGCGTAATTTTTGTTACAGACAAAAACCGGAAGCGAATCTCCATTATTAATAGATTAGTTACTTAAAACCATATAGTTGCTTGAAATACTTCAAGCCATATAACTGTGATAGAAGAGGTTGGTTTTTAGGGATGTCAACTCTTGTTAGTATTCTGATATGACACTAAACTGAAGCTGATATAGTAAGTCGACAGGGTGGCCTAACGCCTGTATAAGCCAAACAGCGAGGGAGCCTATCCTCTTTCCGCTAGCGCTAGACCATTGTTTTGTTTTGGCGTCTGAGGTGGAGCGCCACACCTACCATCAGCTCCTCCCTTTACCGCACAGATCTGTGCGGTACTCATACGCTGAGTTGGCGAGGGCCGGTATCGAACGAGGAACCTTGTGGTTCCTAGTGTGACACTCTACCGACTGAAGGTTCCAATTCCGGAGTTCTTGTAAGCGTGGAATCATCCCTTCGTTAATATTACGTCCTGGCCAACACTGGCCAAGTGATAGTACCTGTTAGGATCCCATATATAGTTCAAATAATTCTATTTGAAAATTATTAGTATTAGATAGGAATACTTGAAACCATAAAACAGTGTGCAAATTATTAGTATTAGATAAGAATACTTGAAACCATATAACTGTGTGCAAATTATTATTATTAGATAGGAATACTTGAAACTTAATACTGTGTCCAAATTATTAGTATTGGATCGAATAACTGAAAACTATATTACAGTGTGCAAATTATTAGTATTAGATAGGAATACTTGAAACATATAACTGTGTGCAAATTATTAGTATTAGATAGGAATACTTGAAACCATATAACTGTGTGCAAATTATTATATAGATAGGAATACTTGAAACCTTGAAACCTTATAACTGTGTGCAAATTATTAGTATTAGATAGGAATACTTGAAACCATATAACTGTGTGCAAATTATTAGTATTAGATAGGAATACATGAAACCATATAACTGTGTGTAGTATTAGGGAATACTTGAAACCATATAACTGGGTGCAAATTATTAGTATTAGATAGGAATACTTGAAACCATATAACTGTGTGCAAATTATTAGTATTAGATAGGAATACATGAAACCATATTACTGTGTGCAAATTATTAGTATTAGATAGGAATACATGAAACCATATAACTGTGTGCAAATTATTAGTATTAGATAGGAATACTTGAAACCATATAACTGTTGCAAATTATTAGTATTAGATAGGAATACTTGAAACCATATAACTGTGTGCAAATTATTAGTATTAGATAGGAATACTTGAAACCATATAACTGTGCAAATTATTAGTATTAGATAGGAATACTTGAAACCATATAACTGTGCAAATTATTAGTATTAGATAGGAATACTTCAAACCATATAAATGTGTGCAAATTATTAGTATTAGATAAAAATACTTGAAACCATATAACTGCAAATTATTAGTAATAGATAGGAATACTGGAACCCATATAATTGTGTGCAAATTATTAGTATTGGATAGGAATACTGAAAACCATATTACAGTGTGCAAATTATTAATATCAAATAGGAATACTTGAAACCTTATAACTGTGTGCAAATTATTAGTATTAGATAGGAATACTTGAAACCATACTAAGTAAGTAAAGTCGTCAGGTGGCCTAAAGTCAGTATCAGCTAATCTGTGAGAGAGTCTATCCCCTTTTCACTAGCGCTAGACCAGGGAGATTGTTTTTCTGTCTGGGCTGGAGCACCACACTTACCATCAGCTCCTTACTTTACCGCACAGATCACTGTGCTATTCCTACGCTGAGTTGGCATCGAACTAGGAATCCTATACTTTCAAGCCGAACGCTCTACCGACTGAGCTAACCCGGCTCCTCACTGTGTGCAAATTATTCCAAATCTAATAACCGGACCAATTCTCGTTCAAATGATCTCAAACTTTGACAGCATGTGCAGAATCAAATCAAACTTCGTTCTTTAACATTTGATGATTTTTCTTTCTTTCCATGTATATAAATGCAATTCACTGGGGAGAAAAGCTGTTTAAACACTAAACATTAAAAAAAAAACCACAATATGAGTCTAGGTAAAAAATCATACATAAGTAAAATAGGTAGATATTCTAGCCAAATCAAGACATTAGGTTTATAAGTTCCCAAAATTCATACTCAATTGTCTAATTGGACACATGGCGGAGTGGATAAGGCAGTTAGGTTAAGACATTTCTAAGTGACAGTTATCTCTGGAACCCGAGTTCAATCCTGAGTAAAAGCAGTTAGAAAAATAATTAATTAACACAACTCCTACTTTTTTTTTAGCGGAATGAGAACAGGATACCCCCGTGGAATAAATAAAGGGTTATGTTCAAAGTTCCGTGATGGCTCCCGAATACGACAAGAAAGTTCCCGAGTTCGAAAAGAAGGTTACGGAGTCCGAGAAGGTTCCTGAGTCCGACAAGAAATACCTGAAGAAGGCCGGAGGGTATATCGGCCGAAACGTTGTATAAATAACAATGAAGATGGGGAAAATAGTCTGAATATCGCAGATAATACTAAACATAAAATCTGGTGTGTTTCTTTTCTACTCATTCTGTTAGAATTTGAGATCATTTGAACGAGAATTAGTCATGTTATTAGATTACGAAATTATATCAATTTTTCTGAAACACTCTGTACATCTCAAATGATATCAATTTTTTTTCCTTTACATTCCCTGTATATAAAATGAATGAGCATTGTGCCGTGCAAAGTCCCAATAATGATAATCATATCTATCCGCATAGACAAAGCCAAAACTTAATGAAAGACGTACTCTGAAAAATATATTTATTTAGCTCCGGATATTCCTAAATAACAAGCTAAGCACAACAACAAAAATCGCTTAAAGTTTGATCTGAAGCGTGAAGAACAGGAAAGCGTCCATGATTTTTGTCTTCCTCCTTCGTTATCGAATGAAACTTATTGTTCATGAATGTTTGTTTGTTTGTCTGTTTTTTGGTTGTTTGTTTGTTTGGGGTTTTTTTTGTTTGTTTTTGTTTTCTTCTTTATTTTTTGAGTTTTCTGTTCGACTTGATACAATATTTTACAGTGAGAAACATTTAATAAGAAAATAATGTTTACCTATGAAAAACATTATTTCTCACTTTCATTGTGACTCTCGTTTATGTATACGCATCCCAAAAAAAAACAGTTATGTCTACATGTATTCACATCTACATACATGTGAAGCTATATTCTCACAGGCCTCCTTTGTCTTACCTTGCTTGTATTTCGTGATGTATATAGAGTATTGCACGCATATAGATATTTTATATATCTACATTAGACTACATTTAAATAGATATTAATGTATACACACACACACACACACACACACACACACACACACACACTTGCACTATTCTATGACTATATTTAAATAGATATTAATGTATATATACACACACATACTTACACACACACACACACACACATACACACACACTTGCACTATTCTATGACTACATTTAAATAGATATTAATGTACACACACACACACACACACACACACACACACACACTTGCACTATTTTATGACTACATTTAAATAGATATTAATGTACACACACACACACACTTGCACTTTTATGACTACATTTAAATAGATATTAATGTACACAACACACACACTTGCACTATTTTATGACTACATTTAAATATATTAATGTACACACACACACACACTTACTATTTATGACTACATTTAATAGATATTAATGTACACACACACACACACTTGCACTATTTTATGACTACATTTAAATAGATATTAATGTACACACACACACACACTTGCACTATTTTATGACTACATTTAAATAGATATTAATGTATATACACACACTGAAATGGAAATCCGATCTCCCCGACAAGCTAAAGAGACGATTCTTCCAGGCTGTAGTTGTGTCGGTACTGCTGTATGGCTGTACCACCTGGATCCTAACGAAGCGCCTTGCGAATAAGCTATATGGGAGCTGCACAAGAATGCTGCTAGCGGTCCTGAATAAGTCGTGGAAGCAGCACTCCACAAAAAAGCAACTGTATGGTCACCTGCCACCCATCTCACAAACTATACGAGTAAGACGGGCTCGACATGCAGGACACTGCTGGAGAAGCAAGGACGAGATCGTAAGAGACGTACTACTGTGGAAGCCAGCACATGGGCATGCTGTGGGCCGCCCAGCCAGGACCTACATTGACCAACTATGTAAGGATTCTGGCTGCTGTGCGGAGAAGCTCCCAGAGTCGATGAAAGATAGGGAAGGTTGGTGAGAGATCGTCATGGATATCCGTGCAAATTGCGCGACATGATAATGATACACACACACATACTTACACACACACACACACACACACACACATATATATATATATATATATATATATATATATATATATATTGGAGGTGCGTGTGGTAATGGTTAGAGTTGAAGGAAATGGACCTGTCGCCCCGAGTTCAAATCCTGGATGTGTCTGTTTGCATTTCCCATAACACTAATACGCTTGGGAAATGTATGAATCCATCTATTCTCCCTCCAGCTATGGGTAAATAGTAGGGCAGACTGGGCTTTTTAACCTTGGATAGGTAACCAGTCTAGGAGAAGTAAAACTCTGAATTCAAACCCGTTAAACGCCGCTTAAGAAATTGACCTGTTATCGCATCCTATTCGTGCGGAGATGTTGGTAAATATATATATATAGATAGATAGATAGATAGATAGATAGATAATCAGACATATGGAAATGCGATCTCACTAACAATTTAAAGTGACAGTTCTTCCGGGCCGTAGCTGTGTCAGTGTTACTGTATGGCTACACCACTTGGACCTTAGCGAAACGCCTAGAAAATAATTCATTGTGGCACTCATATATGCATACGCATTTATAGGAAGCGCGTGGTATAATGGTTAAAGTCATGGGAAATGGACTCGTCACCCCGAGTTCAAATCCTGGACGTTGCATTTCACTTAACGCTAATACCCTTGGGAGAGGTATGAAACCTACTCTCCCTCCAGCTATGGGTAAATAGTAGGGCAGACTGGGCTCTAACCTTGGTTAGGCAACCGGTCTAGAAGGACAACTCTGAATTCAAACCTGCTGAACTCCGCTTAAGAAATTGACCAGCTTGTGCGGAGGGGTTGGTAAATATATATATGTATACGCATTAAAAAAACTGTAATGTCCACATTTGTTTATGTCTACACACATATGAACCTATATTCTCACAGACTTGCCTTGTCTCATCTTGCTTGTATTTTGTGATCTGTTCAGAGAATTTCACGCACATATATATTTTATAGCCACACCTGCATTATTTTATGACTACATTTAAATCTCTATATTAATACAGTTATTCCCAAATCTTCGTCCGTTATCATCCTGTAATACCCTCTGGTTAAAAATGAGACCGTCCAAATCGTTCATAATGCAATGCAAAAATGTGAATATTTACTGTTGGGCAATTCCATGTCAAATCGTACAGAAGAAAGTAAAATTGTCACCCACCCTCTTCAATTTTTCTGAAATTTTGTACAAATGTGGACTGTGTTACAGTTAGACATTCCCCAAAATTTGAGCTTCCAATTCCAAACATTGGCGGAGTTATGTTCATTTTTAGCTCTCCAAATTTGGTGGGGTTGGCGAAAAATGATGCCTTTTTGTAATCAATTTTTGTCTTAAAAATGAGTTCTAGAGCTTTCCTACTCATAAAATTGCTTCATAAAAGCATTTTTGCCCCAGAAATCCAAAAATGCTATCGGGAAAGTCTGAAACTTAACCAATTTTAAGTTAATGATAATTTCCGATTTTTTCATAGCATTTTCGATAGCATTTTGAATTCCTCAAGCAAAAATGCTTTTATAAACCAATTTTTAGAAGTAGGGAAGCAGCAGAACTCATTTTACAGACAAAAATAGATTACGAAAAGGCGCCAGTTGTCGTGACCCCCCTCAAATTTGGAGAGCTAAAAATCAACATAACTTCGAATTGGAAGCTCAAATTTGGGGGATTGTCTAACTTTAACATAGTCCACATCTGTACAAAATTTCAGAAAAAGTGAAGGGGGTGGCTGACATGGCCTGGATGATTTGACATGGAATTACCCTGTTACTATTTGATTTTTTTTAAATATATATTATCACGAATATAAATCAAATCTTCATTATTTTTGCTCGGAAAGCAAATTGAACAGCATGTTTTCCAGTCTCTATAAGAAGCGCCTTCGTTGGCTTGGACATGTCAGGAGAATGGAAAATGGCCGCATCCCAAAAGATCTTTTCTACAGCGATTTAGTAAAAAGCTCCCGATCGGTAATTAGACCACGCCTACGATTTAAAGATGTCTGCGGGAGAGACATGAGGATATGCCATATTTACACAAATACGTGGGAGGTAGATGCAAAAACAGAGCGGCCTGGTGCCTTAACGTTAAGCAAGGCACGGAGAGGGATGAGGCAGAGAGGAGAGTAGCCTCGACAGCAAAGAGAGCCAGAAAGAAGGAGAAAAGACAGCAGCCCCGGAAAGCATCACAGTTTGTGTGCATTCAGTGCACCAAAGACTGTCACCCAGGAATCGGCCTACAGAGTCACTTGCGCAGATGCAGATGGTTTATTTATTTTTTATCTTATTTATTCATTTATTGGACACTACGCCATCGTTAGTGGACGGAAAGGTGTCAACAAAAATATGTCTGTGTGACTTTTGTTTTCTGTTCTCCTTAAATATACAGTGGTACTTTTACTTTTACTCACGAGTGCCCCAACATAGATTTGTCTAAGTAAAACATTTCCAAGCCTCTTCCTATTTTTAATGAAATATCTATCTTTCGTTTTTTTTGTTTTCTAAATAGCTTACATGGATTTGTTTTGAGAAAGATACAAATGATAAATTATTAATAAGGATGTGAATAATCATATCGATTAATCAAAATGACTTATTCGATTATATCGACCGGAAAGAAAATATATCAACTCGATGAAGCCATTCATCTTTCAATAATATCATTTCAATTCGATCTTGAAATTTTCATCGCAATTTTCCCCTTTTTTTCGCTTATTGTTTCCAGTTCTGTATTTACATTTACTTTTCACGTTTCAACAATTCTTTTCGCGGCTTTTCGCGCTTTCTATCACCATCTTTGAAGATTGACAAACTTCCTTTCTTTTAATAGGAAAAGAGGACCATATTACCTTTAGGCACCCCTTTTTGATCTCGATTAAGAAAGGACATGTTTTTCATTTACACCGTCAATATCGGGTTGTTTGTTAGGGGTTAGGGTTAGGGATTAGGGTTAAGGTTTTTTTTAATCGTCTGATAAAACAACCGGATATTGACAGTGTAAATGAAAAACATGTCCTTTCTTAATCGAGATCAAAAAGGGGTGCCTATATGTCATATGGTCCGGAAAGGAAAATCAATGATGACAGCACTTACACAAATGCATTCATATTACTCTCCACTGTGTCAGCTGGGGCTGTAGAATACACCGACTGCACCTCTGCATAGGCGTAATTCGTCGGGGTGACCTAAGGTCGGTATCAGCCGGACAGCGAGGGAGCCTATCCGATTTTCTCTAGCGCTAGACAAAGGAGATTGTTTTTGTGTCTGAAGTGGAGCACCACACCTACCATCAGTTCCTTACTTTACCGCACAGTTCCCTGGGCTAGTCATACGCTGAGTTGGCGAGGGCCGTTATCGAACCAGGAACCATGCGGTTCCTAGAATGACGCTCTACCTACTGAGCTAAACCGCCTCCCAATGGGACAGCCTATTGGCTATGGGTGACGACCCGTGATGCTTAAAGGTGGAATCCTGGTGGCTGAGCAGTCCATGACATGCAAGTTTCTATTTTGGCATTTACTTAGGCTAGACGAGCGGTCGGAGAGGCCCTATCCAATCAACCGGCTGATCCTGTCAAGACCTAGCCCCTATATGTTCCAACCCTAATGCCCGTATGGCAAACCCCAACCTCTTTTATCAGTAGAAGACAGTGGTTGGGGGCCTTAATGTCCTGGATTTTACGTTAAACTACATCTAAGGGCGAAGTTCTAATTTTGAAGCTTTGAGAAGTGTGGAGTACTCCTTCATTGTCATTGAGGTAGTACCTGTTAGTGTCCCATCCATAGGTTGAATGCATTAAAAATCAGTATTAAAAATGTGTTTAAGAAACGTTGAATACCCAACACGAAGGAATAAAACTAAACGTCTTCGGCATAAAATAACCCAACAAGGGTTGACATGCTGAAAAACCCAACCAACCAACTAACTAAGAGACGGTAATCCTCTTTGAAGATAGAGCAATCCTCACAATCATGTATGTATGTACGTATGTATGTATGTATACTTACGTGCGTGCGTGTGTGGCACACAGTGAGAATCACAATTACTACTAATGGACTGCTAGCGTTCTTGGCTAGCCATTGCACCACGTTAAGGTGACCCTTAAAAATTATGCATAGCTTATATTTAGTACAAGGTCACTAGTCGTTAAGATATTGAAGTCGCTAATCTCTAGTAATTAGGCTTCAAGATTATGTTATTGACTATTACGACACGACAAGGTGCCCAGCTAGGTAGCTAGATAAATAGAGATATAACCAAACTAGGAGATAGATTGATAAAAAGGAATATACTGAGATAGATAGATAGATAGATAGATAGATAGATAAAAAGGACTAGACTCAGATATAGATAGATAGAGAGATTGATAGATAGATAAAAAGGAATAGACTGAGATAGATTGGTATATAGATAGATAGATAGACAAATAGATAGATAGATTGATTGATAGATAGATAGATAGATAAAAATGAATAGACTGAGATAGATAGATAGATAGATAGATAGATAGATAGATAGATAAAAAGTGATATACCGAGATAGATAGATAGATAGATAGATAGATAGATAGATAAAAAGTGATATACCGAGATAGATAGATAGATAGATAGATAAAAAGGAATAGACTGAGATAGATAGATAGATAGATAGATAGATAGATAGATAGATAGATAAAAAGTGATATACCGAGATAGATAGATAGATAGATAGATACGCTTATTGACTATTATACTACAAGGTGCCCAGCTTGGTAACTAGATAAATAGAGATAGAAACAAACTAGGATTGATAGATAGATAGATAGATAGATAGATACATACATACATACATACATACATACATAGATTTTATTGTGGTAACTAAATTTAAAATTTCATCGAGAAAGGTGATAGCATGGAGACAGACAGACATAGATAGATAGATAGATAGATAGATAGATAGATACTGATGTGTTGATTTCGCATTTTATCAAGGTAACTTAATTTAAAATTTGCCCGATGAATTTGGTATAACAGACAATTTGACCACAGTATTGACAGATAGATAGATAGATAGATAGATATGAATGTGTTGAGTTTGAATTTTATCAAGGTAAGTAAATTTGAAATTTGTTCGAGGAAGTTAACAGAACGGACAATTTAGCCCACTGCAATCTAATCAAACTCACCTTGTTCTGTTATCAAATTACTAACAAACAAGAAACGTCAAAGGGTTTTTGACATTTGCACACCAAACAACAGTGCCGAAAAGAAAAATGTTTATTGGAAGGTGAAAAACCAAAAAAAAGAAAGAAAAGAAAAAGAAACGATACCTCAATCCGACCTTTCCCTGTCAGTTGATAGCAGCGAGACAGGTGGTGCGCGTTCGACATCTTCAACTGGACAAGTAAAGCTGATGATGAAAGGCCGATGGTGTTTTTCAAAAAAAGGCCGCCATGTCACTGAGCGTTCGTGGTTAATCCCACTGCAAAGCAAAACTTTGATTAGAAGTTTAACTGTCAAGGGATTAGTGTGTTTACAAAAACGATTGCCCTGATAATGAGGCCTTCTATACTTTACAATAAGAGACCTGCGTTTGTTTGTATTGTTTTTTTGTTTGTTTGGGGTTTTTTTTGTTTATTTGGGTTTTTTTTAATTTTATAGCCTCAAAAAGTATTATACACCGTGAGCGTGCTAAAGATCCAGATTATTTACCAGGTACCCCACTTGTACGGGTTAGGCACAAGGCCCTATTAACGTCGCACCACCCACAAGCCGAGACTCATGGGTGGCAGGTGGAAAAATTGCGTCGATCCCGTCGGCATTCCCCCTCAAGGGGGCGCCTCGGGCACTGGGCAATAAACCCAGCCCTGCCCCTTTAAGTCAAGGGGGCAGGTATTGCCTGGGGGGATAGCCCCCTGGGATCGACGCTATTATTTTACTAAATCTGATCCAGTGGCCGAAGCTCACTGGACCTCCCCGATGGGGAGTTACAAATCCAGTTTCAATAGTTTTGGTTGCTTCGTTGGGTTTTACGGCATGTCAACACTTGTTGGGTTATATAGGTTAACTCAGTCGGTAGAACGTCTGGCTAAAAACCACAAGGTTTCTAGTTCGATACCGGACCTTGCCAACACAGCGTATACCTTACATTAAGAGACCTGGGTTTGTTTGTTTGTTCTTGTTGTTTTTATTTTATAGCCTCAAAAAATATCATACACCGTGAGCGTGCTAAAGATCCAGTTTCAATAGTTTTGGTTTATTTGGTTGGGTTTTACGGCATGTCAACACTTGTTGGGTTATTTAGGGCCGGGTTAGCTTAGTCGGTAGAGCATCCGGCTAAACACCACAAGGTTCCTAGTTCGATACCGGACCTTGCCAACTCAGCGTATGAGTAGCAGAGGGATCTGAGCTGTAAAGTAAGGAGCTGATGGTAGGT
>CM042149.1:109655201-109682701 GCA_023376005.1 Doryteuthis pealeii | reverse complement strand
ATATATATATATATATCTTATTATAATGGAGATTGTTGGTTTATCGGTCTGTAACCGAAACTATATTACTATACAAGTTACAATTCCCTTTGTTATTTACATCACATTCTCCATGATTTTATTTTTATTTAATCCTCAATGATTAATAAAATTGTTTTACATTATTAATACTGTTGACCATATTTACATACTAATAACACGCAATTGTATTTATATATACAACAAAATAGCAGCTTACAGTGTGAACAGGAAGGCTAATTTGCATATTAATATTAAAAAATCGAATTTAATAAATATGTGCTTAGTATTATTGATTTCTAATTGTTTGGTTTTATTTTAATGAATATAAGCAAAAATCTCTTCAATGAATCTTAAATGAAACCCATTAACAAGAAAAAATAACTGTCATTTTATTCTTTACTTCCTCTTATAACTAAATAATTAAATTAAAAAAAATAACAATGAAAGACGAGAGTGATGGAAGAGTAAGTTTCAGTTGTTCCATTTTTTATTATACTCCCTCTGTTTCAAATCTTTTATTATACTCCCTCTGTTTCAAATCTTTTTATCTATATTCTTATTTAGTTTCATTAGCCTTTCTAATTTTATACAATATTTATTACATTAAAACTTAAATACTTGCATTAATTAACCATATATATATATATATATATATATATATATATATATATGTGTGTGTGTGTGTGTGTGTGTGTGTATATATATATATATATATATATATAATATTTTATAAAATGAATAAAGACAGAGGCAAAGATTTACCCAAGAGTTGGTTGGTAAGTTGGTTGGATTTTACAGCATGTCAACCCCGTGGGTTATTTTATGCCGATGACATTCTTGTGAGGTATTCAATTTTTTTTTCACAACAAATTTTAAAACTCATTTTTAATCCATTTAACCAATAGATGCTCTTACAGGTACTACCATTCCGGACCAGAGTGGTCCTGGGAGTAATGACCATGAAGGGATACTCCACACTCCCCAAATATCCAGGAACGGAACTTTACCACTAGATGCAGTTTCACAAAAACACTAAGACCCTCAGCCACCGCCATCTAGCACATATATTATAAAAAGAGTTGGAGATTTGCCATATGGGTCGGGATAATTATAGAGATGCTAGGGCTTGACATGACCAGACGATTGATCAAAGGGGGGTTTTCCTAGTGGAGTGTTATATGTCATGGACTGCTCAGCCACCAGGATCCCGTCCTTAAGCATCATGGGTCGCCACTTACGATCAACAGATGGCTTCGTTGGCAGGATTATACTCCTTTGCAGAGATATAGTCGGCGTATTTTACTGCGCTATCCGACAGGGTGGTGGTCCAAAAGTAACAAGGAAATGCTAAGAATTTATATACTAGGTTTTTCTTAGTTGTGGCACAAGGCCGACTGTATGGAGCACCCAGTAAGATTCGAACAAGCCTGCTAAACAATAATTTACATAATAAACACAATGAATCATCATCACCAACATCATCATCATTGTCGTCGTCGTGCTAATAGCACAGATTCCCTTTGATTCTCTCTCTCTCTCTCTCTCTCTCTCTCTCTCTCTTCTCTCTCTCTCTCTCTCTCTCTCTCTCTGTGTGTGTGTGTGTGTGCGTGTGTGCGTGTGTTACCCGTTTCTATAGGCCGTCACTAAGTAAATCCTCTAGACAACATCCAGTGTCCGCACCTATATAATTGTCCCGACCGTATTGCTCTTATGGCAAAACACTAACTCTTTTTTATCATATATGTGCCAGGAGGTAGTGACTTAGGGTCTTAATGTGCTCGGTATGACGCCAAACTGCATATAGTGGTCAGGTTACAATCCATTGCTATTACTTTCTGGTCCACATTGATACGGAGTGGTAGTACCTGATGGAGTTACATCTATGTTTTAAATAGATCAAAAATTATTTTTAAAACATTGTTTTAAAAGAAATTGTGTTTTTAAAAAGATTTAAATACCAAACAATAAAAGGATAAAACAAAACGTCTTCGGCATAAAAATAATCCAAGAGTTGATGTACCGCAAAATCCAACCAACCACTCTGGTCCACTCTGGTCCACTCTTATACGGAATGGAAGTACCTGATAGAGTTCGATCTATGTTTTAAATAGATCAAACATGTGTTTTTAAAAAATGCTTTTTAAACAATTCGCGTATTAAAAAAAATTAAATACTCAACAAGAACGAATAAAACTAACCCAAGAGTTGATGTACCGCAAAATCCAACCAACCAACCACTCTGGTCCACTCAGATACGGAATGGAAGTACATGGTAGGGTTCCATCTATATTTTAAATAGATCAAAAATGAGTTTTAAATGAATAGTTTTTTAGAAATTTGAGTTTAAAAATAAATAAATAGCCAACAAGAACGAATAAAACAAAACGTCTTCGGCATAAAAATAACCCAACAAGGGTTGACGTGCCGTAAAATCCAACCAACCAACTATTCGTTATAGCAACCCATTGCTCTTATGGCAAGCCCAACCTTTTTATCATATGGCTGCTAGAAGGCGGTGACTGCGGGTCTTCATGTCCTGGGAATGACGTTAAACGCTATCTGATGGTGAGGTTCCAGTTTTGGAGGTTTGGGGAATGTGGAGCACCCCTTCATCACCATTGCTCCCTTGTCCACTCTGACCCGGAGTGGTAGTACCTGGTAGTGTCCCATCTATGGGTTAAATAGAAAACATGAGTTTATAAACAAAATTGTATTATTCATTAAGAATTGATTTATTTCAAAACTTTATCGGCATTAAATGACCCACCGAGGTTGATATGCCGTAAAACAAAACAAAACCAAATCAAACGTTATAGCAATTATGCAAATAAAAATAAGAAAATTTCTATTTGAAAGTACGTTCGTATACTTGTAAAATCTGGAATGAACATCAGTTAATCTCTCTATTTTAAAGAAAACTGAAGATACACCCTTCCTCATTTCTCATCGTTGTTATTATTAACTGTTCAAACTTGTGGAACATTTGCCACAAATATTGTCTTCACATCAGGGTACGTTGTTGTTATATGTAGCAAAAACAGGGCAGCTGCGCATTGAACTTTGACCTAAGTTTGGGAAGAGTCAATTGACAGCGCGATTAACATATCATATATAACACAAATAACGACGGGGTGTTTGTTTTTGCTGTGGCCACGACGGTAAACTGCGATCAAATGATGACGAAACCAGAAGACACCGGAAGTACAGAGCTACAACCCCTGCTGATGTCGTCCGGCCCATCATTCGTTCCGATCCTGACATGTGAAAAGGTAATCATAGTTGTTAGCCTGTGGAGGCGGGAACAGAGGCATGGACGTAGGAGGGCCACACTGGGGGAGTAGGGTAGACTGATGTTAACCGAGAGAAGGGTTCTTCGTTGCGTTCTAAACTCCCGACCCCGCCGAGCATCTTTCCTTCTTCATCCATAGCCAAACTTTCTGCTTTTGTCATTATAACATTAAACAGCCATTCACGAACAAAAATTCTCTTCAAACTGCCGCTAATATTTACAGAGGTTTTTTTTTTTTCTTTTTACATTCACAGGCGTATGCCTTTTTTTCTTGTGGATACACCAACAAACAGTTTTTATTTTATGTTTTACACAAGACATAAATAAACGGACCCAGTGGGCATACCGCGGAGAAAAGAGGCCCCGCTTATAGACACGGTTTCGAACCAACCACATTTACGTCGATTTTAACGGCATGTCAACCCGACTAGGGTTATTTATGCCAATAAGTAAAAGTAAAGTAAACGAGGTGGCCTAAAGTCGGTATCTGCCAGACAGCGAGGGGGTCTATCTCCTTTTCACAAGCGCTAGACCAAGGAGATTGTTTTTAAGCGTTTGAAGTGGGGCGCTACACCTACCATCAGCTCCTCACTTTACCGCACATATCCCTCTGCTACTCATACGCTGAGTTGACGAGGGTCGGGATCGAACCAGGAACCTTGTGGTTACGAGTCAGACACTCTACCGACTGAGCTAAACCGAAAGAGAGAGAGAGAGTGCGTGTGTGTGTGTGTGTGTGAAAGAAAGAAAAGAGAGAGAGAGAGAGTTGGCGAGGGCCGGTATCGAACCAGGAACCTTGTGGTTCTCAGGCGAATGCTCTACCGGAAATAATTATGTCCATTGTACGTTCATATTTATATTTTTTGAGTAGTTTTTTCTTAAGAGTTTTTTTGCACACTGTGCATACGATTTTATTACATATCTGTCGACTGGGGCTATATAATACACCGACTGCACCTCTGCAGATGGGTAAGACCCAATGGAGCCACCTGTTGGTCATAGCTGGAGACTCGTGATACTTAAAGACGAAATTCTCATAGCTGAGCAGTCCAGGACATGCAACATTCCACTTTAGCTTTGACTAGGGCTAGACAGGATGGCCAAAGAGTGCTGGTGCTGAATAGGAGGGTGAAAGTGATACCAATTATAGTTGGTGCACTTGGAACGGCCTCCAAAAGTTTAGAAACACTAACTGGAAGAATTAGAAATCAGAGGAAGGGTCGAGACCATCCAGATAACTGCATTGTTGGGATAAGTTAAAATACTCAGAAGAGTCCTAGAGACCTGGGGAGACATGTTGTCACTTAGACGCAAATGAAAGACCATCAGCTTATGCTGCTGTAAAAAGCTCGCTGTGAGTGTGTGGAGGGTGATCTTTCCATTGAAGTGACAAAGTCGAGTTAGACATACACGAAAGTAAAAATTGATAAAAAAAAACAAAGTATCCCACCCAAATTGGAAAATACAAATCTATACATGTTGCTTCGTTAATAGCGTATAATTGCATAATTACGCGGAAATCTAATATGTAATTACCTTTACGGCCTTCCATATGTTAAAGTATTGATCATTAATGATAACATAAATATCAACGGATGTACTTAGCGTCATTCCGAGCTCCCTAACAGTATATATACACATTTAAGTTCGTGTATCACACATGCGTTTTAAAATCTGAAGTGTGATATTGAGAAATTAATAATATTAGAATTTAAAAAAAAGATAATAATAATAATAATAATAATAATAATAATAATAACAATTATATGGACGCTTTAAACGACAAATAGAAGAGGTTGCACATGAAAAGACTTGGACATGGTTAAGAAAGGGAAACCTCAAAAGAGAAACTGAATCACTTATAATTGTTGCACAAAATAATGCCATGGGGACAAACTATATCAACGCAAAAATTGATAAGACCCAACAAATAGTAAATGTAGACTTTGAGGTAATAGAGATGAGACTGTCAACCATATACTCTGCGAATGTAGCAAACTAGCACAACGAGAATACAAAACTAGACACGACTGGGTTGGGAAGGTGATCCACTGGGAATTATGCAAAAAATTAAATTTTGACCATACAACAAAATGGTATATGCATAAACCAGAATATGTTCTTGAGAACGAAACGCATAAAATTCTCTGGGACTTTGAAATAAAAACGGATCACCTTATCCCAGCAAGAAGACCAGACCTAGTGTTGATAGACAAAAAAAAAAGAATAGAAAAGTAGAAAAGGGTCTGGAAAGTTTGGGAATCAGAGGAAGGATTGAAACCATTCAGAATACTGCACTGATGCAATCTGCCAGAATACTCAGAAGAGTCTTAGAGACCTGAGGAGACTTGCTGTCACTCAGACTCCAGTGAAAGACCATTAGCTAATGCTGATGTGAAAACTCAAAAGGAGCAAATAATAATAATAATAATAATAATAATAATAATAATAATTTGTTTGTACAGTTATATGGTTTTAAGTAAACCTACCTAATACTAATACTTTTTGAACCTATCTATTTGACCTATAGATTGAACCCTAAGAGGTACTACCATTTCAGGTCAGAGTAAACACGGAAGTAATGGCAATAAAGATGTGACTAAGCTCTACAGAGTTTGAGTGGATTGGTCCCTATGCGACGGGATCTCCCATCCCTTCGAGTCAGACTGGATGGCAATGAAGAAGACATTCTTTCTCCTTCTTAGTTACAGAAGTTGGTGTGAGTGCGCATGTGTATGTGAGTGTATGTGTGCGCGCATGTGAGCGTGGGTGTGTCTGTGTAACTGTGTGTGTGTGAGAGAGAGACTCTATGTGTGCGTGCGTGTGTGAGTGAGTTAGCGAGACACTGTGTGTGTGTATATATATATATATATATAAATGTGTGTGCGTGTCCTCGCTTGTAACATTTATATATATATATATATATATATATATATATATATATATATATAAAGAGAGAGAGACAGACAGACAGACAGAGAGTCGGAAACAGAGATACCATTAATTAAAAATGCAACTACAAATATCGCTCGTTGTGTAATATTTAGACACGGTGACGCGAGTTCAAATCTTGGTTAAGAAGGTTTGGATTTCACATTGCTCTAATACTCTTGTGAAAGGTATGAATCGAACTATTATTAACTAAACATAGCATATTAATAACTAACCATAGCATCCCTCCATCCAGAAACCCTCCCAATACACGCTTATACATACATATATATGTGTGTGTGTGTGTGTGTGTGTGTAAGTACAAAATATGCATATTAGGAGGATGTGTTACATAATGGGCATCACGTAAACCGTGATGGTGGTCTGAGTGGCCTGATTAGAACGGAAAAGTTTAAATGATGATGTCAGCATAGACGCGTGGCAAGGTTTTGATTGGACGTGGAATGGTACGTGGCGAAGGGGAGAAAGGAGGAGTGAGAGGTCAGAGTGAAAATTAATCTGGCAGAATGCGCGATCGTAGTAAGACATGGAATGTCTTGCTCTCGGCAGTTGTAACTTGGGGGAAATAAAATATACTCATGAGTGAAAAAAGCGGCCTTGTGTTATTACTAAAAACTTTTAATGGCACAAGGGAAGATATCTCTCTGCTCCCAAGTTGATTCCAGACTCCATAACATCACAGAACTGCCAACAACTCCACCGCTGCAAAAACTAGGATTCCACCCTCTCCATTACAGAGATAAGTATGTTGAAAGGAAAAATGAATAAAGAAAAGAAAATGTTGAATGGATAAAATAGATTTACTAACACGGGTTTTGGTCAGGGGTTTTATTTATGTACACATGTATTCTATTTGTTATTATTTTAGATATAAAATAAAATGATAATAATAATAATAATAATAATAATAATAATAATAATAATAATAATAATAATAATAGAAAATTATAAAATCTAAGATGTCCCTCAGACCCCAAGTTGATTCCAGACTCCATAACATCACAGAACTGCCAACAACTCCACCGCTGCAAAAACTAGGATTCCACCCTCTCCAGTACAGAGATGCAGATAGGAAGGTTGGAGTAAAATCCGACAGTATGAGGTAAGGTAAAAGGATATTGAACAAAAAATAATAACTCAAACAAGTCTGAGAGTTGAAATATTTCGTCCTTTTATAAGGACTTCCTCAGTCAACTGACTTTTATTCAAAGCAAAAATTACGTACATGTGTGTGTTTTGATGAGGGAGTGAGTTAGTAGCGGAAATGAAGGGTATGGAGGTTAGGGGTGAAATAAGGAATAACATGAATGAAGTGTAGGGAAAGTTTACAGGAAGCAGGGAGGAAGCTATGTGCTAGATGGCAAAAGGGATTGGTCGAGGAGGAGGGCAAAGGAAAAGTGAATAAAGAAAAGAAAATGTTGAATGGATGAAATAGATTTACTAACACGGGTTTTGGTCAGGGGTTTGATCATGTACACATGTATTCTATTTGTTATTATTTTAGATATAAAATAAAATGATAATAATAATAATAAAAAATTATAAAATCTTTAAGTATACAAAGAATAAGGGTCTTCATCAGGGTAAAATGTTTGATATTTGAAGTTAAAACGGTCAAAATACAGAGAATTTTAAAGTGTTTGAAAAAAGATTGTTTTTAATTATTTTAGAGACGTTTAGTTAAGTTTGTATGAACAGTTACGGTTTGAGAATATTTTTTTGGGGGGGGTGATATTTGAAAAAAAGGGAAGTATATTGAATATTGAGATAAGTATATTGAATATTTCTCTATACGCACATACATTCCTCGATTACAAGAAGAGCTGTACCGTAAGAACGTGGACACGTAAATCTCTCCAGTCGGAAATGTGTGCAAGACGTAACGAATAGTTGACACGTCATCATCTCAGCTATTACAACTAGGAGAGGGTAAAGTAAATAATGTCTTGATACATCTCTCCATTCCGATGAAGAAGAGGGCCCGGTAGTGTTACAGATGCATGTAAATCGGTAAATAATTCTGCCTACGTCCGAGCGATTTTTAGAGAAAACAGGTTGGGTAGAACAGGAACGAAGTCTTCCGAAAAAAAAGAAGGAATTACTCACCTCATTCCCCACTAACCCCGGGCAATTCTTGTCAAATCATAGAGCAAAACTGAAAAAACTTTCTTCTCTTCAAATAGGAAAAATAATCATAAAAACAAAAGAAAAAATGAACTGTACGTCTGCCTTCCGACCCTCCCCTCTCAAGAGCTTGGGTACACCATAATGAGTAGTGAAAGTTGTGCAATCAAACAATGAAGAAAAGTCAGGGCAGTAAAAGAGGG
Organism: Doryteuthis pealeii; assembly: GCA_023376005.1. Taxonomy (NCBI): domain Eukaryota; kingdom Metazoa; phylum Mollusca; class Cephalopoda; order Myopsida; family Loliginidae; genus Doryteuthis; species Doryteuthis pealeii. The sequence goes on along the minus strand of CM042149.1, from coordinate 109,674,112 downwards.
ATTACTTTTCCGAAAAAAAATTGCTTATCCTGATTTTTACTAAAGTAGAATATTCTTTTTAATAGTTTCACTTGTTTAATCACTTATTTGGTTATATATATATATATATATATATATATTATATATATATATATATATTGGGGTGGTGGGAAGCTTTGTCGGTTATATTAGAAGCATGGAAACGTGAAAAATTTTAAAAATAGAAAATTAATCACAGATTTCTTATTTTTTCCCTTTTATTTCACCCAATTTTAAGAAATGAAACATTACAGATGGTCTTGCGTCGCTTAAATGCCCAACGTAAAATTAAAATGAATTGAAAAAAAAAGAAGTTACATGTTTGTTTAATTTATAATATTAAAATTGTGAATTATGGAAGATATTTTGGTAATTTTGATTTTATGTTGTCCCGGCCTTCTGTCCTAATTGATGCTATGTTTTACCGAGCCAGCATCAGGCGAATTTCCGGCCCAACTTTGATATTTTTTATATTTTTAACACTGCTTTGGTCTGCAAATTAATGTAGATATTTTAAACGCTCGTCCACCCCTCGAATTTTTTTTATCGGCAAAATAATGTAGATATTTTACAACCCCGCTTTTGAAAAATATTTTTTGATTAAATTATATATATATATATATATATAATGGACTCTCCCGTCGATTTTCGACGTATGAGAGTTCATACACACAATGAACTCCCACACAGGGATTTGTTTTATAGTGGTGAAGGCTTGTGTTGGACCATCCACACTTTTTGGCACAGTCGATAGGAAAGAATTGGTGCATCAAGGGTTGCCGCAAACCCAATCAACGACCGACATCAGGAATTTTGAATTCAGAGTTATCCCTCTCCTAGACTGGTTACCTACCCAAGGCTGAAGAGCCCAGTCTGCCCTACTATTTAACCCATAGCTGGAGGGAGAATATATGGATTCATACCTTTCCCAAGGGTATCAGCGCTATGTGAAATGCCAACAGCTTCGTCTAGGAATTGAACTCGAATCGACGAGTCCATTTTCCACGATTCTAACCACTAGCCCACGCGCCTCCATAAATATATATATATATTTTTGTGGATTTGAAACCGGAAATTCAGTTGTGATTCTCGGAGGAAGTCACCAAGAAAAGAGCCAAAAGTATATGGTGCCAATATTGCAATTTCTGTGATAAATTATACCATTTTATCTTCCGTCTTGAAAAAGAATAATTTCTTTTCCTCAAAGAGATAGATATGCTTCATTCGAATTTGGAAAAAATAAATAAATGATTTTATGATAAATAACATCTTCTTAATAAGAAGAATATCATTTTTTTAAAATCTTATTATAAGACATGTTATCTTTGAGAACACCTTTTTTTTTTCTTTTTTCGGAATCATCTTTGGAAAGTAGTGTGTAACTCAAAGTAGAACGGGTGGATCAACTAGTTTATCTATCAAGTTACCCAAACGATCACTGTTTAGATTAATGTATCCTAAACGCGGAGCTTAGAATACATTGCCAGTATCCCCTCCAGAGATGTAGGACCCCCTCCCCAAAACAAAAAGGAGTGTCCTACGTATACCACTAAACTGCATCTGATAAAGAGGCTCTAGTTCAAGATATTTCCGTGTGGATTATCCCTTCATTGCCATTAATCCCAGGTTCTCTCAGACTTGAACCTGTAGTTTGTTTTGGCTTCTTAATTTAATGGCATATCAAACTTCGTAGGTTATTTAATGCCAAAGCCATCCTTGTCGAAGAACGGTAGAGTTACTTTTTAACCCATAGCAGCAAAAGAAAAGACCTGGGAGTAGTGGCGATGAAAGGGTGCACTACACTCCCCGGACCTCCAGAACTGGAACTTCATTGCTGGATGCAGTTTAACGTCATTAACCAGGACACAGATGCAGTTCAGAGCCATATACAGAACATTCCCTTTTGGGGGGATAGAGGGGTCTTACTTCTCCGGAGGCTATACAGTCTTTATAAAAGGCATTCTTTATATCCACCCCGAAAATATTACTTCTACAAAATATCTACTTACATGGATGACATTTTATCCTTCTTGAGACTCAGGATATCTGAGTTCATTTCAAAATTTGATAACCATTACACTATGAGAGTCTCCTATCCAATACTGACCATTTTCAAAGATATTTTTACCCATAGATTGGACCCCGACAGGAAATACCAACCAAGCTCTTCTTTGATAAATGTTAAAATCAAAGCAATTCTCCACAAAAACAAATTTGCAATAATTTTGATATATTACCCACTGGCTAACTCACTGTGTTACATAATTTATGTGGTATAATAGATTATTGACAAACCCTGTAGACTCCCTCCCCTTTTTCCTCTCCATTGAGAACAAGCCCACAACTACAAGTGACAACCTTAATTTTAACAGACTTGAAGTGGTCAAATACAGGGTTAAATCTTGTCAATCAAATTCCATGTATTTTTCCTTAAAGTTGTTAGTTTGATTAACTACACTATCGTACACAATTGATAGGTGACCTATCAATTATGTAACAATTACAGTATAGTTATCTTAATCTAATTCACCATATGTCTTTTTTCTCCTTTCTGTCATAACTCAAGTAAGTAAAGTGGCCTAAAGTCGGTATCAGCTAGACTACGAGGGGGTGATAGACCCTATTCACAAGAGCTAGGCTATTGGCTTTCAAAACAGAGCGTAGATGGGTAGATTTTCGTTGGAAAAATACCATAATTGTTGGTAACCCCATCTGACCCCTAGAGAACACGTTACGAGAAGCACGTAACTAGTTAGGAAATCAGTTTCAACCAGAAGTGAAACCAGATTAGACGTGGTCTGCTAGGGTTGAATCTCAACGCGCGCGGTGAATGAGAATGGGCAAAGTAGAAATAAATCTTGTACAAGAAATCAAAGTCCACGAGTTAATTATTTGCATGAGAAAAGAACAAGCCATTAAAAGAAGCCCTTAGTTAGAGATAGCAAAAAGGGGACGATAAAAATGAAGCTGGAAGCTAGACGACAGAACGACCGGCCAAAGATAGAAAGGAGAATGAAGAACAAATAAGTTTCAACTCAACTCTCTCTCTCTCTCTCTCTCTCTCTCTCTCTCTCTCTCTCTCTCTCTCTCTCTCTCTCTGATGTGAAAGTCTTGAGGCTGGTTTGGTTTGGGTTTTTTTACGGCATATCAACCCTTTCAGGTCATTTAATGTCGAAACAAGTCATTTTGATAATAGTTTCCATATTTCAAGTTCTTAATATCTTCAAATCTTATTATAATAGAGATTGTGTGTTTGTCTGTCTGTAATCGAAAGTATATTACTATTTAAGTCACAATTCCCTCACGTATTTTCTCATATTCTCTATGAATTTATTTTTGTTTAAACCTCATTTATTAATAACATTGTTTTACATTATTAATACTGTTAGCCGTATCTACATACTGATAACATGAAATTGTATTTATATATACTACAAAATAGTGGTTTACAGTGTGAACGGGAATTTGCATATTGATATTAAAAATGTGATTTTAATGTATATGTGCTTATTATTATTGATTTCTAATACTTTGGTTTTATCTCAATGAATATGAGCAAAAATCCCGAGGATAAATATCAAAAGAAATCCATTAACAAGAAGAAATAACTGTAATTTTATTTTTTACTTCCTATTTTAACTAAATAGATAAATTTGGGAAATTTAGCAATGAATGACGTGAGTGATGGAAGAGTAAGTTTCAGTTGTTCTTTTTTTCGATTATAGCCCCTCTGTTTCAAATCTTTTTATCTGCATTCTTATTTAGTCTCATTAGCCTTTTATAATTTATTATAACTAGCAAATATATGCACCCTCCGGGTGCAAGTATTTAAGTTTTAATGTAAGGAAATATCGTATTAAATTAGAAACGCTAATGAAACTAAATAAGAATGCAGATTAAATGATTTGAAACAGAGGTCGGTATAATCGAAAAATAGAACAACTGAAATGTACTCTTCCACCACTCTAGTCTTTCATTGTTATTTTTTCTAATTTAAGTATTTAGTTAAAATACAAAGTAAAGAATAAAATGACACTTATCTTTTCTTGTTAATGGATTTCATTTAAGATTAATTGAAGAGATTTTTGCTTATGTTCATTAAAATAAAACCAAACAGTTAGAAACCAATAAAACTAAGCACATATTTATTAAAATTACATTTTTAATATCAATATGCAAATTAGCCTTCCCATTCATACTGTAAACCGCTATTTTGTTGTATATATAAATACAATTGCATGTTGTTAGCATGTAGATATGGTTAACAGTATAAATAATGTAGAACAATTTTATTAATAATTGAGGTTAAAATAAGGATAAATTCATGGTGAATGTGACTTAAATAACTAAGGGAATTGTGACTTGAGTAGTTATTTAGTTTCGGTTACAGACAGAAAAACACACAATCTCCATTATAATAAGATATTCTATTGCATTAAAACTTAAATACTTGCACCCGGAGGGTGCATGTATTCGCTAGTATATATATTAGGAAGGAACTGCTCCGAAAAAAAAGGTGTCACTCGCTTCGTCTCTCCCGGGCAACTCTTGTCAAATCACGGAGCAGAACTGAACAAACGACTTGACAAGAAAGCCAGAAAAACGCTGACGGTGTCACTTGCCAATAGAGTTCGAAATTCGGCACCGAGTGCCCGTTCGACCGAAGCTAGGGGGGCAGCCGGAACGGTCGTCAGATTGCTTGGTCTTTGCGACCCACGTGACTTGACTGGCGCGAAGCACACCATCGCTCAAAACAATAACCGAAAGTCAATTTTTTGTTGGCCTTAATTTCCGGTTTCTGATGGAGAATGGGGAAGAGGCAAAGAGGAAAAGAACTTCATTATAATTGTACTTCCATACAAACAGGACATGTGTAAAGATATACATAAACACAAATGTGTATATATATATATATATATATATATATATATATATATATATATAGGTATAGATATAGAGATAGATAGATATACATAAACGCACATGAATATATATGTGTGTGTGTGCGCGCGCGCGTGCGTCTGTGTGTGCGCGCGCGTGTGTGTGTGTGTGCGCGCGCGTGTGTGTGTGTGTGTGTGTGCGCACGCGCGTGTGTGTGTGTATGTGTGTGTGAATAATATGAAATATTTCCGTGATAGGATTCAACTCAAACCCAGATATAAATAAAGTTTACATAGAGTAAAGTAAAGTTGTCGGGGTGGCCTAAAGTCGGTATCAGCCTGACAGCGAGAGAGTCTATCCACTTTTCACTAGCGCTAGACGACGGAGATTGTTTTTGCGTTTGAGGTGGAGCGCCATCAGCTCCTCACTTTACCGCACAGGTCCCTGTGCTACTCATACGTTGAGTTGGCGTGGCCCAGTATCGAACTTGGAACCTTGTGGTTACTAGTCCAACGCTCTACCGACTAGGCTAGAAAACCTTAAATCTATCAGATATGAATTTATTTCAGCCTCAAATCTGATTTCAAAATAATTGCGATTTTGTGTTTGGGTAAATGCCTACTAGCGACCTTATCACATCCTACACATGATAACAGCTTGTGTAAATACTATCCATTGACCGTCTTCGGAGGGATTATATGGGGGGTGGGGACTATTGTTTGTTTGCGTTTAGTGTGGGTGCAAGGTTTATTCAGTTTCACGGATTTATTTATTGGTGGAGGAGTGCTTAAATTAGTGCGTTAGTTATTAACTCTTTGCCTATAAAAATTTCCCCATTTTAACCAGTTTAACGAGATATTTCAAAATTCTCTATCCATTTACCTCATTGGTCACACAAGGCTTACGCAGTCTTATTTACTTGAACAAGAGGAACAACCACGATGTATAACATGTCAAACACCGTGCACTGTCAAACACTTCCTCAAAGAATGTGAAGTTTACGCTCCTAACAGAAAAAAGATTTTTCAACGCAAATAACATGGTAGATTTGTTTGAAAATTTTACCATAGATATCATATTGTTCTTCAAAAATATATTTAAAAAATTTGAATCTGATATGAAATACGTCTACGAAACTACCTACGGTAACGCATCTGTAAGGTAAAGTAGATGTATATATATGTATATATGGCAATCCTCAGGCAGAAAATGAAAGATTTTTAGAAATCGAAAAAGTGGTCAAAAAGAATTTTATGTCGGTGTTATAAATATATATATTATGGACTCTCCCGTCGATTTTCGATGTATGAGGGTTCATACACACAATGAACACCCACACAGGGATTTGTTTATAGTGGTGAAGGCTTGTGTTGGACCATCCACACTTTTTGGCACAGTCGATAGGAAAGAATTGGTGCATCAAGGGTTGCCACAAACCCAATCAACGACCGACCTCAGGAATTTTGAATTCAGAGTTATCCCTCTCCTAGACTGGTTACCTACCCAAGGCTGAAGGGCCCGGTCTACCCTACTATTTAACCCATAGCTGGAGTGAGAATATATGGATTCATACCTTTCCCAAGGGTATTAGCGCCATATATATATATATATATATATATATATATATATATATATATATATATATATAGGGTGTTCAAGATAAATTTGACTGTTTCATAAGGAAAAAAAAGTGCTTGGTAACTACAAAATTTAATGGATTATAAAGAAATTCAATAGGCACGGAAATTACACTACTGTCAACAAGTTTCACTCAAAATAACCGCCATTAGCGTCGATCACAGCCTCAATCCTGATCCGGAACCCGAAACAATCTGATGCTACAGTTTCCCTGGGAGCGGTCTCAAAGATTACCTTAATTCTATCGATTAACTGGCCTTTTGTAGTATTAGCACGGCGATTTGTGTCTTTCTCAACAGCGCCTCATCCATAATAATCCATGAGGTTAAGATCTTGGGAGTTCGGAGGCCAAACATTGGGACTGGTGTAGTCGTAAAAATTCGCCGACAACCATTTTAAACTTTTCCCAGAGGTGTGGCAGGGGACCGAATCCTGCTGCCATACATATGGCCTACCATTGGCTGCCCTTGTTATCCAGGGCTAGATTACAGTGTTTAGCGACTCCACGTAGGCATCTGAATTCAACCTGATACCCTCTCTGAAAAAATGCGGAAGTATCACATCACCCTCAGAGGACACACATTCGAAAATCATCACAGTTTGCATGACACGATGAGTGTCCTTTGGACTGTATGCAAACCATCTGTTATTCTGCGTGTTATGCTTTTGATCTTGGCAAAGGTTTTTCTCATCGGAAAAGAACCAGATTGTTTGTGGTTCAGCAGGACGTTTCACTTTGCTCATAAGTTTCTTTGCCTTTGTCAGACGATTTTCACGAGCCTTTTCTGGGAGCTGTTGACCTCTGCGACGCTTGTATGAGTTGTAGCGAAGGTCTTCATTGTGTGCAAGCTCCATGGTAGAGGCTAAAACATTCAATTCATGTGACAAAGTCCGATTTCCAATGCCAGGGCCCTCCAACACTTTTTTCTGCAGATTTTCGAGGAATTCTGCAGTCCGATTTTCTGTGATGTTGCTTTCTTCTAGCCACAATCTCGTAGTCTTCATTGCAATTCTCCAGTTCATGCCTGATTGTTTTACTGTGTTCAGGGACCATTGAGCAGCAACCATTATTTTGATGGCCGGTGCAGATCATCACGATAAAAGTTATTCTCTTCTATAATTCAGGTGGGTTCCAGTCATCCATTCTATCTGTCATCACGTATATCAATGAAGAAGGGTCCAAGCTTTTAAATGATGCGTAGTGTGTATCAATACCTCCAATCTACGGAGAAAAATAACCAAATATAAGTATGTCAAATTTACCCCGAACAAACTATATATATATATATATAATACATTAATAATTTGAAGGCAATTACAATGCGTATAAAGATAAAAACAAAAAGATGTTGTTTTTTTGTCTTATCAATTTCAAAGTAAACTTTATCTTCGGAGATGAATATCAGAAATGAACGTGCTTAAGTTCTTTTGTTGTTTTTTTTTGCGTGGTTATACTTTTTTGTTCTTCTTTTTTTTTTTTCCTCTTCTTCTTTTTTCTTTCTCCTCCCTTCCTCCTTCTTTATGTTATGAATGGGATGGGCGAATAACTGTAATTTCTTAATTTTTTTTAAATATTTGTTGAGAACGAATGTTTAAAATCCTACATTGCATATGTATCCAATATTATCTGTTATTCATCCGGTGAATATTGCAACAATGCAGCCATGTACAATTCAAAATAGAAACGGTCACGGAGGAAAATTCTTATGCTTAGCTTTTATTTTATTTTCTTTCTCTTTCCCTCTTTGTTTCTATTCTTTATATATACTAGCAAATATATGCACCCTCCGGGTGCAAGTATTTGAATTTTAATGTAATGAAATATGTTAAATTTGAAATACTTTTGAAACTAAATAAAAATCCAAATAAAATGATTTGAAACAGAGGGGGTATAATCGAAGAATAGAACAACTTTGAAACTAAGTCTTCCATCATTTTTCATCACCCCCTCCTTTTATTGCTGAATTTTCCTAATTTAACTATTTAGTTAAATTAGGAAGTAAAGAATGAAATTACTGTTATTTCTTTATATTAAAGGATTTCTTTTAAGATTTATCCCCGAGTTTTTTGCTCATATTCATTAAGAAAAAAAACAAACAATTAGAAACCAATAATACCAAGCGCATATTTTATAAAATTAAACTTTTAATATCAATATGCAAATTAGCTTTCCTCTTCACACTGTAACCCGCTATTTTGTTGCATATATAAATACAATTGCATGTTATTAGAATGTAGATAAAGTCAAAAGTATTAATAAGGTATAACAATTTTATCAATAACTGAGGTTTAAATAAAAATAAATTCATGGTGAATGTAACGTCAATAACTAAGGGAATTGTGACTTGAGTAGTGATTTAGTTTCGGTTTCAGACAGACAAACACACAATCTCCATTATAATAAGATATATATATATATATATATATATATATATATATATATATATATCCACGAGACTCGTTTATAAAGTTATAAGCCTCAACCAGAAGGAGGAGCCACTACTTATGAAATTAGAAAAGCTAATTCACATTTCTGTCTTGATTTCCGTGCAGGTGAGGCCGATACAAAGGTGAGAGGTGTTGGACAAATCTAAAAATGGACAAAACAGAGACCCGACCATCATAAAGAATCTGGGTCAGGCTTAAAACTTTTTGGACAAATCTCATATCTAATTAATAATGTATTTTGCTATATTATAAGAGTGCTCAATAAATAAATAAACAAACGGCCTCGTCCAGGATTTGAACTTATGTACGTATATATGTGTTTATGTATGTATTTTGTGTTTGCATATATGTGTATGCATAAACAGGCTGTTGTTCAAATATGAGCATTTGTGTGTACACATATAGAGTATATATATTATATATATATATATATAGAGAGAGAGAGAGAGAGAGAGGGGAGAGAGAGGGGAGAGAGGGGGAGAGAGAGAAGCACTTGCGCATGCCTCTTTATATAATTGAGAAATCTGCCTACCCCCCTACTCAAACACACCTCCCACAACAAATCCCACAGCCATTTATATACTGAAACCTTTCAAAATATTTTCCTTTATTGATTACTTTCTTTTTCTCTTTTTTTTTCTTTTTCTTTTTTCTTTTTCTTTTCTTTTTCTTTTTCTTTTTCTTTTTTTTTTCACCAGACCGGATTCTTCGATCAATAAGCTTCAAGTGCCTGATTGCCCAGCGAATATACGGCTTTAGCATTTACCAAATATTTGTAAAACGATGGACAATTCTCGGTATAGGAGTTTCTGATTTGTTCGTGTTAGTGTACATTTTTAAAAAGAACATTCCGATCAAATAGCTTTCTCGTTTCCTCATTTCCATTTGGTATAATATAGGAAACAATATGTAGGGAAAGTGAATAACAACACAAACAATCGATTCAATTAATATTTCGTCTCTTTGTTCACTAACTTTTTTCAAAATGATTTTATTTGTTTCGACAAATTGTTATCTATACATATATAATGGGCAGTTGTGTGTGTATGTATGTCCAGAGGAAACTTCGAAAATAAAACAATTAACGACAAAGTAAATATATATACACATTAAATATCACCAGGGCTTGGTTTGTTTGTTTTTATAAAAAATAATAGAGATTTGATTTATATTCGGGAAAATAATTGAAAAATAAAATTTAAATAACACCAGGGATTTTATTTTTTCATTTAATATTTTAGATAATAGACATTAACATTTCTTTTCAGAGTAGCTGGATCAATGCAAGGTTTGTTTGTTTTTTTACATAAGGATTTAAATGGGGCATCCCAAAAGGATTCAAATCGTGATTCAGTAATAATGGATCTGCGGGACTAACTTTAAAAAAATCTCTACCCATGCGACACCGGGTAGCCGCTGCTAGTATATATATATATATATATATATATATATATGAGGGTAAGTAAACAAACAAATGTGTTTATTTGATATGGCTTTTTAGCCGACAATTTTTGGAGGATATGTGCTTAATTGAAGTCATACCTAATTTTTGAAAATTAATTAGTTAATAATTAATGAATTTAGGCGGGCATATATGTTCAAATGTAAGTCGAGAAAATGTCTATCCCTGAATGCACATTTCGACCTATTAGGTCTCATCAGCAAGGTTATAGACATGGGAGACTGTTCCGTGTGTGACTCAAAACCTCGACTGTCAAGCTGACAGGTGAAGTCCCTAACCGTTACACTAGCTGGCCATCCCACATTCTTCGCTTGTTTTGAAACATTTATATTCCACTTTTTATTGACTTTCTACACGACAGTATGAGGGTAAGTAAACAAACAATATATATATATATAATATATATATATATATATATATATATAATATATAGTATGAAGTAAAAAAATCTAAACTTGCTTCATTACAATAATTTATTTCAACCGTATTAATTCAGGTAATCACAAGAAGATGACTCTTACTGAGAATTTCCCAAAGGAACATCGCTTTTAAATCTATCAATTTCCGGGAGGGAGGGTTGGTGTCTTAGTTTGAAGATGGGCAGGATTAGTTTCTTTGAATGAGACGGGGAGGTCTATGCTTTGGATTTACTAAATATCTTACTCTGTCCTTCTACTCACTGGTATTAGGCACATTATTATTATTATGAGCTCTCCTTATGGTCTACCTGCATCAGCGTGGTTAAACCACACATGGAAAGATCCTAACTACGGAATATATATATATATATATATATATATATATATATATATATGTTTTATAATTTGCGTGAAGTAATGTGTTTTTATTGGTTTGGTGGTTGGTTTTGAAGGTTATCACAATATAAGCGTAAAGAAAAATGAGGTAATTTTGTTTAACATTGATTTATTCTTGATATATCGAGATAAAGATCTCTTCGTCAGAAGATTTCTGAAAGTCTGGAGCTGTAGCTAGGAATTTTCCATTCTGTTTTGTGCGTCATATCGTCATAATTCTCAGCGTGTGTGTATGTGTAAGTCTGTGTATGTGTGTTTATGTGTGTGTGTCTGTACCACAATGTCTTAGTAGCATTCCAGGTTTGGCCTACCCTTTTTTGTTTTATTAATAACCAGGTCTTAGTAGTGTTTGTTTATTTGTACAGAATGAACAATTCCTAGCAATATATAATATATATATATATATATATATATATATATATATATATATATATATATAAATAAATTACTCAAATATATAATAATAGATGGATAGATAGTTATACAGATAAATTAGGGGGGCGGGGAAGGAAGGAAAAAAAGAAAAAAACGGCGCCAACCCCCACACCTTATCTACCCACCCAAAGGGGATAATAGAATAACCTATAATATTTCAAGTTTATTAAATTGAAAGATAGTATGTTTAAATGTGTAAGTACATTTTTGTTTTTCAGTTACACCGGTGCTGAAAGTATGTTTTGATTTTAATTTTAATTTTTATTTTAAATTGCTAATATTAACTAACAACCTGAAAAATTCCTAGCTTGTCTTGTTTAAGACATATCTTAAAGTTGATTATTATACTTGTGTTGGGTTTAATACAATTTGGTTAGAACTTTTAATGTATATAAGATATATTTTGTAAGGTAAACTAGTATCAATACACGAACATTTAAATTTAATATATGTATATATATATATAGATAGATATAGATATATATATATATATAGATATGTGTGTGTGTGTGTGTGTGTGTGTGTGTGTTATAAAGAATAAAGTTGAAGTACCGAGTTTTTTAAGCATACTTTTACTTTATCTTTTATAACACATATATGTGAAGACGCGAAACCCTTACACTACAATAATATATAAATATATGTGTGTGTGTGTGTGTGTGTGTGTGTGTGTGTGTGAGTGAGTTTAGCAATCCTTCTGCCCGAGCAGTATGGGAAACGAGTCAATTTCTTAAATGGAGTTTAAAAGGTTTGAATTCAGAGTTTTCCTTCCTATAGACTGGTTACCTAGACAAGATCAAATAGCCCAGTCTGCCCTACTTGGTACAAATCGGGATATCAGTGAGGAAGAGTGAGAGGAGGTGGGGAGAGGAAGAAAGGTAGAGTCGTAGTGAAGGAGGCGACAAATGCTTTAACATTAGTGTTTATGTATTATTTTAGTGTTGTAACAAAGTCTCTCTGTGGTAGACATCATTCATTAGTGTTTATGTAATGTTTTATGTTGTAGCAAAGGCTATCTGTAGTAGACATCAGTCATTAGTGTTTATGTGTTATTTTAGTGTTGTAGCAAAGTCTATCTGTGGTAGACATCAGTCATTAGTGTTTATGTGTTATTTTAGTGTTGTAGCAAAGTCTATCTGTGATAGACATCAGTCATTAGTGTTTATGTGTTATTTTTAGTGTTATAGCAAAGTCTATCTGTGGTAGACATCAGTCATTAGTGTTTATGTGTTATTTTAGTGTTGTAGCAAAGTCTATCTGTGGTAGACATCAGTCATTAGTGTTTATGTGTTATTTTAGTGTTGTAGCAAAGTCTATCTGTGGTAGACATCAGTAATTAGTGTTTATGTGTTATTTTAGTGTTGTAGCAAAGTCTATCTGTGGTAGACATCAGTCATTAGTGTTTATGTGTTATTTTAGTGTTGTAGCAAAGTCTATCTGTGATAGACATCAGTCATTAGTGTTTATGTGTTATTTTAGTGTTGTAGCAAAGGCTATCTGTGGTAGATATCTTTGTTTGATCAACAAGACATGTATGAAAGAAAAATGCTGCCAAAATATAAATATTTTATAATTTATATTATAAAATAATATTCAAGCATTATGATAAACTGTATCTTCATTAATATCTAATCTTATTTTTTACGATAAACAATTTGATTTTTTTTATTTTACACCGTAAGCTTATTCCTATCGTTATTTTGCTTTGAACTAAAGTATAAATGATATAATTGATTATATTAATTAAAACTATTATTACTAGCTGGACCTGTGGATATACAACAGTATGATAATTTAATTATTACATCATGTTTACTTAAGAGCTATTGCCAAATAGTTCAATATGAAAAAGTATGATAACTTTTATTTAACTCTCTCTCTCTCTCTCTCTCTCTCTCTCTCTCTCTCTCTCTCTCTCTCTCTCTCTCTCTCTCTCTCTTCTCTCATTCTTTTTTTCTTTCCTTCTTTTCATCTTTTCATTATGTTCGATTGAAATAGATTAGCGTTATCGCTTCCGTGTGCTTACCCCTCTCTCTCTCTCTCTCTCTCTCTCTCTCTCTCTCTCTCTCTCTCTTCTCTCTCTCCCCTACCCTCTTTCTTATTATATTTTTTCTGTGTTTCATGACATTTTTCTTCCCTTGTTTTCTTTATAATAAAAACGGAAAATGTCTATTGCTGAGGTGGCGACACTTATAAGAAATAAGAATTCGGCGGAAAAGAGACACCAAATAATCAGGATTTACATTTTTGCATTTCATCTTGGACGATTTGGAGGGTGTTGCAAGATAAAGGTTGGAAGATTAAGGAACATGAGTATTAATAAATAGATAAATGCGAATGTCAGTGTATTAGTGTGTCACATTTTTCGACTTCTATAGGCCGTAGCCCAACATATCACACCATTTTGGAATCAGACTAACTCTGTGATTAAATTAAGAATATTCCGGGACGAATCCGGACCCGATATCCTGAAATTATGGATTCCCAAGTTTTCATCACTGCGATTCTTTTCGGCGATTTTTTAAGTGATTTTTTCAAACAAACTTTTTGTATGATAATACTTTTTATTACTTGGAAATAAATTTGAGAATAATCTAAATTGATTGTGAAATCCAGCAAAAGAAACTCATGAAAAAGAAATAATCATTTGTACGGAAAGTAAGGACCTACATACATCATATTGTCTTTAAATTAAATGGCAGTAGAATTATCGTTGAACCTCTTAAGAGCTAATATTAAATATTGATGCAATACTTAAATTTAAATGCAGTGATCAATTTTGAATTCTGTAGTTCTGGTAAATGGAAGAAATCATGGGATAATAAGATTCATAATAAGCTCCATGAGATATAAAGAATGTATTGGTGAGTGGCCGACAGGCCTCAGAAAAAAAAGCAGAAAAGAAATGTTACTCTCCAAACTGCGTATTGGGCACACCCACATCACCCATTCCCATCTTTTACAATTGGAGGACGCCCCAGTATGCCCAATATGCAAAGTACAGCTCACTATAACTCACTGTAACAGTCTCAGACAAACCCGCACCAAATATTATCAGACAAAAAACCTAAAAGACCTCTTTAAAAATACAAACCCAGAAGACATTTTAAATTTAAAAAAAAAGGAAACCTTTTCAACAAGATCTCACAAAACATAACGAAATACCTTTATAAAACCACTGCTTTAAAGACTGAAACCCATATGTAAAAACCTTCCATACAACCTTTTTCTGGCATTAAATGACCCACAGAGATTGATATGCCGTTAAACAAAACTAAAATACAAACTCAATTCTGTAGTTTATTGTTGCTTACAACACACGTCAGCAGTATTCCCCGCAAAAAGAAATCTTCGCCAACAGGAGCTAGTTTAATTGCCACCAGATAGATCGTTTTTTTAAGATAGTTATTAATAAGTTTGACTTTAAAAAAATAAAAGGGCAAGGGGAATTAGGAAGATGATGGAATTTACATTGTATCTCTTTACATCTTCACGTCCATTAAATTGGCCACTCCTTCTTTTAAAGAAAACAGTATCTCCTTATTGGTTTACCTGACTTCTTCACTTTAGCATTTTTGATTTAATATGAAAGATTTTCAGTTCGAAAAGGAAGTGCATAAGAAAAGTTACGTTAAAATGAAGTTGGTACAAAAATTTAGGGAATTCAGTTGAGAAATGTAGGATTGTTGTCGCTGAGGTGTCTAAATTTCACGTCTTAGTAATATTGTTATCATGCATGCAACTTACATATATCTACGAATGTGGATTAAAAACAACGTTACGGGATTATCCAACGTCAGTAAGGAACTTACATCCCTCATCCTAGATTCAAACGACCATCAATGCATCACAGAAAACTGAGCAAGCTGTTTAAAATACTGCTAGGTTGCTCGAAGATAATGATAGTTATAGAGAGTTCTTTTTCTTTCTTTTGATTTTTTTTTGTTGCCTTCTTCTTCTTCTTCTTCTTCTTCTTCTTCTTCTTCTTCTTCTTCTTCTTCTTCTTCTTCTTCAGTTTTTAATTTACTCTAATCATTAATAGTAATTCCATTCTTCTTCTTCTTCTTCTTCTTCTTCTTCTTCTTCTTCTTCTTTATTTTTCAAGACCATGCGATAACTTTTTATGGGAACAACATATGGATGCTGCGGACTATTTTGAACAAATCATGAAACACCACATCCACAAAAAGCAGCTATATGGACACTTACCTCCTATCACACAAACCCTCCAAGTAAGACAAACAAGACAGACTGGACACTGTCGGTGATGTAAGGAGGAACTCATCAGTAACGTTCCCCCATAAAAATTTACATGGACATACCAGTGTTAGCCGACCAGCAAAGACTATCATACGAAAGCTATGTGCGAACACTTGATGTCGAATTGAGGACCATTCATCGTCAATGAGGAACTTATGCCATTTTCCCCCGATGCCAACCCTATCTATGGGTTAAACAGAACAAAATGAATTTGCAAAAATGTGATTTTAAAAAACTGAGTTTAAAAAAAACTGAGTTTTTAAAAAAATGAGTTTTAAAAATAATGAGTTTTTAAAAAAATGAGTAACCATCAAGAATGAATAAAACAAACGTCTTCGGCATAAAATGACCCAACAAGCGTTGACATGCCGTAAAATCCAACCAACCAATGCATCGTAGAAGACTAAGGAAGCTGTTCAAAATAATTCTAGGTTGCTCGAAGAAAATATTGTGTTTCTTTTTCAAGTTCATGCTATAAATACTTTTAAAATTATTGGTTTATCCTTTTGATATAAACATTAAAAAACTTCCTGTCTGAAATAAATAACCATCGACGTTGCAATCTGAACAAAATGAATTTTCTAATTACCATGAAAAAATGTGGACCATTTAATACGTTGTTTCCTGCAGGGAAATACAATCTTACCGATGTTGGATGCATTATTTGGACTTGCTAATTTGGAACTTTACCCTTTCTGGATTTCATTGCTGAAGTGGATTGTGTAATATTTATTGACTCGGGATTGGATACTTATTATTATTGATGAGTTAACTGGAACTACAGCCACTTGCCCCATGTCGCATAAAACATTCGAATGAAACCAACAAGACATGCTGAGCACAGCTGGAGAAGCGGGGACGAACTCATGTGACATTCTCCTATGGAAACCAGCACATAGGCACGCCTGTGTGGGCCGCCCAGCAAAGACCTACATTGACCAGAGCTGTGCGGATATTGGATGCAAAGCAGAGGACCTCCCCAGAGCAAGGAACGATAGGGATGGTTGGCGAGAGATTGTCATGGATATCCGTGCTACTAGAGTGACATGATGATGATGATGATGATGTGTCCCATCTTTTTAAAAAATATTTTTTTTTAAAGAAACATAAAGAGTCTGAGATGAGGCTTGAAGATTAGTATTATCTGCGTTATTCGGACTATTGTCCCCATCTTTATTGTTATTTGTACAACGTTTCGGCCGATATGCCCTCCAGCCTTCTTCAGGTATTTCTTGTCGGACTCGGGAACCTTCTCGGACTCGCGAAGTTCCCGAGTTCGAAAAGAAGGTTCCCGAGTCCGACAAGAAATACCCGAAGAAGGCTGGAGGGCATATCGGCCGAAACGTTGTACAAATAACAATGAAGATGGGGACAATAGTCCGAATAACGCAGATAATACTAAACATAAAGAGATTCGATTTTATCTCACAAAAGAACTAAAAGTGTTTAAAACTGTTGAAAAAGAACCACTCTTTAAAAAAAATTGCTCGGATGGGAATTGCGGGGGTTGGGGTCGACTGGAACTCTCATCCTTCTCTTTTTTAGCCACTGGTCTAACGGTGTCATGATGGAATGGAATATAAATTGTACCTCACCAATCAGGTAAGTCTTTATCTATGCCTCCCTTTTTAGATCTGCCAACAGAGTTCTTCGGTAATGTGTAAAAACTAAACTTCCGGTTGAAATAAGTAAGTAAAAAGTAAAGTCGTCGGGGCGGCCTAAAATCGGTATCAGCCAGTCAGCGAGGGAGTCTATCCCCTTTTCAATAGCGCTAGACCAAGGAGATTGTTTTGGCGTCTGAGGTGGAGCGCCACACCTACCATCAGCTCCTTACTTTACCGCACAGATCCCTGTGCTACTCATACGCTGAGTTGGCGAGGACCGGTATCGAACTAGGAACCTTGTGGTTTCTATCCGAACGCTCTACCGACTGAGCTAGATGGACTTATTTTGGCAAAAAAATACGCACATTAATTGATTTCTGTATTTTATAGATTATTTTCATACAGACCATCTGTTTGGTCGTAGGTGGCGACCCGTGATGCTTAAGGGTGGAATCCTGGTGGCTGAGCAGTACATGAGCAGAGGCCCCTCTCCGATCAATCGGCTGGTCAAGCCCTAGCATATATATGATTGTCCCGACCCTATTGCCCTTATGGCAAACCCTCAAACTTTTTTATCATGTACGTGCTAGAAAGCGTTTGCTGTGGGTCGTAGTGTCCAGGGTATGACGTAAAAATGTATCTAGTGGTGAAGTTCCAGTTCCGGAGTTTTAAGGTGTGTGGAATAACTCTAAATCGTCAGCAGTCTGACCCGGTTTAAATTAGATCAAAATGAGTTTTCAAAAAGCGTATTAAAAATT
Organism: Doryteuthis pealeii; assembly: GCA_023376005.1. Taxonomy (NCBI): domain Eukaryota; kingdom Metazoa; phylum Mollusca; class Cephalopoda; order Myopsida; family Loliginidae; genus Doryteuthis; species Doryteuthis pealeii. Next base: position 109,655,793 of record CM042149.1, on the reverse strand, counting down.
GAGTATAAAAGAAAATTGAACAGCCATCAAGAATGTATAAAACAAAACGTCCTCGGCATAAAATAACCCAAGGGGTTTGACATACCGTAAAACCCAACCAAACAAACAGCCAACCAATAGACCAATTAAAACCACTAGTACAAAATAAAAAAACGCTCTCCGAGCGATGTAAAAATAGATTTTTGAAACATATTGTCTAAGGGGTGGGAGTAAAAAAAATCAATGTCAGCGAGTTTGTACCCTAAATAAGTAAAATCATCAAATTCATTAAAGGATTAAAAAAATAAAACAATTTGAAATCTAAACTTTAAATATGTATTAAAATAAAACAAACTATATATAGATATATAATACCAGTCATGTATTTATTAAAACTTGTTTTAAAAAACAATGAGGATTGTCTAATGTTGCATGTTCAAATTTTGAGTGTATTTATTCTATGTTATGACGATTTTGGGTAATGTGACGTACCCTAAGTAAGTAATGTGACGTACCCTAAGTAAGTAAAATCATCAAATTCATTAAAGGATTAAAAAATAAAACAATTTGAAATGTAATGTATTAAAATAAAACAAACTATATATAGATATAT